>OZ012646.1:8373097-9576503 GCA_963942575.1 Priocnemis perturbator
GGGCGAATGCAACACGCGGAATCCGGGCCGTCGAGGCTATTTATGTAAACGACAGTTCCCAGGAGTGTCGGAGGCACACGTTTGCTTATATTTCCGGCATTTTGCGAACATTACCGTGGTATTCAGGTGACATATTCGCCACCCGCGTCTAAAACACCCCCCTCCGCCCACCCCACGCCTTCACTCTGGCCGCTTCTTCTCGCTGCCCCTCTTTCTACGACGTCCCCCAACCACGCTCGCTCCTTCTTTTGTAACCCCATCCCCCACCCTCCCACGTACAACGTGCCTGGCGCCATCCTCTCAACCGCACCGACACAACGGGGCGGCCAACATTCACGGCGTTTCATTCTCAGGACGCCTCGTCTCACCTTTTCTCTCCTGTCCTTCCGTCGCCGCCGCCACCGCTGCCTGCCATCGTCCTTCCTTGTTTCCCTCCGAGAAGTACGCCGTGGGAGATCTCATGTTCAGAAGGCTCCAGCGTCTCTCTCTCTTTCTCTCTCTCTTACTCTCCGCTATGGTAATCTCACGCTCTTTGTTCTTCACTCGCGCTTTCTACGTCTCTCCGTCTTCGAGTCTACTAGTCTTTTTTTTTGCTTTTCTCGCGCAACAGAAGTCTTGTGTCGCGCAGTCCTCTCGGAAGAGCATATTTTAGAAAACGCGATATCGTACGAAATTTGTAATAGAGCTGCGATTTTTGCAACTTCGGTCGCAAGATGTTCTACGGGAGGTATTGAAAATCGAAGAACGGCGTTGCGCGAAACTTTTGAATAGCACTGTCCACGGACGCTATCGATTCCGTATATAGTGGGGAGGGGATCAGTTAAACCGCATATTTTGCGTTCGAATTTGGCGCAAACTATCAGCGTGTATTAGCGATATACGCATTAATTGCGTTGTCTTGTTTGCGAGCTTCGAAATATTCGATAGCCAGCGACCCGGCAGTCTGGGCTGCCTTTAGGAAGTAAATTCCCGTATCGGGCGCGCACGCATGTTCGCCAAACGCGATGCCAATCGGCTCCTCGAAAACGCACGCACGACGTTATAAAGTGGCCCCTACGGTAACAATAAGTGAAACGTAGTCAAGTTCGACACTGACTTACGTTGGGACGGCCCGTACACTGTGGTTAAGTGATACGACTTATCGGCATGCATAAATCTCGTGACCAATGCGAGCGTATGAAGCATGACCAAGTCGCGCGGCAAGAAAAATGCCTCTTTGTCCTCCGCATACACATATATCACGCAGAGATCCGCACACAAGGGTACGTATGCGCATCAACGTTCATATGTATATGTATATACAGCATGTTCCGGTAGAAAGGTTCGTTAACGGATCTTGCAATTCATTTCACCTGACACTCGTGTCATCGTCATCTAGTTCGCACCAACTAATTGTGCCTCCCTTCAGCGGCCGAATCGATACTTGACGCGTCCCACATATTATGAAACGGCCCGTATGCACGTACATGCACACGCGAAGGCGTGCGTACAGACGGTACGGTTAAGGTCGATCGTCCCGTTGCCAGCGATGAGAGACATCATTTGCAATGCTATTACTTTGGTCTTCGGGATAACAATGGGTAATTTGAATGTATTAATTCCGCGTTGACACGGTAACGTTCATTGTTCAGTTTAGACAGCGGATTGAGGGGGAGGCGGCATATACAGAGGGTGCCCGAAGTAACGACGAATACCGGGTGAGACTCACAATCAGTGTAGACAGAGTGGTGCGGCGAGTAAATGCATGTATATTGCTTCATGAATGCACGCGCGATGAGCCTGTAGTTAGCCGTCGGGTCGTCATTATTAGTGTTGCTAGCTTATGCGTCCCGGCCGTCCCGGTCCCGGGTCCAGAATCCACGGTGACAAATAGCTGCTCGACAGACGAACCACGCGCGTTTGAAACAATTTGCGCTCCACGACGGGACCCGCGACGCTTTGCGTTCAACTTTTCGCGAGGAAGACGCGCGCGAGCGAGCATCAGTAAAACGTCCCTTTCCACGCCTCTTCGTACATCAGACATCTGGATAGGCATAAACTACGTCCGCTCCGTATCCGCCGTGAATGTTGCTCTACAATTATCTGCCGGTCTATGTGTCCTCTCGTTATGTCATGCACCGGCTGATATGGTAGACCGTACCGGGTGCACCGTGCGTGTATACGTATACCCATATACGCGTTCACCCTGTACCAGCTAAAATCTACCGAACGTAGAAACAGACGTGATCCATGAATTTAATAGTGAATGCGTCTCAGGGTGTGTGCAAGATTGAAATGTTTCCCGACAGATAAACTGAGGATTAGAATTGTCAGCGGTGAATTCAGTGATGCGCGGAGACTATGGCGATGTAATGATATGTCAGCGGTGGTATTTCATATCGCTCAAACGCGCAAAGTATCGCCTTGCTACGTTTGGCCACTGCCGCGAAATAATAATGTCGCGCCGGCCTGTCCATGTACTTTTCAAGTCCGTTCCACAGCCTGCGTACGCTTGCGCCCTCCTCTTGTCGGCGGAATTATATTAATCCGAAGCGGGACGACAAAATGGTTTTGATTACAACGACCGAGCCGACGAGCGGAACGTAAATAGTATTTTACTGCGGACGCCCGCGGTAATCATGGAAATATTAAAATTCAACGGCGCCGGATATATGGTATTCGAAGGTCGATTAAGGCTCGCTTATTCGAGCTTACCTCGTTATCCACGTGTTTGCACTCACTCGCGGAACAATGGGATTTCGTAATGCGGCCGAATTAAGCCGCGCCTCATGACGCGACTGAAAAATTGACCGCGTCCGGCGCATGTTGACAATGTTTTCATACGTTTCCGGCGGTAATTGGCTGTTTGCGAACGCCCGTGGCGGCGCGCGCGCGCGCGCGCCAAAAGAGTTCGCTCGCCGGCAGCGAAAGTTCCGGTAACGATAAATTTAATATCTCCCCGTGAACTGCCGTGCTTCGTTGAAAATCGAGCGTGTCGAGGGGGGAGGGCACGTTGCGGCGCTCTCGCCCGACCCTCCCCACGTTTAATTAGTTATACGTTCGCGGAGGAAGAGAAATAAAAATAACGCGTCAAACGGTTCGGGCGTGGTAAATTAAACAACACGTTTAGCAGCGTGCGTCGTCGACCGACAAACTGACTTCGTCGTCGACTTTTTCGTCGGCCGGAGTTGCAACGCTCTCGAATGATTTGTCATTACTTGATAGGGCGTTCGGCGGCCGATGTGCCGCTCCGAATACGTGTCGCTGATAAATCGGCGGATCGGTCATGGAAAAGCGTGCAGGCGGCTTGTGAATAGATTCACTGTTGCGAACGCGAACGGGGCCAATGCTGCCTTATCGCAACCCGTGACAGCTTTTAGCTTTTGCATCGCGGTGCCCGGTGCAACGCGCCGGGAGAGAACAAGAGTTATTAGGTTAAGGTTCTGGTAACTCCGTAATAGCCAGAACTCGTGTACCAGTTAATCGTCAGACAAAGCACAGCGGTGCCGATCTAATGCCAAAGTGCAGCGCAAACGTACTTATCTGCATCAGACTCGCCCGTGTCGGGAGAATATTGGGCGCAGCGATAACGCTAGCGCTGGTCCATTGAAATGGCAATGTAGTAGCCCGACGTAATTGCGAGATATATCCCTGATGAATCGCAAGTGTTGCCCGTTCGACGATTTTAGCTCATTGTATCGTTAATATGCAACGTTCAGACGTCGACGGTAGCCCGGACGATCCGGTTTTACAATCGACTGTGGCAAAACGATCTTCTGATCGTTATCATTTTTTTCTGCCACCCGTTCGAATTCAACGTGTTAGGTGCCTTTCTACCTTTCATATTAGGTTCAAGTAAGTAGCGTCGCTGCCGCGATCGATGAGGCGATAAAGAAAGGAAATTCTAGGGTACGCTGCTACGTGATGTGTAAAGAATGGCAATCGAGACGTATCATTCGAAGAAATGAGATTGTCTTAAGGGAGAATGTAAAGGAAGAAAGTCCGCGCTACGAAATGAGAGGATCAATCGAGCTGCAGTGGCCCGATCGATCTCAATCGCAGGATCGGCCCGCTTTACTTTTATACAAACTTCTTACGGAATGATCCCCCGAGAATAAAGCGAAATCCGTTAAGGCATTTCGCTCTGCAATTTTCTCTTCTAGACGATTCAGCTTTTTGAGAAGTTCTATCGTAGATTTCCCTTTCTCTCTCTCTCTCTCTTTCTCTCCTGAGCTCGAGTTTTACCGTCGTATTTTCGTTTCGCCGTCGCGGGAAGAAGACCATGCTGATTTGATACTTGAGAAAAATCGTAACGAAAACGTGACAAAAGTTACACGTTCGTTGACGCTGCGTCGAAAGTATTTGCAAGTGTGCGGCGACGATTTCGTTAGGGAAACTATTCTTTCGTCTTGGAAGGAAACTCTTAGAAAGAAATCTTCCTCGTACATTATGATTGTGGTTGCCTGTCGAGATTTCTTCAATCTCCCGGCTGTTTGGATACGTCGAAGGGAGCAGGACCCTATATTTCCCGTGTAATTACGTTCTTGCTCGAGGCAGAGGTAGAGGGTAAAAGACAACCGGAGGGACTGTATAATTGACGGATCGATACACGCCGCGGCAAGACGTATAAAAGGAACGCGTGATAAATTGGTGTGTGACTGCAGCCTCCGTCGTTTGGGACCGGTCTGTATACGTACTTCGTTTGGCAAGGAAATTTAAAATGCGTCCCGTTTATTTCCAGCAGTTTGCTCGCGACGTATGCCCGCGGGTGGGATATATTTCACGTTCGCTTTAGTCGGAGAGCGTAAAACTACGAGGTTAGAGAACGTTTTACGCACGTTGCCGGCAACGTATGAAATCCAAGGCATAACACGGAATGTCTAAAATCACTCTGTACAGTACGAACCAAAGTCGCAGTGCATTCATATTCTGTCTATTCCGCGGAAGCTGCATAAAGCATCTGGCCAATGCGTACCTGACGATTTCAGACATTCCACACAATTCCCCGGGCATTCTATATGTCGTCGGGATCACACACGTTGCCACAGTACCATGTACGGCCCGCCGCGCCGCTCGCTAGGTACTATACTCGTATATTATTAGAACGCCGATTCTCGATCGCATTATACGTGCGTCAATTTGCCCGACAGAAATTCGTTAACCAAACTTCGGCAATATTAATTTGCTTGAGAGGAATCTTGTAACTTACTTAGAAACGGCGCGCGGAACGGCGCAATTAAGGCGACTGGGTGCTGAAATCGATGTTTGCCGGAGTGGAGTCCTGTCTTCGGGAGCGCAGATAGGATCGGCGGAAGATGGCGTGCAGCGAAGGGGAGAAGGGAAGAAAGGCTTTCCCGGTTGCGTCTCGAAAATATTACCCTTTATCACATCCCACTCCGATCATTGCCGGCCAATACATGGAGAGAGCTTTATTCTCGATCCCCTTTCAATCTTCTGATGGGACAATTTCCTTCCAAACGGCCAATGATCAGCCAATATCTATTTCTGTACCTTTTTCAGGGAGCCACCGCTGCCACCCTGCCCCGCTCCACCGTTCCTATTTCTATTAGCCATTTATGGTCGATGAGTTACTTTATGTAGTTTCATTGATCTCTTTGCCCATTCGATTCTCCCCGTATCAGGGCTCGAATAAATCGACGTGCCATTGTTATCTCTCTCGGCTCCGTTTGACCAATTCGGTCCGCTCGTTCAACGTAACGGAATCTAATCTACGGGGGGGAAAAAGTAAACTTCGCTAACGACATTGCGCCGTGCGCGGATACTCGGATACGCTCGGCGTCCATTATCAGATCATAACGAATGGTCCTCATATTTGTCATCCGGTCGAGGCGTAATTCTCCGATCACTACCGGCACTCGCTAGTGTGTACGATGAAGCGTTCGCTTCGACGAACGTAAAATAGTTGGACAGCGTTGATTTGCACTGATCGGAGCGTATTTATATCGACACCGTACCATGTACATACTGCCTACCATCCTCACCGTGATGAAACTTCAAATGTTATAAGTGGCGAAATACGAGACGCTCTGGCACCGTGAACAACGTGTTCCGTAAATTATAATTGTCTGCGTAGATAAGCGACGGCAAAAAGCGCACTGTCCTGCATAGGCCCACTGCGCGACCATCCTGCTCCGTTGAACTTGCCACGTGCCTTGCCATGCAAAACGTCGGCGTCGCAAGGACACAGGATGCAGAAACCGTGCCACGCAAAACCGTCGGGACACAATGGTTCGCCGGACGCGTAGCGAGCACGGCTTTGCGACCCAGAAACTTTGCAGAATCGGTGAGGGGTTGGCGGGGTGGCGGGGTGGTGGGGTGGACGGGAAATATAACGTTTGATATTTCTCAAATAACGTACGTCGGCCGACGCTGTCCCCGATTACGGTTATTCGGAAGCACGCGAGCCGGTGATCCTGGACGGTCACGTAGCGTCAGCGAAATTATTCCCGTTGGCAAATTGCAACAAGGCAAGCGAGGGGAGTGCGAGTACGCGCTTATTATAATGCATAATGCGCGACGTCGCGCGAGGGCACGATCTTTTGCAAAGTAACGCGAGGCACGCTCGTTATTTTTACACTGGAATTTGCGGCGGACCCTCCTCGCTACACAAAGCTGCATATGACGTGGCGAACGGCCTGGATATAATTCGTCTTACAGTTGCGCGGGGCCGTCGAGGCAACCGAGACGTGTCTCTGTACTTGCTTAAGTCCGCGTCGCCGTGAGATGATTCGTTGTTAATGACAGTGCCAACCGATGTCATGAATCCGTGTATCCAACCTATTGTATTCGCATGTTTATTTTAGTACGCGCGGACGGTGCACTCCAAGTACGAAGACGGCAGCCAGATCGAAATACCTGTGATCGATTCTATTCTCCAAATCATATTAGCCTTGGTACCGGCATGTTTAAATTCTGGTCTCGGTGGATTTAGAAATATAGGTCATCTGTACAGTCTCCTGTTAAGTTTAGCGATAGTTCCCGCTGACATCAACCACTAATACACCTTATCCACGGTAATACCGCATCAATTATGCGGATGTAGGATGTACCGTGAACTTAGATCCTCAAATAAGGAGATACTGCCGGAGATATTATCGCTATTTTAATATGATGGGCACTCATGGCCGTCGTTGCATTCGCGATGTCGTCTTTACGACCCTGTCGATAGTGAGATGCGAATGAAGCAGAGTACAACGATCGGTCGTTTGACGTTACGCGCTGGTGATCGAGGTTCGTGATGAGAAATTGATGACAGGTCGTATAATTGCAATGGTATTGTTAAATTATGTGTAACGGGCACGGTAAGATCATTAAAGTCTTCAAGGTATGCATTGATAATGGGTACCGTGCCCGATCGTGGCGATAGTTATACCTTACAGATCGATACTTCGAATAAGATACTCGCTTCCAAATACAAATAACCCGCTAATTTCAATCTGGCGCGTAAACAGAAATACCGAATGCGCGAATATTCCATATTATTTTGTCAAAGGAAATTAATCGTTGTGTTTGTACAGAAAACATCGTCGGACGCAAATATTTGTTCAAGGAAGCTCCATTGCTCGTTGTGCGCATATGTGTAAGCGCAGTGACAAGATAATTGCGTTCAGAGATGAAAGCTAATGGCGCTTACTGACTTGGGGAAATCGATGAACGAGAGGGTCTCGCGCTTAACTCGAGAGCGCGAAAAACCACGACGTGCCGGTCGTCGCGAAGGAAACGGATAGCATTTGCGCCGTGTGAGCCGACATGAGTTCTAACAATGACCCTGGTACAAGCCGTGCGGTATGATGTTACGGGCTCATTAGCGCCTGCGCATATAGATATCCCACGATCGCGTCTCGATTACCGGTTATAGGAAGTTAAATCCATAAGGGACTTCAACGGTAATGTATGCTATATCCTCTGGCATGGCTCGTAGCTTGATTCTATACCGCCGCCTGCATTAACTCAAGGATCCACCTCAGTGCGCGAGTACACGGCACGTTTTCGAAGCGCGCCGACAAATGTTTCGCGGAAGACATACCGGCGAATCGGCTGTCGTGAATTATGAACTATTACAATGATGAATCGACTGTGCGTACGTTTTAACTAATGGTCGGCTAATGACAGTGAACGTTCGCGATCTTGGATAATATTTCTCCTGCCCGTTCTCACGTATCGGCTGTGTCGTTGATGTTGAAGTTCGCGTCGAAGCAATCTTGAAATGATGCGTTGGCACCAAGGAAAATGCAAAAGAAAGTATCGACCGACGCGTTCCCGTCGCGAACAGAATAATCGGAAGGTCGTACTTTGGCGTGGATCGCGCAATATCGAGGATCATTACCGCGAAGAAGGAACTTGGGCGTTAAGAAACGTCAGAGGCACACGCGGACTCACGGTCGTCGTTGGAATCGGAGAGGGGGGACGACGGGCGGGAGAAATAACTTTTGCGCGGCATTAGTAAAACGGTCGGAAAATCCTGAATGCGCGGCACCGGCTTTTAGTCCCATTACTCGGTCACCGCGCTTCCTGGTTTTACCATCATTTTTAATTCAGGCTACCGCGTTCAGTTCGCGAACGAATGTACCGGGCGAGCCCGTACTTTCATGTGTTGGCCTCATTAACGGCGCGCCTGTAGGAACGAAAAAACCGGAATATTTTTAATTGGACCGCAAACTTTACGGGTGCGGGACCCTTGTTGCGAATTTCGTAGACGGGTGAGCGCGTGTATGTACGTGTGCATATAGATCGGTGAAAAGGGTCTGGGGATATATCGTTCGGCACGGGTTTGCCGACTTCTAACCCTCCCTCGTCTCCCGGCCCCTTCTTCTTTTTTGGCAAGGACGAAAACGGCGAACTTGGAATTTTGTCCAATGCACCGACCCCGTCAGCCGTACAGTGCGCGAATTTGCGCACACGCACGTCCGTGCATGTGTATGTGAGGTTCGTTGGTCGCTTTAGTAACGAAAAATGTGAACGTCATTTGACAAGCATTCCGTCGTAAACCCGACCGGTCCGGGATTTTGAGTGGTGACTCCTCGAAGTGTAGGTCGAAAGGTATCGGGTCATTTTGTCGTGTAAACGTTTTTTACCGCGGATGAAGTAAAATTTAAATTTGGTGCATTCCTACCCCACTACGAGGGGGACTAAGTGTACCGTTTAGCGCACCACCGATCGAATTGACATTCTTCTTTTACGTCTAGTCAAGTGTTACGCTCGTGCAAAAGGCATCGCATTGCACTCTACCGCATATGATAGAAAGGAGACAAATTTATATCCTACTCCTCTTTCAATATTTCGATTGCTTGACGCAAAAGGTATTTTCGTGTATCGAGCTTTGCCGAGCTGGCGAAATATTGCGCGAAGGAGTGTACACGTCATCTTTCCGCATACCATTACAAATACATTGCAGTCCCTCCGCATTCGCCCACTGACAATAACTTTTCCATCAATGTACGTCAGCCAGATTCTTGCGTCATCGATTTGCCGGTAATAAAAATCTGCGTCGTGCAGCTGCTACGGTGGCAAAGGCACACACGCTCGAAACTACCGGTTTGCATGGTTAATCTAAAACAGTACTTCCTTACGTTAGCGTACGGCCAAGTTAGCATCTCACGCGCAGGAATGCAGTAACGATTTTTACATCGGCCCGCGGGGACAGGTTACACGTAAATATGCTGTCAACGACGAGTTCCGTATCTGCAGCGCCGAAACGTACTGTTTTACCTGAGCCCACCGAACGGGCGCTTTTTCGCCGGCAAACTTTATAGACCCAACCGCTCGCTTACGAAGAAAGGTATGCGGGAGTAACTTTTTTCCACATGCCACAGGCACAAGGGTCACGCGGGAATATTGTATCCCAAGATCATCGCGGCAGTTCGTTAACCCTTTGCGATTCTAATCGCCTCGGTCGTTTTCTCTCACATCGTCTGTCTTCAAAAATTCAATCCCTCTACGCGACGACACCAAACTACCACGCATGCAACGACTTTCTTACTGAAGCTGACCAAACGTTATGCGTGCTGATAGACAGCGCCGTGGATCATCCATCCACTCGACTTTCCGCGACGCATCGTTTTGTCCGCGACGCCTCCGGCCGCTTGACGACGCCTCCGCGCGGCGGTTACTCGAATGTGCCATCTGCTCACTGATCCCCCAGCGCGTGCACGCACGCTTCTGCAGAGGATGCGTGCGAATCCGTGTGCATAGAATTCCTTGAAAAGCGCTCCGCTCCCTCTCGCGCCCCCTTTCTTCGTGCGTCTCGACGCATTCGTGCAAATTGAATGCCGATGCGGACGGAGACAGAGAGACGGATCGGATCGGGCGAGAGGCTGCGCAGGATTGAAAGGGGTAGTGAGAAGGTGAGAGAAGGGAGGTGGGTGCGGGTTGAAAGAGACCCGTGCGCCCGTCTCGCGCGGTCGAAGATACGCGCCGTGTAACGCGCCATTTGCTCGCTTACAGTTAAACGCGATGCTCTGTTCCGCGTTCATTCAGCCGCACCCCCCGCAACGCTGGAAGACGAAAAAGGAACGGGATGGGGTGGAAGGGGCGGCGCCGGATGACTCGGTATCATTAACGACGAATCGTAATTAAAACCGCGCCGACGACGAGGGTGTGGAATGTTCGGATTAACGTTTATATGCGCCAAGTATTTCCGCATTTTCTCCTTAGGCATGGATCTTCTTATTTCTTCTCAGATCAAAGCACACGTGACATCGATGAACCCGAAATAACCCTTGCCGAATTTAGAGATTTAGTCCCATTGCGCTAGGCTGCATAGAAGTGTCCAATGAAAGAATTTGACAACTTCACTGTGACCGCATGCATAACTCATTTGGCCGGTCTCCTTTGCCCTCATTTATACTTCCGCACGCGTCGAAAGGTTCTTTCCCTGACGACGTCGCTATAATCTAACACGTATTCAAGCGAGTCAGACGGTACGTATGTACGTCCATCGAGGGACTTTTATCCGTGAATACCGCAATTAGGCACGCATAACTAGGAATCTCGGAGGAACACCCACGCTCCCGCGTTAGTCGCCACGTAAGGTCAGAGCGCAAAATTATGCAATAAATGGTACAAGATAGACCGGCAGCGAGGCGAGACCCGCAGATGTGTGCGTACGTCTGTGTGCGCAAAGTTATGTTCATGTACAGAGCTTCCTGCACTTTCGTATGCGTGCAGGTAGAGGCTTAACTATGTATGTGCACGGGGCATACAACATATTACGTGTGTCGGATGCTATATGACCGCGTCCCTTTGTCCCGCGGCCAGGCTGAGGTTTCACGCAGCAATCGAATAAATATTCATTAGTGTAATTAGCATGCGCGTATGGCACACTAACCGGCAGAGCGATGTTACACCTTTAATTGCGGTCGCTCGTTCTTCTCGCTCTGCCGACGTTTTTACCGTCCAACGGGGGGCTCGAAGCAAGTAATTTTCCGTTCTTCTCGCGCGCGACAACGGTACGAGCCGAATGTTTGGAGATTTTCCAGTAAATGCGGCGGGCCAGCTTTTTTTTTCTCCTATTGTTGCGCTCGACAGGGACACTTAATCGTTATGCAGGCGAGAGTGGGCGCTTAAACGGCTCGAGTTTCGAGCGTGTGGAATGATTTTTCGCCGTACGCCAGTTCCGCTTGGCACTGTCACTTTATGGTAATGCACTGATATCAATCGTGTCACGAATAACAAGCCGAAGCGTGTTTCGCGGAGTCCGGACGTCAGAGGCTTCGAATTGTAGTGCAGGTTAACTGAGATTGACCATCAAATGCGTTGCCTCTCATAATCGGTAATCGATACCTTTGTAGTCCGTGGCATATCTCTGCGTCGCGTCAGCTTAGGCAGACACAGTGCAAATCTCTTGCCAAGCATCGAGTTGAGCTCGAGGCATTCGGCGTGCTTGCCGAAATGAAGCTTCTTCGGGAAAGTGTATCTACTTTTCGTTCTGTGAGATCGTTCGGGGATCGCCGTCGATTCGTAAAAAGCGACAGAGTAAAATCGGTGGAAGGTGAAAGTGGCCTTTCATAAAAAGATTACAAAGCCGTTGTCCCGTTCATAGCCATTTAGGGGAGTCCGTAAATAAAGCAAACATAGCCAGATTACAGAAAAATTTGAAAGTAACAGAATTTAATTAAATGTATTAGGAGAAGTTGCACTAAAGGGTTTATCGTTTCGTCGGTATATGCAGGCACAGTGTTCAGTGCGCAAGTTAGTAACGTCTAAAGGAGATTAACTCTTTCACAGATTTTACTCTATTAATGTAAGCATGCCGGTGCATCGGGTTGAAAACTGACTATACAGTTCTCATTTAATAGTCCCACTAGATCAGTGAGAGGGATTATACTTTATAGATTATGCTTCACGCGTTTGCCTTAATTCATTTATAATTAAAAACACGCCGTGAAAATGATGTACCCTGGTTCGGAATGCGGAATAATTTGATTCAATGAAAGATTATATTAAAGGAATAACATCGCAAAAGTGCAATATAATGCATCCATGCCTTCCATGTGGCAAGGCATTTTGTGAAAAGGGCACGTCCGTTTAATATGCTTTCTTTATCGTGCCCTCACTCCGTATTGAGTTACGCCGCCCGGTTGGTTCGTTGCCCTCGGATTACGCGTCATGAAAAGTTTTTAATCTATATGCAGCGCTGTACATCCGAGGAACGTTCGAATACAGATTGCTCTTCATTAATTTACTGGAAACGAAATTTCCATGCATCCCGAAGAGATTTTCCCACGAGTCGTAGCTCGTATATTTGCGCCGTTTCAACGGTACTAGGAACCCGTCGCGTCAGTCCTTTCGACGATGATATTATCATCAATTTTAAGCGTGTCAGGATAAGACCTTAATTGGCCGGAAAGTTGGTCAGGGGAGAAACAAGCCGGGGTAGTCGGGAAAAGTTTCGGATTAATAATCCTATCATTGTCTCCGCCGCCGTCTTTCCGAAGCTGCGGGCGCCGCGCAGTGGACTGAAAACGCTAACACTTTAACGGCCTAATATCAGTCGCGGCCGCTCAGGACGGTCTCGAGTCGTGAATTCCAACGATTCATTAAACGTTCGAGTCCGTCTTTCCGCGCTTGTCATGGAAATGGGCGAACGCTGAATATGTCAGATTCTGCGACGTTTCATAACGAGCGCGCGCGCTCAACCCGAGTGACCGCCGCAATGCGCATAAATTCCATCGTCCGGAAGCGATGCCTTCCGGCTGTCATCTCTCTAAGGAAATAATGGCACGTCGAAAGCTCCGAACGCGGAATGTGGCTTTGACAAATCTGCGCGTCTCCCGGAGGCCGGCCTCGTTTACAAAATTGCGAGCCGAACGGGGTGTGGAAGACGTGAGGGCGATGGGTTGCCGCAATATTTCCACGTTATCTTTTCCACGGCCCTACGTCTCTGGTGCGAGGAATACGCTTCCTTTCGACACGGACGCCTCCATGCCCTGCTACACTTTGCATTTCGCCCCACCCGCACCTACAACGAGAGTAATCGCGCAATCGTATCGCGTATCATAAACGAGACAGCTTCCTTCAAGATGAAGTCGAAGTCAAGCGAACGATGGAGATGAGAAAGAGGGGGAGACAGAGAGAGAGAGAGAGAGAAAGAGAAAAGAAGGATGTCCCGACAGGGAAGAATTTCATAACCTCTTAATTGCACATACCGCGAAAAGCGCCACTCATTTACATTTATATATCGCATTCCGATAGCATAGCGGCCGGCATAGCTTAGCTTTATTTTTCCTCGCTGCCGTGCGTAGGTGGGAATTTTGAGCGCGCAACCCTCCCGTCCCCGTACTCCACGGTTCTTCGTTTTTAACGAGCCGGGGCCGTCAAAGACGCAGGATCATTTGGCGGGCGTCGAGGCTCGCTCGATCGAGGGCCACTAAGCCGAGGTGTCGAAATTGCCGGCCACCCGCACCTGGGCGTAAAATTCGCAGTTTGAAATTCGTAGCCCCCGAACTCATAGCCGCCGAGTCGGGGTTAACGACTCCACTGACATTCGTGTCGAGTGAAGCGCTCGAAAGTTCATCGTTTATAATCGCGGGGGTGCTGCAGGAAGTGTGGAGGTATACCTGAGGGTTCGAAAGCGTGTGTGTGAGAGAGAGAGGGGGGAGGGTGAATAGAGAGAGATGAAAGAGAGTGCACTCCCCCCGCGGAAAATGAAGTTCCACGACTTGCTGAGCACTCTACACTGACTAGCCCGATCCATACAGACTTTCGACTATAACGGAAGATCCGCGAGTACCTTCATCGTCGGTCGTTCACCCACGATTTTTCCATCATTATCGGTACAGGGAAACTGTGCATTATGTACGCATGCGATGTATAACGCACATCGTTAATTTAAGTCTTTCGCTTTCTCGTCATTTCGGTTTTTCACTCCCTCTCCGCCGATCTCTTTCGCTTCGCGTCGCGCGGGAGCCATAATCGTATTAGCCGCCGCCAAATTAACTGCCGCGGGGATGCGACTGATTGTGTCGGTGGAGTTTTGAAGGAATGATACGGATAATGCAGCTCATTTGAAAGACGAGCGAGAGTAATGAACGGCAATGAAGAATTTTTTTTCACCTGTCGACGTCGTCAGATTGAGTGAAATGGAAACAGAGGAAACGCAGAAATGCGCAGGAAACGAGATCGCAAAAATCTGATCAGACTTCGTGGAACTCCATGAGGCAAAATACGCCAAGTACGAGTATATTAACCAGCCTCAAGCCGATTTACTCTGAACATCTCTTTCGACGGGGCGTGCGTGGCACGTTTGAAAATAAACTTTCCCGTCGCTGCGAGGAAGGGGCAAAAAATATTTGCGGCCAGCCACTGTCCGTCATTCATTTCTCTCTCTCTCTCTCTCTCTCTCTCTCGTCTACGCGGACGACTTCACATGCGCAGAAGAAATTTTGCGACAAAAACAGAATTTGCCTGCGAGGCGGTGGCTGCGCGTACATGGGGCAAAAAATGGAGATGGCAGGCAGCAGGCAGCACAACGTAAACGAGCGTAATCATACAATCTGCCCGGAGCTGCAGAGGCACACAGAAACGGCCGCTAAGGGGAACCGTCGAAAACGAGGGACTTTTTGCGCGATCGAAAGCTAACTCCCGCCACTTTTCCGGTTATCCGAATTTCTTACGCCGGTCTCGCGCTCCACCGTCGTCGTCGAGGTTCAAGGACCTAAAGTGATTCGCCCGATGTCTATCAGCAATTTAAACAGCCCCACCTCCCCTCCGTCTCGAACCCGGCTTAAATATTTACATTGCCGCGGTACGTGGCTCGTTCATTTTCAAGCCCGTTGCTTCTGACGTTCATTTTACGTTTCTCCATCGATCGTGTCCGTAGTCCGGCGTAGTAATCGTCGAATGCCGAGTGTTCCGTTTTAGGCGGCGACGAGACGACGAACGTATGCAGCACGTTGCCGTACAGGACTTAGGGTCCTGCAGATTTCGTCTTTCATCGATTTCATTCCATTAGGCAAGTCGAAGGAGCACGAAGTGGATTGCGAGCGGAAGGGAGCAAATTGGATAACAACGTTAAGTGCCATTTACTAATACACGTCGGTCTTCTCGCTCGGTCTTCTAATAAATCACAGCTCAATTACGCGGTGCCGCTCTCCGACAGACAGCCATCAAAACCTTGTCAACAGCAGCGCCTACGAGACGTGACGTCGGGAAAAAACAGCCGACGCACCCTTAAGTCCACTCACTCGCCACCCTCGACCTTAACGACCTGCGCGATTCAATCATTCGCGACCCGCGGACGTCATAAACCCGTCGGCGACGAACTCGAAGAAAATTTTGAACTAACCCCCGAGCCGGCCAATACTCCGAAAATAGATATCCAATTTTCGGTACAGCTCCAAAGGGAGTTCGTCGACAACTGACACCGACCTTTGAAAAAAAGCGGTCACAGTCCTACGAAATGAACAACGGACGTATGTCAAAAGGGGAAACAGTAAAACCTGCAAAAGCCGAAATCTGCGCTGGATGCACGAAGCCGGTAAAAGCTGGCCGCGTCCGAAAGAGATCGGTGACCAGTGAAACGTGCGGGACCACAGTGGAGTTGCACATTTCCTTCGGAACATGCTTCCGTACATCCTAGGGAATAGAAAAGCCAAAATAGTTTGGCAAATTAAATACACAATCGTATACGGCAGGGAAAAGCTAGGCCAGGTTCCGGATTTGATTTGAGAGTTACTTTCGAAGCGCTTTGACACACTCAAAGGACAAGTTTCCTTGCACTGTGTCCTGACGAAGTGTTAGATACTGAGGAAACAGCGTCGGTCGAAGCGGAATACGCGAAACGCCGACGGGATGCGATATGTTTGCCGCGTCTCGCGTCAATAAGAATGATGTGTTGGGAGCTTCCTCGCGCAGTTCCTCTCGATCGACGCAACTGCGCGTACCTAAATGCGTTCGTTGACTGCGCCGGCGGCGGAGCGGTGGACGCAACGGTTAAACCAACCACCTATCCACCCACACCATGAGGCCGGCCGCGAATATACGTAGAGGGAGGCGCGCACATCTTCGCCGGCTCGCACGTTCGCGCACAGGTTGCGCATAGCCGGTATACATACTACCAGGTACACGGCGCGGCGTACGTACATTAAACTGTACCCTGAGGCCCGTAATATAAGTTTAATGCATGCTTAGGCGCAACGCACACCGATCCCCGGGACCCGCTTTCCTCCGCGTCTCGCAAAGACGGGTAAATTCAAGGTGCAAGGTTATGTATGATGTACGGCGCGTCGAAGCTCAAGATATTTCCTGATTGGGAGATTCGCGCGAATGGGATAGCCCAAGTGAGTCGGCGTACGATGGATCGTGGCTCGGATCTCCGACGATGCCGAGCCGCTAGGAGTAATGACGCTATTTCCAACGTACACTCTTTTTCCTCCCTTCCCCTCCAACGTTCGTCGGCACGCTGTATTTCCCCTCCTCCCCCGCTCCCTTTTCCGCCCTGCCTTATGCATACGATGAAATATGAATCGGTAGCGCACCGAGTAATATCTAGGCCGAATAAATTGTGTCGGCTAATATATCGCAGAATAATGGCATTGTCTTGAACAGGAAAGAGGAAGCGGCTCTTCGACGTATAGCGCGAGTATAGTCAACGAGCAACGAACCGCTTCCCGTCTGACCAACGCGCTTTAGATGCAGCTAGACGGAAGGAAAGCTGGCTGGTTGCTTCGTCAGATCCTGCAGCGTGAACTTTAAACTAACTCTCGCCCGGGCAGGCAGGCTTATTTGGACAGTTTTGCATGGAGAACGTCTGATAATTAAATACAAGTTGCAGCGAGAGGACGTCGTTTAACTTTAATTCAAATTACATTTTAATTCCGAGAGTCTACTTGAGAACGCGAGGGATTACGTCCGCGGAAACTTTCGAACTCGTCGTTGTAACTACTTTTTCAGATTGTACGACTGTGCGCCTGTACTCGGTAGAGACTGCGATCAATTCGTGAAACGCGTCCATCTCGGTTAGCTGTACGTATTGGTCGATGCGTCGCTTCTATAATCTGAACTGGTAAAGAATTGTTGCAGCGATGACTCACTAGCCGATGACCAGGCTCATAAAGGCTCGTCTGCCGCGAAAGTTACGTCATATTCCTTGCAAGTTGGTACGCGTACTGGCGAAGAGCATCAAGTAGTCGACCATTGACCCGTTGACCCGCAAGAGTCGGCTTGTTCTTCGATTATATCGATTCGACCCCCATTCCCAATAGGTACGTTCCGCCAATTGCGATTCAAGCGATTTAATGCAATGAGCGATCGATGGTCCAGATGACTTTTCCAGCGCCATAAAATCGTCGCGGCGCCACATCGAGTACACCGTAATCTACATTTTATCATTGCCCCGCAAATCGAGTATATCGAACGAACGAGGCAAATTCTCGACAGCTAAATCCGTCTCGCTCAACAGATAATGTCGGCAAACTTTTTGTCATCGTCCATTAAAATTGGAGTGAAACATGTATGCCAGTAATAATCTCGCTTGTCTGCATGTATGTATGAACGGATGTAATTGCATTCCCCATGTATACACAATGTCAAATGTAGCAAAGTCTATTTTCCGATACTTCAATGATTCAGCGGAGTTCAGGTGTTAAATTAATCAGGGAAAATGCAACGAATTGCGTGCACGCGACCGTCGGGTGAGTGGGCTTTTATATATTTATTATTTAATCATGCTAAATCAACGGTGGTGCCAGTCTCAGCGGCCTCACTAACGATGTCGGTAATAATTAATCATTGTTACCACACGGGAAAGCGTAGTTGCACCCTTCGCCATATGGTTAACGAACAATCTAGCGAATGCGTTTAAGTAGAATAGTATTGTTGAGACCGACGTGGCCTGCGACAAAGAATTTGCTGGCTGCGGTAGTGAGAATGAGTTAATTGCATATAATTGGTCGCACGGAAGAAGCAAGTGCCGCACGACGTGACGGAAATGAAATTTTCCATTTGTTTGATCAGTTTGTCACATCGAATAGCGAGCACTGACGTTCAGCAGCGCGAAATCTTTCGCGCGCAGCAAAACTCAATCGTCTTGACACGTTGGCGCCGTTTAATATTCACCACTGTGAGAAAGCGTGTGGAAACGCGCGAAACGGAAGGTCTGTTGACTTGCACTGGGAACTTTTTTCAACCGCGACCAAGGGAGACTATCGGAGAAATGTCAGGCGATAAGTGTCCAATGCAAATCAACCGTCGGAACTTGGCAAAACGGGGCGGAGCGCCGCCGTTGGGAAGTACACGTGATGCCGGGGTCTTCATGCAGAATTCATACATAGCCCCATTTCAAACAAGGTACACGTCGGAAAAGTGTCCACATCTTGAGCCGTGAGCGAAATACTTACAAACACGTGACAACGCGATGAAATTCTGCGGACAACATGCCTCTCGATATTTCTTGTGTTCAATTGTGTTTTCGAAAATGAGTATGTGAACGCCCGTCCGAGTATGAATGTATCATGACTAAATGTGAGTCTCTAGTTCCGTCACAGTACGGCCTCTTCCAACTCGGCGTCTCAAGTAAAAAGTCAAGACGACGTGTTCGGTCTCGAGACGACATGAAAGCTTAATCGGCAAGATCGATGTAACTCAGTACATGGACTGTTCAACGCTAATGCACCGTTCGAGCATGCGCGGAATGAATGCAGGATGTGGTAACTATGACCATTGATGGTCGTTATGTGCCGCATGGCTACATGACCGGCATGACACTCTCTGGACGAGCACCACTGTTGGGACCCATAGTAAAGTATTTCAAGTTGTACGTGTTGGTCAGTACGAACGTGAGGCGTCTGCGAAATATCGTCTAGGGAACGACACGTGTCACCTGCCGTGTGTTCAACGATCAATAGAAAGAACGACGACTTCGTGTCATTTAAGCGTGTATAATTCGCTGTCAGATGCGAGGAATTCATGCACTTGAACGAAACTAGCGCGCATCAATGATTAAATTACTCGACGTGGTATACGAAGTGGAAGTCACTTAAGTGGCGCTTTGAATCTTAAAATAGCGAAAGTACAGGCAAGGATGTTAGGCGGAGTTGTGAAAAGAAAGCTGAAGAACAGTTGTACATTCCGATAGATGGAGAGCGTTCCTAATAAAATAACCGGAAAAGGTACGTCGGATAATTCTATTAAACGGTACAGACCGTAAAATAGTATTGTCAAGCGAACTTATCAGATACAAACGCCAGCGCTGCAAATAAAACTCCCCTTTAAATCACGTCATTCAATTCGTCCGCATTTCTGCCCGTAAATCCCTTTGTTCAAATAAAATTTGCGTAGTGGATCGCATTTGCGAACGAAGAAGCTCTGATGGAAAGGAATGATTCCACAGAGTGCGTTATAAAACTCTCCTCTGCGCGGAGCGATTGTCGGCTAACGACTCAGTGTCTCAAGAGTAATGCTAGAAACGATAATCCTGGCGCATGATATGAAAATTATAATCCTCACGATGAAAGGATGACCCGTGACTCATTGACAGACACCCGCGCAGTGGGCTCTTTGAACGCAGCGTAACAAGATGAGCCCGCTGAGATGATAAAATGACATTGTTATCAGTCCGACAGATCGCGCGGCGAGCGTACGGATCGCAAACAAAGCTCCCCTCTAATTCGCGCCTTTCCCTTCATCCGCGATTCTAGCTGCGGGCATCGTATCTGCAGAAAATTCCTCGAGGGCGTCGACGTCTATGATCGGAGGGGTTCGCGCGAACCCATACGCCACACGCCCCCTTTCACAAAGATCAAGCCCATCGAGGGCAAACGGCGCGTCTCATCCGGAAAATACTTGCATATCGCCGACGACGATCAGGCTCGTATCGGCCGGCACCTTCCTCGTGTCTCTCTCTCTCTCTCTCTTCCTCCCTCCTGTCTATCACGTCCTTCCCACCTTTCGATGCGAGCAACCCTCGCCCGGAACATATTCTCCAGTGTGGCCTATGTCGTACACTCGCGCCAATATGACACCGCGGCGGGCGTGTACCTTACGGCAGAATACCGCGGGAGGTATCAATTTTTCCCGTGAATTGATAACCGGGCGCGGCCTCTACAGTCCGCCGCTATAAAGAATATCGAGGGATGTGGTTCGAAAAGTATTGCGCGCGCTACGTGCGAAGTGTCTGGAAATGGCGGGAACGTGAGATTCTTTACGGATGCATTTGATATTCAGAGCGCCGTGCCGGGTTCATGCTTGCTTGCTTTTCTTCGCGAGGAAGATCGCGGGTAATGGGGAGGGGGATCGAGCCAGAGAAGCGAGAGGGCGAAAAAGGTGGAGGAGAAGAAGGAAGCCGGCCGCGGGTAAGAAACGAGGCGAGGGGGTGGGTGGGATGGGCTGGGTGCGTGTGCGCCTCGAACGAGGAGACGGTAATGTTATTGTCGGTTTATTGCAGGCAGCTTGTTTAAAAACTTGCTACGCAACGGGGAAAAGATGTAACCGAGACAGCTGCGCGAACCGCCTGCGGAGAATAATAGAAAAGTTACCGCGGACGAACGCGGCTCTACCTCGAGTTACGTGCATACCATTCATTCGCTCATTCTGCCGACGCGCTTATCTTTTTCCCGCGTCCCCTCGCCCGCCCGTTCTACGGTCCTCTTAACTTTCGTCCGTGTGCGTGCGCGCGTGCGCTCGCGGTGCTGCGCCAACAGGGGAGACTTTATTCGTGGGTCTTAATTCATTGTGTGAATTTCACGGAGATGCTCTCATTGTCCCGTAAAATGGCAAAGTCCCGCTCTTTACGGCTCGTTGTAAACTACGGACGGTCTAATTAGGAAGTTAAGTGAGCTTCGACAATCGTTCGCGTACGGAAAGTGCATGAACCGATCCGTCGGATGGGGATCGGCGTATAAAGGGTAGCTGGAGAAATATTGCCTCGGAATGCGGTTCGAATAAGCTCCCGGATGTCAAGAGACGAACAAATAGCGGGCGGCGCGCAATTTTTACTTCATTTACGTATTCCTCGCAAAACTCCGTTTTATGATTTCCAATTTTAACCGTTCAATGACGTCAATGAGATAATATTCGTGAACCGTCGGCTTGATACAAGAATTCTTGTAATTTCTATGAAGTGTCTTAGTACTACATTAATGCATGTTCAAGGAAGCAAAATAAACTCTCGCGCTGTTCGTGCATTTCATTTCAGTTCCGAAATTGAGGAAACGGTTTCCTGATACGTTTTCTATCTTCTTTCTATGATCTACGAATTATTTCCACCGTCATGAGGTCTCTGGATTTCACGATCACAGTTTCTGGCGATACGGTGCGGCAGTGCGAATATCCTGTTAACAGCGGACTGAGAAATTTAACAGGCAAAAGGTCGCCCGTTGCAGAGCAATAAAACCCACAGAAGCGTCTTCTCTCGCGACTCCGGGAAAGCGGGCCGAATTTAAATTGCGCCGGGCGAACTGCGATCTTAAGAGAAAGTATGACACCTCTCCGCGCGCCAATTAGACGGCGTCGCTGAAACTTTCCACGCCGTTCCCTCGCCGCTGCAACTCGCAAAATTTAGCAGCATCCACACTAATCAACGCGTCTAAATAATTACCATCGAAGCGTCGCGTAAGTCTCCCGCGCCTCGATCGTTTTTCAATCGCGTCAAGGTGTTGGCACGTGATCGTAGGAGTTCCGCGAAATCGGACGCCTCGATACTTGAATACTTGATACAGTCACGTGCTCAATTATGCATCCAATTACGAGACGTCTCCGGGCGAACTTACGAATTCTTGTATGCACTTTGTCAGATTCCGTCGGTGCGAACAGCGGAATCCTGTTGCAAATGACATCGTCGTTCTTCGGTTTCACATGACGCGCACGTAAAGTTGTTGCGCAGGTAATGTTTCAATACGTTGTTACGTCAAGTGATGAACACATAATCAATCGATTTACGCGAAGTAGGATTCATTTCTTAATCATTCGACCATTCATTGTTCGTTAACGATCGCTCGATCAAGGCAAGTCCATCGTGGAGCGTTAAATACGCTCGGCGTACGTAGGAAGTGCATGAATATTGCGTGACTCAATCATTCGTGAGCGGTTCAACCCCAATGTCCCAATTTCCTCTACGTGATTGCCTTAATACGTCGCTATATTTCCGCTGGCCGCACTGGTCGACGCAGCACGTCCGATTCGGGACCGATCCCCTCTTGATACAACGGGTATTATTAGGGTTTCATGCAAATAATACTGTCTCCGAGTAGAAAATATCTTACAGGGTGTGTCCTTAAGAAGAACCGCGCTGACACCCCGGCAGAACTGTGCGCTACGAAATATTTGATGACACAGTGAATTATGGTTGTCTATAAATAAGCTGCTTAACGATGTACAATAATGCGGCGGCTGTTGAAAGTGCTAATGATTCACGCTGTACATAGTTCACGAGTAATAATGACGAGAACTCAACATTGACTATTTTAAATCTCCTTGCCTAAAACGTGGATCTGTTACTTCTCATAATTCTTGCCGATGTTTTACAGATGATGCACAAAATTGCCAGAAGTCTCCCAATTTTTGCTCGCTGGATTCAAAACGAGTATCTGTTTCTGCTATGGAATTCTATATAGACGAGCAAACGTCGCGACTAAGCATCTTCAGAAATCAATGTTTGATGTATGAATGGCGTGTGAACGGATCGACAATAAATTTGGAGGCGGAATACATCGGGCGGAAAAAAAAGATAAACAAACGCTCTCTTTCTCTGTCTCTCTCTTCTGCGTCCCGTTGGATCATCTCGGGTTTTACTATTTTCGCTGGCAATAACCGTACTGGCAGCACGTCCAAAAAGCACGGCTTTTGATGTGCTCTATTTTTACCCCGGTTTCACGGTAAACGATTTCACCGCAGTTTCATCCGACAAGTTTTGATAAACAAAATACGATTCGTTTTTTATCCCTTACGCCGTGCCTGGTTACACACGAAGATTAAAGCCGCACCGTTCCGGCGCTTCATACGCGAATCGGATGCTTGAATGTGCTTTGAACGTGGGCGGTTGGGAACTTTTGCTTTTCCTCGAGTAGGTGACACACATGTATCTTGCCCGTACGGAACGATCTCATTTTTGCCTGCTCACAAAGGGTATCGTCTCACTTGAGGCGACATTGTGACTCATCGCGCGTACAAGAAAGAACGTCTCGTTGTTCGGCTGTTAGGGTCTTTTATCAAGGTGCAAGCTGTAACAGCGTCGCGACACGGTGTGAAAGAAAGCGTATAACGATTTCGCTATTAAAAGCGTAACCCGTAGCCCATCGATCGTGTCCCAGCAAATAACGCTGTCCCGCGTACGAGGTACCTACGATCGAGTACTCTTCTTTTCGAACAGACGCGTGAACACACTCTTCGGCGCTGCACGGACTCGGGACTCGCGCACGGAAGAGAGTTCCGCTTGGAAAGAGAAATGGCTCGAGACGTGCGCCGCGAGAATCGGCGATATTTCAGTTGGACCAATTCGAAGTTTTCGGCGGTACGTGCGCGGGAATATGAAGTGCGTAATATTATCGAGTGAAATGATTACTTCCCATTGCGCCTGCAATGGCCGGGCCCCATTGTCTTGCATGCGAAAATCTATGCGGCGTACATAGAGAGCGGACGAGTTCACTCGCTACCGCCGTGCGCGAATAAAAATTGAGCGAGGCGAAGGAGTCGGCGGATCCAGGCTGGCGCGAACCTATTGATTCGAGCTTTAACGTCAATTCCTCCGCGTCCGTTAAATTGATATATTCACTTAACACATTCGAGTCACGTAACGCCGTGTATTTCCCACGTCTGAAATGCGCGCCGTTATGAATTTCGCGAGCACTCGCTCGGGCAACATTCTTTCCGTATTTCATTCACCCGCCGAAAGTTCTATTTACCGTAAACACGCGCGGGGAACACGATTGAGGTTCTCGACGTAAGGAGTCGAAGTGATTTCGCCGCGATCGCTCGGCGAGCAAATAAAGAAGGAGGAGAGACGAAACCTCGAACATGGAAATGGGGAAAGTCTTAGAGGACTGTGCGGTGCGCGGGAGGACAGTTAAGCGAATAAAGAGGCAGAGCGTAAAATCGCGACCACTCGTAAATCACCGTGACTCGGTAAAGTGGCGGCGTCGACGATAATAAAATCCTCGAACCAGGTCTGGGAAGAAAGATCGCGTCGCGGCGGGGTGCAAGCGAGGGTCGTAATATCGCGAGAATGTCATCGAAAGAAAAGTGCATTGGCCCAAAAGTAGTGTGGACCAACAACGTTCCATATCGATTTCGTGATGCAGAGTGATTTTGACGAATGTGCACGGAAACGTCTGCGTCGCCGGCGCGAATGTGCCGCGTGAGAACGGTCCGATGAGTTGATAAGGAAAATGTGAAAATGTAGAGGCGTCTACGTGGAGAGCCTGAGAAATCGGCGAGCGTTCGTTGCGGCCGGCCATTCATTTCCCCTTTAAACGACGTAAATGGCTCAGTGCTGATTGCGGTCGAATAATAACGATGAAGACGGGTCAGCGAGCAATTTGGAGCGTGAAGCGTGTGAGCCAACGATGTATGTCGCCGAGGATAAACGTGTTAAATATGCGGTTCGAGTTGCACGCTCGGGATCGAACGTGTCTCGCGGCGTTTTCCGAGATTATCGGGGTTTGCGTTCTACGGCGCTCCCTGACCGAATTAATCGATATCTCGCGGAGAAAGTGCATTTCTTACGGTCGAGCGGCCTGTTCAATTTGCGCGTGCAAATTTGTGCTTCTCAATATCGCAGTGGAGAGGAAATTTGTCCGGGCGGGGGCTTTTATCGGTTCTCGATTCGCACGTTATTCTACAGTTAAATAAATCCACCGTCTCGGCGAAGGAGAAGCTCCCGTATCTCGGGGCACGTGCCCTTTTTTACGATAAGATCGCTCGTTCCGGGCGCGTTTTGACAAATACGGGGTATTTAGCCTTCTTCACGAGCGCAATCGTTCGACGTTTTACAGTTTCGCAGTCGTAAATGCCGTCTCTCTATTTATAACCGTCCGTTGCGCAATTTTGCTACCGACGTGAGGCGAATATTTAAATGATCGCGAGCTGCGCTCGCCAGTCGCCGGCGATGGCGAGCTTCACGTGCGACAGAATTATTTGCGGCTTCCTGCGGAGATTAAAAAACTGATCCGCCAACGGGTAAATCCGGGGCGACTAATTTGAACATAGCGTACGTCGGTGGCCACTGGTTTCAGGGCTTAAGACCGGCCACGTTCCGTTCTCTCCTCCATCCGCTTCTATCCCCGCGACTCTGCTCAACTATTCGGAGCGGCTGTAAAAGTGTGTCAGAAAATTCGCAGACGTATTCTCCGCGTCAGAGATAGGTGCCTTAGGTTTCAACAGTGGGCGGCTCGCATTCTATGCCCTCCTCGCTGTCGCGCCATTCATCCTTATTTATGGCGCCTTTCTTCGCTTCATCCTTCATCCTTGGCAGTTTGTCAAACTTGTGTAAGTTAATTCAACATCGTAAATTAATTGTTGCCTTCAATTAACTCTTCACTCTCTCTCTCTCTCTCGCTCTCCTCTCTCCTTCTCCTTCCGCGTCTTTGTCTTTTCGTCTTCTTTCTCTGGTCCGTCGCATTAGAGGCAGCCGGTTCCCCAACGAGTGCTTAAGTAAACACCATAATTATTTAAGGTCCTCCGCGTCGCCAGTCGGTTTCCTCGTTATGAGACGGAGAGTGGATGGGAAAAAGACGGAATGAAAGGAGGACGGATTCGGCACGGGGACGAGGAGAGTATTGTTACGTTAATCGCTGTGTCAAGATTTATTAAAGTCGCGGAAATTGTTCGCCCGCGATATTGCATCGTATCACAATTAGTCGGCGAGAAAAAGAGATAGAGAGCGAGGGAGGTGGATAAAGAGAAAGCGGATTATTTTTCATAATGGAACGGCCGACTCGGACTGCGAATGTTGCGTTTCGTTCGGTTTTAATGCTGCGTCCTTCGAACCGCGCGCGATGCTTTGCGTACGCTCGCCGGCAAACGGGGAAAAATGTCAAAGTGTCGGCCGTGATCAGATAGCGTTAGGCGCGTAAGTAGAAATACGCCAAAGTAAAAAGTAATTTACACGCGAGGTCGCTGCATTACTGCAACCTCGTGAATATGGAATTCTATTAGCATTCATAATTAATATGCCCGGAGTTCCTTAACGAGATTCCAGTTCTTACGCAATGTACGCCGCGGTTCGTGAAAAATTAATCTCAGGCATCTATGCTCTCCCTCGATTTTTCGCGAAAAAGTCCCCATAATGTCATATCGTTTCGACGTCATTCTAATGGCGTATTTTACATTTCAGTTCAGTTCAGTGAGATGACAGTGTGTTACGAGCAATGATCAATGACCGTGTACGTTTTTAGGGAGGACAGCAAAGGATGAGGTGCAGTAGAGCTGAAACGAGGGCGAAAAAGTTGTAAAATTTTGTAAAACCGGGAGGCCACAAATTTGTAACGCTCCACTCCAACGGAAAAGGCCCTATTTTCGTCGCATCCTTATAAATTACCCTAACATCTGTGTAGAACTAAACTCGATAGAAACATAAAAATATACATTTCTCCAAATTCCCTAAAACGTAGAACGTACGCGAAGTAGAAACTTCGATGTGATTAATTTTCTGTTCTAAGAGCAGAATCTGAAAAACAAGCAAAAAGAAATGGACAGAGTCGCGCAGCACAGGCGTCCCCGTATTACCAAGATTCATTAGCGTGTTCCACTTTTCAGCGTAGAGTAAAGTGGTTCGTATGAAATATCAGTGACGGCACGAGTATCTTGAAGGAATGACTAGTTACGCGCGGAGCAGTGCAAAGGAGAGAAAGGAATGACGAAAGTCCCCGGTTCCGAACGCCGAAGCTAAGCAAGTCACGCACGCGCAATCTCCATACATCACCGTCCGAGCGAGTAAACTTTTCAACTCCCTCGCATATCTAGGAGCAGAAAAAAAGGGGTAGCATCCGCCCTCCCGCTCGCACCCGATTTTCCTTCCTTCGACTTGTACCATCCCGCTTACGTTCCAACCCTTATTGCCCCTCTGGCGCTGGTCCACGAATTATTGAAGCTCAATTGGAGCGAGCAAAGACTTCGACCAGCTAGACGCAACTGAGTCCTCTGCCCTTTCTCTCGACTCCTTCTTTATACTCTCCACCCTTTATGTGTATATCTGTATATACGTGCACATCCCTCCCTCTCCCTCTCTCTCTCTCTCTCTTTTCCCATCCCAAGTCCCGCTTTCACTCTGCGGCTACTCCTCCCAGCTAGTCTCCCAGCTACAATCTATCGGTCTACCTATCAGCCTGTCTACTTCCTTCTTTCTTTCTTTATCTCGATGCTCTTTACCTTTTCTTCCACCTTCCATCCTCCCACGACTACATCGCTAACCTTCTCCCAGGGCTTTAGGATTATTCTGACTCTCATGAAGCAAAAGGAGGAGCTTCCGAGGAGCTTAGCGATTGCCTGCGAGGCAGAGGCTCGGGGCCCCTTCGTATCGTGCAATTATTTGAAATTTCCGTTCGATATACCACGGAGCAAGCGGAAACTTTATTTGACCGCGATTAGCCCTTAGTACGCGTCGACCGGCGACGCTTCTGCCCCCGGAGAAACGAAGAGAGGGAAGCGGGGAGACAAATGGACTGTGGGAAAGCCGAACGAATCGTGAGTCTTACGGCGCGATACACGAGCTATTGACTGATATATTGACCCTTGCAACGCGTTGCATCGTATGGAGGGGCTCGTAGAATCCGTCGACTTTCGGCGACTCGTACGTGAGAACAAATGAGGTCCGAAAGGAAACTGAATGCCGAGCGATATATCGAGACGCAATCGATACGACGAATCTTAATGATCCAGTAGTTGGCGAGCGGTTCTAACGACGATAAAGCAACATATTTCCCCCGCCCACGCTTCGCGGCGTCTCATCTGTAAGAGGCGTCCCGAGAACGAGAAATGATAAACGATGTAAGTTTTCTTTAATCATCGTCACATTAAATCCCGTCAACGACATGCAAGCGGCGCGATTTCCATGGAAACGCGAAAGTGACGTCGGATAAGAAAGGCGAGGCTAATCGAAATGAAAATACGTCCGAGAGGGAGAACGGCGACAGAAGGGAACGAATGAAAACGTAGAAGGAAGAAAAAGGAATGATATTGCAAGGATGACAGATTAAGCGTAGATTCGGGAGTGAGATTTTCCAAGGGCCAGCGAGCGATATGAATACCTGTCCGTAGAGTGGAAGTACGTAATAACGGTTAGTAGCCGCACATAGTGGCCTCTCGCTAGTCCTGACAAATCGTACGACACGGTAGGGCGGGGAGACTGGGGAGAGAGAATGAGTGAACGAATGAGAGAAACTCCGTTGCGGCGACGTATCGCGACGAAGCGACGCTACGGATTCGTGCAGACAGGGGTGTCGTTTCTAACTCCATGAACCGTCCAGCTGTCGGAAGCTTAAGGGTCGCGCGGCGCGGCGCAGCGCGTCGCGGCGCAACGAAACCGCACCAGTTCCTCAGAATTCCGAGCAGGGCGTCGGTGGCGGCGTCGGCGTCGGCGTCGGCGTCGGCGTCGGCTGTATCGCAGCCCCGGATTATGGGGTAATGTGCGAACCAACACCTTGACGTACCTGGATCTCCTTTAACCTCCGTCTGCCGTCGCGACAAACCTCCTCTCTGCGTCGACCTCGGACTAGCCCCGGGGGCGAAAGCTCACTACTATCCTTCTACAGTCGAGGCCCTTTACCGATCTGCGTATCCAGCAGTACCTCATTTCCTCCTGTTAGCCAGGTCGCTTAAACCGAGTTCCCGAGTTTCCGCCGGAAGGTGTCATCGATCTGTACCGCGCCCGGACGAACGTACTCGACAAACCTAATCCTCGGATGGGATCGCGCGCGCGCGCGCGCGCGCGCTCATGTACGCACTCACTGTTTCGCGCGTAATGGGCAAATATAGAGTCGCGAGGGCTGTCAGTCAGCGCGATGACTTTGCAAAATTTGCCGATCCTCGCGCGGTCGTGCAGACGCGAAGCGTAATTGCTCCCTTCGTCCATCCTACCTGCGCTCCTCCGAACTTTGCTTACGATACACGATGGATAGTGTAATACAAACAGCCTGCTGGACGAACTCTGTAACGTGGACACCTCTCTGTGTAGACTTTACGTTATGTTTGTTTGCACAGCGACGCGAGCTTGAGGGAAGAGTGTGGCGAGAGAAATATTCGATAGAACCCGTGACACCCTGTCAAGGCACTACACTGCGCTTGTTTGGGCTGCACGTTGTTGCCTTCGCTAATTTGACTTCCACTCGATCGAGTATTTGATCCCTGTTACGCAATTTATAGGCATAATGCGAATAATGCGCGCGCGCGTTACATGCCGATACACGCGCGCACACATTGAAACTTTTACTCGTCAACGGATTTGACGCGGCGAACTAATAATGGTGATTACGGACAGATGGGTAACATGTTTACCGTGCCACATAATTCTATAGACTGTATAATAAACACGATAATGCGTTACGCGGCATGACTATTTGCTATTAATTACATACGGTAATTATATGCATGCAAATAATAGGTTAACTCGAATATTCAGCAGCGGAATTATATCACACGCTCACGCGGCTCGATCGGCCGGCTTTGCAGAAAATTCTCCCTACGCGCGGCCCGTTTTAATGAGAGCAACGGGCGGCGCGTTTTGACAGGAAGGGTCGGAATCGATTACACAGCCAAAAGTGATCGCGTGAAACGATTACGACCGGAAGCCGACGCAATAGGACGTAGCATCCTCCAACGGAAGACCCTTGTCAAAATATTAAACCCTTCCTTTCCAGATCGAGTTTCGAATAGTTTCACGTCATAACAAATCCGATCCTTTTTGCGAGGTGTATCGCAAGGAAAGAGAGGACAGCCACCTGAGTGAGTGTCGGAGGGTTCAACCGGCCAGTATCACCTTACAACAGCTTTCCACGCGTCCCCTCCTCTCTAAGGGACGGCTCCATATTTCCATTTATATTTGCTCCATCTTTGAAATCATACACCTTTTATTATGGACCCGTTCAACTGCAGTGCGACGTGCGGGACATAGCTATCGTCGAAAATCTTTTAGAGCGAACATGCGACTACTCTCAATTGACAACGTTAAGTTCGCATCACTTCTAACACCAAATATTTCTCCGGTATTCGTTGTAAGGATAAAATGAGAACTTTCAGAACTAGCGCTTCTTTTATAGAAATGAAGTTGTGGAGAAATTATTGAATAACATTTTAGTTTCACGAATGTATCAGATCCGCGTCTGCTTTCTTCGTCAATCAGTTGAAGAATTACACGGTTGTTCCGTACGGCGGTGGTACGTGTTTCGCCCAGTAACCCCATCTCTCTCAGTAAGGATTTCAATAGCTTTTGTCGATCTTGTCCCAATATTTTGGTTTCATTTACCGTTTGGACCGTGGCACCGCTCCTTCGCCGTAATAATAGAGCTTCCGTTCCTTTTAAAATACCTTAATTCAAGACGGGATCACTATTTCGAAAACCCTTCTGAATCGGTGTCACGGTGCTGCGATAACAATAAAAACGTCGGCTTATTTAATAGGCTCCAACAACATTCACCGCTTCGTCGGGCAAAATTCATTGAGCATCGTGAGTAAACCAGACTCCTTTATCTTCGTAATGTGTCGACCAATGGCATAATGTCTTAAGTCAGCAGCTAGCGTCAATTCGTCAATCGTCGAAACAACTGTACGACAGCAGAAATATACGACGGCATGTATTCGACACTGTGCTGATGGCAATATCGTCGGCGGACAAATAAATATCTGCTGCGAGAGGTAAATATTTTCCGGCGCGAGTGTGGCTGACTTTCGGCCTCTTCATTTTAGATATACGCCGCGGCAGGATGTTTATCTTCGAACGTCCCCGCCTTTTAGTCTCGGATACTATTTTCCGCCGAACCAGCGGATAAGATTGCAATTTTTCTTCATCGTCGCGTAATAGCGGCGAAAATAGGAAGGTAACAAGCGTAAGGGCTGGGCGAGATAATAAACAATTTACGTAAGCAGGCGAAATTGCCCCACCCCCAGCGTGTCGGCCGCCTTTCGTTGTCTTTTTCACGATCGAGATTAAACCTCCGACGTTTGCGCCGGGTAAATATCAGCCGATAAAATAGCTCATGAATTCTGATTAATGGACGGCGTGTACCGATGCGTCTGATTGACGCATATCCGTTTCTCGTGCGGCATAATCATAGAATTCGATTTCGTCCGATTAAATGTAATCCCGTGGCGAAACGGTTATTAATATGTGTGCTGATAGTTAAATTTGACGTACGGAGAAATTCGACATCGATCAAACGCTCGTGCGAAAATGGAACGCTGACGCGTGATCGTCGTAACAGTGTAACACAGGGAGAGCTGAAACTGCTCTTTATATTCATAGGGCAGGTATCCAATTTTATGGAAATCGCGTCACACTCTCGAGACATTTTTATTGGCTAATTGCGAAGAGAGAAGAAAGGGAAGAAAAATAATCCTGTAACACGGCGGTGCACGCGACAGCGTTGTTCGAACGACCGTTCCCGTCTCGAAGATAAAGAAAATTGGAATGGCTTTAAGCGTCTGTAATAACCGAGCAGGGCCGAATTACGGCGCGGCATGCGTAATATCTCAAAATTAAATTTATTCAATTACTCGCCCCTGTATAAATCTTCTTTAACAAGGCTGTAACTTATACATTTACATTGCGCAGGCGGAAGCTCTGTTTGTGCAAATGCGGACGTTTATGCGGACGAAATTCCCCGAGCAATTAAGAGGCGAAGCTTGTAACTGCAATCAAGATTCTGAAACGCGTTACGGTTAATGCATAAACGAGATACAAAACATCCCGCCCCATCCCGATACAAGACTGATTTCTGTCAATAACTGCCGACTCACGGTTCACTTGCGCATCGTCCAACTTCCTCCCATCCCGTCGCTCCAAGTGTTTTTCCTTATACCATCATCACCGTTTACCTTCTATTAATTCTACGACTCGGAATTCCGGCAGTAAAAGTACGCTTTTCACCGCGAGCATTTATTCTCATTTAAAAGTATTTTTGCTCGAAATAGTTTCGCGGCGCTTTCACGCTGAGGAAGTTTCTTTGGAAGCGAAGACAGAGTTAACATCTTCAATCCGATAGAATATGGAGAGTATGCGCGCAGCAGGGACCTTAATCGAAAGGACGTCTCGCCCGTCCAATATGCGCTATTTTCGCAGTAAAATCTGACAGACGCGGAGATTGGTTTTTCCAAAATGCTAATATCTCATTTGTCACCGGCAAACGTACGCGTAACCTTAGATGCGAATAAGGAAAAAATGGATTATGACTAGTTTTTCGAAGCCACTGCATATAAGGTTCTACGTCTGCTCAAAATAGAGGTTATAGTCGTACCGCGAGACGGTGTTTTATGCTGCAATAGAACTCCGCACATGTTCATATATGAAATTCTACTTATGCGGAAATTAAAGTTCTGTGGCCGAGATCATTTTGATAATCCCGCGCACAGATAGTCAACCGTTAAATCGCACTCGGTTAACAATGTTTGTACATAATAGCAAATCTGTCCTCGACAACATTATGTGAAACAAACGTATTCTGACAATGTGCACACTTACCATAACCGTTCACAACAGCATCAGGACCAGGTTAACCTTCCATCGCACATTTCCGAGCAGGATAGCCTCGACCATCGAAAGTCCAGTCAGAAACAGCTTCAACACGTTTTTCGGAAACAAAATCTCGATTAGCAGAAGCACAAGAAAGTCTGGCGGTCACAAACACTCCACTAATTATCCGCGGATCGAGAAGCGTGCGACGCAACTTTTGTAAACAACGTCGCGATTCTCGCGCCACCTGGGCGGGAAGAATCATAATTGATTGATACGATCATTAATTAAAAAATTTTCCGCACAGGTGGCGTCCGGTGTCTTTGCGTCGTGTAGAAAGTTTTCGGTCGCGAGCGTGTCTTGCGTCGTTTAGAAAGTTTTGTTTCGCGAGCGTGTCGTTCCGTCGAAATTAGTTGAATTTCGCGAGTCTCTCGGTTTTTGTGCTTGTGCTGACAGCGATTTTGCTTCTGACGAACGTGCTGAACCAGTTTTCGGTTGGAGTTTGACTGAGGACGGTAATCCCGCTTAGAAATCCGGTGAGAGAAGTGACGGTGGTGATTCAGACGGTGTTTCGATTGGCTTTGGTAAGTTTGACAGTCGTCGGAATTCAAATGTTTCGAACGGTATTGCCATAAGTTGACTGACTGTTGCGAGTATTGTTGGTGGGGCCGTAATTGGAGAAGATTTCCACACAATAGAGCATTGTCGTGCATGATATTTAAAGGATATGCAGTAACATTTGTATAGGTTACTATTTCATAACCTATTTGAAAATGTAATGATGATAAGTGATGTTGCATCGTGTTTTTACGATTTCCGTGTAAAGTTTGATTTATGATTGTATAAAACAATAACGAAACATTGCCCTAAGCGGTTATGCTTAGCAGAACATTCACGTTCGGAGTTTGTATTAACTTGCGGCTCACTACTACTACTGCTACTCGTACTACTACTGCCATCCGCACTAATCCTGAATCTGTATGGTACTGTCTAATTCAATGTAACCTAGTTCACCCTGGAACTGTTCAAGCTTCCGTACCGGCAGTTGAAATAAGCACGGGCAAAGAGCGTTTGCATATATAAAAAAACTGAAAGAATCTTATTGCAAATCGATATATTCAGAATGCACGAGCGTCGAAAACAGGCGCTGAATTAATTCCGCGACAAAGAAGCGTCGATCCCTTGTTTTGCAAGGATCTAATTTTGAAATATGACGGGATCCCTTAACTCGGCCGGAAGAGTCCACAGAGCTTCCTCCGAAATGTTTGTACCGGCCCGCTAATGAATCAGATCATCTGACTTTCAAAACGCGCCAAACTTTCCAAGGTACATTGAAATCCACTTGCAAAAAGCTGTTTGCACCCGAGCTCTTCTTTGCTGCAACAAAGTTCGAGGCGCGCGGGAAGTTGGACTGTACGATTTAAAGAAGTTTCCCCGCAGACACATCGGCGCACTTCGTCGGGGCAATTAGACGAGAGAGAGCGGGCGGTTTCATTGGTGCGCGCCTCGCGTGCCTCTGTGTAGTGCGAAATCGATCGGATTTTGCGAGTATTTTTCGGCCGCATACCGATCAGGCAGGCCGCGTCGCCGTTCCCATGCTAGTAGCATAGCTCGCTCAACCTCGAATCTCGCAAATGTATCCGCGAGGCCATAAGTGACCATTTCCATGCGCCCTGTAATTGCTTATTGCGTAGGTCCGTTCACATCGAACAAGTACACCCCCGCAGCCATGCTAGGAATTCATTCGGCTCCATCGTATTGCACCAAGGCCCTTTCCCCCGGCGTGTAATATTCTCTGTGCATGTATCAGGGCTGCGAACGGACATGGCACGTTACACGGTAGATGCATTTCAAGTCAAGCGATAAATTTACTGCCCTGTGTCGTGGAAAAGCTTAAACGCACGATGCAATTCGGGATATGGCGAGCGGGCCCTCCGGCTGACCGGGCAGGGCGATGGTTGATTAATTAAACCGGAAAACTGAGGCGCGTTGCCGTGCAAAGGATGAGTTTCGATAAGGAAGAGCCCGCCGTAATTTAACGTGTGCGTCGAGATGGAAGCGGGGTCGACGTCGATCAGAAGGTAAAATGCGTTTCGAATTGCTGCGGTTCTCGGGAGGGCGGCTGTTCCGGTGAAGAAGACGTCCCGGTATCGGTGGCAAATGAAGTTCGTTCACTCGGACCGCTCGCAATCGATTGCGGCGCGCGGCCGTTTTCGCAGCTGTCGCGCGCGGCAAAGTATGATCGGGATGCGCAACGACAACGGCGACTGGAGCCGAAAGTCCGAAAGCGTGTAATTGCGCACGGCCTCCGACGCTTTTGATTTATTAGAGGCAGCCGGCTCGTTATGCCGCTAAATTCATTGTCTCGTATCGGCCGCGCGGGCACTTAATTTATCAGTTAAATGAGCCGAGGCGCGATTCGAATTGGTCGTAAATGCAGTCGCGTTATCGTTCCCATGGAACGCGGGCAAGACCGTCGAACGAGCCGGGCCAGATAGCACGGCGGCCGCACTATCGGCGACAAGACGTTGACAAATCACTGCGAGCGTACTCCGCTCGCACTTCTGCCGCGCTCCCGGATCTTGTTAGATCAATATTGAATATTATTCGTCGAGTTGCATCGCCCGACTCGCCGGGGCGGCAAGTAGTCCAAAGTAAACGCGCGGTTCTATGAATCATTATTCCCCCGTTCGAACTGTCTCCAACTCCCTCGAAATAGGGTAGAAATGTATCTGTCACTCGACACGCCACCGAGTATTGATGTTTTCCGACCGGTCCATCCCACTTTAGCATTTTCAGTACATCCACGACGCCGCGGCGGGCGACGCGCGGCGCACTCATATTTATGGTCGCTCGCCGATACCGCGCTACACCTTATAACTCGTATTTCTCGAATTCATCTTGCGCGCCGTCGATAAAACTTTCGCGGGGGGATGAACGAGTGGCACTTAGCAATACTCGCGTTACTTACAATTTTTCATGCACTCTCGTCCGCGACACCGCGGACGTAAGTATCGCGGCGGCGCGCGGCCGATCCGTTATCGGGCCGCAAAATTTATGCCACTCAACCCATTGTCCCGATTTGATTTAGAATTTCACGAAGACGGATAACGTTAACTGCAATTAGACGAACCGATTGCGACGTGAATCGGCGGCATAAATCAGCCGGGCGGACAATTATACACGGTCAGATTGCAGGCGAAATTCACCTGTAGTAGCATTTAATTCCGCGATTACCGCCGGAATCACAAGCGACAGCGGCTAAGCACTCGTAATTCGTGCACGAATTATTATTCAATCTCCTGGAGATCGACGCCACGGAGGACAATACCGCCCGGACGATCTCATCATTCAAACGGCCAACGGAAGCGTACGTGACCTCACTGATGAAGTAGCCTTCGCTTGCTCAGGTGGTTCGCGTAAATCCAGATGGATATGGGTCTCGTTCCGCCGCGATTCCGGTGGCGAGCCGGTGGGAAGCCGGTGGGAAGCCGGTGGCCGAAGGCCTAGTTCGGAGCAAAGGTGTGCGGAGTGCGAGGGCCATCTCAAGGAGTTACCTCGACCGAGTCAAGTTTATAATTACGACGAGCCGTTGCAGTGCTGAATGCAGAATTAAAGCCTACGGTTAAGGAGTCGCGTGGGAGGGGGGTGGGAAAATGCTGAACGGGAGGGGCGAGGATAAAGTGGCGGGGTTGGGGGAGCTGGACAGAAGAGTCGAGAGGGTGGCGAGGAAGGAAGGAAGGGGAGGGAAGAGTGAGAAGGCGAGAATTGGAGAGATGGAAAATTTGCGGCGCAGGACAAGTGTTCTTGCAACATCGTTAAGGGGAGAGAGAGGTACGGTCCGAGGGGAGGCCTTCCTTAAAGAGCGGTTGCCAACGGTTTTCAGAATTATAACTCGAGCATCGACACTCTCTGCGAAGCATATTTAAATAATCCGAATACATTACCGTGCGCGCATGGCGCGCCTCATGAATACGCCGTAGAGGATTTGACGGAGAGTATTTTTACGCTGAGCCGTCGTACCGTAAATGGCTTTATAATGACGGCTTACGCACAGCGTCGAAGCCACCTCTCTTCTTCTTCGCTTTCGCCCCCCTGCCGCCGCCGCTCGCCACTCGATGTTCGATCTCCTCTCTTTGTCGCGTCTCTTCCCTCCCATTTTCTCTTTCCAGCCCCATCGCCTCGTCCCAGCGGTGATTTCGGCATCGCCGGGACACGCTGCGACAGGCTCTCGCCTTTTTTCTCCCTTTACATTTTTTCGTAATTCCCAAGTTAATCGACCGTCTCTCTGCGAAGTACGTGAGCTATCTGCCGGAGCGTATCACGTGCACGCAGCGCGCATGCAAATTGACTTTGAAGAGTGCCATATCGCCGGGAGAAAATTCAGTTATGTATCGGCCTGTATAGGCGCGCCTACGTATGTAGACGTGCATGTAGATATATTGATATTGACCGGATACAGGGGAAAAATAACAACGACGCGGTATTTACGAGGCGCGCTCTGTCAAATGGAGATCGTTTGTTCGTTTCGTCCGCTCGCCCGCCCGTGCACCTCTGTTTATCGTTTGCGAGCGTGTAAAGAGAAGTGGAGCGATACGTTCCGCCGGTTAAATATCGCGACTCCCGTAAGGTCGGGTATTGACGGACAAGCGACGGAGGAGACAGAATGATCCGATGATATATGTGCTTGAGTAAAAGGGCATCGTCGAATGACAGGACATAATTTTTTCACTTCCCACCTCTCCGCTGACAGATGGACGCGCACGGCCGCGCTGCCGCATGCCGGTCCGTCAATACGGCCCGTCGCGCCTATCATCGATCCAAATTCACGTTTCATCATCCACTCTTTAAACGTCCTATTAAAGACGATCGATAAAGAAAACGTCTAATCGACCGACAGCTTCCTTCGCTCCCGGCGCCTATACACCGTTCAAGGCGTTATACTTTCCTAATAATACCCACGCCTACTCCCTTGGCACTCGATATTTACTCCGCCACTGATCCCTGACGCGCCACTTTCGTCCAAAGACAGATAACACATTTCGGAATCGGTTTACAAAACGAGGGGTGAAGGCTTCGTCGAAGGGTGTCGACGAAGGGAACCCCTCGAAGTTGAAAAAATAACAGCCCATTGATCGGCAGGATACGTGTTTAGCAGGATACGAGTAGCGGGCGCTTACATCGCGCTCTCGTTTAGGATCTCCTACTGTCCAAACATGCGTATGCCGTTAAATTTAACCCCAGAGGCCCAGAGGCAATTCGTCAAACGCGTCGCTCGAAATAAACGCGGAACGTTTACGAGCGAATCGTTCCCGCGTCCCGATGCCTTTCTTTTGGAGGCTCGGAAATGGGCCAGTCAACCGACGACGCTAGGACACCCCCCGCATGAAGGAACTGAGCACGAACGCGAACGGACAGTGTGCGAGGGTAAGAAAGCATTCGGTTCGACACTCACATACTTTTAAACCCTCTCATGCACACGCTGCGCGAACGTGCACATTCCACTGTAACCTGGCGTGAACACTAAATTAAGGGGAGCGTATATGTATGTGCTCGTAGGAATGAACCGCTAACATGCCGCGTATTTTTGACGGACTGCACGTGCGGGGCGAAGATGGTATCGTCCATAAAATAACCGCAGGACGAGGGTGGTCGGCCGATTGTTGGCTTAAAAACTGTCGCTCCAATGTCATAACTTGATACGTGCAAAAAACGCGCTTTCGTCGCAGCTCACCTGCGAGGGAGACGCGGTTTTTAATACGGACGTGGCTTTATCTCAACCGCGAGCCCTGGGATCGATACTCAATATGACACGAAATCTCGATCCCCGATATATTGGCACGGGGTTTGTTCCATTCGCGGTTGGAATGCGCAAAATGGCCGAGAACATGAGTAGGTTGGAATTAGACGAGCTGACTTCGATATCCATGGTACGTACATATCAGGTAAAATGACGAGATATAGCGGCCGCCGGATGTAACGTGCGCGACATGTAAACGAAATAGTATTGAACCTGTCTGTGGTGTTAGAAAGGAAATCAGAGTTAAATTGACACTGCTACAAGTTCGGAACTTCTGACGAAAAAGTGGATTTCAATTAAGTACATGATGAACGATGGGAATTGGATATGATGAGTATTGATGACATAGAGTGGTAACGAAAGGAGGTCGACCAAAAGTGTAATGTAATATGTGCGGCCACAGTGAAGTTGGACAATTTTCTTCAGGACATGCTTTTATATGCCTTAGACACTGGCCCAAACTATCCACGAACAGCGTGCGTACTGTTCGTAAAACATTGAAGATTAACCAGCTTTTAAATTACTCTTTTGACAACAACTTGAGGCACAGAATCCGTTAAATTAGCGCATTAATCTGGTACATGGGTACACATGAGACGCGGAAATGAACTGTACAGAATTCTATGATTCATGCTGTTAATTTGAACCAGTTTATCGGGTATTTCGGAGAAGGGCATTCCGCTTATTGCTACTCGTTTAATTAAAAATAAATAGTGCATCTGATCATTCGTAGCAGATCAAACGTGCACGAGAGTTTGGTTACCATTACTGGATTGAATGTTTCATACCGTTAGTACAACGTGCATAAGTATTAAGTTGTATGCAATCAGCTAAATGCGACGGTCTTATTTTACGAAGGGATGCCAACGTTGCGTCGAAAATATTTTGCGATAATAACTATTGAAAACTGTGTCAGCGAATTACATAGAACGTTTCCCGTCCCCTACTTCTGCGCTTTATTTAGCTTTCGTATTCGTACTGATTCAGCTTGCATGCAAAAATGAATGGCAATGTAATCTTTGGTTTGTCATCTCGGTCACACTGTCTCCTCCCTGATAATTTTCAATAATTATCTGTTATCAATAAGCCCCATCGACACAAGTGTGATCTCTTATACACTACATACTTATACAAACGCCAATGTGCAGGATGATCTTGTAGTGATCAACGATAATCGCATAAGCTGACGGTCGTAATACCCAGTTCGGTTACCGATTATAAGATCATAATGCACTCTCTCGTTCCATTATCCTCCAAATTTGATCGGGATTGGATAGAATGTCAGGCTAATATCAAAGGGACAATCCAATATACCACAAAGTCCATGTTTCCATCAAAGACAGGATATCCCGAGAGACGAAGGAAGCACAAATTAGTGAGGAAAGGTCTAAAGGAAAATAAGGAGATAACCGGAATGAGGCGGGTAATGTTTGATCATCGACATAAATGACTGCTTGTAATTTGCTTGAAACTGCATAAAATCGCTTTAATTCGCCGCGAAAAGGCTGTTCGAATTTTCGCGAATCACATTAAATCAATAAGGTGAATTTAATAACGTCTAACTGACGTTGATCGCGGCGACCTAACTTGCGTGCATAATTTTTCGTCCCACCCCGGCGACGACGCGACGACGAAAGGTACATTCGTAACAAATCCTCGTCAAGCTGACAATTTCCATGAAACATTCCCTTTAGATTCCTCCTCGCGCCCTCCGACGTACATACCACTCGACCGACCACGCCACGATGAAATTACGGTTTGACGCGGAAAAATTTTTCCTCGGCCTTTATACGAATATCAACCGTCACATTGGCACACCTGCCGACGCAATACCCGGCAGCCCTGTCTTCGTTCCCCTTGCATAATTTATACTCGAACGTCATCTCGTACTAGCGCGGCAGCCGCCAATTAAAAAACCGACTAAACGCGAGTCTCGACGAGACTCGGTTTTCTGATTTCATCGCCAGACCCCATTGCGATAATGACAATAATAATGGTACTTCCACTAATGAAGAAGCGAAGAATCGCGCGAAGCTGTACGTGGGGCGAATGAACGTGTGGGTAGGCACCCCATCGTCGGGGGAGTCGTATGTTCAAAACCCCTTTTCTCCTTCATCGTCACGTACCCCTCTTAACACTCCCCAGAACTTTCTCCCAGCTTCGATTCAACTAACTATTACTTCTTCGCCCCCTTTTTTCTTTCTCCAGTCGTCTAGCCGTCTATCTGTCTAGTTATCTATCTTTTCTTCCCACTCTACGTGTCCACGGGATAATTCTGAATGGCAGACTTAGCCAACTTTTCGGCAGCTACAACCAACTGTTCCTTCTGTCCAACACATAAGTAATCTATCTTATCTACCGATTCATGTATGTATTAATTTGCGCGTATGTGCCTCGAACTAGTTGATTATCTGTCGCTCCGCCTGTTTACTTCCTCTACAGCGCAAATTTAATCGCAATAACATTCGTGGATAGATTCATCTACAGGTGATGTAATTACGTTCTGATACCATTGAAACGGGCAGCGAGTTCTTTGAGAATGGCTCGCGTCACACGGGACACAGGTGAATATTGCTGGCGAAACAAATATGCACTCGTAATTAGAAAGTAACGATCGCGTTACGCTCCAAGTTTCGAGTCATTTTGCGCGATATTACTTTTACGCTATTAACACACTTGTTCGCCAAAGAATGCCACACAATTTATCGCGATATAACATATGTGCTGCCCAGAAGCCAAACTGATCAACTCCACTTTTATTACCTTCTGTAGTTGATTGTCAAAGCACGTGATAAATTATTCAAAAATCATAATTTCCCATTATTCCTTAGTTCATGTATTTAATCAGGTTGGCATCTCAGAGGCACATAGAACAGAAACATAACACAGTAGTAAATCGATGGTAAAGAGTGAAGAAGAATAGACCATGTATCACGTACTTATGAAGGGAATCTATATAACACTCGAAGGAATATTACTGTTATTGTTTAGTCCGCTGGACGCGCCAAATCCCGGATTTCCTGAATGGTCAGGCAGAGAGCCAGCCGAGCCAGTCCCGCCCGCTGTGCCCCGCGGTTATTTTAATCTCGTCTAATCATCGAGCGCTAATGATAACTAATGCCCGAACTACAAACTTTGCTGCCCGCAAAACACAAAACAGAGCGCGGACCTTCGCGGTCCTGTGCAACTTCCGTATAGAAACTCCACACATCCTCACACACACAGAGACAGCGTTATGGCATTCAAAACGAGCCGAGACAAATTGCCTTCGAATCCTATTCCGCAGGCAATATTATATCTAAAGGCGGAATAAGCAACAATGTCCATTCTTTATTCGCTCACTCAGATCTTCTTAAGACGGTAACTCTTCCGGCTAACGGTATAAAATCTATTCGAAGTCGTGAAGAATCTTCGCAGAACGTGAACTATAAGTAAGTATAACAAAATTCCCCCGAGATAAATGTCATCGTTCACTTCACATGCAGAGCATGTCTTACTTAAGTTTGGACACTTTGGACTCACAAACGTTGAACTCCCGTTTAATAGAAAAACTTGTCACGACGCTTCTTTCCTCACTTTACCCCGAGCGTCCACTCTCGGTGTGCCAGCCTTGTAACTCGCTTTTTCACTGTTCCTATAGTTCGCCGGACACGAGCGTGAATCCATATTCGACATTGACGCTCAGATTACATTCTTGCCAGGCGGATCTTCGAGACTATTCTCCTGTCTTCCACTTTAACCTGTGCCCCTATTTTTTTTTCTCGAGCATGATTAAATGTACAGGACTGCGAGGAATCGTGACGTGAATGATGCCGGAACGTATATCACATGTTCGTATGCATGCGTCAGTCGAAATGTTAAAACGTCATATAGGGAACGGGGGCGAAGAACGGTAGGATGGGTCAAGTAATTTGAGACAGAGGTGAAAAGCGTGAAAGTGGGTCGCAAAACGAAACGCGAAAGGGATTTCCATAGAAACGTCGAGACCTTGTGTGCATTTCTTCTCGGCCTCGCCTGGGTTTCCTGTTCCGTGTTTCCGCCCGGCGGTACTGGCTACGAGGTTAAAAAAAGGGATGTGAAAAACGAGAGCTAACGGTGCACACGAAAGAGGGAGAGAGAGAGAGGGAGAGAGAGAGGAAGCGAGGGGTAACGTGAGAGAGCGGTGAAGATGGCGAGGAAAGAAGTAGGAAGGAAAGCAAAGAAGGTGAGAGAAGGAACGAGAGAGGAAGGGAGTTAAGGAGGCAGAAAGAGAAAGGCAAGAGGTGGAGTTCCGCATAGGGTAGAGAACGGAGGGATGTAACGGGGTAAGATAGAGAAGCAGGAGGCAGTAAGGAAGAAACGCGAGGGTGAGGTGGGTGGGAGGCAGAAAGGCGAGAAGGAAAAGCTTCGAGCAACGAGGCGGCTAAGAGGACGGACAAATAAATGTACGCGTGCAACGACCGCCTGACGTAAATGCAGTCCGTTATACGTATACCGGTGGGGGGACTCTTAAATTTTGCCTGGTATGAATTTTTAATTTTCCTGTACTTTACGGCTGCCCATTAAAATACAGAGGGTGGCCGCGGGTGAGGGAAATGTGAAAGAGGGAGGGACCCTCGCAGGAAGCCGTCTCTGCGCGGACTCGAAGGCGGAAGTGTGGAAGAAGGTGAATGTATAGAGCCAACCCTCCCCACCCCACCCCGGAGTGAATCCCGACGGGGTTATATTTTTCTCGAGCAGCGCCTCTGACTACCCACTACGATTGCCTTGAATTATGCGATTACGCGAATTTATCGGTGTATAATACGTTCTGGGGGAGAACGAGACCGAGGCGCTGTTTATGCCGGAATGCGAAATCAATAAGGCTTTAGTGTCGAGCGGTTGCGTCGCTTGATTCTATACGATCTGTCGAGAAGTAAATCAGTACACGCTCCGCATCGTTTCACCTTCGCGCAAAAAATGCCGTAGCAATTAGCGCGGTAAGCTCCCCGTGAACGACGTGCATCGTTCGTCGCTTGAACGCGCGCCGCATTTTACGCTCGGGGATACTTTATTGCGTCGAACGTTGAACCGCGTCTTGGATCGAGCGTGCGGTCAGGTCGGGAATAATATCGAAGGGAAAAACGTTTCGTTGTTAAGAGTGACAGGATTTTACCGAGTGCTCTGATCCGTTTAATTAAACAGTGAGCGGATATAGCTGATAGATTAGTTCTCCCTTAGCCGAAGACATCGAAGTCGCGTATATATCGGTATAGCTCAGAATAGCCATGTTTCATGAATGGCTGGGTTCTCGACGAGATTTTGCGAATTTGTTTGAGACGAAGGAAATAGCCGACGCTTTACCTGTGAGCACATTTCCGTGTTTGCTGTTCGCGAGTGACGTAGAGAGTGTTCGTTCGTCGAACATCGCGTTTGGTTACCTGCATTAATGTTCGTCGACAATGCAACGCTTCGACATACCGAACTGTCAATAACAGCTATAATACAAAACTAACGCGACTCATAACCGTCGGTAAAAATGTTGATTCTCCGACAGCATAGCTTGTTCAACATTCGCGATACATGTTAAAGCTATTATTACATCGCACATACTCGACGGTCGAGAATAACGAAGAGCGTGAAATATTGCATTCGGGACGATAACACGAGTAAACACAGGGAGACATAATACGGCGGTCGTACAAAATATTTTCCATACCGTAGCGACGAATATAATTGCCGACATAAAGAGCACAACATATTTTCACAATGGAGTCTCTCCAATATTAATGGAATTTTTTGACCGACGCGCTCGGAAGAGAGCAGCGGCTCGTGGTCCGAAGTCAACTTCATCACTCTCAGTTTTACATAACAAAAGGGGCAATTAAAAGATCCGGACAAAGCCGACGCTCTGCCGTACTCGTCGAAAAATTATTACACCGCCTTCCACTGATATAACGTTAACACCACCCTGTCATACAAAGTACGATGTTTCCTGTTTCCTACCCAATTCCAAGCGCAGCATACGGATCTCTGCGATTATAATAACTAATCGAGTCGAGTGCCTTTTTCGGAGAATCACAGGTGGGATTTCGGATATATTTGGTCGTATCTCGGTTCCGTGCGTCGCACGGGAAACGTCACGTGGGTGTGGATGGCCGAAAAAGAAACAATGATGGTGACGTAAAGGGAGAAGCCCATTTCGGGCAATTCACAAGAGGGGCTTGCGTACACACTGAGTACAGTGGGGAGAGGGTGGACGTAGGTATTAGGTGCAGAAACCGACTGAGTTACGAGGGGTTATAAATTCCGAATATTGGAGTTCTGCCCTGCCTCCACTTCCGTTCCACCCATCCCATTCCGCACAATAGAAGGAATCTCCTTCTACTCGTGCAACTCGTCTTGACCTACTGCAACGTCCGTTCGTGCAAAAATAGAATGACTGTTCGGGCCAGTCAATACAAATGCGACCCTATTCTTGACTTTTCAGGAGTCGCGTTACGTTTATTACACGGCCGACAGGTGCGACGAGAGGCCGCGATGGTCGGCAGTGGCCAATAGAAAACTAGGACTTGAAGAGCAACGCCAAATTCCACGACGGTAAATTCGTGGAAGAAAAGACGCCCGTCTGGACTCTAGACGAGTACCGAAGAAGCGGAAGAATTTCATGACCGACCCGTTTGCTCACGGATACGTAATCATGATCATCGAAATGAGAACCGTGGAATAATCTGACCCCATCGTCGGGATGCGCCGCGTTCCCGCGTGCTCGTGAAAAACCGCTTCGTATTTTCGCGCGCTAATGGTAACGTAAGACTGTCGTTAGTTTGTTCACCGCATAATACTTGTTTCGCTCGGAAACGAATGAGCATGAAATTCCACGAGGATACAGTGTGCCTCTGTCGGCTGCATTTCGGGGGTAAATTGGAATTTAAATTTATCGCGGTGTGTTTATGCCTGCCACGCCGCCGCCCGGTGCGCCGGCACCGAGGAGGATTTGCCTTATGACAGTAATCCCACGAGATTTGGCTAAGATCATGATGTCGGCTGGAGAGCGTTGTATATCGGTAAACGCGGCCGTCTCAGTGAAAAATCTTATCCGAGCGAACGGGGCCAAAGCCATTTCCACTGGCATTCTCCCGCTAATTCAAGACGATGCGCTGCCCGGCTGCAGTGGTCGATCATGCGAATGATTTAAGTGATTCGCGAAAGAGGAACAGACTATCGCTCCCTCGTCACGTTATTAACGAATAACTTCGGACGTTTGATCCTTAATATCGACGCCGTCTTCGACGGATTAGATTCTTAAGACGCCTCTTTGACACGTCGGAAAGGTGATACTTAAAGCGCCGGCAAAGGAGGAGGTGGAGGATTGGAGAAAGGGCGGGATCGCCTTGGGAGCGAGGCAACCGAGCGTCAATCCGGAAAATCGATAATTCCGTCTATTTGCTGGATCGCACTCTCGAGATCAAAGAATGAGACTCTAATTAGTAAAAGAACGCTCGCACAGCGGCGGCGCGGCTTATGTCGCGTATATATGTACGCCGATACAAAGCGTAGCGGTGCATTCGGTCGAACGATTACGAGGCTCGACTCTAACGAGGAGCCCGTATGATATCCTGGCAATTCATTCTCTCGGCGTACTGGTGGCAGCTACCGCGATACGTTGAACGTTTTGAGAAACGCAATAAGTTCCGACGATGATTCCGCTCGCGTCGCGTCGGGGAGACAAATTCTTCGACAGCGCGCTATGCTGACGTTTCGCATGAGCATTACGATAATAATTAAAGCACAATACGTGAATGCTCGGCTCGGTCCGCAGACGTCCGGTGAAAAAAAACAACCTCTTGATCGTCGAACCGTTTTCATGAAATGCTCCCGAACATCTACGTAATGACAGTTCATAATCTAAACTTTCGACGCGGAGTTTCGCTCCGCGTAGAATCCCGAAATGTATTTCACCGGCGCAAGAGTCGGGTTTTTACTTTGCCGACAGGGCGAGCGGGCGCGGTGAGAGGGGTGGGGAGGGGAGGGGTGAGGGCCGCCGCTCGTTTCAAAAGTTCGACTTCCAGCGTGGCTCTCGGTAAGGGTGAATTTTCATTGAAACGTAGAATACACGTCTACCTTCGCGTGCCACAATGGCGGCTGCGGCGGCTGCGGCGGGCCCGGGGATAATTAACTTTTCCAATTTTTCACGGCTACACTCCCCCGGCCACTTCCCGACGGATTTTTTTCGAGTCTGCCGACCACTTGAAAAATCGGAAACGGCCACTTCCATTGCTGATGTCCCCTCGATTCCGCGATTCGGCACCGGTTGCCATTACGAACTATCCGGCCTGTTCGAACGGGGGGGGGGGGAGGGCGATGCTTTCGACGGAGACTCGTTAATGGATGTTTTAGATCAACTTCGAAAGAAGCTCGCCGGCGTGCGGGAGAGTGGGATGAGTAACGAGATCAGGTACTCGATAAGTTCTCACAAGCGCAATTGCACTTCCGAACGGTGCTCGTCTACGCCTAGACCTGAACAATTTCGTGAGCTGCGCCTTCTTTTGTTGGACGAGCTTGCGTAACGACCAAAGTTCTTTAGCTCACGCTCCCTTCGACATGGTCTTTCGGCCGTAAGAGTCGCGATTTGCTCAGCTCCGCTCTCTACACTTCCCTCTAACCCACCCTCCCTTCTGCCATCTTTGATACCGGCCGCTGCTACGAAGTAACAAAAGTAATAACGGCTCATTAAGCTTCGGCCAACGGGAAGGCATCCGTTGGAGAAAAGTTCATTATCGGCGCCTTTTTCTACGAATCCTCTTATCTACGCCGAACGGGACACAATTGCGCAATTATCGCGAGATACGCTATTTGCGTAAATGGAAGCCTTCATTCACGACTGGTTAGCGGAACATGAAACGCGTAAGTTAATTGGCATTGAGCGTTATTAAATATCCAAGAATCGTCCCTTTAATCCCTTGCCCGACACTGCACTTCCGCCAATGCCTGTCTTTACATCCGAATGTTGTGAGGGAGGCGCGGTAAAAATAAAAACGTCTATAAGAACGCTTCATCCAGACCGGTATTGGCGGGCTATTGATTTCTAAAGTGCAACGACTCCCCCGCGCGAGGCATCTGCATAAAAGATGCATTATGTGAAACTGCGCATAGATTGCTGCAGGAACGTTTTGTCGCCGCACATCTTTCGCGTGCGCGCTCCAGGGGAAATCCGTCGCGATACATTTCCGGCGCCGGCGTCGCTCGTAGACAATCGCGAGAATCACAAAACGAAACGTAGCCTTCGGCAAATACCTACGCCTTAAGGAGATTGAGACGACTCGCGAGAGCGTGTAACGGATGAAGACCCCGATTCGGGCACAAATATTTGCCACGGATAACGTAAATTTTGCTTCGCAAGACGGCGCGCGTTAAGTTAGTACGAACGTAGTTTACCAAATCCAATTACAGCTGCCAAGCCAACAGAAGATTCCGCGTGATGTATTCGCAGCTCGCCATCCCGTGGAAGCGCGGTGGGTTGTGGGAAGGGTGGCCGGGCTGGGGGTGCGGGGGTGTGCGCGCAGCTCTTCTTTGGATACGGGACTCACATGATGCAGGATTAGACATGCCGACGCATTGGGGATACAAATCACGTGGCCATGCTTTCTGACGCGGAACTAATAGAGGCGCAACAAGGTGGGCAAACAGCACCGAAGGTTTCCCTGATTGCAACGAATTAGAGTCTGCCGTACAGACCCCGTCATCGTGTAGGCGTGTTGAACGTGTGTCTGTGTGTTGATATGTGTGCACACGCTGAGACACAGGGCCAACTAACAAGGATCATACGGTAAGTGTTGAACGGCGATTTTGGCGGAACTCGGAATTTTTTGCTGCACTCGCTCAAAGTCACGAACCATACCATTTTTTCTGTACAACTAAAGACCGTTCAAGGGTAAAAACTACCGTAATGACTCGATCGATCTAATGCTATCTCGAAAATGATGACGCATCAAAAGGTTTCTTGCCCCAATTAGGCAGACGCTGTTCGCAAAGACTCCAAATGATTCGCTCGCGGTGGAATACGCTTTCATTCAGTTCCGTGTGTTAAAAGTGGCCTAGAAACGTGTTGCGAGTGCTGTGGAGTAACGCTCTGACATCGGCGGAGTCTCGACTTTGTAGCCCTTACGTGTACGTAGACATCGTCGTACACGTCACCCCTCGGATTATCATCGATAGAATCACGGCCGCGGGTTATATCTTCCGTCCCACATCCGCTCTTTCTTCTGCGAAGGCTCGCCTCGCCTCGCCTCGCCTCGCCTCGTCGTATCGATTTCCCTTACGTCGGCCAATACGGTATTCCCGCGAGCGTTGGCATCGAGAGAATGAAGTTGCGCGCGTATCCTCCGACGTCGACGGCTCGAAATCCGTCCCGCGTGCCGGTAGGATGCCAGATCGGATTTAAAATGAATGACGAGTCGGTCGCACGGCTGGAATGCGTCGCCCTGCGCGCATTCAAGTCCTCCCGCAACGAAGATAATTACAAGGAATTACTAGGCGCGGTTCGTTAAAGAGACACGGGATAGCAGCGATGACGAGACAGGAACGCTTGTTCTCTGTGACAGGCCTGCAGAACTTGTGGCTCTCGAGCCACTTTTGCCCCCCTGCCACCGCGTTCCCCGCAATCTCGGCCGATGAGAAGTACACCCTCTGTGCTTAGTGCGCAGAGATCGGAGAATGTTTACCGTGCCACGGACACCTCTGGCCACGTCTTCGTTGTCCGACTGTCGTCGCTTCGTTGCTTCACATTTACGCAATGTTCGGCGAGTAATAGTATGGAAATAAGAATGAGAAAGAATGGCAAAACGAAAGATTACGAATCGTTAGTTTCCAATTGAATGGGAAGACTGACTCCCTCTTTAAAATCCCAAAAGGCCTGGTCGATTGGAAGACTTTTATTTTTTCGCCCAAAAAAGAGGAGGCTATAGTCGTTTATTTGGGCGAAAAAATAAAAGTTCTCCGATCTTGCTCTGTGGGAATGGCTTTTGCGGGTGTGTGCCATCCGGCTAGCACTGTAATCGAACCGCGCCACACATCAAAGTTCGCCAGCTTCCCTCGACTGTGGATTTAATGGCCATCCCCACCGTCTCGCTCATCCGATAGCTCGTTAAATGCTAATATTTGCCGCACGGAAATGCGCCGCGCCGTATTGTTTCTCGCACAAAGTGTATCGAAGATGCCGCGACGGACAACCCGTTTTCGTCTAAGTTTTAATCGGCCTGATTCTTTGTCGCCATTCGCGTGCCGACGTAAGCTCATTATGATATTCTTTCCAATATCCTCTGACCTCTTATAAACTCGACTCTACTCGCAGAACTACATTCATTGTACCTATGTCCATGTACACTTTACGAATTTATGCGTTGATCAGCGAAACTGTGGATACTTCACTATGTGCACAACTGCTCTATCATTTCTTTCTCTTACCGATAATTAACATCTAATGCCCGAAACAGGGACATCCTTAAAATAAGTTTCGATTAATAATTTATAAACGTATCACCGTTCACGCCACTCTCTCCCCAAGGTCGGTAACGCTGTATACCGGTTGTTATCTCGGTAGAAACAACAAGCCACACATTTGGTTGGGTCTCCGAGTAATCAGACTAACATGAGATGCGGACTCCGCTGCTAACTAAACTCTAAGTCTGCCACAAGTTAGCCGGATGTGGTGTCAGCGAGCACAGAAGGAGTCTCCCTTAAGCACGTACCCGTACGAACCGGTCTACCTGTCAATTGTAAGCGTGTAGGAGAGCCAAAATGCTTTTGGATCCCACGAGGTTAACCGCGACGCTAAGATAGCATTCAGTGCAAACTCGGGGCTCTTATTTTAATTACCCCAACCTTCTGTTACATGAGGCCACGTCACCGAGGTGAAAGGCAAGTCAGCGTAATACGTCCCTGCCGGTAAATTGATGCACTCTCACTGTCGTTGCGATCGAGGAGCGATAAAGCGTGAACTTACACGTACTGCACTTACGTGTGACATCCTCGTACGAACGGAATTACCCGCGAATGCCTTTGCCGAGTGTTTTACCCCCTGCCTGAGCATTTTCTTCGGTACAGAGGTTAGTTGCCCTACTAGATAGTTCAGGTTAGCATGAATTACTTGTACCATCATCTCAAGTGTGGCACATCCGTCGTACGCGGTTATGGACGAGATATTATAATTTGGTGACGCTTGCTTCTTTCTTTCAATATGTGTTCCGATCTTTTCTTTGAATGCCTCGCGTGCAAGTAGTCAGCTTGTATCCAACACTGATTACTGCGCGACAGAGGGTGCATTTTAACTGTCACATATGCCATTGATCTGATAGGCAAAGAGGAAGGATGAGAGCGAACTTGGGACTATCCGAAGACTATCAATTACTCTCGGGATGAGAAACTTTATTCGAGATTAATTTATCGGCTAACTTGTCGGATTAAGAAATCCCCGGTTGCCAATGAATCGCGGATAATCACTGCGGGATTTACTGCCGTCGGTGCCCACTCACCCCCTGAAATCTCCTCCCCGGCGAGGACCTTTATTGACACATTCTCACTAATGCTCTTAATGACTTGTTCACGGTTGACTTCGTCCCGCACGCCATACAAGCTCGAAATTTCGCACTTTCTACCGTTCCAGTCGCGGCGATCGAGAGATCGATCCGGTATAAAGTGGAGCGCAAACCTTTTTCCGGCGCCGGCGCTAGTCGCTCAGTATTGTCACGAGTCTGAAAACAATTTATTGATTCTGTGCCACTTTACGGCGAAATCGAACGCGGCTCTCTCTCTCGCGACATCAAGGCACTGTGTCGCACACAACGCAAATAATTGTGCCGCGAGAAATGCTTTTATCAAAAAGGAAATGAGGAATCCATTAGACGTATTTGTACTGCTAAATAATTGAGGTTCCATTTGTCGACGTTTCTGCGCACGTTGCTCAATGATCAAAATTATTCGATACCAGCATCGCCGCGAGCACGTACGCGAAAGTGCTGTCAGTGTTGAGAGTAAAATAGACGTCAATGCTGTCGAATTATTTCGCCATTTCCAACGCGCCTATCATTCGCACTCTCACGAGGGGTATGTCTCAGTTTCAGATCGAACTATGCGAAATGGACAAATTTATTGAGAAAGTTGTATAGATCGTGTGGTTATCCGTGGAAAATGACAAATTGTGATGGACGTATGGTCGAGAAATGGTGAAACAGTTCGAAATTTTGTTTTGCCTCAGAACCATACCATTCGATAGAGTATAATTGGTGCTGAATATAGACCACTGGCAGCACGCTGAACTCTCGATAATTTCCGAGATATAACCTGTTTCCAGAGGCAAAACAGCTTTTATTTTATATAGCTTATCGCTTTTGGTATCATATGAAAAAGCGTCGAGAAATCTTCAAAAACGTCTAATACAACTTATAGTCTAGGATTGATAGTTTAGACAAGAGAATTTCTTAAGATGTACACCTAAATGCCCTTGGGATTTTCCATGCTTGGGGGGGTGTGTGAGAATATGCTGTGGAAGTGAGACGTTCTCCTTGTGAGATACCGCGTAAATTTTCATTTGGCCGTTTCCACGCCCCCCCAAAGCCGTTCCCTTCGATTCCGAGCACGTAGCAGTTCCTTCGCGAGAAATTATTCGGTTTCCTAGTCGGCGGACTGACTTCGATTGGTCGCGATGAAGAGCGATACCGATCGATGAGCCAATTATGGCGCGACCTAAAATAAAGCCGTTCTCGCCGACGATTAATTATTCTCCCGTCTCGCTCGTAAATTCTTTTCTAGATTCCGCTGGTATTATCATCGAACGGAACCAGCTGTACATACCCCTGTAATTGCACCGCTCTGACGTTCTTTCTCCACGGTAATTCCTCCATTCCACGTTCGACGTCCCTCTATAAAACAGGACAGCCTCTATCAGATAACGTCCGTTTTCTTACCGAGCGAGCGAGAACGCGAGAGCGGGAGATGAGCAGGAAAAATGCAAACGAGAAGGGTAGAGATGGACGGATAGGTAAACGCGCAGGGGCGGAAGAAGGAGACGGAGGTAAAAGCGATCGCGAAAGGGCAGGGCCAGAGAAATGAAAGAGAAGGGAAAATAGGGGAGAGGAAGAGCGCTGAAACAGACGAGACAGAGAGATCGAGATGACTAACGAGTCGTGTTTGCCCGAGCATAAAAGGTACGCTCGTCGATTAATTCAACATTTTAATTTACGGACGGCAAAGGAGTTTATTCTGTTCGGCGGCGGCGGTGAGATAATCTTCGGCGCGATTGAGTGAGAAAGTGAAACGACGACGGTGTCCGTATGATGTCCGTCGGTTCGCGCAAGTGGGGTCAAGAATGCGAGACCGGCACTAGATCGTTTCGCAGGTGCGCGCGTTTATCGGCGCACATTACTTTGTCGGTGCATCATCCTTGCCAAGAGAAAGACGGCGTCACAGGCATCGATCCCGACGAAATCCATGAAGGCGAACCGCGTGCTACAATTGAAAATGCAGGTCGTGGCTCGGGGAACGAAATCGATACCGCGATAAACGGGATCGTCAATCTCGTGGAGAAGCGCGACATCGGAAGTGGGCAAATTAAGCTGATCAATCGTCAGGCCTGCTAGCAGCGCGTTTGTAAGCGTAGCCGTGGACATTTTCATGAAATTATCGCGGACAGCGATGCTGGCACAATGGCAACGGGGGTATATCTTCGTTCGGCCACCCTGATTGGACCGTTTGAGTCGAGTTCTGGGCTCCCTCTCCGCGCTTATGTTAGTTATGCCGGTGCATTCGACCAACAAGCAGAACTGCTTTGTTGGCACTGGCATATCGCGGTGTAACGAGCCCCCGTATTGACGTTCTATTCTCCCGCTCTCTCTGACCGTGAATCTACTGCTTCACAGCAGCTATCCGCCGTCTGGCACTCGTGCACGCGAACCTCCCCAGATTGAAAACTTTCCTGCGCCGTGCAAATTCAGTGATGACTGTCTGGACTGTCCGTCTATCGCGCTTCCGGTACATGCAGTCTCGAAATTAGCAGGATTCTCGTTAGTCTCCGCAAGCCTCGCACGTAATTTCTATTCGAAATGAATCGCGACGCGCGTTTCACGTGCACTGCCACGCTCTGCGTAAATATTACGCGTCCAACCGTTATCCCGCCGACAATGTGCTTTCGCGTTTCTTTTTTTTTCTTACTCTCTCTTTCTCTCTCGCGATGGACGCGCGTGGCCAGCCTATTCCCCGTTAATGCGACGGCTTTGCCAAGAAGTTAATATGCAGTCGCACGTGAGAACGGCATTAGGGTTACATATTTTTCTCTTAACTAGAGCCGCACGCCCGGAGTGAAATCGAAAGATTACGGAGTCGTAGAATTACGAGTGGCTGAGGTATAAGATGATGACGGGGTACAACGAGGAATTGCACACGATAGTCGGAATATACGGCAATTCGAGATATCGTGGCACGGTAATTTGTTAGGGCATGAGCTTACGCGCGGCGAGCGTGTCAAAGGTCGTGCACGGTTCTCGCCATTTTTGCATATTACAGTATATATTGGCACATTCCACGTTAATTTGTTGAATGCCGCGGGGGTGGCTGGTGACCGGCACTCCACTATTCAGTTAAGCTTTGGGGTCACTAGTGCGATTGAATTGAATTAAGGGCCACCTTTAAGGGCTTAATAATATTATATAGTCGAATTACCGGCATTATATATTATTTTGTCATTATGCGTTTATCAAAGTGTGAATTTCGCTCCGAAGTAAGCGGCGAGACACGCAAAGTTCGCACGACAGTCGACGTGTTAAACGTGTCTCGTGGCCACCTCGTCAACGTCATCGTTGTCGCGTCGTCGTTATTGAAATAAAGTCCGACAAACAGTGGAGGCGGCCGCGGCTTGGACTTATTAAGTAAATTGCATTCATTACGGTGACCACGGACTGAGAGAAAGGTATATAATACCGTGTATGAGTCACTGGCCAGTTCCCTGCCGTACAAAGTTTGCGCACAAATGCGAAGTGATGCGACACGATGCGCACACATAGGATGCTTTAAAAATACATGTCATTTCTGTACTAACAGTAAAAGCGGTAATTTGATCGCACAGAGGTACTTATTCGGTATTCTACAGGATCTACATATAAGAAGCAAAACTTTTGACGTAAATGTGCGTCATAAAGTTTAACAATTTCCAGGGAAGCAGAATGTACTGCATCTGACCATATTTTGCAGAAAGATGTCCCAGACTATCTAACAAGGAAATTAGAATACGTTGAAGGAATGATTTTTACTTGACATTTTTATTTAATTTCTTCACCTGGAACCACCTTATCTTTCGAACATCCTATGCACGAGCGCGTGCCAAAAGGTTTTCACAGTGTCAACGTAATGAAATGGCAAGCTGGTGTAGAAGAGCAAAAATAATAACACATGCGAAAGGGGGATGATACAAAGAGATGGAATATGCGGAGAAGAGACTGTGTCGCTTGCTCTATTGTCCGACAATGCGGAGATAGTTTGAAAAAAGTAACGCCGGGCAAACTCTCGTATGCCAGGATGTTTTACGCGAGACTTAATTATACACAACCTTGTCATGGAATTTCGCAAGAGTTGCACCAATTTCTGGTTTTTCCGCATTTTGTTACAGGGAATAAAACATGCTGATGCTCTTTTTAATAGTACTTACATTGATTGTCCTCATCCAAGTGATAGCCACAGAGGCTTGACAAACAATTTTCCCATCAATTACGAACATGAATAATTTTTATACTCAATACATTACCTATGTTAGCGTGTAATAAAATGAAAGAGTTTCCAGCACACAGGAAAGACTGCATTTCAATCATTCTCTTGTGGTTGAATCATTATCATGCTACATCGTATGCGACGCGGAGACTTTTATTCCCGGCAATTTGACTGCAGTGATAGAGTCATAATGCGCGGCATTGAAATTGCAATACTAGCTATGCAGGCAGATATTATCATGCCGTAACTGATTCCTTTAAAACGATAAGAGTCTAATTAAGTTCTCAAACCACTATGCAAACATAGTCAAAAACGATGCATGATTTGGGGCTTATGAAATAACATATTCAATTTAATGTGGTATACGCTTAGTCGCTTTCATCTTATTATCTTCTTCTACCTACCTTTATTCTTATTCCTTCTTGGAATATCAACTGTAACATTTAAAAGAAATAAGTGAGTAACGCGATGACGTAATATTTTTGGGGATACCACCATGTCAGTGGTGGAACGTAAAAGGTGAAGTCGGACGTGCGAGTTAATCACCGACATACGTCCCGTCAAACAGAAATAAGCTCTTTCAGCGTTGCGCGGGCGCGTCGAAATATAAGTTTGTTCTGTCAAGCCCACGCGACGTGCATTCATACACTCGTATTCTTTTGACTACGTAGGCCACGTTCAAGGCAAGATCAGGAAAAGAAAGTCTTCATAATGCAGATTCCTAGGAAGGAAGGTTCCTAAAGAGATGACTGAAAAGATTGCGTAAGACTGAACTATATGAAGCCTAGTCCGTACATAAGGGGGGCAAAAGAAAGTCAAAAAGTCAACGATCCGTCAACAGGGCTGCTTCATGTTTTCACCATACGACTTAATATTATATCCTCTTATGGAATTTGTCACTCGCATATACGTCAATGACTCGACTCCGCTATAGTGAGCTAGACATTATTATCACACGGGGAGATCTTTTATTAAAAAACAATCGCCCGCACTTAAGTGGCTGTAGTCGAATGACTTAGCTCCGCCGTACCCAGTTCGCTCGGATCGCGGGTGTTTTTCGTGGAACGAGGCTGCGCCCTCGTCATTATCATGCAACTCCATCCCCGGTAACAGCAACCTGCTGAGCCCTGAGTCGGGGCATCCATCTTCCCGGATTCCCCGGCAGGAGAACGAGGAATCAGTTTTATTGTATCTCTGTACTTGCTCACTCGCGTCGCGTATGGATGCAAATTTGGTTCATTAGGGTATCGGGGATTCGACGTGGGTCGAATACGCCTCCCGCCCCGTGAGATACTCGCGAGACAGGCAAACTGGCGGATATGGCGGAACGCACCAATTAAGACGGGAGGCGACTATCGCGTGCCCCGAACATAAAAGGATAGCGAGAAGATTCCCTGGCTTCGCTCGTTTCTCGGACCGGACCGATTGATATTACCATACCTGACGTGACTCTCGGGAGCCCTCCCCTTCCCCCTCTCCCTTATCTCCCTCCCGCCGGAATAACATTATCCCGTTCGATTTCTCGTCTCGTTGTAAGTATAAGCGATCCTTGAAATGCAGGACGATGCGCCGTGATTGGCGTCGACTCGTTCCTCGATTTAACCTCGGATACACAGGGAGGCCTCGTTAAGACGTTGCATTCTCAATGAGACGAGCCGCTGTAGCTCATTGACGTACCGCGATGCCCGGCGTGTACGACGTCCGGGGTGGCTCGCATGATTCTTCGCGGATATCGATTAGATCGCATTGCTGCGGAACGACGTACGTCGGATCGCATGCGATAACTCGTTCCGTTCGATGGTCGGTAATAGTTCGGCTCGATTCGAAGCCAGCGAATATTTAAGCTCCGTTAAGGGCGCTTAACGTAAATGGAGTATTGACATCGGTATCGGTTCGCTTAATAATGAGCCTCGATGATATGTTGAGAAAGCTTGTACGGATGCGCCCGACGCAAAAGGGCTTGCTCGCCTGCTTTGCGTAATTTACCCACGCCCTCGCGGACATAATGAGGGGAAGCGTTCTAGAAATTCCGAAACTCACTGGAGCCGAGTGCGTAAGGAGGGTCTGGAGGAGTGCTTCGGAAGCATTAAGTACGAAATACACGCTGGCCCGGCGTGATATTAAATTCCTTAGGCAGACAAGTTGACGCAGATAAAGTGTTGTCTTGATTGCGCGCGAACACAGCGGCGCGAGGTCGCGTGCGGGACGTTAAAACGGTGAATGAAAGTCGGCGGCAACTCAGTTTGCGCTGGCCATCGTGTATACACGTATAGTTCCGCGTTCTTTCGGCGAGTGGACGGACCTGCGCGCACGCAACAAACACGCAGAGCTCATTTACGGGGGCGCATGCGAAGCGAATGTCTGTTTCATTTGGTGAAGGGGGTGGAAGAGGCGGCACGTCCCCGTGTATCGCGGTGCGATCGTGAGAAAAAGAGGAATCTAATCGCCGCTGGGAATTTAGGTATTTCGGTTCGTTGCCGAAAACACGCGCGCGAGTATTCCCGACGATAGCGGCCGACACACTCGTCTGTTTGCCGTCCCCGTTCATTGTGCTCGTTTCATATAATTACGGAACAGCGCGAGCACCGGGAGACAGTTATGTATAAATCAGAGGCACTTAAACGCCCGACGAGAGGAATTACACGGAATAGTTTATACGCTGCGCGTTATCGTTATTATCATAACGCAGTGCGTCGCGCCGGTGCGGCATTAGTACCGTTAATGGCTTTTTGCGAAACACCCGCGCAAGCGTTCTTTTCTCAATTAATGGTGCGCGACGTCGTTATGTTAATCGCTGTTTACTCGCGCAATAGCGCCGGGTCTGTTTAATCTAGCGCGCGACGTTTCCCGAAGCTATTTCGACGAGTGACACTTTTTCATACGTGATTAATTCGGGAGACGTTGGAGGGCTTTTGACAAACTCAAACGCAGTCAAGGTTTCTGCGTTGTCGACCGAACTTACGATATAATTCGGAGAGTCATCGTGCCATTACGCTCGATACAATTAAAATCCTGCAAGATCAGAGGTTCATATACAGGTATTGAGATCGAATCGACCAGGGCTTATTTATATTCTGACACAATGTCTACACGAGTCTACGGTCGTATTAACTTCATTGAAGTGTACCAAGAGGAGTGAACGACCACGTTCCACATAAGAGCAAGTACACGCGCATTTTGGCAAATGGAATCCAAGTAATGCGCACGTAATTTAGCGGCGCTGGAGTACAGTAATTACAAAATCCTCGTCAAAACTTCCCGACCGGTTGTGCTCATAAATGCGCGACAGACTCCCGGTTGCCATATTTGGCAAAGCTTGCGCGCACCGATGGTATTAATTTTAAAGTTCGGGGTGACGCCTGATGAAATATTGATTACTGATCCTATGCTACGTGAACATAGTTGAAACATCACAGAATCGAAGGTTCGTCAAGGAAGACGATGAAACGTTTACGAGCTCACGTACGTGTTAGATATATATTTAGGTTATTTGTATCTGGCGCCCATAGAATATGAGCTGCAAGACTGCAGCGTGCGTGAGACGCTGGCGAGCGTCTCTCTATTCATTTGTTTCATCTGCGTGCCGTTTTCCACGACACGGCAGTCGTGTCTTACACCTCGTGCTAACAACACGTGTCTGAATAAACTATATTGCATATTCTGTAATTTGAGTAATTTGATTTGCCCAATAGTACGTTAAGAATCTATTTGATAGTTACAAGATGTAAAGTGCGATTGTGTCGTCTGATTATAAATATGATTACAAGGTGTTTCGAAGTACATCGTTCAGAAGAGACAGAGCGGCGTGCAGATTTGTCCTGTTCCCACGTGTTCGAAACGTCTACGTTCACATTGCCCCCCCTTGTGTCGGGCCGAAAGTAGTTTGCTCTAGAGTGGAGAAATTGCAGAGAGTTTCGGCATGCTGGCAGCCTTTGTCCCGATCCAACAGTCAGCGGAGGTGAGGCATATCTTGTAGAAATCGACGGGCAGCTTCCGAGTGAACCGGCATAAACCCGTAAGCAAATACAAACAAGCTGATTGTCCTCGAAGGTCCCCATCCATCCCTAACCAGTAATTAAACAGGGCAATCTGCACTCGCTATCCACTGCGGCGCATGAACGGCGAGAATGAGCCAGGGTCCTCCGGGTAAGAGCACCTGCAGCTCGAGAGAGAGCCATCTGTGTGCGCTAAGATTATATTTGGCTTGGCCCATGCAAATTCATGAGTCCGTCCGACGACGTCCTGACATTCGGCTAGCCCCGGCACAGGATCGAAGCGAAACGGTCGAGCGAAACAACCTGGCCGCTTTGTCGCTAGCACTCTCGCCACGTGTCATCACTGGTATCACTGTTCCTGGCCAAATAGAGTCATGTTCGCGATCGCGGAACCCTTGCACTCGTTTGCGAGCTTATCCTGTCGGGTGCACGCGATTTCCGACAGAGGTAACACATTACGAAAACACCGCACGCGCACCTATCATAATCTTGTGGCCGCCGCCCGTGTCGTCTTCCGCAAAACGCTCGACGATAAGTCTACTAAATCCCTGTACAACACGGCCACAAAAGGAGAATCAGACGACGTAATTGCCGATGCGCTCGGATATTCAGTATACAGATTTACTCGGAAGTATTTGACGCCGCGTCAACTCATCCGTTCCCGATCTCGTTTACGTCGGAGATACGCGACTGTACCGGTTAAGGAAGAAGACGTGACGGAACACTCGGCCGCGATCGTAGCAGGACACTTGGTGGTCGGACGAGGACGGCAAACAAAAGCAGGAGGCAGTGAAAGGAAAAAGAGTTGGGAGGTGGGGCCCGATGAGGCCACTTTGCATTCTAAGCAGAGAATTCGAAGATGGCGTTACATCGTCATTAAGCCCGCGTCGAATATTTGCATTATAATAGTAAAGCGGGCGGGGTGCGGGCAGCGGCGTGATTCATTGAGTTCGTCTCTTACGTTATTAATGGCCCTCCGTCGGCGGAGTATCGCCACTAAGCAGCAGCGGCATTGTGGTGTCACTCCTTCCCTTTTCCGTGGGCATACAAGGCTGCGGGCCCTTCTACTCAGTTCGCATTAACATAAGCACCGTATCTCTCGCCGCGGTGTCACCGGGCGACACGAGACACCATGGTCCGTGGCACTCGGCATTCGTGCATTCCCAATGGAACCTCGGTTCTTCCTCGAGTCTCGAGTCGAGAAAGAAAGACGACGAGGAAGGCACTTTCCGCCTTCTCGTTCAACCGAGCTCTCCGAGGCCGCTTCTTCTTACCAACCCTGACGCTCTTTCTATCTCCTCTAATGATGACGTCGTCGCGTACCCGATGCATTCTAAATGCCGACACGCCTCTAAATTAGTGTCTTCGCTCTCGGGTGCCTCGCGTACGTCAACCCCGGTGACGTGCAAAAAGAGCCGCGGCCTGCTGCGGTGGCGTCGACTAAATATAGGACCTCAGAGGAAACGTCGTGGCACAGTAAGCTCGCGTGCTCCAAACAGGCCCGTCTCCTTTCCCTTTTCCCTTTTTCTCGCCCAACTCCCTCGCTCCCGTACTCCTCCTTTTTCCGCCACTCTCATTCAGACCCGCGTTTCGACCTCGAACTGCCGAGCATCTCCGTGGTCCGTGGAAAAAAGGTCTAGGCAGCATCTGGGAGACTAAACGAGGGACGGCCTGCCATCGTGCAACGTTAAGACGCTCCGGATACGTTTTTCCGTGCCGCTCGGTAATCCCGGGAGATTCCTCGCTAGAAGATCGCGTGACGTGTCCTCTAAAGGGTTCCGTGAAATTCGCTCTCCCTCCTGCCACGGATATTGTCCGATTCGGCCAATATCACTTAGATGCACTGCGGATTTTCAGATGACCGATGTCCAATTGTCTCGATGCCTTTTTCTCTCTTTTCGTGGAATACTTGTTGTTAGTTTCAAGGAATGCATCCGGTCGTTAATGTTTCGGGAATGAGAACGACTGGACGGATAATTGCAGCGAGGCGAATGCCGGTTCAACATGCCGAACGATTATATGTTAACGACGCTTCTTCGCAATGCGGTATTTTTTTACCAGTCGCATCGTTTCGCATTTCGTGTTTACCGACGAAAGTCGTGCATCAGTAAACGATCCCTATGCAATTTTACCCTCGCGACTGTCATGCACCCTGTCCCCGTCATCGTCGCGTCAATCAGCTCGGCTCCTTCACTCGCGTGACGTACGGACGTCACGCTAAATAAACAACTTCCCATTAAATGTCACGGCAGCGTGCGCAATTTTCGATATTTATATTTGCTTATCAGCCGCTGCGACGTCGAAACCGTTACCGAACGACCAAGTGCAAACAACCGTTTCGACGCGACGCGTACCTACATTCTGTCCAGTGAAACGCTTCAAACGGCGCGTACGATTTTCTGGTTAAATCCGATCTCTCGGCTCAGACTTAGGCCGGCGCGAAGACAATGAAGGTTAGCTCCGTTTCGAAGATATTCACTTTAACACATGTCCACGCATGACGTGTGAGCGTAACTCGGCCAACGAAACGATGCGCACGCTGCGTTGCGGGAGAAGATATCTAGACAGACGTAAATTGCCGTGCTTACCCCCGGGCGGGAAAGGGAAGCAGCGCGCTTTGAATGAATGCGCAATGAATGCGGAGCGGAGTCCGAGCAAAATAAGTAAAAGTGTCCGTGCATGTTCCGAAGCCGGCGGAGGAGAGGAACATTTCTTTCGAGGCATTCGCCCCAGCGGGGCTGGATGTTGCCGGCGCTCTCTCTCTTTCTCTCTCTCTCTCTCTCTCTCTCTCTCTCTCGCCTCCCTTTGTACCCCGTGTTTGCGTGAAGACGTAAATAAAACGGCACGCAATTTATTCGCTCGCAGGCGACGGTACGAACGAGCGAAACGAAACGAACGAAGGCCGTGAGAATATATATGCCGCGTGTCAACGGCACCGCCCACGGAAATGTGCGCGCGGTTTTCTTTCGGCCTCGCCGCCTTTTTCGGGACCCCGCGAGGGGTCGGGCTTCGCCCTTGTTTGTTCCTATCCGCCTCAACCTCCCTTTCTCGTTCAACTTTCCGTGTCCTCTCGCAAGAGGTACGAGGATCGCTTAAGAGCCTCGCGACTTCTGCATTACTACCAGCTGCGCGACACCGCCGACTTGCCCGTAGACGTAACGATACGGGCAATCTTTTCAGCTTGTTTGGCGTGGTACGTTATCCGCATATCATTTTCAATGTACCTGAATCTTTCGTTTGCGAGCGTAACGATACAGTACTCGTGCGAACGGAGACCGCCCAAGAGTGTTATATGTGCGGGGGCACAGAGAGTTTGTCAAATTTCTTCAGGGCCTACATGCTGCTATACATTCCGGAGAACGGGAAAATCTTAACCGTTTCATCTGGAAGAGAAGCGAGAATTACGTAAACAATTGTAATTGACGTGAGAGATTCTTAAAAAGTTTGAGAGTTTTCTAAGGTGTGCCTCTTGCAAAATGGGCAAAACAAAATGTTGAACTTTTTCCCCATTTTTCAACCATATCTCGAATACAGTCTCGCATTTAGAATTATATAAATGTTACTTTCTGACATTTCCACTGATCTAAAATGTTCATATGATGCGACTTCAGCGTACCTACTTTGTCGCCGTATTCTTTATGCCGGAATGTTGCACCGCACGATTTGAAAGGTTACTTTTAAAATTTACAGTCGCAATAACTGAACCGAAGGGCCAGCATTGACGCAACGACAATTACGACGATCGATGCTTCGCCATCTTCCCCATTACCGGGCACAATGGTCTCTATTCTCAAGCGACATCGAGATGCGGCAGAATGGTAGCCGGGGACGATCGTTTCCCTTTGATTCGCGTTTATGGAAGAAAGGTAAGTTTTCATTGAATTTTACAGTGGAGACACTGAACAGAGAGAGAAAGAGAGAGAGGGGGGTAGAGAGGTAACGGAGGATGGAACGAGGGAGAAACCTTCGGTATGTTCCTTCGAAACGCCCAAAGTAAATAGTTGAGGTGGTGAATTTTCCGTGGAAAACTTCGCAATCTCGGCAAAAGGGCCGCACGCGTTGCGACGCACGCGTGACCTCTCATACTTCCGTTCTTACGATTCGGTTTCCCAGTACGTTGGTACGGATAAGAGGGAAGCACTTTTACGATCCTTCATACACGTTCTTTTGTCCCTGACGGTGGCATGCCTCTTTGAGTTTGAGTGGTTCCCGCGTCTCTCCTACCGAAAGGCGGAATTGTTGCGAAAGTTTGCTTTGACCGGATAAAATGTAATTTTCGGATACTTCCGCCCTCTTTTAGTTCGGAGCACTTGTCAGCGAAACCAATTTCATGTTACGAACTTGGAATAAAGTTCATTGAAGGCGGAGAAACATTCCTGCATTTGCGAGAGCGCGGCGCGCTTGGTGTTTATAAGAAAAGAAAAAAACTTTCCTCCCCTCTGCGAGGGGTGGATGGGCCGACGATTCGGTTCGTTCGAGACGTATCCACGCTTCTAGCCCGACGGTCTACCTTTTAGAGACGTTTTAAGAAGTAACGGCGCAAGCCCGGCTAAGTTAATTATTAACGAAACTGACGCGCGCACGGTGCACTTCCCCTATCACCTCTCGAGATTGCCAGAGCCGGAAATTCGATACACCGTGGCGGATGCCGAGGCAAAGGGAACGTCGTGTCTGCGTCTGGGTGCAATTTGCATCTTCTGATTGCGCATTACTTGCGTCTATGCCGCTCGCCAGATTATATACCCGCGCGGTGGCGGCAAAAAAAACGTGTCGCAGAATCCACGAGTACACCTTGGTCGCGCGCGAGACGCAACAGGATGGGCTGGTTAATGAATTCGCTGGCAAACCGAAACGTCACGTGCCCGTAACGCCGCGGCCGCTTGCTAATGTCACCATGTTGGTCATCATTTTCGTCAAACGCGGATCGCGTACCGGTGGCAGGCGTAACTGTCGTAAATGTTACCGTGCCACCAGCACAACGGCGTGCGTTTCATTATCACACAGAGCGCGGTTGACTGATCGCGTAACGTAATCATTGAGCCACCTTTGTATCCTGACTATATGTATGGCGCGGTCGGACTCGCATTCGGTCGTATTAATATTCGCGGAATGCACGCGGTATCTCCGCTCGCGTTCTATCGACCGCAGCCCGACGCAGTAATTTCGCCGTCGTGGAAATCTCGGCAGCCGGATATGATCGCGAAAAGTCGGAGTCAAAGAGGATTACGGAGAACTCGCCGATACTTGCGTGCACTTTCATTTTCCCGGATACACGTTGAACGTTGAACGCGGTCGTGTGCACGGGACACAGTGGACTGGGACGCGAGAAATAAACTTGCTCGAATCTATATCTATACCCGCGTAATGCAGCAACGTTGCGAGTGGAAGTTGGGACGGAGTGAGAGGACGGGTTGCGGGGACGAGAAATTTGCGTTATTATCGGAATATGCGCTGGACGTGCTTACGAGCGACGCACCCGGCAGCCAAATGTAATCAGGATGGCAGGTGCGCGCGGCACAGTCCTTTTGGAGACAACGCGCGAGCGTCCGAGAGCTCCTTTCGAAACGGCCAGTTGGACGGTTTCGTGGCTTTATCGATGCGCCAAACCGGGCATTACGTGGCTTGACGCCCGCCTTCGGGCGCCAGCTTTCCTGCGCACGTAAGAAATCGGCCGAGAGGTGCTCGATTGACTTTAATGACACGGCCAAGACCTCGCGTCTGTTCGTCGGCGAGAGGCGAGCCCGTGAGATCGGTACTCTTCCCGGCTCCCCGGTAATCGTCCGATGACAGCCACGGGCCACGGGATCCCAGGACGATGGGACGAACATTGTCTCGGGCCACGAGTCGCATCGAAATTAGCGAATCGCGTGCATGCGATGTGGAGTAACCGACGCCGTCGGCTAGCGAGACGATGCCTGCCCCGATCAAAATCGATAGGGAACGATTCGCCGGGAGCATGTTCCAACTGTCCGCATCGGCTCACAATTAGGCGGGGCGTCGCGCGTCGGTCGGCGGAAATATCGCAGCGTCATTCACTATCCAGTCGCCAATGCGACAGACGATTTTCCGGAGCGACGCCAGGCAATCGCATTACCAGCTATCAGAATGACTTTTACATACGTTCGGAGAAACGCGCTTACGGCGATATTGACCGTTTCTGCACTATAACGGAAACGTTTCGTTTGCCAGGCATGCGAAGAACCGATGCGAGTCTCGAAATCGCCTCTGATAAGACTGTCGGCAGCAGCTTCACGCATTCGGCGATCAAATTTTCGCGCAACGGTGCTTCGATGTGCAACGCGCCCGACAGGCTGTTGTTCAATGAATCGTAATATACACATGTCAAACTGGGAAGATTAAAAACGTGCGCCCCCTTCTACCGGCAGAGTTTTAATTACTTGCCTGTGTAATGAGTGACGCCGGCACAAATTTTCTCAAATGCGCTGTAAAACAGTACGCGGCAGTGAACATAGCGTGCGCTCGCGCGGCTCAAAACTCGGAACGAACCCGCTGCCTTCGCTGCCGCATTCAATATTACTCCGTGCTCCGCGTATTGAGGATGGCACGATAATTTTTTTTAAGCTATCTCCTTGCTCGTGCGTTAGCGCCGCTACCTGTAGAGTCATGTAATACGGATTGATGGGTATTATTCACTCCACCATTCGGTGAGAGATGGTGATTCGAACGAATGAAAAGTTTTTCGCTCGTCCGTCCATCACCTCCTTCTTGCTACAGCGCAATACTGCTTCTTTCAATAATGGATATGCATTGGCGATTCCACTCTGTCGGATGAAAAAAGCTCGGCAATGGTGCGCGGAGCCACGGTTTCCGCAACTTTTATCCCCGGCATTGGCCGCTCATTTCTGCATCGCCGCTCTCGGCCCACCAATAGTCCGATGCTAATATGCCTTCCTAAAAAGAGCCAGCGCACTTACCTCAATTAGAATCGCAATACTCATTAGGTCCGAACGCGCTCGCGCAACCGTGAACCGGAACACGTGTCTTTGCCAGTGGGATTTTAATCAGACGCGAGCGCAACTTAATTCCCGCCCTTTCACTTCGGCTCCATCGTGCTTTGCCGAACACTGCTGGCTTTTGCCTCGCGGAATTGACGATGTATACCGTGACCGTTACTGTGGGAACATAGAAAACGTGATGTGTATGAAAGTGTAATAACGATATGCGCGTATGAGGTGATGCGTATGAGGCGATGTGTATGAGATGATGCGTATGCGGTGACGCGTTTGAGGCGATAGGTACGTATGAGGTGCGCATGAAGATTTGCGATTTGTTTCAAAACGGAAGGCGTTCACAAGGGACGGGCGCGCCTTATAAAGCGAGGACGCGCGAGAAAGCGGGCAAAGAAAGAAAGTGAGAAACAGTGAGAGAGAGATCCGCGAATAAGTAAAGAGTATAGAGCTGCGATTAACCTCTTAGGTACGGCTGAATTTTGCGCGCAGCTGGTTCTCTGTACGGCAGAGTTCGACGCGAAATTTTTATTTTACGCCTAAACGATACAGCACTGCAATGAGCGAGTGAGTCAGTGAGCGATGAATGCATGTCAGTGAGCAGTGAGGAATGAATTAGAGTGAGCCACTGTAGTGGCGCGTCGTAATATAAGATGACATCCGCGAAAGCCACAATAGTGGTGCGTCATAATATAAGATGACATCCGCGAAAGCCACTATAGTGGCGCATCGTACCTAAGAGGTTAAGTATTGAGCCGCGACTGAGTATTATAGATGTATTGCGTTGCGATTATTATAGAGTCCTGCGTTACGATCATTGTGGGGTTTATGTTCCTGTACCAAGAGCATCACAGCCAATTTTGTGTTTTATTAAAGCAATTTATTATTAAAGATAGAGCCGTGAGTGATTCGCGACTTAACCCCCCGATGAGAACAATCCTACATTACTAATTATAGCGCATAATCGTATTCTACTGGTGCTATTTAACTGCCGAATACGTCTAAGTTTCCGTAATCCGGCAGTATTCGGCCGGATTTCGCACTACTCTGCGAAACGTTGTTGCGCCTGGTATATGAGAAGGGTATAGGGCTGGTATTGTCACCGTCGAGCCCATTGTATGGAAGTTAGTTGCTTGCCCGTTACATAATAGTTGGGCCATTGTGTCATTCGATTGCATAATTCCAGTTGGTCGTGGGTGAACTCGAGTCATGTAGCGTGCATACGGTTCGTTACCATCAATTGATTGCTGTCGGGCATTGGCCGTATACGACGCCCCATATCGTTTCCGATTTTGATCGACGTTCTTGAATTTTCGGTCGACTCACGCGAAGCTCGCGTCCGCTTCTGCGTCGGGCGAATCGACATCTGCACTTGAAACGTCGTAACAGTAATAGTGATCTCGTTAAATGAACATTCGGCGAAAATTATCCGACGCTTTCGTTCGCTTACTCGCACCGACAAATTAAGGCGATTTTATACTCTCATGATTTGATGCTCTTACGCCTGCTATACTGGCATGGGATGGAAAAACGGTCGACGTAAAAAGTGTGTAGAGATTATCTCTACACGTACTTGTGCAATGTTTTATTTCAGCGCGCGTTATAGAAGTTTATTTACTGCACAGGCAATATCATCAAGTTCTATTCAAATAAATATGCTATACGCTGTACTCGCTTCAGGATTTACAGCATCGACTGATTAAATCTGTCGAATTGATTTGTTAACGGCGAAGAAGCTTACGGTACCGGCGCTGTATCATCGTCTTCCGCCCGCCTCTTCTTTTGCATTAAAATGCAGAGCAGCGTGCCCTCGTATCACTTCCGTGGACTAGAATTTTTTACTCGTAAAGTTCGGCGGAATTGGTTCGGCGCTTCTGCCGAAGACAGCGCACGCACACTGCCTGAATTTTCCGCATTGTAATAACGCCGGTATTACTTCGTCCATCTATTTTTGTATTAAAATGCAGATCAGGATTCTCGCTGGCTCACCGATCGGTTCATCGATGCGACTTCGCAATTTCGCCGATATTCCGATTGAAAGCCGTGTCGACGATGCGAACGAGTCACAAAGGTAATTATTAACCGGTGGCATTCGCTTCGGAGGAATACATTAATTTGCGATCAAGGGAATTTGAGAATGGCATAAATCATCTCGGTCTAATCGTAAGCGAATCGACGACGTTCCGAGCGAAACCGAGTTACATTAATGCACGGTCGACATGTTGGGGACGATAAATAACACGGCAGGAAATCGGCAAAGATGTTCGGCTGATTATTGAGATACCGTGGGGCGGGATGGAGTAGAGACATTGAAGCGGGGAGGGTTACATTATACATGCAAGAGATGTCGTCAAGATGCGCGCGCACATTCAGCTGCGTTCATTTCCATAACGGGTTGGGTACATATTACCTTCTGTGCGTGTATGCATTACATGTATATATATATATATATATACTTATCCCACACACACACACGCGCATACACACACACACGCACACATATATATGCATACATGTATATAGAAATATGTATATGCACGGGCTTGCTCGAGTTACGTATATGCGCATCAACTCGCAAACGCACCTTAGGAGAGTTACTGCTACGCTCTACTTGAGTTGAATTGGGATCTGTGAAGCAACCCCTTGGCGTCCCGAGGAAGGCCTCGCTACTCTCGGTGGTCGGGAACCTGGTCCCTATTGAATCCTTTAAGCAAAAGTACCAACCGCTCCACTGACGTCCGTAACAGGTTAGATACACATTACCCACTCTACGTTTAGGTACGACTATATACGCTCATACGAATATACGCGAACGCGAACTGAATGGCCGCTTCAATTGGCAAACACGCGCTCGACGCTGTCACGATCCTGGTCGCCCCGAATTCCAACGTTTTTACGTTAGATGAGGGGACTGAAAAAATATTTGTTACATTATCGCAGACGGGAGAGGCAAAAACAGCCGAGAGGGCAATATTTTTATTCACAGCGTACAAATTGCTTTTTCGCATTCGCGCGTTTACCTTTACCTCGCGCCCCGGCCCGGTCCGCGTTAAAGCGCCGATAGAATTTGTTCGGTCGCGAGAACGGCCGCTCTTTGACGATCCCGCTCTATCGGAGCCTGTTTTTCGACGGAAGATTGACTGTTCGCTAATCGAGTTCTCGTTAAATCGACAGGCAAATCCGAGATGTCCAGAGACCGGGATTCGCTTTAACGTTAACGCGATCGCGCGAATTTGTGAATGCCGCGAGCGCGCCCGGAGACTGCAGATTGCGCGCTGATCGTGAAATCGATAGGTCGTCGAAGGGGAGGGGAAAAAAGTTATCGCCCCGCATGTTACCGCGCCCAATTCGCCAGAGCGAGCGTACCGCAAACAGGCTACACGTCAAATTGCACAATCTGCCGTATTACCGAATAATTGGCAAATCATTGGCCGGACGAATGTCGAAAATGGCGCCTCGGTTATTGTCAATCGTCAACATTGCGTAAGTCATGAGCGCGCTCATTAACGGCGATCAGATGCGATTACACGATTTCGTTGTGCAGATTTTTCGCGCAGAGCGGTCCGCGACTCTCTGCGAAATTGTTAGTGAAATATGCAGGCAAGAGAGAGACGCAAGATAAATGGGTAATACGGCGCTCGTCTTGGGAGTTAAATTAATAATGAGAAGTAAATATTCAAAGGAGAAGGACACCTGCATTCCGTGGAGATCTGCCTCCCGTGATAGGATTCACGAGCTGGGTTCTCTTTCCCGAGGTACACGTATTTTTGCATAAATTCAGCTATTTCGCTTTCCGAATGCACTGTTACCGACGTTACGGTACTTTCTTCAGTGATGATCTTGACGGCGGAAAACCGACAACACGAGTCAGTGCGCTCATTATGCTCACAAGGAATGCGAATAAAAATGCTCTCCCATCGTTTCACGTTCTCAAAACTCAATAACGTATTTTCCTCTCGGAAGTTTCGTCGCACGCGACATGAAAAGTATAGATTGATATAGTACGAAAAGTGCACGAAGCGCATTCTCTAATTACTCCTGCCGACGTGCTCGTGCGATCACGTTAATCATTGAGCACAGTCAAATACGATCTAATCGCGCCCTCAGCCTTCGACACTCGTGTAGAACAAGTGTGCGAGCGTGTTGCGGCGGCTGTCGCGTCCTTTACAAACACGTACGAACGATAAGCGGCAGCGTGCTCGTATACTTTCGATGCCAGCGATCGTCCGGCCGTCGGGCTGGGGTTCAAAGGTATCGTTGTTTGTCCACGCCGTGTCCCCGGCTTGCAGTTCTGATCGCGTATTTGCCAAGGGGAGAGGAGTCGGAGACGTGTAACCCGGGACACCTCTTGATTGGCAAACATGCATATTTTATCCATGCCCTATCTCCCTTCCCACTCGACCCCTCTTCTCCGCATTCCACTACAGCCGATAACACGTTGTCCGTATCAATTATTTGCCGAAAATTCAACTCGCCCGCCTAATGGGGACGAGGTTTTAATTGAAATGTAATCCCAATTAAAATGAATCCGCAATCCAGGACGCAGGAACGCGTGTAATCGCGTTAGCGAAATGAAATGTCCACTCGAAAACGCGACCAGGTTTCGAGCGAGCGGCTCGTGGGTAGCGAAAAAATTCGATCACTGTGAATGATCGGTCGGACAGAACGCGCACGCATTTCGCGGTTCCTTTGAGGTGTGAGCGTGAGCTTTGCAGTCACCTCTCTTTTCTCTTCCTCTCTCCGACCATCGTTATTCGATCGTAAGAGAATCGGACGGCGTCGATTTTTCTCGTGTCAATGTGTTTTATTCACTTTATTTATTTTTTACAACTCTTTGTTTTGTCTATGCTCTTCAAATATACAGTCTTATACATGACATAACTTGTGCAGACAACTATGTACAATAATTTGTCACAAAGCGTCGCGTAACAACCTCTCGCGGTTCCCTCGATTAATTATAACGATCGCGTCGTAAATAATATTCATTGGTAATACCGACGTGTGTCATTGTTTGCTCTCGAAATCATTATAACGGCGGCATACACTGGTTCTAATCTATCCCGTACCACTGCTGACGTTACGTCGCTCCTGTAGAAAAATCCTATTTGCCTCGTCGCTCTATAATATATCGTTTGTCAAGAGATTTAAGTAACGTTACGAAACAAGTTGAACGTACATATTGTCGATCATTAATATATATCAAAGAAAATGTTTAACAAAGTGAACCCAGTCCAATGGATATGTACAGCGTGAGGAAATTAATCGGTGAAAGTAAACGGTCGTCCTCGAATTTAACAGTGTCACTCTTGATGGTTTTATCTATACGTACATATCTCTAATCGTTCTAACTTTAACTTTACACCCTATTCTCATAGTCAAGCTATATTCACATCTATATGTGCTAATGCCTCTTTAAGCACCTTTCTGAATACTTTCTGTTCCTGACAGGCCTCTAAGCCCGGTCTCTGATTTCTCTTAAACCGTTCGATATCGAACGAAAAATAAAATTGTCAATTTGCATTGAACTCCTCTTAAGCGATCCTAGGGAGACGCGTGTGCGCGCCTTCTCCGAATTTTATTCTCAATGCAACGCGGTTCGCCGCATGCACTTCTCACGTTTACAATGAATAATAAGCGTCAAACAACTTTATCTCCACTTCATAGAGTACATACATCGTCGATCGCTGATAAATTATTCGAAACATCTCTACCGCGGTTCGGGGCTAAAAAGTAAGAGAACGTGACTACTCTATCGCGGTGGAAGTGCATGATTCATTTTAAATTGATTGATAACGTGCTAATATACAGTTTACCACCGGCCATTAGGTTCACGAATTTCAGGTAACTTGTGTACAACTGCTAACTATGCCACTAACGAGGCAATTATAGGTAACACTTTTACTGAACGCCCTCTCGCAAATGCTCAAGCGCCCAATGTCTCTGGAAAATCGTTTGGCGAACGTTTCGCTAGATCACCCAGTTCTTCGATTCTTTAATCTGCGTCAATATTTGTGTCCAGCGATGGGCTGTAAAAATCTACGCTTATCGGCAAACCTTATCGAATAAAGATTCGTCGTAAAATTTACAAATATCGATCGCGCTGCGGTTTTCCTGGGCCTTTTTCTAATTCGCCAACGGATCATGAACGAAATGAGAGTAGTGAAACGATAGTGTCGCGTACAATACAATAAGTAGTTATATGTGCCCCAAAAGTGTCAATTATCAATAGTAGAAATCAATAATATATCAATATCAATTTAATATTCGTAGTAGAAAAAGCGTCGGTGTCGTTTAATCGATTTTCTCGCAGTTTGTATATCTGTATATATTTATATATATTAAGTGTACGCGGTATTGACAGATAAGACCGTTTGGAAGTGATAGACACAGAGAGCTTACGTTAACGTGCAATAAATGGATTTTGGCAGAGCGGTTCCTTTGATAAATCGTTTCGTTGATTGGATCGGATTATCTGTACTATTGTATTCCATGACCAATATAATAACGCGCATCGACATTTTCCAGTGTACAAGTAGACGCAATCAGCTGAATTTACAGCAGTTCTTGTACATTCCGATATAGATCGACATTGCACTTGAATTTCTCCATGCCGTGACAACATCAATTAGTTTACAAGGTGAAGTGCCGCTGTTTCGAAAACGCATACACTTTGGCGAAATACGAAGAAGAATTAGATGCAAATGTGCTTGACATGAGTTACGTACTTTTTTTTTGCGTTTAAAGGGGAATTATCAGTGGGTCATATATTATATGTTAATATGCCAACATGTTATGTATTATATATATCTTTCTATACACTATCACAGATGAATGGGCGAATTTCCTAAACTCCGAAAAGCAACGTAATCTGATGTGTTCGAATAGACATGTCGACTGAGGAGCGCGTATCGCGCGCGTTAGTACAGAAATTACATGACAATGATCATCAACGATTTCGTTAGGGCAAACGTGTTAATTCGGACATGGTCCGTGAAAACTGATAACGCTTAATCTTCCATGCTTCCACGTTCGTTCTAATCATTCGCTAAAACGGTCAGTCACTTTCGAATTGACTGAGATTTGTAAGAGGACTCCCATGCGATACTCATGCTAAGCATACCTGACTTCTTATCAACGATTGTAATATGAAGATTTTATTTTTATTTTTTTTTGTTAGAAACATCTAAAAATACTACTTTTATTTTATATAAAAAGGTTTCGGAGGAATTTTAAAATCGTTATAATGTACAATCAGTTGTCATAAGTTATATACAATCTTCGTCTCCATTACATCCTAGTTTGTAGGTAGTTTACATTTGAGTTAGGTATAACGATCCCCGTTACGTGTAGTTTGCGCAAATGTAAGGACAAATTAAGCTCTATTGCAACAACTCTTGTTAAACTTTATACACCTATCGCCGTATATAGTCCAGACCTTTCATTGCCCGGGAGGAATTTCACTTTACTACAAGGTCGCAATTCTCTCGTCACGAAATCTAGAATGTCGCGTGCAGATAAGCAGCGTTGTAATACAGTAAAATTAAGAGGAACCAAAGGCATTTTTGTAAACGTTCGCTTGAGTTTTGCCCGTAACTTCGTGACTACATACTTCACTCGCAATTTGTCGGACGCCGCGTGCGATCGATTACAACGTAGATCAGAAAAATTGGAGGGACTTGAAGGCATTTTTATAAGAAACCAGGATTGCGTAGCGACACAGTGCACGTTTGCATTAGCAACACTGAATGCGCAGAAGCGGTTTCGTGCACAATGTTCTTATACCGTGTCAAATCTTATTGGGTCAATTTTACATACGAAAGTTGCTGTGGAAAGAGACAAAATTTTTATTTCCTTAGACGTGTATTATTTTCAAAGCGTTAAAAAACGTCGAATATGTACTGTTTCCAAAAGTCTTCGTACGACCGCAGTAAGCATACAAATTTTGATTCGGAAGGAAACGGAAATATGATGGACGAGGAAGTATGACAAATAAAATCCTCCGCACGTTCAGCCAACGATCCGATGAAGCCATTCAAAAGTAGTATGTGCACGTCCGTCACGTGCGACGATGAAACAACACGATTTACCCAGCTGCTTCCGATTCTAGTCTCGAAGCATCGCGAGTGCCGTACTACAAACGATCGGACCGGGAATGGAAAACTGGCAAGACACTGCTTACACGAGAACCTTATAGTTAGCGCTCACATCCTTACATCGTCTAGTTTGCATAACAATATCAGGCTTCAAACAACAGGAATATGCGTTAGTTTAGGCCCACTTTGTTAACGCTCAAAACGGAAATCCGCAGTAGGTATTTAAATTCGTGAATAAATCTGTGAAACACCGTGTGCTCGTGTGTCTGTGTATACATGTATATCGTGTATATGTGTGTGTGTGTGCACACGTGAACAAGAGTTTACGTGTACACGTTCGTGTCTCCTTAAAGTCCTAAGCCCAGCGTATGCATCAACGCGAGCATAGTTAATGCGCGTAAGCTTCGAAGATGGCGGACAACGTTCGTCACTGGACACTACGATCTTTTCAGCTGTCCGATGTCCGAACCTTTAGGCGAGTAGAGTCCCAACTTCAAGGCAAGCTCCTTCGGTTTCCTGGCTGCGTTTCTCACCGGGAACGGGCTGAACTGCGACTTAGGACTTGCAGCAGCCTCAAAATTCTCCACCGGATCCTTGTTCGCTTGCCCGATGTTCCCAAGGCTGAGAGATGACTTTTTGTAGCAGCTCGTGCCCTTGGTGGAAGCGTCGCTGTACTTGGTGGCGTTCAGCTTGCCAGGAAATTCCGGATGGGAGACGGGTCTTTTAGCGTCGTCAGCTGCGCTCGGCGACAATTTGGATGCGTAATGATTGACGGAGAACGGTAAGCGTTGATCGCCGAATCGCCGGTTCGGCGAGAGAACGTTGTAATCTCTGTGTCTCGTGGGTAAATACGATCCTATGTCGGAGTCCGGTTCCAGCGGCGGTAAGGTGCACATCGATCGTTCGTATTCCAATCTCGTGTGATCGACGTACTCTTTCGGCGACAGGGCTTCGTACTTGCGACGAAACGAGTCGGAGCTGTCCGTTGAATATTGGAGATACGAAGCCGTGGCTGACTCGAGACATCTGTCGTCCGCGGACACGTACGTCGGCGTAATGGATTTTGCACTCCCGTTGCTGTAGTACGGTGCGCTTTTGTCGAGATGAACCGTTGCTCGGCGGTCGTTTGGCTGGAGGAAATCGCGGCCAAGTTGTCTGGGCGACTGGTCGTCGTACCTCACGCGAAATTCTAAAGATTCCTTCGACATTATCGGACTCTTCAGCGGCAGATCGTACGTGTTCGGCAGGGTCTTGTGCTCGATGTATTCAAAAGCACTCGCGCCCATTAGCGTTGAACCGTGAACGTTGTCGTAGACGTACGAGTTGGTCGGCGGCTTTCTGGGCGACAGACTGCTCTGGAAGTCAAACGCTCCTCTGTACGGATCGTAGGAAGTCTTGATCGGCGACGCGTCGTAAGCCGTTTTCGTGGTATACCTGCCGATCGCCGGCGGAATATCGTTATACGGCGACGTATGCGGAGCGTACGGGATCGGTGACAAATTTTTCTGCGGCGCCTCCAGCGTCGTGTGCGGAAAGATCTGTCCCGACGAGATCTTGTCGAGCTTCTCCAATTCCCGATAAATATCTATGTCGCTCTTCGGCGACAAGTCCTGCACGTACTTGGGCGACGTGTAATGCAGCCGATTCTCCGTGTACGGCGGGAACTTTTCAGCTTGAACGATCGCGGCTTCCTGGCCGGAGCCGAATTCGCTCCGCGTCTCGATGGAGTCGTTGGACGATTTGTAGGAGAAGACGTTCGTCGAGATGCTGGTGAGATCGAGGCCCTCGATGTCGCTGACGTTCTGACTGGACGAACCCTTGTCGAGATTGACGATGCTCGGCGGCGATTCCTCGTCGTAATTGGCCAACAGCTTCGACAGCTCCTCGTTTATCTTCCGATCTATCAGCGCCTCGCGCGTGTCTAAATACTCGTGCGATATGATCTCGTCCACGTCGAGGTGATCGATCTGCTCGGAGTCGTCGATCAGCGAGAGCTTCGACAGCTCGTCGTTGATCTTCGCGTCGAATTCGGAGACGCTCGTCGTCGTCACGCTGTCGAAGTCCTTGAAGTTTATTCGCGCCAACTCCTCGTTTATCTCGTGCTCGTTCAGCCCCATCTTCTCGAGGATCGGACTGAATATCTTGGAGATCTCCTCGTTTATCGGACTTATCGTGATCTCCTTCGAGATTTCCTCCAGGTCCGGCAGCCGCTTCTTCGCCTGGCATGCGAGGATTTTGTGCAGAATGGCCGAGTTTTCCTGGATGATCTTCAGCGCGCGATCGCTGCTTCGCCGACCGCTGTGTCCGCGTCTTCGCGGTTTCACTTTCGTCCAAACGCCGAGCTTCGACTCACGCCCGTCGTCGGTGTCCACGTTGTTGTTGTTGTTAGACGCTACGGTCTTCAGGATACTGTCGCTGCTCTCGTCGATGCTGATCTTCGGATGAACGACATAGGACTTTCGGTTGTCGCTCGTCACACTGATGCCCGGCACTTCTAAGCGACGTTTCGAGAAACCGCTTGCGGAATCGCTGAACGTGTCCTGCCGCCTCGCTTCGAGATTCTTCAAGTCCTCCCATATGTAGCTGGTCTTCTTCGTCAGCATGCTAGGATCCGACGCCCCCTCGCTGTACGCTTTCGCCTCCAAATGCTTGATGTCCTCCAAAATGTCGCTCGATCTCTTCTTCACCACGCTCGCTGCGAATTCGTCCGTCGAGACGGACGACTTGAGCTCGGTGAATCTTCGCTCGAGACTGCTCGAACTTCGCTCGAAACTCCTGCGCTCCTTGTGCCGATAAGTCAGACTCATGAAATGCTTATCCAATTTCTCCTGCGGCAATTGTGCCAGCACGTCCTGCTCCGACGACAAATCCTCCGAACTTTCCTCGACGAACTGCCTCGACTTTCTGTACAAGTCCTTCGACGCGTACGCCTTTGTTTCTGCCTCGCGGGCTCCCTTCGTTAACGACAGTTCGTCCTTGTTCAGCGTAAATTGCGGCCTGATATAGATATCACTTATTTTCGAGCTGCCGTCGACTTGCCGCGCTTCTACGATCTGCAGCGACGGATCCAGTTTCGTCTGATAGCCGAGAAATTTCGCGGACTCCTTTGAGCTCGTCGATTTTTGCTCCGGCGACGTCTCGATGCTGCCGCCGCTTCGCGGTCTTCTGTTCGCGTTGTACGGCGACGGGGTCTTTTGATTTGGAGGTGCGATCGGATAAAATGGCGAGGTCATGTCGACCGGCGTCTCCGACACGTTCTCCTGACCCCGCTTATTATAATTCGAGGTATACTTTATGGAATTGGCACTTATTGGCGATTGCAGGTCCGAACTGAACGACCTCTCGGAAGACTTCACTTTGCTTGGACTGCACGAGTCGCTCGAACTGCTAATTATCAGCTTCGGACTGATGTCGGATTTGTTCTTCAGCGAGTCTGTGCTAATAGGCGTCGAGGGATTCGACTTGTCGTAAGACGAGACTTTCTTCGAGTCCGTGCGCGGGCTCTCGCGAATCGGATCGGATTCGAGTGAGGGGAGAATCAGAGTTTTCGAGTCGGAGCTCAGCGACGAGCTCGCAGACTTGTCGATCGCGAAATCGCGAGATTCCGATCTGGGCGTTCGCGGACTGATCGTCAGGCTGGAGGGTTTCGAATCGGGGCCCATCGTGTCGCCGGAACTGAAGGATTTCGAGCTCTCTGGCGTTTTAGGACTTTTCAAATCGCTCAAAGTCCTCGCGTGAGTAGTCACGATTGGCCTCCCGTCGAAAGGTGCTTTTTTCAGCGTCAGCTCCGGAATCGTACATGGTTTTTGCGAGTCTAAGACGCTGCCTACATTATAAGGGATGCTGCTTACTTTGCTTAGTTTTTGATCAACGTTCACGGGTGAAATCGGTAGGTGGCCCATGACGTATTGTTTCGAGTAGAAAGTTCTCTCAGTCGATAGCACGCTAGTGGTTTGAGATGAAGGAATGTCTAACACGACGGGTACATCGTTCGCTTTGATGTTAGTCGCCTTGCCGGACAAGTCCAATTTCTCAAAACGATTGTCCTCGACGTCGGGGGCCCGTGTAGTACTCTTATTGGACAAGTCCAATTTCTCAAACGCACTCTCCTCGATGTCGGCGACATAGCGCGCCGAGGTTTTATTCGACAGGCCCAATTTCTCAAAACGATTATCTTCCTTATCCGGAGCTCGCGTACTCCTCGTGTCGAAGTCCACGTTCGACGGTTTCTCGAACAGCTTCGGCTCCGTGTCGGGTGTTTTTTTTGTCCTGCCGTAATCTCCGCACAGTAACGACTCGAAATCCTTGTCCCTCGTGTCCGGGGCTCGTAAACTTTTTTCCGGCTCCGTGGGTAACGATCTTTCGTATCCTTTCACTTCGGCGTCCGTCGCTCGTATGGATTTGTCATAGTTCGTGCCGAGCAATAATTCGAAACGTTTATCTTGCGTGTCTTCCGTGCGCGTGCCCTTATCATGCTCCGACATTAGCGACTTTTCAAATCGTTGCACATCCGTGTCCGGTATTCGCATGCTTTTATCATAATTCGCGCTCAGCAACGATTCGAATCGTTTCTCCTCCGCTTCCTGAACGTGCGAACTCGGCGCTTGTTCCGTGACTAGCAACCTTTCGAATCTTTTCGCATCCGTGCTCGACGTTAATATACCCTTATCATAATCCGCATCCAGCGATGTTTCGAAACGCTTCACTTCCGTGTCCTGAACTCGTGTCACCGCATCGTTCTCCGCAGCAACTGATTTCTCGATTCGTTTCACTTCCGTGTCCGGCGCCGATATCGTTTGCTCGTCGGCGACGAACGACGCTTCGAGTCTCTTCATTTGGGCGTCCGGGCTCGACGCTGGCATATCGTATTTGGCGGCCAACGGGCTCAAGCGATCGTCTTTTGCCCCCTGAATCGGCATATCCTTATCCTTATCTAGATCCGCGTCGAGCGATATATCAAACAGTCTCACCCCCGCACCTCGCGACGACTTGCCGTAGTCAGCGCTGAGCGATTTCTCAAATCGCTTTTCTTCGTCCTTCGTCGATCCCTTCGTCCTATCGCAATCAGCGCTAAGCGACTTCTCGAAACGCTTGTCCTCCGCAGCCCCAATTCCCTTGAAGCCGTCATCATAATCCGCAGGCCGCAATATCTCCGAACGCTTATCCGGCGCATCCGCGGGGCCAATCTTCTTCTGACTATCCGCGGCGTGAGATTTGACGGCGAATTCGGTGAATACTTCCCTGAAACTCTCCCTCGCCCCGGAAACTTCCATCGTCCCGCCGTCGGTCGTCGCAGTCCTCGATTGACGATCCTCGACCGCGGCGTCGTTCTCTCTCAATCCCGTCACTCGACGCTCGCTTGATCCTTCATAGCTTGATCCTTCGCTCTCCCCGTAGAGCGCGTTAGAACTAAAACTTAGGTAATCAAAACTAACTGACGTCTTCGACGCTGCGCCCGCTTGGTCCGCTATATAGTCGCTGCCAACCTTTGATTCGATTCCCTGCAGGGAATTGGCCGCCAGCGGGGTCGATTTTTCACTATCGCCCGCCGCCTTGTCTCTGGGAAGATCTTCGAACGCGAGGGAGATCGCACTGTTATCGTCCTCGGCCGACAGCCGCCGGATTTGATCGGTGATCTTTGCGATCGAGATTTCCGAGAGGGAAGATGCCTCCTCCCCTCCCCCCGCCCCCTCACGTCCCTCTGGGCTTGTCAACGGCTTCTCTTTCGGCGCCTCACCCTCGCCACCCTCGGGCTCGCTCAGTTCCGGGAGGCGGATCGACTCGCTTCCGGACAACGTCGGCGACGCGTCGAGCGCCGGATTCCTCTCGTCATCGGTCGCCATGACGTAGCAGTCCGACGCCGACGTCGGCTCCTCGCTGTCGACGTCACTGAGCCTGTCCGGCTCGTCGCAGAGTTCCGTTGACGTGCTGTCACTGTCACTGTCCGCACTCGCGCGCTTCGGTGACGTCAGACTGACGGCCGTCTCTTGCTGCTGCGATTGCATCAACGTCGTCCCGTCGCACTCCGGCGTATCTGGGGCAGAAAGAAGCGCAGATCAATAGACGTCGCTCGATCGGCTCTCGGCATGCCGAGTCTCGCGTCGACGGACCTCGTCTCTTTCATATTGGGACGATACTTTACCGAACTAACGACCGAGGGATTCTAGGGTACGGATCGCAGCCTTCGAGCGATCGAGGGAACGTCGGGTAATGCGGCTTTCGAAGAAAGCGTTCGATTTCTCACCATTTCTCACGATTTCTCTGTGTGCCGGGGCAATTATGCGCAGCGAGAAAGCGGCAAGTGTCGCCCGTTGTGATCAATCGAATGGGACCGGATGTTGACCCTGCCAGCCACACCTGCGTCAATACTCGTACCTGTTGGTACTGAACAGGTGGTTGGACTGGCTTGCTTGCTCGCCGCGGCCTCTTTACCTCGGGGGAGTTGCAACCACGACGATTGATAAGTCTAACCGTGTGAGCTGGTGCCGCGGCTTATCGAGCGAGCATCCGTTTTCTACTTAACCGACGCATCGATAAGAGAGAGTTCTGGAGAACAGTGGTGTGACCTTGGGGAGCTCCCGGTTCGGAACAGGGTGTCTCTGATGGTCGTACGCGAAATGCTGAACAAATTCACGGCATTACGTCGTATTTCGTTGTTCAAACGATTGTTTTTCAATGTAAACGGTAACGGGATTTTACGGTATTGAAACGGGGAACAGAAGTTTGTTCATTCTGGTTTCATTCTTCGACCATATCCTAATCAGTCGAAACGGACGTAAGATATGCATTCGTCTAAGAAACGGCAACTATGTATTTTTTCCGTACATTTGACGGTACCGCTGATGTTTTTCATCTCCTCTTTCCATCATTCCATCTCGTCTGGGATTTGATTTGCCGCGAGTCATATCCAACGACACACGGTAGAAAGATGTCTGTCTTACCAGCGCACGGTGATGGAAAACATGCACGACATTATATTCTAATATCAACAACCCGGCTGCAAAGTGTACTTTTTGCATCGCAGCCTTGTTGCGCGAGCATGCATTATTCGTGCCTGCAAATTCGTGATCACGGTCGTAAAAAGGACCACGGTAAAAAAACAACGTCAACGAATGACACTTTCGATAAAGTGCATCGAGAAGCGTTCCTAATCTTCAAACTGTGCTAGTCATACATACAACTCTTTGCGCTCACCAATCGAAACAATGTTCTCTCCTTTTACGTTCGCCCCTACAATAAGATTCTCATATATGCAAGCATGTGCGCAACGACTCGAATTTCGAGTTTCGTGGATCAACGGGACGATGCCGTCGTCTCGACATACATACCAGAAGATTGTCCGGGCTTTTGTTTCGACCTCTTCGTGTCCTTCCAGTGCAACGTCACGCCCTGTCGGTCCTTGCGATTTTGCGACCTCGGGCTCTTCAAGGTGACGGGCTTCGTCTTCGGCGACGTGGCTGCTGCCGGCAGGCTCAGCGGACGACTCTTGGCACTTACGAGCGCGTTTTTCCCTACTAGGAGATGATTCATAGCCTGAGAAGTAGGCGTAGGTACCATGGACTGTCTTGCACATGCGGCTGCGTCACAGAAAAGAAAAGCACACAACAGTTGAAAGAGCGATGGATTCGAGAGCCATGGACGTCGTTCCCTCGCGCGGCGGCCGCGAAAATTTACGGCGATCGATGAGTCGAAGGAAGTTAAGCCGAGTCTGTCGAGCGTCGTGGTGGTTGCGCCTTCGTTCGAGCGTTTCGCGAATTTCGCAGGGCGAGGAATTTAATACGCGCCATTTCCTGCCGAAGCGATCATGCGTTCAAATCTCTTCAAGCTCGTTCACGTCTATGCGCATGCTTATTTTCGAAACGATCTAGGAGCCTATTTATATTCAAATCAGGCACGTGCGATTCGATAGATCTCAGCGTGGTTGTTCAATCGCGAATGATGCTCTGTCGATTCTTTTCCGCATAATAACTGTCTCATTTAGGGGAGAGTTATAATGGAACGTCAGTCGTGATGGCGTTTGGACATTGAAGGGAATGATTGGCTGTCAGTTGCCGGTGTCGCTGATGAGACATTTAGAAATACTACGATGAATACCTATCGCTGGTGCGTAATAATTTGCCTCAAAGTGTCGGCTAAGTGACACTAATTAAAGATTATTTACAAACGATATACCGAACTACGTTCTATCGTGTCACCCGACTCCTTTGATAATTTCACTCTGAGCGTAGAGAAATGTATCATGCAAATAAAAGTGATTTTGTACAAATTTCTAAGAATTCGGCAGAAATACCCGATTTAAGGAAGCATGTCTTAATGAGGGATGAAAACTAAGAGTTCAGCTTAACAGAAAGAAATTTGCCATGCCGGAACAATTGCAATTTGCACGCATAAGAACTCGATGCATCGCTACTGAGATTGACAGTTACCGGAAAGTATAATATGGGCCTGTCTCTGGCGTTCTCGAAGCTTTGCGTACTGCTGCTTTAACGTGCTGATATCGAGAGCAAGACGTTCTCTGTCGCTGCTTGATGCCATCGCTTGCAAAGCGCCCATTGTAGCAGGAATGCGTTCTGAAAACGACATCGCATTATATTCAGCTGCTAAGTCCATTTGATTAGCTGGTAAGATGAGTTCGCTGGCTGCTGAACTCGTTATGCAAAGTTAGACATTGATTACCTTGTCTTACGTTCTAGTTACCTTTTTTCAACCTTTGAGCCATACTGAACATTGCCGCTGCTACAGCAAGTCTTTCGTCCTCCTCAGTGTCACTATCTTCGTCATCGCTCAATTTTCGAGCCCACGGGGTGATATTGTATCTGTGCTTCTCTCTGAGATCCGTCACGCCGCCCAAGGGTCCCATACTAACAATGTTCTACAGCAAAAGATCATAGACATTGAATAATTTTGTTCTTGAACATTCGGTTGACGATATCAATGAAATGTGAGTACCTATGGAAGAAAACTTTTTCTGGATGTAGTAAGATTTTCACAAACTCCTCACTGACCTTTATTAAGTTGTTCGTGTCCGTAAATTCCAACATTTCTCGCGTGAGGACTCCCATTATGCTGTAAAACTCATCGGCCGACGTGACAGTCATGATGCGACTAGAAAAAGAATATTTTTGCACGGCCGATCGCCGAAATAGTTATCGTAATGATGGACTGAACGTACTCAGATAGCCCTTCCCAGATTGCCAGCGCAGTTCGAAGCAATACTTCGTCGCCCTCGAGAAATATTAAATCCCAGACGCGAAGCACCGCTTCCTGAGGTAAGCAATGACAGAAGAGAGTGAGGAACCATTGCATCGTGAACACATTCGTAAGAGGTGGTTCGTAGCTGCTGCCTAAAAATATGCCCAGCCACATTATTACGCTGCACGTGTCTAAATTCGCTTGTCAGCAGGTGTAAATCGAAAAATCTTGACAAGTTCTTTAAAGACATTTCAAAGAGAACATAGTCTCATAGCGGTCAATGTCCACTATTAATAATTAGAATAGAAAATAGATTAAAATATGAATGTTTTCATAGGGCGTACCCTTCGTTTTGACGGCTACATTCGGCAAGGAGCGTCGAGTCAATCCCATCGATTTGCAAATAAATCAAAGTTCAAATAAGTACATAATTTAGGAGAGTATAGATTGTGCTAAACTAAGGCTAACTAAGATAGTAGTAGTGCACTACGGTTTTGGCCACATTCTCTACATTGTACGCATGTCATAGATACCAGACGGTAAGGTCGTGCGCGCCGGTAACATCACCTGGAAAGTAGTTTAACGAAACAAATCGGGATCCACCTGTTGCTTTGTCCTTGGCATCGCTCTGCAGCGCCTCGAGATGCTTAGACAGTTTCGGCTGTCGGGCGCGAAGAAGATCCCGGAACACCGCCATGTCGACGGAAAGGCCACGAAGATTGTCGGCAAAGTAGCCTTCCGGCAGGACACCCTCGATCAGGTAGATCATCACTTTCACTGCCGATGATTCGGCCCGATCCATGACTTGTAGGACCAGGGCGGCGAGGACGTTGAGACCTTGACAGTATCCCACGGACTTGTTCCATCGTGCGAAACCCAGGAGAACTCGCCGGAGGACTGCCTGATTATCGCGACCTGCGGCGCCGCAGAACAAGCTGCAGCCCGTCCTGTGAAGGTCCTGCAAATCGATGTCGAGAATGAACTGAATATTCTCGGCGACGCTAATCGGCCGCGGAGAGATGTCAACCTGAGAGCGCGTCCTTCGATCGCTCGGTTACTTTCGATTACGCCAATATTGCCCCAGCTGCTTCGCGAGCATTTAATGCTATTTAACGCCGCGGCTAATTGCGAGATCGATCGCTCCGGGTAGTTAATGGTAGGCCGAAGTAATTAACGATCGCCGAGCTGGGATTTGATTGAGCTCCTGGTTATAGCGAGATAGACGTTGGCCTAGTTAATGCGTTAAAGTCATTGCCGCGGTACTAGGCTCGAGCTCGCGGCCTTCGAAGAATGTCAATATCGCCGAAGTAGCGATTTGTGCGGCCGTTCTTCTGCGAGCTCGCGAGGTGTCGAAAAGTCGTGGAAAGTGCGATTAGTTTGGAGCGAGAGGTAGGAGTACGTCAAATGGGTGGCGCGTTTCGTGTAATTCGAGTCGATGGAAGGCGGCAACCTGTTGTGACACGGCACAATGCTGCCCACCGCGCATACGTTCTCGCTAAACTAGCGTGAAAAGAGCATTTGTCACGCTTACCTTGACGATTTGTATACCGAGCTCTTCGTCGTCAGGATTACTCCACTCATTAAAACAGACCTTTTCAGCCTGCTTCCAATCCACGCCGCGCTGCTCCAGATGACGTTCCGCCAGCGTGAGCCATAGCTGGAAAAGATCGGTATGAATGCTAAATCGCTGTTTAGTATTCGTGAGTGGCCACTTTCAGCGAACCGCTGTTTATCTGGACATTTCGCACTACAGACATGCTTAATGACGCATAGAACTGACGCAAACCGTTTACCCCGCCGCCAATGGGGACTCTATTGGAAACTATCATTCATATGCGTTTGTCATGCGTTTACCGTATTTATCCTTGGGATTAGACATTAGCGTGGTCTATCAGCGGTGCCAAGAACTCACCCTTTTTCGAAATTCCGGTGGTATCCCTCCCTGCAATCTGGCGACCATTTTCATCGCATCGAGCCATTGTGTGAATCCGCTCTCGCCCGGTTGAGGAGTCAGGCTGAATCTCATTTTCGTATCTTCGACTGCCGAGGCAGGGAAAAAAGTCGAGCATTAATCATCGGTAATGACATATCTGTCGGGGAAGTGCTGTCGTATTTTCCCCCCGGAGTTATGCTTTCAATTATCGCATCGCGGCCATTGAATTGTTCGCCTTTCAAGACAGATGGCACGTTAGTATTGCAACGAGACGTCGTCAATAGCTTGTAACTTGCACAACGCGTATTCTGTACATGCGAATGCCCCACTTCCAGAAGTGGGTGCCTGCGCGAATTAAATAGCTCAAGATGCAGGACTGTGGAATAGCTGGATATTCATTAAATTTAACTCTTGTGACGGCCGCGTTAACAATACAACAACACTTCGCCCGTATTTCGCAGTCGGCGGGAATCGTCAGCGTGAGCATAAGCGTTAATTGCATGAATCTAAAATGTGCCTGGGACTGCCAGGGTTACTACTTTCGTTTCGACGTCCCGAAAATATAGTTGGTACAGTACCTACGGATTAACGTACTAACGCTCTTTTATTATCTCTGAAAAGGAAAACGGTTTAGTGAGAACTTAAAAATTACGTAGAACTGAAAACGTAATAATATAATCAAAATAATACATCAATTCTGATTGTTGCAAACCGACCATTGAAACCTTTGGATTGATTTATAGTTCAATCATGTGCTAACAGTGAGCCGATATCAGAGTCAATGGAGAGTATCATGTTCGAACGTTTCAGCAAATTATCATATCAACACCATCATCTGCCGTTTACATCTGACAATCAGCTGGATACCGTACTAACTAGTAGTGGTGGTCGAATTTGATCGGGCCGAGGCTTCGCCTGGCAGTGCGTAATGCGTGTGCACTTCCGTGGACTTTAGTGCATTTCGATGGTCTGTCATAAACGTAACTTTTAGAAGGCATAAACGTAAATCGCTTAGCGACGGATACTGCGGAGAGTGCCATTCTCATACAACGTCACCATTATTGCTCTGCCATGCGTAACGCGAGAGGGAATGAAACAAATTGCACGCAATCCCGAGCGACGGTCTTCAATACCAACGGTGCATGCACGATGAGACGTCATTGTAATAGAGTCGTTACGGAGTGAGAACGGATGCGTGGAGGGAATCGTGCGCGAAACTTTTCAATAGGCTTCGCACCTACGTACACACTTCGCCGGGGGTAGATTGCCTTTAACACGTTGAAGGAAATGGTACGTCGTACTTGGTACTCGGACGCAGGCACGAGGATAAGAGAAGAGGGAGGATGGGTGCAGAAATTCGCGATGGCATTTGAGGAAGAAAAAGAAATGGAATGCAAATCACGACGGGACGTGGGGCTCGAACAATTTCGCGGCAACCTGCCATGAATACGGATTGTTGGGGAGGGGGGTGTAGAAATCAAACGGGTGAACAGATGTCGCAGTTGCGAGTGGGGGTTGAAAGGGGGAGTGTGAGAGAGTGAAAGGTGGATTGCGGTCAACGTTTGCATGCGGTGTGTAGATACGCTTAGAGTATGTATGTTTTTGTTCACCTTCCAGTTCTTGATACTTGGACGCAGAGCTAGCAGCGTACGCGGCTCCTGACGCGAAGTTTCTGAGGGAATTGAAAAATCCGCTCATTCTCCAATCAGAGACGCCACTCTTTCTTCTTCATTGTTACTTTCACCTCTCGTGCCTCTTATTGTACTGCGTACGTGCGCCCTTTAACCGTTTTCGTGTCTCATGATCCTTCGCCCCTCGGCTTACGCCCTCGAAATCGGTCTCAATCGTTGTGCTTCGCGATGCTTCTTTCGAGAAGGATGCATTTTTACTACGACTCTGCAAAATCCGGTTCAGAACGTTCGTTTATCAGGATGTCATCGCACAGCGCCCGTTATGGCGTTTCGGGTTAAGGTTGCGTGCCGATAATATATACGATAATTATACACTCTCGATGAATTTCCAACGGCGTCGGACGCGGCCTTATCAATTATCGCGCTGACAAATTTTTACAAGGTTTTTCGGCACGGCTGCAGCGTACGTTGTACCGGTGCACCACCTGTTACGAATCGATCTGCTACATGCACTTATGTTAACCATAACGCATCGCACGGAGCGGTGTCGTAAAGAAACGCAGATGTCTAACATAAATGAACGATCAACGTGTTAACCTAAACGAAACGCTAAACGCCTTCGCGCACAGTTCAGTTGATATAGATATACCGACGAGCTTAGAAATCCGTGACAATTCGCCATTATTACGGCATCGACGTGGCCGATCTTAGTCTAGTTGCATACAATGCCTTGTTAAGACCGCGCGCATAATTCGCAGCGTCTGGAGAATACATAAGCCTCTCACAGAATCCTCATTGAAACTTCGAAAGAGCGATGCGCTCGGCGGCGCGATAAATTGTTCGGGAAGTTCGTAGGAACTATTCGCCGATTGAAAAGCGCGTCCTGCGCCAGGAGAGGTCTACGCATTCGTACCTGCAGTGGGAGAAGGGAGGAGGGTTGTTTCGGGCAGAGCGAGAGCAGCACACATTCACAGCTGTCGCGGGGGGCGCACGCGAACCCACACGCTTCTCCTAGCACGTACCCCTACCACGATACAAGCCTGATATCGAATGCGGTGAAATAAAGCGGCTCGTCTGGGTTAGCTTCCGCGAGGATATTTACGCGAGATACACACTTTGCCGAGCGCATCGACTGTTTCAAGATAAATCAATGCCACCGACTGGCGGGCACAACGCTCTACGCTACTCTACATGCACAACCTACGTGGTACGAGGGTTCCGATATCTTCGCTGGCACGGGAACTTTTCTGAGAGGAGAGAGACGTGAGAAGGCCGCGGACGTGTCGCGCAGGGAAATATGAATATGTAGGGGCAGGAGTACGGCCCCGTTCGCAGAGCTGCTGACGGAATCGTACCATTGTTAGGAGGAAGATCGACGACCGTTAAAGGGGGTTGACGTTGGCGTTAATCCAGCGACACGGTACTGCAGCTCTCACATCGAACATCGTACCACGAAGCACCGAGGCCCTCGAGGATTCATCACAGGCAAATAGCCCCCTGCGTCAGAGCCACTAGCTAGGTCTCATAGCACACTTCACTCCGGTGTGCCTGTACGTGTCGTCGTCCCTCCCTCTCGCTCTCGCTCGAATTGCCAACCGAACGCGAACGCGGACGCGAACGCTCACACACGCACAGACACACACTCACTCGGTCTTTCGCGGCCAGCAAATTTCTCTTCGATCCTGCCGAATCGAAGCTGCTGGGGACAGAAAGGTGGGTCACGTCGGACGATTCTATCGCCACGCCGAGAATCGGGGACAGCTGTCGGGAGAGAGAGAGGCGAAAAACGGGAGAGGAATGAGGCTCGAGTTCGCGCACGAGTCCGACGAGTCAGCTGAACGACGGCGACTAAGTCGACACGGAGGGAGAGAGGATTGTTGGCGCGCGTGCGTCGTGGGCGCAAGGCGAACGACGGACGAGGGGTTGCGAACGGGAGGGTAGTTGCTTCCTGATACCCTGCAGTAGACACTGATGCCGTTCCACGAATTCGCGTTCGTTCAGGCCGGTAATACCGTACGGCGACACTACGTAGAGAGAGCCACTCCCGTCACGACGCCTGCGCCGCGACGTTCAGCTTCTTCCCACACACGACGTCGTATCTCACTGTGCTCTATGTACCCTCACGCCCGCGGCGGCGGCGGCGGCGGCCTCGTGCAACGGTCTATGGTCTATCTCGCCAGAAACTCCGAGGACCACTTTGCCAGCCACCTTCGACCGATGCGAGACGATTACGATGCTGCGTGGCAACCACCGCCAACTCGCCTGTCTCTGTCCCTCTTTCTCTCTTCCCCTACCCATTTCTATCCCTTTTTCTACTCCTATCCTTCTCACCACCTCCCGTTATACATCGGCGTCTCTCTTTTGCCGCCCTTTCGTCAGTACCCCTCCTCGATGCTAGGCCCATTCGCACGCGCGCATTTTACGAGGGTGCGGGGAAGTTACGTCCGTGGCATGTCGATTTCCCGATGGCGCAGGAAGTCGTATCCACATGACGCTTCGCTCTGACGCATCTTCGGCCCGTTGTATTGATGTGTCCTACGAGATGCGCTTTTCGACGCCGCCTTTATAATGCTAATCGACTATGTTTTATATGCTTATATTGGACTGACGGAGAAAACTCATTATTTTTCTCGTCTCGGAAATACACACCGCTGAATGGAAGAACTTGAACATCTTTGGCAAAGAATATATGGAGAAGTAATGTAAGGTTCTTCTTCTTCTTCTTCTTCCTCTTTTCCGCCGCCGCTACACCTTCTTCATTGAATTTATTCCAGAAATAAGTACACGTCAGTGTCGATTTTCTGATGACATGGAGACTTCTCCCTCCGGTGTTCTACTTTTTACCAATTTACAATTTTTATTTCGGTACGCGTCATGCAAAACACTCTAGACGGGCGAAAATGAATTATACAAAGCGTCGCCAGTCGGCAGAGCAAGACCAAAAATGACAGATTCCATTAGCAATCAATTGACACATTTGTCTTTATCCCGAAATAAGATCCGTAAATTTATACATGGAATAGAGTTTTTGCGCGGAGGGGCCTGTAATGAAGAAATGTTATATTTCCCAGTAGAAATAGCTGCGAACAATGCATTATAAGAGAGATACCTTTCGGGAATAAGCAAATATGAAGATATGTGTCTAGTAGCCCGCCATTTTCATCCCGCCAACAGGACTATCTAGATTCCGGGAAATCTCACGGAAACGGTCGTATCTATGTTTCCAACAGCCAAAGAGCCTAATTAACGTCGTATCCAATGCCTCGGGCGGAAGTGCAGTTAGCCAATTAACGATAAACTATTAACTTAGTACTCGAAGCGTCTCTGATACTCATACGGACGCGCATCTACGACAATTTCCCAATTCCCCGCGGTGTAACTTTGGAGTTTACGCTCGAAGTAGCGAGAGTTATACGCCGCGTAAGTTTCACCCGGTGCATTCTTCGCAAACTTCTCGAAGACCTGTCCTCCCTTTTCGAAATTCAAGTACACTCCACGCATGCATATACCTATATGTACGTGGGATAAGCAAACTCTTCTCCCTTTTTCAACTGCAAGACAGACCTGGTTCGCGCGTCGCCGACTGAGGTCAAAAATTTCCTGCATATTTCCACTCTCTCTCTCTCTCTGTCTGAATTTCCCGAAATTCGAATGCACTCTACACACCTATGCACGTCAGTGAGATCCTTCTTTTTATTACAAAACCAAAAGACTGAGTCGAGCTGATGTCTAAAACTCTCCTATCCTCGCTCTCGCGTCCGTATGCGCCTCGCGATGCGATCGATTAGAGCGAAGAAGTCGTTTCACGGAACGCGCTCTAACAAATCGTGCCGCGGAAGTCTTATCGACTCGCCGCCAACGACACGGCCTGGACGTTTTTAATCCGTGCATACGTGCGAGGCCGAGCATCACGGATCGACGAACTTATCGATCGCACGCCTTTGTGGGTCGCACAGTGACACCATGCTTGCAACGGTATGCCGGGAGAAAATGAGATAGATTGAGAGAGTGTGCGTGTGTGGGAAAGACGGAGAGGGTGTGAGAGGGAGGGTGAATATATCTGCGGTATCGTGTATCCGGTCGAGTGCACGCTCCTTGGCCAATGGCCATTAGCGACATGGAGTGGGCCCAAGATTTTGATGAACGCCACTGTACTCCGATCAGCGCCGGGCGGATCGATGGATTGCGTGTACTCGTAACGAAGCTGCCCTCCACTTATGGAAATTGGCGGATTATATACTTAGAACTTTCACGGCCACTCGTTCGTTTTCCAAAGCATACGTCGCTCGACACGCTAGTCTCGTCGGGCATTTCGGCGCTCGAAACTCACGTTTCATGGACTTTTGCGGTTAAATGCTTCAAGGAATACTTAAAGGTGCTATTCTTATCTTACGTTACAATTGCGAGCTTTGTACGTAACTTCTTAGTAGATACATACACATAGATGGCAAAGAGGATTTCAACCAAGCGGGGCAGCATTAGTGGAGCTTATATTTCTCCCCCCCCACGTCTCTCGAAGTTGCAACACAATTGTTACATGCGCGAAACAATTAGACCGAATTAAAGTGAATTCCCTGAAGCTGATATAAAATGGAACTGTATGAGAGTCAAGATGGCTCGGTCCAATTGGGAGGGACTCTCTAAAATAACGCCGGCGAGAAAGTTTATTCGAACAAAGATATCTTCCCTCCGACTGAGTTAGGAGAGTCCCCTGAAACACTGCTAACTAACTTCGCGCGAACAAAAGGTATCTGTGATCGACAAAACTCCGTATCCCAGCGAACTCGGCGCGATCGTTATAAACGATGTACGAAAGAAGTCTCCAATTATTGTGGGATCCAAGTTAATCGTCTCAATTTCAATGCGGATATCGAATTGCCACTTCTCCGTCGTCGCCGCCTGCATTCCTCGACTCATTTATCAACTGCAAAGTTATTTGCCGCAAGCCGTCTTTCAAAACGCCGCGTGCAACGACCCACGTCGGCCGACAAAAATTATGCTGTGAAAGATGTGGATGAAGAAAAAATGTATCGTTCCGCAAACGCGAATAATAAGCGTTTATGGTAGAGTCGAGACCTTTGCAAGAATGTACTGCATTTCCGTGACGCGACGGCGGCGTCGTTAAAAAGTTTATCAATGGCGGCGCCATGGAACTTCAGTGGCAGGTACTATACGCTGGGCATGCGTATTCGTGGCCGTTAACGCGGCAAAGTCTAATTATTGATCACTGCATCGTGGCACATGAGAGTTCGCCCTCGGACGGGAGCAGAAAGTGAAGTCACGGCGAAAAAGTCGATCGCCGACGTCACGGATCTTGGGAGATTACCTTCACTGCCAAACCTTTCTTCTCGCTTCGCGTGATTCTCGAAGACGAGGATCGCTGTGTGCGAGTCGTGACGTCAGCGACGTCGCAACAATGCCGGCCAATATGCCGACGGACGCACGATTCATCTGTTGCGTCCGATAAAAATGTAACGACCGCGTCTGATCTCCGTCGCCGCTATAAAAGGATTTTCTCGTCTTCGTAATAACGCATTATTAGCGGCTTGCATAACGAACCGGGGATCAAAGTTCTCCCGCCCACGCTCGTCGCCCCGTGGAAATTAAAATAACGTTCACATTCATGACGTAGACTCCAAATGTCTCAATAGTCAATTGTTTCGGTATGAAGGCAGCTCAATCGGGTTGTCAAGAAATGAATGCTTCCTTTTAATAGCTCACTCTACATTGTTCGTTTTACGTGACAGCCTTTTACAGTTTCTCGACAGATTTAACGAATAATATAGAAAATGGGGTGGCAACGGTTGGTAGATAGCTTTAATAAATTGCTCCGAACTTACATTTATTTCTTGATAACGCGTAGAGTGATGGATAGATTGTTTAATTTTCGCACCAGTACTGCGCAACAGACTTATTTCCTTTCTTCACGAGTTTATCGTGGCACGTCAGGCTTAAGAAAAATGGTATGTAAGAAAGGATATTTTTTACTCACGTCGTTTGGCACTGTGAGCTTGTAGATGGGCCGTCACGATGGCGCATTGTTTATCCCGTTTGGCAATAAGATAATCCCTTCGGCGCAGTTGGCGTACGAGTAGTCCGCCAGTATGGTTAATGTGCTCGCGTAACGTTATCACCAGGACATGGAGCTCGCTCTTGTCTGTGTATCACACTTCGCATTAAGGACCTGTACAACATTATTATCGCAAGCGCAAATATGTTACCGGCGACGTGTGAAATCCCGACATTATAACGAACTGTCTAAAATTACTGAGCTAAGTGCAAAACTGTAACTAACTGAAATATGAATAAAACCTACATCAAGAAGAGCGTATGAAATGCAAGTTTCCACCGCCAAAATCCGCGACTCGTAAATAAAATATTTTACGAAATTTCGACCTACGCTTTCGTTGGCCAAACATATATCCACGCGATGCACGCGTACATGCATCGCGTACATGACAGCTATGAAATACAATCTAATTAGGCGCGAATACGAAATAATCAGCACATTTGTTTACAGAGTGTAATAACTGGAGCTCGCGCAAAATTTCCGCCCACAGCCATAAGTTTGGACGCCGGCGGACTGCCGTCCCGCAACTTCAATTACGCGCTTACGTGACGCGTTAAGTGCCGATCGCGATAACCTTCCGCGCGTAAAAATAGTTGCCCCGCGACGCGCGTCGTTGAGGATACGTCGCACTCGAAATTCTTCGTTATCGATGGCGATCTCGTCGGTGGCCTTCGCGCGAACCCACGTGCGCCAGCGATTCGTTCTACAAGTGCATGCGTATGTGGTCGCGCAGATGTGTACGTAACTACATATGTACGTACGTTAGATGTATAGCGTCCTGTACACCGCGAACGCGAAAATCTTCGCTATGCAAATGAGCTTTTATTTATGGCGCGGCACTTTCAGCCGGAAGGGCTGGGCTGTGATGCACCGAGACTCTCGACGTTCGACTAATTTTCCGCGAGCGCGGAGCTTAAAATGACGCGGGTCAGCTTTTCCGGGACGGAAGGAGCTAATTTCGACGTCGCGTACCGAACGTTGTGGGCCGGCCGCGGACGGAGGTGTGCGAAAATGTAGTTCATCTTCTCCAATCTCGAGGGCACAATGGCGTAGGCCGTGACACGCTTCATTATTTTCAAACACCCACGACTACCGTAGTCGGGAGCCGGACCGAAGTCGTGATACTACGCGAAAGGGACATACTTAATGACTTACTGCCACGATTCATCAAGTTCACGTTGGCAAATAAGAATGTGTATATTCGAGTCGCGGGGCTGGTAACGTATTCCCTATTCTTGTCGCATGCATGCTCAGTGAGATGGACGGAACGAAGTGACGCGGTTGTGCCGAGAGATAAAGGAAGTGCTTTCTCGGGTAAAAAAGGTGCCTCTCCAAGTCAAAGAACCTTCTTGTCTCGAAGTCAACGAGGTCGCGTGTCTGTCTCGCCTTGCAGCCTCTTGTCTAGTCAGCTCCTGCCAAAGTGCCACGGCTCGACGGTTCAAGCGGACTTCGATCCGGCGAGCGGCAAAACTTCCGAAGCGTGTAACGTGCGAAGCCCGAATTACACCGCGTACGCCGTTAATTACTGCACCGCGGACGCGGGTGTAGTATCGTGTACCGATATTTCACGGGAATTCTATCCTTCCGATATTCGGCGCTAAAACATATTCCTCCCTATGCGAAGTACTTATTTAATGTACATGCGGGCGGCTGGTTTATTACGTTGCGGTATTGCATGCATGTTTCACATTTTTACAGGCGCGGTATGGGATAGACCCATTGTTTTACGGGACTTTCTGTCCCACGTCGAATAATACGGGCTGCGCGAAAAATCAAGCGAATTCAACCGCACATAAGGTCTGTGGGGACGGAGTCCCCTATAAAGAACGGTGTGGATCGGAGAGGAAACAAAGGAGCGCGCGCGAGCGGCTTAAGAAGCCGAAAGGCGCATTTAAGACGTAAGGTGTCGGTGGCGCAGTGTGTAGCGCGCCTGCCTGCGGATCCAAAAGACGCGGTTCGAGTCCGCCCGATACAGTTTACTTTTTCCGATCCTACAGGTCTGAATAGGCTGGAAGTTAGAACTACAATACGAGAACGATGTAACTCGGAAGAATGGAAGAAAAGGGAGAAAAAAAAGTTTTGATCATTTTAACATGCTGTTTCTAAATTGGTTTAAAGCTTTACTACGTCAGGTAGTTCCAGAAACAGCCTGCACACGTGTAGAACAACAACAGTGCATTTTCGCATTGTACGGCTGTCACTCGCAATTTGCCTGAAAATGCGTCTCTGCAGAGTCGCACTCGAAATTGCTGCTGTCACGATCGTTTCGCTGAAAAGCCCTGCTCGCGATTTCGCCGCCGTCCTCTATTTTCCCCGACGAGCGCGGACGCGCGCGGTCTATTTCCAGCGGCAGCGAACGCAATTGAATCGGCCCCCGATATCGCTTCTTTTCCCATTTATCCCGCGATATCGCTCGTCGGCCTGCAATTGTCTTACTCTTCAATACGAGACGGGCCTTTTGTAGGTGTTCATGCTGCAGGCGCGGTCTCAAGGACGAGCCGGTCGAGTCGCTTTCCGAACGGCCTCTGAAGCCAGCGGGCAGTCCATAGATGTCCAGCAACAGCTGATCCACCAGCGACGTCAGTTTAACTTCTGGCTTCGTGGGACTCGGCAGCGGCTGCGGATATATCTGAAAGCGCACTCGGAAGGGTCGGAAGTGTCCGTGTACGCGTGTGCGGCACACACACACACACATCCAAAATGTGTGTGTGTGTGTGCGCCAAATCTGACTATCCGCGCTTAACCCTTTCCAGTCGATTAACATCGCGGCGCCGCGACTTCGCGAGTCTCGATTATTTCCACGAACGCGCACCCGACCCCCGGACTCGCAATATTATCCCACGGCCGAACAATTCGTGCGCTGTCTTTCGTGCGACGAGCAAATAGGGAATAGGAGAATAACGACGTCCTCGCGTCTTGTCCAGCTGCGCAGCGTCGACGATGGAAAGGGTTATATCGAGTAAGCCGCGCCATGGACGGGAGCATTTGAATAAAATTAAACGACCGACGACAGCGTCGCTGGAAAGACGAGGAGGCGCTTAATAATCCAGCGCCCCGGTGTCGGATTAACTTCCTTGAAGTATCAGATTCTCAAACGAGATTAATTATACATTAACGAAGAGAGTGGCGAAGAGCCGTTTTCCGGTGTACTTTGGAAATGGAGACCAGTTGGCCAGAAGAAGAAGAGGAAGCTTACCTTCGGCATTTTGATCACCTCGGTCGTAATCTCGGGGCCGTCGTTAAAGGCGAATGCCGACGTTTTATCGCTCATCGATTTCGACCTTTTCGCGTGCACGCGGATCAGGCCGTTCGTCATTTCGCTCGCTCTTCGTACCGGCTGCTTCCTATTCAGTTCCATCAAGTTCGGACCGTCGATTGTCTGGTATATCAGGTTGCGCTTCTTTCTCTGGCTGATCACTGAGAAGTCGTAGCCGGCGGGGCAGACGGGATGATTCGTCGTTTGCTGGGTGACGAAAACGTCGCCGAACACGCGCTCGTTCTCCACGGCGACGCATTTCACCCGGTAGCTGATCTCCGAATACTTCTTGTGGGGCATCACGCTACACTTCATGTTCGCCATCGTCGATGTTTATCAGAGTTTACGGTTTCGTTCGACGCGACACATTCTCACGTACCATCGACGTGTTCTTCAAGTTGACGTACTTCGGAAACAGTTCCCTCGAAACACGTCAAGTTTGAATTCATATTCCTCTGCGGTCGGGTAATGACATCAATTTCGCACGGTCTTCGTCGCCTCTGCCACACGCGGATGCGTCTCCGAGAGATAACCCCAAAACGTAATCTTGTCTAAAGCGTAATATCTTCGGCGGAAGGAAAACCGCACACGTTCGACGCTCGTTGTACGTTCCCTGCGTCGTGCATTTTTTCCCTAAATTGCCGCATGCCGAGGTCAGGTGCAATATGTCTACATGACTGATCGACAGGCGGCTCTCCGTGACTGCCAGTACCGATCTGAAATGTGAAACGAATTGATCATACGAAGCAAAAATTCGCCCGAAACACCGTAAGACGAGCGTGAGCAGACGGACGTATATAGCGGTTTTGAGGGACGTTGACGTGCCCGAATTCTTAATATTCCATGTCTTCGATGTAAGAGACGGTTACGTCGTTCTGGCTACGTAATGAAGGGTGGATTTTACGATCAGCAGTGAATACTGACAAATTTCAATATTGAGCTTGTGTAACGTCGTTACGGCACGTCAACGCTTCCTCCTTATATTAATTAAAAGATAATTGGCTTGCGTGACTAAACATCGGATATGACACAGGAGATATTCTACGGCCTTGCGTATATAATACAATCTGTGCGCGTAATATGTATTATCTAATATTTATCAGCTCTCATAGTTGCATTTCTGGGACTATTTCTCTTACCGTGGAAAAAGTACTCCTTTACTGAAGCTCAGCGTTCGGTAAATTCTTCTCACGCTTAACCAACAGTTTACACATTCTAACGTCGATACTTTGCTTCCGCTAACGGCCCAGTTAAAGTTATATTTTTTGTTTTATCAACGAAATTATCATACGTACATATGTCGGAGTCAATTGATTTTAATGTTTAACAGCTTTACACGTTTACGATCATTTAACTCGTTGTTACAACCTCGGAATTGTGTTATATTACTTGTCACCACTGGCATTCTCTTTACATATTATACGTCGGAATAATCGTTTCAATTTTTAATGTTTTTGAGAAATATAATTTTCTGTCACACCCAAAAAGGAAGCTTCTGCTGAATAATCCAGACGCAACAAGCTCCGTTCAGATTCTTCATGGATTATTGGTTTTTTCACTACTTTTCCACTCTGCTACACTCGCGACTGCCGCCTTATCACGAACCAGTAATTCCCTTCTGGTGGCCAGACCGCAACTGGAAGTGCCGGTGATGATAATCGTTTCATTAAGTGTATACCTACACTTATGCCTTGACAAAGCAACTCGACGGAGGTGGAACTGAATAAATGAACCACTTGTCGTATATTATTATCGCACACATTTTTCTTACATGGCCTAACATCAGTAATATTCACTCCCGTTCTTCGGACGCATACACTTTTAAAATGTCTTCAAGTCGCAATATGGAATATTAATATTTCCTGTTTACCAGTAAGAACGCAGGTATTCACAATATGCTAGTTAAACGTTGGACTAGAGAAGTCTGATAAAATTTGTTTTAATTCAAGAAATTGAACTGTTAAAAAATGTTGAATTTTGCTGCTCAATCTAGTCTGCCGCGTTCAACGCCACTTGCGCCTAAAGTACCTACGGAGGAAAAGCAGAAGTTTAACATTCGACTAAACTCGCCTGTGCTATCGCGAGCCGCGATAATGCGGCCAACATAATGTGCGCACACTGAATTTAAAACAGTCAGCTCGTATCTAATAGTCGTTCACCTGTCTGACAATGAGCCCAATGACCCTTTCTTAATCGGAGAGCAGTTAAAATGGGACCCGTATCTACCCCAGGCGCAGTCGTGGACAGATAAGTTCCTGCATTTGCATCGTTTGACAATTTGAAAAAGAACCTCGATTAAAAAATGAAACGTAAGCTTTTGTAAAAATGGCTATCTCTACACTTTGTCATTGACAGTTTTTACGCATTACAAGATCGAAACACACACGCCTGCCAGTTATTTTGCAGCTCGAATCTCGCCGTGTCTGACAATATCAGTTGATCCGAAATGCCCAATCACTGTGGTATTACAAATTCACTGCGGCTCCACACAAAACACTTTTGGCCGGTCTCCTTTGCACGACAGCGCAATCTCGGATTGTTCTGCATCCTAGCCACGTATAAGTACAAGGGCTGGCGTGAGAAGACGGGAGAACCGAATGGAGAGCTTCCAAGATGCAATTAGCGTCTCCATTTCGGCGCGCTGAAATTCCGAGTATGAAATAAATAGTCGCTTGATCGATTCTGGAGTTCGGTTTCCCGGTAGTGTCTCTATAGTAACGTAACAAGGCCGCCGACCAGCGAACATAACCGCGCGAACGGCGATTTGGTAATGATTAGAATTTTCAGCGTCGTCTCTCGTCTCGAGCACAACCTGGCGAATCGTGATCCGAAAAAATGTCCGGTGGGGCGTGCCCTTGCGGCGACGGAAAAGTGAATCGGGACGAAGAAAACGTCTCTGCGCTCGGCCCACGCACCGACGACATTTATCGAACTTGCAATCTTCCCCCGCGATTTATGCATCCAAGTAAGTTCCGCGAACTATCGGCCCTTGCCGAGATTCCGCATAAATGCATGAGAACGAGGCGTTATACGCCGCTCGTAATATTGACGAGCGCCGAACGAACTCCCGGGGAAAAGTTGAAAAGCGATCAATAAGAATATTGATAATAGCATGGAAATTGGAGCTCATTCCTATGACGCGCAATTTGCCCGCCGTTCGTTTCGCATTATTCATACTCGTTTTCGCGGAAACGATATTGTTCAACAAACCGATAACGCCGAACTGGCCGGTGACGAGTTATGGAGGCGTTCTGTGCTCGTAAAACGTCGAAATCGTGTACGGATCGTTAAAGTCGTGCCGGACGAGTCGACGATTTTTCCGACTTAATGATATCCGATGCCGTCTTTAGTAGGTATTTTCGGCGCGCGACGCTGATTGAAGAAGTGGAAACATTCCTTCACGAGCGTAACAATGAATTTTCATCGCAGAGCCGCGAAGTGACTGAACAGCCGGCTCGAATGTACCGCGAGGAGCTCTTACCGACTACTTGATAACACTCTGCTATTAATAAGTCAGCGTAGCCGATCAGTGCACCCGTCCAAGCTTATCTGCCTTATAAACATTTTTCACGTGTAGCGTAATGTACCCGTTGCCTGTTACCCAAGCAATTATGGAATCAATACAAATGTATTCTCGTGACCCACGCGAGCACGCTTTCAAAATACGTATACGCGCCTTTATCGTCGAGTGGGGCACAAAACGTACAAAAATTGTCTGATATGCTTGCACATAATTACCGTCTTCATCAAACTATGAGTACAATAAACTACATAAAATAACGTGAATATTATGATGTTACATACGAATATCACACCAGCAAATAGTTTCGAATGCTATAAAACGTCATACTCCAACGACGATTTCTGTGAAACATACATTTATTACTAGCCCAACGAACGCGTCTCTTCGCTCTGAGCGGGTACTTCACTGTATTCCCCAGAACTATCCTTCTCATAACTTCCTCGGAACAATAAGATGCATACAGGCTCCATTGTACCCCTGAACGGCGACGAGCGTCCAGCACGTTGGATGTTCTGCCTATATGAGCCGACTTAACCCACGCGAGGTCAGTGCGCATCCAGGCTCGAGTCCGAGCACGACATGTGTCCTCTCCTTGTTCTCAATCTTCTCCTGGCGTCGGTCCTCGCGGACGATACCGATTGCCAAGTCTACAATCACCTCTACGTGTGCGTGAGCAACGATGTGCTGCAAAGTGTCGCGTTCGAGGACGTCAACGCCGTCCAAACGATCGAGGACATCGAGCTGCATCTCGAGGATCTCGGGATCGTCGACATCGCGAGAAACGCGTTCGTCGAAGTGAGCAATTCGTCGGCACTCTACGTTCGCGACAACAGATTGTCGACGATCAGGCGCCATTACTTCACGAATCTCGATCAGCTGACGTACCTCGACTTGAAGAACAACAGTGTCTCGGATATCGAGGAAGGTGCGTTCGCGAGACTGAGCAGCTTAGAGACGCTCTTGCTGGACCACAACAACATCACGACGTTCAGGCCGGGCGCGTGGAAGGGTTTGACAGAGCTACACGAACTGTACGCGACGAACAACCGTATCGTCCTCAAGAGGAACATGTTCAAGGGTCTGAGACAACTCGAGACGTTGGCACTCGACTCGAACGACATGACGGACGTGCCGATTGGCGCGTTCGCCGGCTTACCGCACATAGATCTCCTTTACTTGTCTAGGAACAAGATATCCGCGCTTCAAAGCGACGTCTTTCGCGGCCTGAACGAGATAAATGAGCTGGATCTCGGGAAGAATCACTTAAGGACCATCCCGAACGGAGTGTTTCGTCACTCGAGAACCTTGAACTCGCTCTGGCTGAACGGCAATCAGCTAACTATCCTCAAGCCCGACACCTTCGACGGCCTCGAGGGTTTGCTGGTGATGTTCCTCAACGACAACGAGCTTCGTTACGTCGACATGTCGGCGTTCGCGAAATTGAGAAACGTTAGCGTCGAGCCAGGCTTTAAAATTAACGGTTCGCTGGTGGCCGACTTGCAAAGGGTGCGCGGCCGTTATCACTGCACGAGCGTCGCTTATCAAGATCCTTACGAGTGCGAGGAGATACGAGAGAAATAGATTTCTGTCGAGGGGGATAGAAGTACGCGAGTCGTGAGACCTTATATATTATCCGCATGCACCTACCTGACATCGACATAAAGTCATTATCATACACCTACCTGACGTCGACAAAACTATCTGCATGTACTTCATTTATCTCGCCCATAAAGTTTGCACGTTAAAGGTGGCGTGTTTCTAGCACCGTCACAAATTGACACTCTCGTGTCGCATCGAGATGTACGCGATATTCCCGATAGTATAAATAAACGTTCCGTTGTCAGGCGTCCATTATTTTCGCGACGAGAGATGAATGATAGGCAGCTGCTGTTTCTATGTCATGTAAAAAGTGTGCCGTGCCTGTTTACGAGTAGCGTACAATAGAACGGCAGATAAGTGAAACTGTGCGAAAAAAGGGTATCTAATAGATTCTTCTGTACAGGATGATCACGATATGCGTATAAATATTCGAAAACAAAGATTTCTGCGACACAAATTTCCTTTACAATTCTTCAGTCATTTTAATCATGAAAATTGATCCTATTTTCAGAGGTAATAATGGGCTACCGTGAATATGATGTTCCGCAACCTCATCCTTGCTACCGAAGTACGGCGATGGACTACGGCTGGTACGCCCCGACGATTCACACGGTGCCCACGACTTATTATCCACGAAACACCACCTTCAGCACATATCTGTCTCGTGCCGGAATGTATCGCAATCGTTCACTCAACACCGAACTTGACAAGACGATTATCTAAAATTCACGCGGAGTAAAACGTCAAAGAAATTTCCTCACGAGGACTCATTCTTCGGAATCTGTGAATATCAACGCCTACTCGATTTTGCTATGCAGTCTAATTTTATTATACAAGGTATGATTTTGTTATCTTCTACTGTATTTTTAAGATGGCTTGCTTGAATAAATACTCAGTGCTATGTGTCATACGTATTATGTAGTCATATGATGTTTAGAAATTCAGTTGTAATAAAGAATGCACGTTCGTCGTTATAAACCATTATATTATTAAGACAGTTTAAATAAATCGTGCCATGTATCATGCGTATCGCGTAGTTTGATATATTAAAACTTAATTAAAGCACAAAAGAATTTGGGTGAAATGAAAGGCAGTATCACGCTTAGATATATTTTTATTATTACAGTTCAGCTTACGTATCGCGTTAACCATAATTTAACAGATCCTACATAGGGCACCTCTGAAGTACACCGTGCCATACCTAATGCGGATTAAAGGTATCTCATTCGTTACCATTGTTGCAATAATTACTGTCGATTAATATTTAATCATTTGCTTTGAATGCGCTTTCTCAGTAATACGTCTCATCTCGTTCTAACGGTACACTAGAGAAGTATTGTGGATACAGTGCCGTGATATCACGTCTTCATTCACGTTTTGGTGTTTCTTTTTTTTTTTTATTTAATGACGCTTCGATTTGTCCATTCTCCTCGTTCCCGTTTTGCAGGTAACACTCGCGATGTTAGCGTCAATGGCAACGCAACGTTTATGCAACACAATGAACATTCATAGTCGCAATCTATTGTTTTAACATTTACGAAGGGAATTTTTCTCGCATCATTGTAACAACCATAATGACTAGGAAACATTGGAGATGTAGGTATTAGAATCTATTACAGCAATTGTGTAGTGAGGACATAACGGTTTACAGTGGTCAAATTGATCACTTTGACGTTTATGCACGTCGCAGAGTCGTCATTCTTCGATTGGTATTCGTTATTCGGTACTAAAAGCACGTCGCAACGTTACAAAGAAAGTTCGTCGACATTGTCGTAACGTCTGAATGAAACGACTAACCGAAATTCCAAAGGATAACTGTGTTCATATCGAGATCTCAATTTCAGTATAGTCAAGATATCGAGATGAATGGGATTTTCACGAATTCGGGGAAATTAAAACAGAACGACACCCATACAGATATTCACATAAAGACAGCTGATCATTCGTGAAATTGACGTTATCCATTAACTTCGCGGTTCCATACCCATCAGACGTGACCTTTCGTTGTACAGATTTTTATAACGCCGTTGAAACGGTGTCTTATGTTTCCATTAATAGAAGAATCGTGAAAAGGAAAAAAGTTTCGTACAAAGGTTTAACTGGGATCATATGGCTCCTGCATCTTTCGACCTTTTGAGCGTGTACGAGGAGGAAGCATCAAGACACGAATCTACTTGGTACGCTCCTTACCAATATTACTCGTTTACTATACGTCGTTTCGAATACGGTCCGACATAACTCTCAATCGACCGATTACGCCTTCTCGGCATTCAAAAGTGTTTTACCACTCGAACGCTCGCAGTTGCCTGCACTGCTTCTTCCCTACAACGACAACACGTTATTATTTCACTGTCACGAAACATGATTTCTCTGACGACCCGTAACGGGTGCTCGCAACGATCGTCGCTCGATCGAACGGCAATGACCTAGCGATTAAAGTGTTCTCATTTCGGCCAGACAATTCGAATTATTCGCGTTAACACTCACGAATCACTAATTGGAAACCCTTCCATTCGTAGGAATCGTTTAACGATCCGCCATGCCGATTGTGATTTTAAACCACTCTTAGTCGACTTTCCTAATAGTCGCATAAAACGCTCTGGCCTGTACGATCACCGAATGATCTTGATCATCGTCAACGACCAGCGACGATCGTCGGACGTGCACCTCGCAAGAAATTATCCTACATAACGTACGCTCATATATATCTGCATATATACTATTATATATATATATATTTATATTCTTCAGGTATTTTTATACACGTTATTCTGTTTAATCTGCATAATATTGTACTACACTCCCTTTCCATACGCGCTCTAGCTTAAAACTTACGCCCTTACCTCGAACGCTGGAGCTCATCCAAACTCTGATAATTCTTAATGATTAACGATGACAGATAGAACTCGCATTTTATGTATGACTTAATTCTCCCTCGCAACTTCAGTTATATATCGTTTTACCCGTTTATACTGGGCTGTCTCATTTGTTGTCTTGCTTAGCGATAAATACTAATAGCACGTTGAACGCGCGAAGACTAACCTACGTGCACGACCACGACGACAGGCGCTGCCGTCCAGCGAGAATTCATTGTTCGCGGCATTTCATTCGTTGTCCTCGCAATGTCTCATCCTGAATAACGTGCCGATCGTCTCGAGAGAAACGGACTTGAGTTATAAATTTTCAGATCAGCACTCGCCCCGTTGATCGACACGACGTCGAGAATTCTCAGTTCTGCGCAACACTGTGTCGCGAAGCGAGCGATTAACAAGCCTCCGACAACCACCCGTCAATGTCGTTTCACCTTTAACTCTCTCCCTCCGTCCTATATTGTCATGCGGTTAAGTTACGAAGACTCAATCCCGACCATATCCAATCTCGACGATAGAATCGTAAAACCACAAACCGTCGTCGGCGTGTGTCACTCATCTCATTCAGCCTCAATTTCCTAGTCCAATAAAAGATTGACTATCGAGCGAGCGACAAAGAGATGCAATTACTTCATTGGAAACCAAGAGAATCGTACTTCGTCCTTCTAGCTCTTAACTCGATGCTCCCGCGTGGTCCACGATTCGACCTCGGTTATCGCTTGACCCTTCGATCGAGATTACAAATAGCGTTTCAGAATGGCCTCACACCCCCATCGGCGTATCTCTAAGATCTACTTTAATTATTTAGACCTCTGTCCGTCTTAAACATTAAACTCGTCAACACCGTTTCTTCCTCGGCACGATAGGCTGATCTCTTTATGGTAATTATGTGTAACATCGAAATCCTTATGGACATTACGTGTATGTACTTGTGTGTGCATATATGTGCATATGTGCGCATGTAGGTATTCGTGTTCGTGTTGGTGTATATATATATATATATAGCATTATATATACCATTCGGTCGAAGGTGTGGATATCATACATGTGGCTAGCACGCATTGAAATCAAGGAGGTAACGCACGGTACTTGGCGCGGCATGACGCCTACTCGTCTACTGCTACATTATATTCTCCTCATCCTTAATAGTCGCATTATTCTTTTTCTTCGCACGAGTTTCCCCCGCGATACATTACCGTCGATTAAGTATTAGGTTTTGTTACAAAGAGACACGTAATTGAGTATTATCATGAGGAGGAGCCGTCGTGTACTCGAGACTAAATCAATCGTGCGTACTCCACCCTGTTGGCTCGTTGGCCGTAAATGAAGACACGTCGAATTACACCCCCTTCGAAGTTCGTTGTTGACTCGTCGACGACGAGCATCTCCGGCGAGACGCGAGTCGAGTGCTCGCGCCGACGGAGACGTTCGCCTCAATATCCGGCATCATTAAAAACTATACACCGTAACCCGCGACTCTAAACGAGTCGACCTGTAAACTGTACAGAAAAATAGTGTCTAAAGAATGTAAAAATACGTATCTATCTTCTATTCGTGCGACGCTGCGTGTTCGCTCGCGGAGCTAGAATTCGCTAGAATCTTCGCACGCTCATCGTACGGCTTTCAACGTGTCGTTAGAGTCGTTAGACTAACGACCGCGATGATCGTTCGGGTGAGCTTCTCTTCCCTAATCCAGCTACCACACACTCGTCTTCGTCACGACACTTGAACGGTCAACGGAACCGAATAATAAGGAGCCTGATCAAGGGCAAATCATCGCTGGAGAACGGGTGTGACGGAAAATCTTTTTCGCGGGCAAATGAAAGCGCCAAGTCGATAGGTACGTAAACGATTTGTCCTCGATGTACATTGACGAATGCTCATAAGCACGGCGAAGGATAAGAACGTTAGGATACTTCACGCTTAATTATCGCTATTACTCTCTACACCGTGTCTTGCACGACGACGATCGTTTATCGCTGCTTTATGAAGGGTGGGGGATCGCAGAAAGGTCGAAAGATACGGCCGACAAGTCGGAATGAAAGGTTCGCTGCGACGATGCCGCGCTTCGGCGATCTTTTCAACGCTCTACAGCTCTGTCTCCTAGTTACGACTATGAATCATTACATTAAAGCGTAAGTACGTGTAGTATGCGCCCTTAACTCAACAACGATATTATTCGACATAACATGCAATCTCGGGAGATTATTCTTATTCACTGCTGTCTCGTTGCAGCGGGAAAAACAATCGGTGTGTCTCAGTCTTGAGCTCTTTCTTCCTGTTCGTTGATCGCACTCTCTCTCTCTCTCTCTCTCTCTTTCTCTCTCTCGCGCGCGCGCTCTATCTTAAGCGAGCACAGCAATCATGGATACACCGCAACAACAAAGACATCCCTCGACAGTTAGATATTGTTGATAAAGTTGCGTGGAACAGGGTGCTAGGGTGCTAGACACGTATTACTTAGTGATCTCGTTACCATGGCTAACAACAAGTGCGACGATTGCTTAAGGGGGCGGGACTAACTAGATGAAGGTGTTGAAGGATCGAAAGAAAAGGGGGATAGGGGAGATATTCTAACCCTGCTCACGACACTCGCACGGGCACCACAAACGAAAATAGTCTTAAACAGGTTAACGCTTGAAGAAACACGATCAAGCAACAAAATGCCCGACACTGTACGGTACTCGTCTCGTCTCATATCGCACGATCATCTGAGCGGCTCGTCTGCACGACAGTTCGACTATGCAGAAAGACTTTCGCAGTTCGATATGTGACGCGTTACGCGAATTGCGCGTTTCACGATATGATTAATTGGTGTTGTTTGGTACTGTCGTCGGACTTGCGACCGCGACGCCGCGCCGCCGACTTCGGGGAAGAATCACATTCGGTCGTTCGCACCTTCACGGCTCAGTTCGAATAACGAGACACGAAGGTTGCGGAATCGTCGAGTACCGATCAGCTGATCGTGCGACGTTTCGCCACAATCGGTGAGATTTTCCGCTTCCGCGCCGCGGTTTGGTCGCTACGCAGAAGCGAACGCTACCTAATGCTAACCGTTCCTACTGATTGTTTGTCAATGTCGATGATTTGTCTAGTGACTGCAACGCCTCAGGCCGCATTTGCCGTTCGCCTACTTTATTTCTATCTTACCTAGTGCATTACATTCGCACCCCTGAGATATTCTTTGTCTCTTAGTCGCATTAGCTCACAGTCTCGGTATCTGACAGCTCGTAGCCATTGCGTCCCGGCGCGATAATCGTCTTTTTCTTTTCCTATGCAGAAACGTTTCCGTCTCCTTCATTACCCACGGTATCGTGGCGTCAGCTCTGAAACCGGATTTCCTCTCGCTCACGGCAATCTGCAGATGTGACCGAAGTGTAACGTTTTATCGAATGTAAGAGTAAACGCCCACGCGGCACCGCTTCTATGCTTCCGGGCGTCTAAATTAACGTATTAAATGCGCTAACTTTGCTTATCCTCCAGCGTTTGCCCGACATACGAGCGGATGTATTGATCATGGCTTACTCCGGCGGAATTAGTAGCTTTACTGTTTCCTTCGCTATTTCATAATGTGTCAGTCGTGAATCGATCGAAATCAGGTCAAAACGTAGATCAGTTGTACTCCACGATGAATACAACGGAAGCAACTAGCATGGAAGACGATCTACAATTGCGCTCCGCCAAAGAGACGCTGCCTTCGGGAACAGTTAGAAGCATCGATTGAATATACACGACGAACGACTCCGTTTCGGGATTCATTAGTCTTCTTCAAACACGTGAGTGTTGCGAACTGCGATGTGAATGCGATATTGGCAGCTAAAACGAAATGTTATGCTTGTATTGCTGCTTCGTTGACGTTCCTCTTTCTTTTTTGCTCTCTCTCACTTTTTTTTTGTTGTATTACGTTTGGACGGTGTTTCTGCACTTATCCACGATAGTGAAGGACAATGGCGAAAGAATACGATTTACCTCGAAGTACGCGCCGAATGTAATGTGCTGATTCGATTATAAAAAAGTACAAATCATAGCGGGGTTGCGATGGTAGAGTGCGAGTATAATGGATAAAGTGCATCGTTGAAAGTGCAACGTCGTCATCGTGTCACCGAGAACACCCAGAGGAGTCTAAGATCCATGACGACGCCACATGTAGGTACACTTAGAAAGTGACAAACATTAATGATTACCATAAAAATGCCATCTCCGTGCAAAAAACCTCTACCACTTTCTAGCAGCCACATTCGGTATGTCTTGCGTCGAAGAACATTGATATGAAGGACACTTCTGTGTCAAGGCACATCACAAAGTAAATGATCGAATTATCCGTTATTTTGTACATTCAAAGAAAGAACTCATTTGCCACGTCTACAGCTCGTCCGCGATTTTTCGTCCCTGTTGTTGTTACTGAAGTATTGATAAGGTTTCCAATTCGTCGAAACGTTCGTTACAGTCTATAAAATTGTCGCGATAATAGGTCACTTTCAGACAATTCATTCATCCGTGGGTATCGGTCGTTTGTTTTCGGAATCACATGACTTACGAATACAAGACTACTCGTGCGTAGAAAATGTTTCTTAAGGGCCGCGCCGTGTCAGGAATCACTCCAGCGAGTGTCGGAAAAGACGTTTCGGACCGTCGTCGTACTTCTGAACAAGCAATTCTCTTGACACAGATCGAAGAGTGGCCACTCTTCCCGACACCTCTCCAATGCAGTGGCTGTACACTTTACCGCAGGAAGCCGTCGGCGCGAACTTTCATTTTCACACTCCGTCGTGTCGCTCTCAAACGGGATAGACCGTCGATTTTTCAGATTCACCCAACTGAAACTCGTTCGAGGATTCCTCGCGACGCGACGCGCCGTTGTTAAAATTATCTTTATCATTACTGAACGTTATCGCTACGTAAACATGCGGTCGGACTCATTATGGACAGGTAAGTGAATTACAAACCAGTGCCAAAATTTCAAAAATCACCTTTACAAACAAGTTACTTACTAATTAATTACAGCGCGACAAAGCAGCTTTGTCGTCAAAATTCGGGTGACACGTACGGTGTAAGTATCTCTACTTTCGTGCTGCATAGACTAATCGTGTCGTGCGCACGGGTCGCGCGGGTCACGCGACTAAAGTCGCAATATGGAGTATTTCGTTAAGTGCACGTTGGACACATTGCTCAGTTCGGTTTTCCTCCACTCTTATTTCCCTCCTCACCTATAAGACTTCGGCAAACGGCGAACCAAGATAAATCGTGCGACTTGCCCGGTTTCGTGGTAATAATATCTTTACGGGTATCGATAATATATGGGTAATAGGCTGATCCTCCGTTTGAGTAATATATGTCACATGCGGGTAACGTAGACGATCGGGGGAAGGTCACGTCGAAAGCGTTTGGGAAACGTTGCTTTGAGAGGCTGCCCGTCACAAGCATCCCCTTTTTCTTCGCCTTTTTCTTTTACATATTATGCGAGTTGCACGGTGAATACTTGAAGGAACGAGATGTCGAACTCGAATCAATCACTTACGGTGCGGTCCGAGTATCATCTCGTCAACTCTACTTGTCCTCGTAAAACGGAAGTTAAGGGCACGTTTACGAAAACGGAACGTCGATTTGTTCCACCAATGCAGAGCTGAAACCACGATACGTCTTATGGTTTGAGTCTAGTTCCCTGTTTCATGACTTTTATTCGCTGCTCCTTGTACTCGAGTCGTATCACAAGCATCGCGTTAATCACGCTCAATCGTGTGCTGGACTTGGAAGAATCTTTTCTTTTCTCTCGTTCTACGTACGTATATATTTGCAGATCGCGCGGGGTGTGAAAGTAAAAACCGGCGTATCAGAAAATCGGATTACGATCACCGCCTCATAGCGCCGTCTCAATCGTCCATTTCGTTTTCCATCTTTCCTCCCACTCTCCCTCTCTTTCTCTCTCTCTCTCTCTCTTTCTCTCCCGTGTTCTCACTCTCTCATTCGCCGTCAGAATAATCCTTATATGCTAAAAGAGCGGTCGCCCGGCTTCTCGTGTCTCGCCGCACAGAAGATTGTCGCCTTGTGCAGCTTTTTCGACGACCCGCCACTGTGCACAGATTCACGAGAGGGCGACTTTATGTTTATTATGTTTTTTATTCGTTTTCCTCGAAGGCACGGCAAGCCTCAGCACCGCGACGTCGACGATATCTTTTATTTTCTTTTGTCTTCAGCCGAAATGGGGAACAATCTTTGCCTCTTTTTCTTTTTGATCCGTTACTTTTGAATGCCAAACGCGGGGAGCGAGGGCGAGTCGAGGGAGGGAATTTTCTATTCGTCCCCGATCGCACAAGTCCCTTTTTTCTAGCCGTCACGATGTCGAGGAGCCGTCCCTTCGCGAATCCTTAATAGCTACTTGTGCGCTTAAAATACGGAAACCTCTACAAAACACACATCCAGCTGATATTATTGTCCACAATAATATCAACGACTGTTTACAGTCATCGCTAGCCAAAATGTTTCTGTATAATGCCCGAATCTCCTCTTTTTGTTCCTCAATCACTTCGAATGACGTTGGCCTACGAATACTTTAATACTTTTTCCCTTTTTACAAACGCTTTATTGCAAAATTTCCAAAATGCCCTTTTGTCCTTAATTTATCGATCCCGTTCGTCGTTTAATATTAGCGAAAATTTTCATTCCTGACAATATGTACGATATATAAATAGTCGAAATATAAGCCTAAAAGGTGAGAGTCTGAATGAAAGCCGGTTGAGGAGATGCCAGGGGCCTAACAGCGCTTCTTTCTTATTCGATAATAGAGAGCTGGAGCGGTTCACAAGTGACGCAAGCGTTCTTCAGTCGACTGGCAAAAAACTGCTACTGAATAAATCATAGACGATGCTGTAAGACGTTAAGCGGAGTATAATCCATTCCCTTACCTTCTGGATCAGACTAGTTTACCCTTATAATTTTTCAAACGTACCGAATATACACGGTTTTACATAAATTTGTAATATACACGAGCTACCATGAATCCCTCAATATACAGATGCTATACTCGACTTTCCACTGTTATATCGGCTATGTATCCGCCTCGTCCTGTTTACGCTTATTAGACATCGTTCGCCGACGATCAGTGAGACATTCCATTTTTACAGCGAAACAATTGTACACTCTCGCACGCAAACGGTTGTAAATAATCGGCGCGGTGACGTCGCAATTGATACGAAATTAAAGAATCATATCCAACTTTAGCGCTCTACGTTTGAGTACAAGTGCGTCATGCGGCATATTAAAACGATCTCGAAAGGGAAATCAATCATCGTGCAAACTGTCTGTCGGCGATCTGCAAATCTATACTCCTAGATGCCTAGGTTCACGAATCGAATTCCACGCACACGTGATGCATGTTACGTCGCATGTCGAGTGTCTTGAATAAAGATGTATTGTATCGGCTAACGTTCGCGTTCCAACCTTCTCTTTCTCCCCATCAGCGAAAATCCTTCTCTATCATCAGAGTTATTCCGTGCCCCTCTGTACGAGGCTAGATCGAGTGTCTCTTGTATGCTCGGTATTCAACTATTGCCATTCCATTATTATGATTAGTCGTTCGGATTGTGAAAAAGTTTTGTAACTGCCTGATTAAGTGGTAAGTATTCCTAGATTAGATCTCTTTTATCTTATCCTCCCTATCGTTCGCGCTAGGCAGCTTTTACATGTCGCCGAAGATCCCAGCGAATGTCTTCCGCAGATTCTTCATGGTGTCTTCGGTGTCCTCGCCTTGGGTCTGGGATTGGCTACCCTGTCGATGGAACGGTACTCTCGATGTCGGTGGTTCTTCTGGGCGTCGACCGACGGATGGCGCGCTGCTTACCGTACTCGACTGAGATGCTGATGGAGCATTAATTAGGATCAAATATCGAGTATTTATCGAACGGAAGATTCTACATCATAGATTCGATAGTAAAAAATGGAGTCTCTTTGAAAATTGAATAAGCATCGAAGATACCGAATTTTCTGATACGGCTATTTGAAACACTGCCTGTATAGATGCCAATTTGATGTATGTGCCGAATTAACATTGCGGTCGCGCTGAAAGGTTTCTAGGTATTCAAGACCACTGACATGTCTGCTATTAATCAACGTGCGTACCTTGAGAGTCTCGACGCTGTAATTGCTGATGACTGTCCGATGCGGTGACATCACCAGCCAGTGCCGTTGTAGATCCGACAGATCCTACGCTTCCTATACTGGCCATCGATCCCATACTACCGTACGATCCTAGAGGTGCAGGCGGCGGCGCTGTTGTTCGCTCTTCTACCGGACTAGTTGCTTGACTAGAACCCGACATTGATCCCCTTGAAGCGGTTTTTGTCAAAACGCTTGGTGGTCGACAGAATGCCTGCAAAGGATCCGTCGCATTCAAAAGTTTCGCCGAAAAATCTTTTAAGCATATTAACTGTTTGCTAGTGTTCTGCGTGAAATTTCGTAATATAGAATGAGTTTAGTGTAATTTGAAGTAGCACGTGGTTAAGGGTTGACAGTCTGATCTCCGGAGTGATTTAGAACACACACATGCTGCCTCACCGTTCCGCGCATTTAAATTACGATCAATCCATGCCGACGCGTTATTATGCGACAAAAAGAAGTCTACATTTGCTATATTATGCGCGGCTGCGAATTGCGGTTTGGCTCGAAAAAGACAGATCGTGAGACTGTTAACAAAACGCTGCAGTACCCTCATGCCGTGCCAACTATACCCGTCACGTTCTGAATCGAGAATGAGCTTGCGGGGTATTTCCAATGAACTGGAAGCGCATGAGCAACGCACCTGCATTTTCGCGGTGACTAAGTCAGCGATGTGACGGCGATCCTCCTCCTGCGAGTCTCCCATCAATGACAGAGCACTGTCATTAACCTCGATGATGTACTCCTTGCCGTCCTTGCCGACCAGAAGCTCGATCGCGCAAATGTCCAGTCCCCCGAACAATTGCGACACATGGTCGATCCATGTGCGATGTCTCTCGCTCACTGACAGCTGCTCCAGCATTGCCGAACCGGTGTTAGACTTCCAATTTCCACTGATGCTTTTTCGCCTGCCGCATCAAACAAAATTGATCGTCAATGTTCGTCGCAGGCAGTAACCTAACTCGGCCCGATGTATTTCAAAAGTTATTCGACATCTTCCCCCCCACCCCCCTTGAAACGTGCGGCAAATTTATTTCTCACTGATCATACTTATATGGGGAAAAAGTTCTGTTCTTTAGCTTGAAAACGCACGTTGTTTCATCGAGATACGACTTCTGGAAGCCAAGATATTCGCGTTTGAAGTTGACCCTCCGATTCTTCCCTTAAAATCTACGGACACGCGTATAACTCATTCTCATCGATACGAGTATATCCCATTAAAGTTATCTGAATTCTGAGAAATTATGTGGGTCAGTAGTAACTTCGACAAAGTTACACACGGCCTACAAAGGTAAGCAGGCCATGGTTTGTTTTCGCTCTGTCCATTTTTATCTATTCTTTCTCTGTCTCTCTCGCTCTTTACTACAGAAATGGTTAAAGACATTCATATCTCGACAACGGATCGTTGTATCGAGTTCGGGCAAACGGCAAATTAATCCGCATGATTTTTATTACCATTTGCTATACGTGACGACTGCGTGAAATTGTTTAAACAATTAGTAATGTTAACAAATATATAATTTTTTTCTTGAAATTATACATTTATAATTGTTATTCGCAGTTTTATGTTAATCTCTACGATGCATGTATTATCTTGTACGTTACACAATTGTTCAGATACACAGCTTATGAACAAATAAGTTAACGTTGTCGTATCAAGTTCGGACAAATTTCATACTGTTTCCTATGGCTTCTGTGACATTTTTTACTCATTGACATAATATTTAAATTATTTAAACAATTTTTTGTTTCTCCATCATTTTCCAACTTTTTTCCAACTTTTTTCCAACTTGTATGATGCTTGTACTAGTGAACCATGTGAATAACGTTTTATCCAATCACATTGTTATAAACAATTATAAACAAATTTTTGTAACAAATTTCCCATTACTCAAAACCTTTTTCACTACATTATCGACTGTGTTATACTTGCAAAATTGTTTAAACATTTATTTGCAAACTAAGTAACAATATTAAAACATTTAATTTTGATATTGTAATTTTTATAGTAATATGAAATATGCTTAATCACGGTGGATGCAAACGTACAAAATTAGATATGTTTAATACCCACATGAAAGCCTTGTAGTTGTTTCCGATTTTCTGCACATGCACGTCATATTTGGTGTCGATATACGGTTCCGATGTGCAATAACTGTTTGATAATGCGGCCAGAGACGCCAGATCTAGGAACTCCTGATTCGTCTCTGCCCGAGCTTTGCCAACTCCACCGTGTGCATGACCTAGTTTCACGACAACGGGATATCGGGACGCGCTCACCTGAAACAGCAATGAGTAATTTGGGAAAATTGCATGCTGTGCAGTATCGGCTTTTCCACTGACTCCTCTCGTCAGAACATTCGCAAGTGCGCGACATACGGGTATGAATGTCAGTCTTGATAAGGCAGGCGCTAATCAAATTATGACTTCGCGTGACATCTACAGGCAGAAGGAGACATTATTTCGCGGACTGACATATGTTCATTTGCTCGGTGAATTAAAGTTTAGCGAGATATATGGTCGCAAAATAATGGAATAGTTAAAATTTTGTTTTGTCTCGGACCTATACAATTGATACAGGGTAATTCGTGCTGATAATAGACCACTGGCTGCATGCTTTAACTCTTAATATTTTCAGAGATTCTTCGGAGGCGAAGAAAACTTTTTTTTTAGATACCTTATCGTTCTTAGTCTCATCTGAAAAAGCGTCTGCGTTTTCATTGAGACCGGGTGAAGAGTCGATACTCAGTCAGTCGTGAATTTGTTGCTATTTTCAACAGTTCACGCTTGTAGGAAAATTCGTTCTACATGGTACAAACTACGCTTGTAAGATGGCTTGCGCGATATTTACGTAAATCGGCCGAAGGCACAGGAAGTGATGCCGAGAAATGAGAGGAGCTGTCATTTTTCGGGCACTCTATCAAGATGCGTTACAATGTCCCGTAAACTTGTCTCCTCCGTGCCCTAAAGCGCAGAAGCATTAGTTTACATGCCGGCATAATGATAATTTATCGTGGCGACGTGACGTGTGTCGCGTACTACATACTTGAATAATCGTCCCGTAGGAGAATGTTTCGATCGGACGAGTACGCGGCGTCATTAGCTAGTAGGCATGCATGCATGCATGCCCGTTAAGATCATAGCTCGGATAGAGAGACCTCTACGGCTGCATCCACTTAAATGCACACGATACGTCGAAAATAAGAAGTGATGAATTCGAGAAGATTTACGATCGACGATCTCGGCCCGGTCGTGCCGGAGCGCGGAAGAGCTTGACTTGTAATTCTACGATAATCGAATTAGTCGACGTTCGGTCATCGGGGGATAACGTGAAATGTGAACGCTCTCCCGACGCATTCCGTGGTCCACGCCCGATAGCGTGCTTCTACGGCGACAGAAATGAGATAGAAACTACAAAAGCTTAAGTGCAGCGTTATTCGACAAAGTTATCTCCGGACGTATTTATTACTCCGCGCACTTCTCTAGTCGCCCTGTCGCGCGCACTACCCTCGACATACTTACGTACACGTAAGTACGTGTGCGCCTGGTTGCATTTCAACGAGTTGTGTTCACCGATCGATCGGACATGTTGGTTCAATGCTTACTATTAGATTTCAGTGCCTCAAGGGACTGGATAGGACGTGAGAAAAATTGCGAGTAATCTATCGACGGGCCATGTCATCGGAAAGCGGATTTTCCATGTTTCGGTGTGTCTCGCAATACGGATAAGTGGCGGATATCAATGAGATTACTCTGACCGGTTCTCGCTTTTGGGGGCTTTTTGGAGTTGATATTTTATTTTGCACGGGTCATCGCCGACACGTTTTGCGGACGACTGCTTCGCGGGTTAAGTTTATCGAAGAGGCAATTAAGGGATAACGTTTCACTGACGCACGTTCGTCGATTGTGTGATCAAACGAAATGTAGTATTTGGTGTGTAAGTGTTTGGACTCGTGAAATAGTTAATATTTGCGCAAGGAAAATAGGTACATTTACAGTACTATGGAGCCTTTAACATGCGCTGTATTTTCAGGGGAACATAGAAATCGCACGCGAACTAAGTGGTTTTGATAAGATAAGCGTTATCGACACTGTACAACTAATAACGAGAACGACTAATCCTTTTTCGCTACGTAGCAAAGTGCCGGGAATTTGATGAATTATCGGATGACACAAAAGTTGAAATACTTTTCCAGATTTGTACTCGCATGCCAATCCGCGGGTACAATACCAAAAGAAAAACGATTCCGTTATTTCTCCTTTGGCATTCATATTTTCCATGTTTCATATACATGCTTCCATGTCTCCATGCCTTTCATTTATCTTTTTCATTTTCCGACGTTTCTCTTGTCAACATGAGCCGACCGTGGCGCGTCGGGGTAAAGAAAGGGTCTTCGCCGAAGGGGTTGGAACCCTCGATCCGGTTGTTCGGCCGCATAGAGGGTGGCACCAGGTGGCGAAACGAGTGCTCGAACGGGACAATACCCACACGTTTAATTTGCGACACGTGGGTGTCGCAAAGGTTCCTGAGCACCGCTGTTCGCGTTTCGATTTCCGTGCCGTAAGAACTCCGAACGACACAGTGGTGCGAGTGAGGGAGTGAGAGCACCTGGGTAAAACACAGAGTAGAAACAGAGAGCGAGAGAAAGACAGACGAGCCTGAAGTACAACAGAGACGCTTTGTCAGTGGATGGAAGAAGACGGAATATAGCATCAGCCAAACAGAGCGGGACGAGAAGGAGATGAACAGATGAGCGAAGAAGAGAGTGAGAAAGCCGAGAGAGACGGTAGGCGACGAAAAGAGCAAGAGTGCTCAGGACTGTGACGAGAGAGAGAGAGAGAGAGAGAGTGAGAAAGAGAAGGAGCCAGTGAGCGCCTTGGATCATCGACGACGGGAGGGAAACGAGGACGGCGAGAGAGAGAGTGGTGACGAGCAGCGTGCAAGAAGAGGACAGAAGGTGTCGGAAAGGTGAGTAGCGGAGAAGGACGGAGAGATTTGGATTAAGGGGGTGGAGGTGTATGTTGTACCAGGAAAAGGGGAGAGAGAGAGAGAGAGAGAGAAAGAGAGACAGGTAGAGAGATGCTCGTCGTTGGAAGGGGCAGAAGCGTGAGGTACGTTGGCAAAGGGAAGGGACACGGGTGGCGAGAATGAAACGGACGTGGACGGTGCGAGAGTGAGGGGAAGAGTTTGACGAGGAGCGTGACGGCGTTACAGCGCGAATCGGCCAAGCGACGAGGACGGAGAGCACGGACAGGAACGCGACGTAAGAACGTAGGAAGGAACGAGAGACTCCCGTGGCCGTGTCGGTTCGCGCTTGCATTGCTTTTCGAAGCTCGCGCGCGAAAGGTTCGTCGTGCGTAAGTGTGCGCCGCTTGCCAACGCACGTGAAGTGATCGCGCACGTTCCGGATCGCCACTCGGAACTAACCCCGCCGCTTTTGATCGCGAGTTAAAGCCCGCGCCGACGATCGCGAAGTACCACTCGGGCTTACACGCTCTCACCGTTTGTTACGACTCGGATCTTACAAGCGCCGGCGATTTATACGACTCCAATCGTACGCGTTTTCACGGTCTATAGTCTATCTCTGCGACACGAATTCACACGCCTTCGCGATTTCGCGACCAACGCGCGCGTGTCACCGCGCCGAGGAACTGCTCGGCTGGACTTGATTGGCGCAAGAATTTCGGTAGGACGACGAACGACATTTGGCAGGAGAGAGACTCGAGACGAACGTTTGCGAAGGAATACGCGGATCGTATTCCCTTTGGGGTCAACGGAGAGAAACGGAGAGAGGACAGTGCGCTAGTGTGCGAGTGAACTGCGAGGAAAGCCGAAGCGGAAGGATTTACGCGAGGTCACGGAGAAAGGTATCTATACCGCATCTGCGATTTCCACACGTTGCTTTGCGTTTCCGCGTCGGTGGTCGCGCTCACATCGCCAGCTTCTACACGTTTCGACGAGTGCGAGACCTCACGTTTTCAATCAGGGCTCGAGTGGATTTTATTCATTCCTTGGATTCACAATTCATTCGCGGTCGCTTCGCGAAAATCTACTATTGTACGATATAAATGTATTTTATCTGCTCGGTCTAATTCTGCTCAAGTAATCACGGTTTTCGCAGTTTTACTATCATTTTTATTTGCCACACCCTGTATGAGATCCGACATGCATAACGTCAGTTTCATATCCGACAAACGTATATATTATTTAACATCAGGAAATTGACAGCGATAGCAGATAGATCTATTTCCGCATTGAACCAGTTTCCTTGAGCCGGTGTCTGATTCGCGTTAAGTGTAAACGCTCTGCCGTGACGTTTCTAAAGTGCAGCTTCAGATAAGATTTATCACTCGCGTATCTGCGAGTAAACATATACAATTGCGTCATTTGTAAACCACACTCGCCCATCAAACGGCGATAATCGATTCAATGTTGTGCCGATGGGTCGCATTATCGGGTCGGAGTGATATTAAGCACCGCGTCACGTTGCAAATGTTATCACAATCATACCACATTGACCAGACGCTGCCCTCAACGGTTCATCATAAAAACATTTTTCTCATCTGCAGACTAGACAGATCTCGTATCGCATTATTTTCAATTCGCACCTCTGCATAGTTTCGCCCACTATGCAAGCAGACGTACAATTTCACGCATTATGCAGAAGGATGCGTTTTGTATATAGTATCTGATGTCACCGATATTACGGGGCGCAGCAAGATATACTGATAGCAGCATGTATTCCAAGGAACACGATGCATTCATCGGTGTACCACTACTTGTAGTTCCGCATTGTATTATACCGACTACAACACGGAAGTACGAATAATATACAAGCGCCCAGTATCTCATAATATCATCGCATGCAACCACGAAAATTGTGTCAGCCTCCTTGGCCTCCCACTTCCATCAATTTCGAAGTTCACTGACGTCTCTCGCAGGCAGATACTCCGCGCGATTACAGCAGCATGATTTGCTTGTACTTCAAAGTGTTACTTCATGGGAGACGCGATCGAGACCTAGTCGGAGTGAATAATTCGCTGCGCCCATTAATCAAGACTTCATCTGATAGTCTTGCGAGGCACAGCTGCTCGGATTTTCAGAGCGCATAACTTCCCCGCTACCGGCACTCTCGCTCTCCGAGAGAAATAGCGTCGAACGAAGGTCCGGATTATTGTGCAAGAAAAATCACTGACCGGCGCAGTTAATAACATCGCGGCGTCGATGTTCGACGACTAATAAAGAATGTGCTAGTCGCGCAAGGTACAAGGTCTAGTGCGGAATGTCGCATTCGAGACGCGATAAATTCTGCAGGAGTGCTTGTCGATGCAAGTTATTCGCTCATTCACCGATTGTCACGATTGTATCATAAGACCAAGTTCAGCCGTACTTACTGTAATTTGTGCGTAATGAAGAGACTTGAACAGTACGAGTCATATGGAAAGTTAGTATTGAAATTGTATATTGTATATGTAGTCTATGAGGATTTTGTCTCTGACAAGCTTTAGCGTACTTCCGTTACTTTCTGATGAGCGGATTTCGATGTACCGCTTGAGGAAGATATGAGAACGGAGATTGAAGACTGGCTGAACGAGCTAGCCGTGTACCTATGTACACACGTACGTACCCGCTTGCGTCGAAGCTAACTATCGACTCTCCCACGTGAGAAGCTGTGGGTGACCATTTTCTTGGCAACGGTTCCGGCCGGCCGGCATCCGAAATAACGTTGCAACGGTGCGTTTCACATTGTTTACGAGCCCGTCCATATATCGAGAATTTACATCCATATACGTTACAGTAAACCGACACGCGGAGGCAGGCGCTGGTAAAATTGCTCCTAAATCGGCGCCCGGCAGCGCCGCATTGCCTCTGATCCCCGCTTTTAATTCATCATCAACAACGTTTTTTCCGTGGCACAACGATTATTGCACATCGTAGGCGTTAGACGAGCGTGACTATGTAGACGAATTTGACTACGAGAGGATTACGGATTACGCATCGCGCGAATGTCAAATACGGCAAGTCAGCGCGGTGCCTTGAAGTAACAACTGGTACGAACACGGCCGGACTATTTCCTATCTCTCGCCGTCTGACGAGTCCTGGCGGCTGGCACTCGATTACTTAATAGGAGTAAAGCAACGATGCCCACTTGGCTCTTTCCTGCTAGCGCGTTCGCACGGAATTCGCGCCGGCCGCGGCCGCGGCGCGACCGGAGGTCTCTCGGCAAGGAAACGTGACGATGTGTATTTACTTCTCCTCAATCACCGCCCGTCTATACCCTCGATCGCGGCTGAAATCGTGCAATTTATGTCGCGGGCAAAACGACCGAACCCGGCACCCGGCATCGTCCAAGTTCTGCTCTTTCCGTCCTGAGCCCCGCGTGCATGATGCAGCGGTACACGCTCGGACGGCGATTAAACGGGGAAGATATTATAATTCATCGTGGCGATGCGAACATAATGCATTGCCATATCGCCTTGTATAATATTACGTTTATTACGCGGTGCCGTCCGATATATGCCTGGCCGAGTGGCGCCAACCAGCCGGCCCCCACATATAACTATGTACTTGTGTATATATATACGTGCATCACACACCTTCGCGGCACAAGCACGCCTCCTACCCTTCGCCTCTCTATACGCACCGTTTCATTTCCTTTCGTGGAATACGTACAAACGACTGATCTCGTAATCCCTCAGATTAGAGACGCGAATCGTGTATTTATAGCGACCGGCGCCCTCGTGATTGCACAGGTGCGCGAAGTTTGCCTGTCCCGGCAGCCGGCGCTCTCGTATTTCCAGTAAGAGTGCATCGTTTAAATTTCTTCGACATTCCCTTCGGCGAGGAATCCGCCTGAGAGAGGCCGCGGGCCCGTCATACGATTCGATAGCGCACTTTCTTCGGCAAACATTTCAGCCGAGCCCGGAGCCCGGCGTATATATTCATATTCGCTCGCCCGCGGACGGTGTAGATCGTCCTTTTTTCTCTCTCTCTCTCTCCACTGTTAGCACTTAACCGCTGCTCGCCGGTGGATAATGATTACCGAGCGATTAGCAGCGGTTTTTATCTCGGTAGCTCCGCGTTATTGATATATCGATACCGCGCGCGGACCTCGCCCCATTAAGCGTCCGTTTTCTCGAGAGGTAAATAGTCGCGCAAATTGCCTGATAAATAGATTTCCGACGGCGACGTCGCGGTTTTTGCGCGGAGCGGCCAGCGAGAACTCGTCCTGCGGCGATGTGTTCGGCGAAATAATTGAAAGGCAGACAGCGTGGCGAGACGAGATGCGTTTTAAATTCGTTCGATCCGTCTCTCGCGGCCTCTACGATTTGGCGTACCGGTACTTCTCCGTGCCGGCGCGTCCTTTACCTCGCTAATGAAGACTGAGTTACAGCTCAGTTTCGGTCATCGACACTAGCACGCGCTGCTTTTGTATGCGGTGCAGTTTCGTGCGCGCTGGCAAATTAAGCTGCTCATGGCAGAGCCTTATTTCTTCTAATAGCAGCTTATTCGAACACCGCCGCCGCCACACTCTCTGTCGCAACTATAAATGCTTCAAATTTGAATCGTTTATCTTGACGCCTAACCGAACTTTGATAGTGCGCGGTTACTAGACGAACGTCCAAATTTAGTCTAATGCGTAAGCACAGTTTTCGCTGTAACCCGGCTTATGCCGCGAGCCACGTCGCGAAACGAGAGTCACCGCGGCGACTAGATGTATCTAAGAAGAAGCACTCTTCTTGACCAATCAGCGTTGTCACCGCAACGTCAGATTAGCCCGACCATAATTGCGGTTACGTTTCGGAGCGTAATCCCCGGCAATTATGACGGACGACCCACGTCATGACAACATATATTACGCGAACCCTATTTACGACGTCGACCGGCCCCTATTTCTATTTTTAACGAAGAAATTGGATGGGTGGGTGTCGCCGCTCGAAAGTGTATGGTCGAACCCAATTCAAAGGGCAAATTGCCGTAAAATTGAACGCTAACAGTGAGTCGCGCGGCTGAACATCGTTCGCGTTACGAGATGACGCTGGCAGCGATAATCACGTCGAAAGCATGGCGATTCCTAGCGAGCATTATATTGATCTATTAACCAGGCGAGCACGGAGTGTCGAACGTTGCGCGAGAGAAAGTTTAATCGCCATTTTTATAGCCCGAAATGCTGCGGATACGACATTTATCGAAACACTTAGGGCCGTTTTATGGACACATGGACGAACGTAGGCAGCAATTTATAATCAAGGACGATAGCGTTCCACACGTGTCTCGATTAAGGGATCGACGGGTTGACGCGGCTCCGAATTTCTTGGTGATATAGCTTTATTCCATTTTTATGTACACGGATGATGGCGCCGAACTCAAGAGCTTGCCTCTAAAACTTTCCGCGTCTGTCAAGTAAAAAGTTGACCAAATCAAGGTTTTCCGTAAGCATTGCGCTCTCTCACACGCACATGCGAAAGTGAGTATCATTTCATATATTCTGTTTTTGCCTTCGTTCAGAATCAACCCTTTTAAGCGTGTTCGCGCACTTCATTATGTACACTGTACAACGCTCGGACCTCGTATATCACCGACGAACATACGCACGAGAACGAGTAGTTCCCACTACGCGGCCTTGCCTAAAAGTCGGCAGCTTACGAAACACCACGTGGCCAGTGTAGTAGTGGCGGGGTGTGGTCTCTGCGGTTTCACCCGTTACATCATCACCAATATACGGACAGACTAGTCATGCACTTTCTGGGTGGTTGCCATTCCTATTCAGCTTTTTCTCGCAACTGAGATTCAGGCTCGGCGCGCTCGCGACCCTTTAGGCTTTAGGCTGTGGGAGCGAACGGAAGATTCATCGTCCAACAATGCGTGACGTTCCCTAGTTCTAGGAAGATCATCGCGTGGCATCCAACTGTCTGTCCGGCTAATTGGGAATGGCGATTGTCACTTGTCGCGTATCTGCCGCGCGGCAGATTTAATCGTCCGTCCCTTACTCACGAGGATACGGCTAATGACGGTGTTCGCTGAAAGACGAGCCGATGATGAAAGGGACAGAGGACAGAGGCGTTGGATTTCACTTTTTGCCGACGGCGACGTCGATGTTGATTTATCGCGATTTGACGACTTTTAGTTATGGCATATTATTAAAAGGTTCTTGCTCTTGTATTTTGCCCGTCGACCCTACTCGTGCGTGATGTTCGCGTGTAGGTGTTTGCTTGATTCTGAGTTAACCCAGAAAACGTGGCTTTGACAGGTTCAAGATGGAGGTTGAACTCATTTCGTGACCTTATCAAGAACGTCTCGTCGTCACGACAGGAGGTATCGTTTCATTGACTCGTTGGTTAGCCGTGGTCATGATTTTCCGACTGATTGCCTGTCGTCGGACGCATCGTTATTGTGTGAAATGTGTGTTTCGTTTTAATTTCGCATCGATTAATGATCGATCGTTATCATTTGATGCGCCGTAATGCTGCGTAATGCTAGAATAACAACGGTGCTCGTGTAGAAGAGTTGATCGTCTGTCATGAGCGCCGTTTCTTCCACGTAACGCTTACTCGTCGTACATCAGTGTCGTCGAATTATTCGCCGAGCCCTTACTCACGTGGAAAGCATATTATTTAAATGCAGCGCTGACGTCACTCGACGCGTAGAAATGCCACGGCATTTGGTATGATAATTTCGCTCATGGCGGCAGGCCTTCGCAACGCACGATCGGCAACGATTTCGGTACCTTCGCTTTACACGCACGTCACGAGCGTGTAAAGTGATACGCCGCTGATTCTTTAAAGGCGGACGGGACGTCTGCCGCGTTCTTTCGCGGCTTAACTAATGCGTAACTCTACTACGTATGAGTCAGCAGGCAACAATCTCATTCACCGAACCGGCGGGCATCGCGATAAGCTGGTGTAAATGTGTTTATAATAGCGATTCGCGAGAAACGAGCGAGAGGAGACTGATAAAGAAAAATACGGCAAAATGTTGCGAGCTGTGGTGCAATCAGCCGAGATCGTGTCAAATTGCCGGCTACCATCTTATTACGACGCCGTTTTCCTATTCCGCGCATATCCAGACTCTCGTCCCGTAGAAATTCCGCCCTTCAGAGGTTTCACTGATATTTTGTGATGAAGGCGCCGTCTCGTTACCCGCGAGCATCTTACCCGTCCCTCTATTAAAATCTCGTACCCCATTGGACGGATAATCGGCATCTCGGATGCAAGGATAAGTACCGACAATCCTCGGCGAATAGATCTCTCATAATGACCACGTGCGTCGCGCCAATTACACAACCGGTCGATCGTGTCTCATTTCGTCCTTACGTCTCTCGAAACGTAACCGGATCTTCCGTTAGCCTCTCGCGAGCTTTTAGAACCAGACTCCGGGCAAGGGGGCGACTACCACGCGCGCAGATTTACATCTCTCACTTTTATCACACGTTTCGCGAAATCGCTCACGCGGACCGCGTGCCTGCCACTTTTACGTCGCGCAAACTTTTGAGTTTCTCCGAACGCCCACGGGCCCGCGTAGGAACGGCCTCAGTTTAGAATGCATGGCGTGACGAACGAGAGTGATTTCATCTGTTATTTCCACGATTCATGGATTGCCAGTAGGAGGTGGTTGTTGTAGTTGTCGCGCCGCTTTTAGAGCACGCTCGGCTATCGATCGCCAACACGGGCTCGCTTCGATTGAGAGTCCGTTGTCGTGTAACGACTCTGACCAGTTTCCGTTTCCGTCCGGGGGGGGGATAGAGAAAATTGCCCTCCTCAATCGAACGCGCATCGCTCCGCCATATAGAGGGTATAAATAAATTGAGACAGCGTAACCTCGCGTTAGGCCATCGCTATTTCGAGATTCCTTAATCTCGTCTCATTTATGAGCCTCAAAAAAAGACGGCTCTCTTCTATTCTCGTACTGTCAACACTTTACTGGAGCGCGTGCCGTCGGTGGCAGCGGGTGCGAGCGTCAGGAAGAATTGTCTTTTCTTCCTCGGCCGTGGGTGGCTGACGATGACGGGACGTGTCGATTCGAAATTGCTGGGGGTTGCAGTTCGCGCGAGCGCGCGTATTATCCGCGAGTTGGGCGACGGGTATTCGGGTCAAACGCTAGTTCGTCGTTATTCTCAGAACGCGCGCGTATTCCGAGCGCCATTCGAAATGTCCGCCACTCGATGCCGCCAAACTCGTACAATTTTTGGCCCGCGGTCGGTGCCGGGCCGGCTTTACGCGCAAGTGCAAATAATTACGCGCGACGTTTCGGGAGTTCGCGCTCTAGTCGGCTTCGGGGTGCGCGAAATTTCGCTGGGACGCGGGACGGCGCGTACCGCGCGTGAGCGGGACTCGCGCGCCAAAGGCTTCGCATAAATTCCGCGCCGCGCCGCAATTTACCACTTCCGCGAATCGAGATTCGCTCGCGGATAATTGCCGATTGTTTACCGGCGAGTGAGTCTCGCCCCGAGAAAGTTGTAATTCCTCGAAGGGAACGCCAGACGCGGCACGAAATTTGCATGTTCCCTGGGCACCGGCGCGAACGCAGTCACGTGTCAGAAACGAGTTTTGTTGACAATAAATATAGACTGACCGTATGCGAGACCGCGCGCAGACTGCGAGACAGGCGTAATGTCTGATGGAGATCGGGCTGCAACTACTGTCCGCGGAGCTATATCAAAACCTTCAATTTCGATAAGTCCGCCACATCGGAGCGGTGCATTAAATCAGGCTAACGGCTAGTTAGCCGACTATGCGCGCATAATATATATTCCCGGCTGACGCATTTACGTACAATGACTTAAGTGCGCAGACCGCGAGACGCCGCGATAATTGTGAATGACAGTCAGCGGTGAAAGTACAATATCTCTTTCAATGTATCACCGGCGAATGAAGATTGACGGAATGCCGAAGATCGGCGCCGTAATAAGCTAATAGGATCGCAGATAAGTGTACCACGATCGCCCACGGCGGGAAGCAAATTTTTCTCCCCATTTACATAACCGAACGATGAGTCACGGCAGGAATGTGAGCATATAAAAAGTGACGGTATTATCGCGACAGTTTGCGCCGCTAATTCCTATTCCGTTTACATTAACGTGTCAATATTTTACGAGACGTGACGAAACGAAAACAGTGCTGCTCCTCGAACCTACGTACATACATACGTCAAGCGTAGAAAGTGTACGAAATTTAAATAAAGCCTTTTACGGGCTATCGACTCTATTGAATTCATCGACGACGTCCGAGCGCGACACACGTAACGCTACTGTCTATTTCTGTCTAATGACTCACAATCAGATTAGAAGTTAAGGTTCGTCGGCACTTTAAGCGAGCGCACATAATGCACATTATAAATCACGAAAATCGCCGTACAATTAGCATTAAGTGGAACGTTTCATGCTGCGCGGCCTGATGTGTGCCGCTGCGACCCGATTCGCGCGACATGAAGTATATATTGTCGAGGAGCGATATTTTTCAATACGAGGGTCAGCACCAGTAGGCAGAACCTCTTGCTCGATGTCTTACAATTGACACCGTGTGTACGTATCGATCCACAGATACGCATTGCGTATTGTTCCGCCGAGGCGTACATCTACGCACTTTGCCACCTTTACGACCATGTCATACTCCGTCGGACAGCTCTATAACTCCTTCGAGGAAAACTTTTCTGCCACCCTTGTCTGCGGCGGTAAGCCGCGAAACGCTGAGGTTACGTTAATCATATTTCTATTTCCCGCTGTCTAATCAAAGGCATTTTTGTCATTTCGCGTTTCGTCAGAGCGACGGCAAATTGTGTTTCATTGAGATGACGCGATTCAAATTTGTCGCTCTTTACTGCTTTCATTGCCCCACTGAAGTGAGTCACGTCGCGGCGATATCACCGCAGAACGATCGTCTCAGCACAAACCGTGGAACGTAACATAATCATTCGCTTATCTATTGCACTTCCAGTCGCGACGATAACCCGAGGTGACGTAATACATAAATTTCTCGCAAATCGAAGAATCACGATTTTGATCATTTCTACTCACGCGACTTTTTAGAATGAATACAACAAAATCTCATGAACCATAAGTAGGTCATGCAGACTGTAGACGCATAAATGGACAAGTAATTGTATAGTACAATGTTGAAGATGTATGACTACAATGATCATCTAAACGACATCCATCATATATACTCACGTCGCATCGAACGTTGTCGATTAACTTGTCACCGCACTTGATATTCAAAAGCGTGCATCCAATGTGCATACTCGATAACAGCGACGTCGACGCATAGAAAAAGTCTGATCGCAAATGCGTCTCTTTCACTACGACCTCGATCGAGCGTCTCCATCATGCATCGTATTGCCTTGCAGATCGTCTGCTTGACGTCTGTGCATCGTCCCCGCTCATCGATGCACTGCGTAATCACTCGCCCAATGCACTTCCGAGCATGACCGATGAGCTACATGACGTAACGTCCGAATTTATGATTAATAGCAACGATCGTCGAGGCCGATACACGCCTCATGTATTTGCATTTGCATCCCGCCCCGTGCGCGTTGCATGCTCCTTTTTTGGACGTTTCGATGCCGACGTCATTGAGTCTGACCGATGCGCAGCTTCGACGATGTTTACTCCGTTTTCGGCTGGCATTCTTTTCCATTTCTCTCATTGCCATCGGTGTAGCATGTATGTAAGTACGTCTAACGCCGAATGAATTTCAATCGTTCATATTCATAGATAAAGTAGATATCTGCTCATGTATTGAAAGCGTTATACGTGTCTTCAACATATTTCAACGTAAGTGAGCATACGTTATTTTATGCTCCAAATTACCCTGTCCATACAGCCCGATATTTGCATTTTGAAACGCACAAGTTCTAGGATAATACTATTTGTTAGCACATAGAGATTTGGCAATATTTAGACAGGAATATGCGTAAGTGTTCTTCGGCGTATAACCACCGCATTACACGCACATTACATTGTGGTGGGGACAGTCGTTTGCGACAGTCGTCAGACGTCGAATCGGTAAGGCGCGCGTGTGCGTAGTTCGCGCGTGTGTGAACCGGCGCGCATTTGCGCTGGTGCCTGCAAATGGCATATGAGCTCAGAGCCCGACTCGACGTGCACGCGTTCACGCATGCACGGATGCTGGTCCGGAATATAATAGCGGTAATACGATGGAACTGGGGCAGTTCAGCTTTGACGGTCGTCTTAGAAGCTTCCACCTGCTCGGTCGTTCCGAAAATCCAGTCGACAGTGTAGACAGTGTTCGTTACTTCGCGTTCTAGTGCCAGTACAACACAGAACTCACTTCCCTGTGCACAGGCTTTTCAAACGAAAGCGTATCATTCGTTACATTTCGAGGTCAGTGGTAATTTAAGTGAACGTGCGCGCGCGCGCGCTCTTCTCACTGCTTCGCGGGAAAAATGTAACCCGCCTCGGGGTTGTCAGGCCGACTAATTGCTCGTCGGGATTAGACGTTATGCGGACCGGATTTTCTTTTTCAAGCCCGCTCTATTGTAAAAGGGCTGCGCTTTAATTCTCGCTGCACCACATGCCAAAGAGAGAGAGAGAGAGAGAGCGTAAATTTAGGTCTTCTAGATTATATTTACTGAAAATATTTATGCGCTGTGCTACGATTATTAAATTTTCGGCAGAACGACGCTTCGCACCGTGAGAGCTGGTGTAATCCTGCAAAGAATAAAGTTTCCATTTTTCTGAGCGGTAATAATGATTACTTCACGGTGTGAGTTGTTTTTTCGCGGAGTACATTTAAACTTGTGTGTTTTGAAGCGGGGTGCATTTGAAATTCGAAGCCAGTCGTAATTCAAGTGCGGTGCGCTTTGAGGGAAACTTCTGACACGTGAGATCTCGATGCTGGCTGCGAGCATTGGTTACGGTCGGGTGTAGCGTTTCAGATTTTCCTTTTAACAGACGCATGTATTGTAACTTGAAGGCCATTGTGAGGACGCGCACTCGTTGAAAATTGTGTCACAGAGACGCGTGACAGCGAATAATTCTGTCAAATTGATCTTACGCTCTATGTAGCGAGCTTTCTGGGATGTTCAACAAACTCTCGAACGTGTGCAGTAGGGTGTTTGAAGTCAAAAGCGTTGTGCATGTTACGAATAGAATCGACTCCGTCGTCAAGATAAGCGTTATTGAGTCTTGGTTTAAGTGCCACGATAATAGCAAATAGATCTATTCCATTTATTTTCTCCCATATCTTCGAATCTACAATATGTTACACGGGGGTTAACCAGTTTCCATAATACGTAAGTTTGGGAGAACTTACAAAATATAAATTTACCGTAACAGCATTCAACGGACAAACGCGCGATTCACAAACTTTCTCTCTCTCTCTCTCCCTCTACCACTCAACAGAGAATTATCTATTGCGCTCACGTATCGTTGATCATACAACTCGAATTCCGGCGGCTCCGTCCGCAGAGAGTTCTTTTTCGCGTATGCGAAATGTTTACGTAAGTCAAAGAATCATTGACCTCCTTCCTGAATCTCTCGTGCGCCGACGAATTATTCGTGGCAGTGACAGTGAGCGTTGAGCAAGGAATATTAATGGGCGATCGCGTAAGCGGGCGAGCAAGCAAGCAAGCCGAAGCCGCGCGGGCGAACGAAGTGCACGCGAAATGTTGCCCGTTAGATAACGCCTTATAATTGCGTTCCGTTCGCGGCACTTAACGCTCGAGACGTTTGAAACGTCGCCTCGCGCGATACCGCGGCGAGCGCATGCACGTTGTATCGATCGCTGGCGTTTCGAGAGCATCGTTCCAGTTTTTCTCGTCCGGCGAGATAATTGAAATTCCGCCGCGAACAGCGTGTATCGCCGCGAAAGGGCACGGCACGCTGACAGAAAATAAATCAGACGTTGGCCGAAAGTTCGGCAAGCACGCGGCCGCGACTTTTGCTCCGCGCTCCAAGTACCGTGTCTCGAGCTTCTACGAATTCGAAGTAGGAGGAATTGGGAATTGATCGTAAAGCGGGCGCCACGCTAGGAAGGTGTTTACTTGGCGCGCGCGCTCTCGCTCAGGGCCGATTAATATGCTAATCTATGCGCGAGGGATAATAACCATTAGCGTGCGGCGGGTCCTAATGGATTAATTACCCCGGCCGTAACGAATTATTAAGCGTATACTATATCAGCTCGTAATCAGATTGTATCAATCGCCGCTCGCGCTAGCGCTTAAAAAGCGGAGCGGCGAGCGGGAGGAAATAATAATAATCGGCAGAACACGATATTTGAAGCGGACGCGGCGTTGGGGCTCGCTTGAAAATTACATGACACGCGGCGAACAATTTCGCATGTCGCCCTGGCGAATGGAACTGGACAAATTTCTACAGACTCGCCGACGCGCACCTGCCGTAATGAGAGACGTTATTCTCGGGGAGCGGTATCGTTAAAAAATCATTCGCCGTTTCCCGCTGCGGTATTCCTCCGGAATTACACGTGTGTTAAATTGTGCATGATTAAGCGAATGCACGGCGAATATTTATCTGCCCACCGCATCTGCAACAACAGCGCCTCGCGTATGTGCATACGAATGCGCGCTCTCTCGTAACCGGAGTGTGTGAATCAAATAACGTCTGCCCGGCCTGTCCGTGCCGCCGTGTATGGACTTTGCAAGTGTCAAGCGCGCGTTCGTCCGTCGTTATTCACGTGTTCCGCGAAATCGATTGTGTCACTTGTCGCGCGACAGGGGCGTCTGCAGAAACAGAGGCATTTAACATGATAATAGATGGCGAACGTGCGGAACACGTAAGAGTCACTTTGTTAAGACGAATATGTTTCGATTACGTAACGCAGGGAGGGCTCTATTCATCTGATGTCATATAGTTACAATTTCGCAAGGATCGCGGTAAATCGACAGCCGTATCGCGCGACCGCGGTTTTGTCTCTACGATTTCGCACAAGTAAGTTAATATCACGCCGCGCAATGGGACGTTATGAATGGGCGGCGGGGAAAAAGGTCGGCCATCACGGAAAAACCATTGCCGTTGTGCATTTATGCCCAGCAGATGCTCTATGCTTCTTTGCGAGGCCTGAACACGATCGCACGTTAGACACGTACGTATCCGGTATCGAGAATGCTGTGTCGGATGGCCTCATCGCGATTATCGTTTTACGCGTAAGTAAACACTTCATTAAAAAAGTTCCCACCGCCGCGGCCGGACGGACGGTCTAGGATTTATTATCGGACGACTGACGGAAAGGAGATGTTAAGCAAGCGGCGGAGTGTATTCGCTCAGAGTTCCGCGAACATTTGACGCGTTCATTCGGCGAATATACTTTGCGGTTAGTTTTCCAGACGTGCCCACACATGATAAATGAAAATTTGTCCACCTTCTGCGGTACATTTACGTACAGTCGCTTCGAGACAATAAACCGGATATCTTCAACAGTTACGTATACATAACACAAAACTTTCAACGTGCGCACGTGCTTGGAACGTCATCGTAAGTCTAATTGCTTTAATGATCGCCCGACAGCGGACATAAACGATTCGCCAGGTGCAAATGAATTTTATTGGTTGTTAAGTTACGATCGACTTCCGCAATTAACGAATAAGATGGATGAGGCGATTTCAGAAGCGGCATAAATCAATCTCGCGCTAAACTTTCAGCAGGTATTCCATACATCAAAGACGCGACTTCAGAGTCACTGTACCGTTTCAGTCTGCGGGTTGATAATTACCGACCGCATAAACGTTGTGCGTTGCGAGAGAGCGCGTAATATTCGCAATGAAATTACGGTGCTATATGAATCTCGGTCGTTATCTTCGGTACCCCTGCTTTAAGACCGCATTTTTAGCACGCACCTCGCGTTCGTTAATCGATCCGTCGATTACGGAAAACTCTGATTGCTGCTTTTTCTTCCCTCAAATGTCCCGTTTCTTTTTTCACCGAGCAGTTTCACCTGTTCTTATATACCTGGCTCCAGTGCGTACGCAAAGATTTGCATGCGCATTCAACGTCGTTGTTAATCAGCGCGAACGTTAAGGGAGATTTATCGCCTGCCGTTTGGTTCGATCGATGCACGTCCGTACGAATGCCGTTTGTGAAACGTCGACGGACATACACGACTGCAACGATCGAGAGGGAAACACCGAAGCTTGTTAATTGGCTGATGAAGAATTCGAAAGCGGAAGTGCTCATCGATCTGATATTCGTCCACACTGTGGCTATATGAAACATTCATCTACATATTGACTGGTGCGAAAAATTGCACATCCGACGCAATCGTGCAGGCGAGCTTATCGGATTTATGCATACGAACAAATAGGAGTCGGTGTTGCGAGGCCGACATAATCACCGTGGCGGGACTTGGTGTTACGCCGAAAGAAATAATCGATGCCCGGGTCGGGGTAACGGGAGGAGAAGCGGTTAATTCATTGAGAAAAATTTCGCCGCGATGCATATTGAGGCACGTTAATGCGACGCGAGAGCGCGGTATTAATGAGTATGCAAATCGACGGCCGACAAAAAAGGAGGCCGAATAAAATATAGCGTCCTCGTGATCCCCATCACAATGCGGCGCTGCGTAGTTATGCATGTTCGCGAGGCTGTTTTATCCTCGTAAGATCGTCGCGCGTGCGTCTTGTCAGTTTCTTTTGCCGGTCGAAGACGCTTGACCCTGTTGCGCGTCGCTGCGATTGATTGGCTTCGCACGGTATTAGACGTAATCGGGTTTGTCGCAGGTACTTTACGCCCGACAGTTCACCGTAACGCAATGAATCAATTTCCGTTGCGCAACGGACAGAGTTTTCTCCGGGGTAAAATGCGAAAGTCGCTTGAAATAAGAGCCGTGATGTGTTTGCGAAAATCAAATGGTCTTCGCAAAGGCATCATTAGAGAAACAAAATTCAATGCTATTCTAATACAGTATTTATCCAGTAGAATGAGGAGGTGTGTTTGATGATAACAATAAGTATTATTCCGGACAATCGGTTGTTGGTCACGCAATGAAATTAATCAGGCCTACCGCAACGCCAACAATGAGACCCGTAAATTTGGATCTCGAATGGGAGTGAGGCCCTTCCAGATTTGACAGGATCAGCGGCTAACAAAAGCCGAGGGCGTATCGGGCGAGCAGGGATACGTTATCATGACAATGGCGAGCCGTGCCCAGATGTTGGCGGAGCGTCAAACGAATCTGGCGACGTTGACGGGTGAAAGGAAGGGACTAGACAAATTTATTCTTCCCCTTAAATCCCCGCATACGATTACTGCGTCCTTCGTCAAATTGTCTAATATCACAGCGTGGAAGGAGGATTGAAGGTAGCGGAAGAACGTGACGTTTCATAGTCTGCCACTAAGTATACGCATAACGTTTCAGGAGTATTCAATCTCGCTCTCCGTCCGCTCGTACTCACATTACAAGTCCCCGTCGTTATTTGCTTGCGACGATCGTTTGACGTGATATGCGTTCGTAAAATAGCGAGCGATTAAGGAATTCGCATCTTACTCGTTGTCCGACGGATGTAGCCATTATGCTGCCGCTTCCGCCGTAGGAAATTTCTCTCCCTTCAATCCTCTGAATTGTGAATCTGCGGACGCCTGTCAACATTTGACGGGTTGCCTGTTAGGCAGAGAGTGTTGCACTGCACAACGCGACACTTCCGCTCGACGTTCTCCCGTAATCGATCCGAGCGCATCTACTCGCAGTCTCGCACGTACCCAGACGCTTCGTACAATTAATGCTCCATGCCGGATGACTATAGCGTTGACATAGATCCCGCGGTACCCGGTGTCTTCGATGATTTACCATAACACTTATTGGACGACGATTTACGACAAGACCGTACACGCCTACCGATGGGACGCATTCGAAACTTACGTCCGTGCCGAGGCGATTGATAATTATGCCTTTGGAAATTAAGGGAAATAAGTGGAACACGGCTTGAATTATGCGAAATCGTCTCGAACGCCAAGGGTCGCGGTGCGATCACGGGAAACACAGAAATTACACGCGGATGGCATGTTTTATGTATCGAATATCGCATCCCAACGCCAGCGAACAACGGATTATTCTGAAACGTCGTCTGCCGATCGATATTTCATGCGATCGTTAATTGCAAAACGACCGCCCGGTTCTGTCTCGATGAGTGTCGAAGATTTCGCGCGCGGATAGGCGTTAGAAAAATGCTCGGCGCCGCGATCTTACGCCCCGTATACGTTAGCCTGGCTAGATTAGCATAAATATTAGGTGTAACGCGAATACATGCCCCGACACTCATTTACGTTTAACAACCTTCCATCGCCTATAATCGCATTCTGAGTTTAAGGTTAATTGGCCCAGCCTCGTGCACTTATTTACATCGGGCCGATCTCGCGAGGCATCTTTTGCGGGACAGGAATTATCGATCGTAAATTATGTTGTACAATCTACGGATTCTACTTTATCTTCTATATTAATAATTACCGACTGCGAAAGGGATAAAGTACCGTTGGGCTATTGACAAACAAGCGGCCGAGATGGAAACGGACGATTATAACGTTTAATTATAATCGGTTATAATTGCGCGAGAAATTGAAATGCTAATGCCCCGCAGAGGGAGGTAAGGTATACGCTGGCATATTGTAAAAAGGCCGAATACGTTGGCGGGCGATGTGTAAAACGGGGACAGATCACTGTCTCCGTTCACCGGCAAAAGGTTACACGTTACACGTGCTCACCATGTTCGAAATTGAAAGCTGTCGCATGTCGGGCCGAATGAAGTTTCTGGCTGGCTTGCGGCGTCCGACTCGAGATTACAACCACCGTCCGTCCGTGACGTTCGATAATTAACGTTCGTTTGATGCGTAATTTGGTACGCACCTCGGATTGGTCGTGGCCGCGCGGACGGCTGACGTTAACGCGTGTAATTATGCGTCGCGATTATGATGTTAAGCGCGCAACTCGCAACTTCATTCGGGAACGAAATGAATCTCGCGGCGTATGACGAATTACCTGGAACCGTGCAATCGTCATTCTGAGATGCGTCACGCCGAATGAATACAAGGCGCGGAACGGCTCGTCGTATTTATTATTACAGTCAGCAATAAAAATAAGGCGAGCGCGGGGGGCGTCCTGTGACATCAGCCGCTCAATAAATCCGTTTTGCATGATGATGCACGAAGTGCGCCGGGATGAATGCGATCTGCGAATGAGAAAATTTGCCGGTATCATGGTTGCAGGCGTGGGCGGGGTGGTTGTCGTTCAAAGCGAACGCTTCAACGTGAGAACTGTTCGCCGTTATGCAGATACTCCCGGCCGGCGTTGTTAGTTCGAAGCGTTGTCGGGCGCCGGCGATGTTTCTACGGGACGTATGTAAACTGTGAGTGGCGCCAAAAGATTAACATCGCTCGCCGACGAACGACCACTGATCGCTCAACGGAAATAATTCCGACGCTCAATTTGGTGGCAAAGTTTTGCACGCGCGAACCACTGAACTGAAACATACGCGATATCATTGTCAAACGGTTCCCAGACGCCTTTTCGAAAATACAGTAAATATTAATTTTCGAAACGGCCTTAGACCGGTGCTTTGTCTCCGAAATTGTCGCACGTGAGACGACTTTGACACGCACTCGCACGTATGAATTCGTAGTCTAGATTAAACAACCGTCGACCTTAATCTTAGAAATCAATCAGCCTACTACTAATAACGTTCATTTCGCAACGCCGTAATGTTATGATAATTGCTAGGAACGCACTCTGCACAAGGGTCAGACGGCGAGCATTAACTTCATCCCGGCACGACATCGACCTGCATAGACCATGTGCCAAATTATTATTTACTGGCACAGTAACCCATTAGGTCACGAGCGAAAGCTACAGCGCGTGGTAGTTTGATCTATCGCGCCTAAGAATTTCTCTAATTATTTCCCGCGGCCGTGCGCGCGTGTCTGTGAGAGTGCGTGCGTTTGTCGTGCGAGTGCGCGAACGCGACCGGATAATAAATTCTCCCGACGTCGTTCCCCGTCGATACGGCGCGGCGTCGCGACTTTAGTGCTAGTAATATGGAGTTCGGCGAGGGAGAATAAATTCGGCATAAACGCAAGTTAAACGATGATTACCGGGTACACTGGCACACGTACGGGCGACCCGTCGCACATAGCAATGCACCTATATAATCGGCCGCGCACACTCGCCGAACGGCATCGGATGCGTAAGTGCACTCGCATCTGTTTATGCCCCGTTGTTACGTCGGTGAGCTGAGTTTTTCGAGAGTGATGTATCCGACCCGATCGTGTACCTTAATAACAGCGGTACATGGCCTTGCCTTTCTACTGTACGCAATAAACCTTCGCGAGATTTATGCCCGCGTCGCGGGCATTGCGGCGGTTTGCGCAGGAGAAGCGTCGAGGCCAAGGTGGTGAGAGAGAAAGAAGAGCGAAAACACGTGAATTACATTATACTGCGAAATCCTCAGGCGACTTTAAAACGGAACGGAAGCGACTTTTCCACCCGTGGCCCCCTACTCTAGCAGGGGTTGCCCCTCGTTCGGCGCATTGTCGTGAGCGCGGAAAGGAATGCGAGGGATTCCATTGACGGCACCTACGCCGCGTAAATAATGGCCATCTTAAAGTCGCCGGGGCGGCAACTCTCCGGAGCGGGTCCCGCGGGAGTTTATTTCCGTCCGCGTGAGCAAATGTATCATGAATCGGGACCGTTCGTGTATGGGCCGACGAGTGTTTCTAGGATCGCGCTCGACATTGGTTACCGTTTTGCAGCTATGTTTAGATCCCGTCCAGCTGACGTCGATAAACTAAGTCGGATTAGCGGGCTTCCGTAATACAGCGAGCCTCGTCAAAATCGTACGAAAATGCTGTCCATTACGGCCGGCCGCTTGCGCAATCGTTTACTCGGCCGCGGCTGCAATCGTAAACCGACCCCGATATTTGGGAGTCTGGCGCGGGCAGGGAGAACGTTTCGAATTGATTTGCACGATTGCGCGCCGGTATCGATTCGGCGTGCTAAATGAAGCGTGTGCCGCCGCGCCAGACGAATAATCACGTTTAACGCCGTCTGCGCGAGGCTTGTGCCTTTTTCCGCGACATCGAACAGGTGACGCGTATCCTGAGTAATGCTGTCCTACATAATCGGATTTCTTAGCCAGATAAACGACTCCCCGGTACCGTGGCCGTGCGCAAGGGCGAGCACGCTTTTTGTCCGCCCGATCATTAAAGTACGTTTAAAGAAATTCAGTTAACAAAAATGTCGCCGAGCCTTCGTAAGCGCACGTCCTCGCCTTATTTCTTCAGGATTCGAGCGACGTGGGTTGTAATAAGATGAGCTTCAATTCCGTGATCCCTTGGCTGTTCCCGCGCACAGCGACGCGTACCTCGACGCTGTAAAGCCGATAGCATCGATGAACTCACGCACTGTTCGATGCCATTTTTCAATGTCCTTCCTTTACGACTGTGCGATCTGCTTTATGGCGCGTGTAACGATCTGTTTTTCTAATGCTTTCAGATGTGGTCGCCGACGGGTTGGCTCTTTTTCCTATTGGCCGTTCTGTCGATAGGCTCCGATCAAAGGGTCTCGGCATGCTCCTGCTTCTTCACCCATCCGCAAACACGTTTTTGCGGATCGGATTTTGGTGAGTCTAAATGCATCTGTTCAAAGCGGACGTTCACACTCTAATGAAGTGCACGTACTGAAAGTGCCGAGCGTAATCTAGATCTAGACTCGAAAGCAACCAGAGCGGAATGTCTGCGATTTTCCAAGCGCACGCGTCCCTCCTCTCTCTCTCTCATCGATGTAGATTCCATTTCCGAAATTGACCCGACCGAAGCTGTTCGTCGATAAATATTCTTCCGCGTGCAATATTCATCGTTTCGTTACGTTTCAGTCGCTGTGGTAAAGGTGAGGAGAATGATACCCGTAAGCGATTACCAAAAGGTCTACAAAGTGAAGATCAATAGAATATTTAAGGTAGGTCAGACTGTGATATTGAAAGCTTTTAGGCGAACGTTCGCCGAAAATTCTCTTTCCAGCTTGCGTTCAACTATTCACTTCGTCGTACTTTTTTAACGAGAAATGCAACTCTGCTTTAGTCGAACGCGGATGCTGACGTGGTGCTGAAACAAAATGCTCTCTGGACACCGTTCGCGGACGCGATGTGTGGGGTCACCTTAAACGTTAGCGACACTTACGTTATCGGTGGACGAGTTGTTTCTGGCAAGGCTAGCATATCAATCTGCGACCTGAAGATGCGTTGGTCTGAAGTGACCAGCCGCCAGCGAAAAGGATTCAGGCGTCTTTACCAAGACGGATGTGCATGCCCGGTGAGTGCATTTATTTTCAACCGATTAATAATTCTCGTAAATAAAGAGACGGTGCATCAGGATTAAAAAGAGCCCCCGTATTTGTCAATACGCGAATGTCATCGTACGATCGTAAAGCAAATATTTTCCCACCAACAGATCAAGTACACGCAATGGTCGCGCAAGGGGGCGGACTTCGAGACTGCCGCCGGCAAACGATGTCTATGGGAGAGTACACCTGGCCCGCAAGATTGCCAAGAAAAATACGGTCTCTGCATGCTCGGTCGCAGAGGATGTTCCTGGGTTCTGTCCGTCCCATACAATAATTGCATTAAGGAACATCAGCGTCAGCGGGAGCAGCAGAGGGCACGGGAGCCGTAATCAGCACGTTCCAATAACATTCGCTGTTCATCGTTTTCAAAGCTCCCGAATCCACAAACCATCCCGCCGTCGGAGCACCTTTCTCATATCCGATCGCACGATATTCCATACGCAACGATTATTTCGTTTGCAAGAGGCGTACGCGTAGGACACATCCAAGACCCGATTTGAGAAGTCCAAACAGTTCGTGACTTCATTGCCAAAACTAACATATATAGATCGGTCGGAGGATTAAACGATCTGAAAGTTGATCGGTCAACGAATTTTTACGATCGGGGGTTTAACGATATGGATAGAGATTTTCGAATGAAGTCACATGGAAAGAGGCTGTGACGATGGTGTCGATTGAGACTATTGCATCGTCGACCGATCAGTTCGAACGGACTGCAGCTATATACGTGTACCGAAATATGGTCCACGAATGGATGTGTCTTGTACTTGCAAAATTATTGGCAACGTGACTATTCGGCTACGAGAATTAACCGTCCGTGCGCTGATACCCTGAAACGATATTTCGAAACGGCTGACCATCTGATAATGACTCCGTGTAACAAAGTTTGGCGAAGCGTAATTCAGGACGGTCATCGTTTCGGCGAGTTGTATATATTATAATGTAACTGTATATTGCGCATCCTTAAGTTATTATCTCACCTTATCGTTGTACGTAGCTGTTAGCTTATTCACGCCAGGTATCGCTGAATCGTGTTTAATATCTTCCACGCTCTTCGGCGCGCCTCCGAACAACGAACTAATTCGACGGGAAATCGTTTGGCTATCGATGCTCGATGCATGTGAGAGTACGTGTGTTACAGATGACGTAACTCTTATTTTACACGAGGTCAGAGCACCGCGACTCCCGATAGTCGGAGGCGCGTCAAAGATTTCAATTATGATCTATTGTAAGCGTAGACGTCGTACGTGTAGCAATAAAACTTATCACGTGTTACTGTGGTTCTTCGTTAACGTGACGAGACCGTGCCCCGCGTATGGGTCGAAATTTAGTACAAAATACTAAAGGAGGTAGTATCAAACGTAAATTAATCCGCATTGTGAATAGGACACGGATAAATTTTGTAACTGTGTCGTGCGTTATTTAATGAATTTGATAATTTTTGTAAGTCCTATGTGATATGGTTATAATGAATAAACGATAACGTAAATATTTACGTGGCGCTCGGGGAGAAATTTTACGTTTCAGAGTGTATAATCCTTCGACAGCGTGACCTTGTATCGCTCCAGACGACGAGTCATGGGAATTTGGGATTTAAAAATATCGCGTTCTGAGAGTATATGCAGTGCGAAGCCGCGCTCCGATCAAAGGCTGAAGGCAAACTTCTTCCGGCACACAGCCGGATGCGGCCGTACGCATAAAGCAGAACATCTAGATCTGCGAAATTTCTCTGCCAGTCCCTCTGAGACTTTGCACTGCGCAACGAAAAACAGTACGTCCCATTGTTTATAATAACGAAGATACGCGAAAAGACACGTGCAGCCAGAAGCAGTTCCGTGCGTTTACTATAAAAAAAAGAAACAGTACGCCCCCTCGCAACATTTTCAACTGACGTCACGAGAAGACGGCACTCTCGACTCCGTGTTCGCGACGCGCGACACTGCAATCCCGTTGACGAAGCGAAAAATTCAATTAACCTTTACCGTCGCGGTTCTCGGGAAAGTTTCACCTAACTTCCCCCGACCATAATGATCTCTTTACCCATTAAAGGAATACTCTCCGAAACACCGGCACCGCGGAACGGCGTTCCGAGTCTCTGCGCTAATCTCATTAAGCGCGCGAGAAAATCGAATTACAGATATATACGCGGACGTGTACGTTCAATCGAGGGGCGTTTTCGCTGGAAGCTGGAGAAAAGTTTGCGTCTGAGGAAAGATACAGCGGCAATTTGCTTGAGTGCAGAGAGAGATTCCGGCAGACCGGCCAGCCTCTTTGCTCTCGAGTAATCTCGCCGTGGAACGCGTCGTCGTGCGCGTCGAATGGTACGTCGGGGTCGGCCATTCGATGTATCGAGCGACTCGAGTTCGCGGCCGTGCAGGATGAGCTTAATCAAGTAGAAGTCGCGCGCAATGACGGCATAATAAAATTGGCCCTTCGTGCTCGCCCTCCATCCGAGGGCGGAGCATCGATTTGCTCGATTTGTCCGCGAGAGTAGAGTCGCTCGTTTTCCTCGCCTCCCGCCTCTTCTCCGCGTGTCATATTGCTCGTAAACCTCGGTCCGAGTGCAATTCAATTGTGCGATCGAAATAAATCCCATTACGGTGCGACTTTAACGTCGCTGCATTCTTAAGGGGACGCAATTTTTGTCGTGCATCGTCCTGTCTCGAAGGGCAGATGACGCTCGTGTGGAACGATTGTTCGTCGTCACTGATACAGAGAACCTCGCGTCACGCCGAAGTGGGAGCCGATTTGCGAGAGCGATAATTATGGAGCAGTTAGGATTGCATGCTGCTTTTTCCAACTCACCATTTCACGGTGATTCGGGTAAAAAGTCTGCTCGATCAGTGGGAAGCTGTCCTTTCCCAGGCGACGCTGTAATTGCAGGAGATGCGCGAACACCCATGGCTTGTCCTGAAATTCGAATATAAGGCGCGATAAATTAGTGACGTGTGAAGGTTCGCGGAAACGGAAAAGCTCGGGGAATTGAAATGTACCTGGAAGTTGTAGATTGCTGTGAGGTTGTTAACACTCGGCACGCCGCCGTACATCAAGCCGAGCAGCAGGTTCTTATTATCTTCGCCGGCGTCTCGAAGATTCTGACGTATCAGTACGAAGTCAGGCTTGAAGGATCTTGTGATAAGGAGAATTTCAATTTAGATAAAAACACTTCTGTGCCGAGGTCTCCAGGAAATTCCTGATGCCACTGTCACGGGTATTCTAAGAAAGTAGACTTGGAGCGATTTACCTGATGACTTTGGTCCCGTTCCGATAAACAGCCATCGACACGACGGTGCCGGCTTCGCTGGCCGTGAGCGACAATTCCCGAAATTCAGCCTGCTCGACTCGGATCTCATAGTCGCCGTGCAGTCGTCTTCCTCGGAAATACTTGCTCCAATCGGTGTTCTGATCGTCGATCACCAGCAGCGTGAAGCATCGGTCCTTGTTGTACGACGGACCTCGCGTCGCACCAGAGACCGCCGCGCCGAGAATGGAAGCACCCTGCCGATAAATCGTATTCCTTGTCGAATCAATACTACAATGATTTGTCCAATGTTTTGCCGTTTCAGAATGGTATGAGTCACCTGGTCGCGAGCCGCACCGGTGAGACTTTGCACTCGCTGTAGCAAACTCTCCCGTGTTTTAGCCGGCGACGAGGGTGCACTGGTGGTTCGCGAGCCGGGCCTCAGGTTCAGGCTGAGATCGCCACCGACGGGTTGAGGTGGTCCTGCCGGTGGTCCTGCCGGTGGTCCTGCCGGTGGTCCTGCCGGTGGTGCGCCCGGTACAGGTGGAGGATTGGCTGGCGGCACTGGCCCGGGTTGCGACTGCAGGGGTGCTGCCTTTTCCGGTGTCGCCTGATACGGCTGCGTCGAGTCCTGTCGGCCCACGGTGGCCAGCCCAGTATATGCTTTAGGTTCATCGTCAAGTTCCGAGCTCAAGTCTCCTGACGAGAACCTGGAAGACAAGCTATGGTGGTCGTCGTGACAGTGACAATCGGTCGGTCGGCTAATTGCTGACGCTTTTTTTTATTTTTTTTTTTAACAGGCGTTAATGATTTGCACATCGAAACAGCAGCCAGTGCTCGTGGGGAGGCATGAATGAGACATCGCCGATGATTCACGCTTGCTGGAGGTTGCTCGTTGGTTGGGCGTTGTTTTTGTTCGTTCGTTTTATTTGAAACATCGCATGCGTGGCGGGGCTCGTGCGACGTGTATGAAGTGTGTCAAGGGAATGGTCGAGCGAGATGGTATCGTTCCTGCAGAATCGGAACACGCTCGCGCGCTCGAAGGGGAAGGTTCGCGGATTCGTCGAGAGCTATTCCGTTTCGGCACGATCGAAGCGCTAAGCATCGATGTGATTGCGTCGGAGTACCTGTTGGGGAAGATTATGAGCGAGCGTCTGCATCTTGTTCGGATGCGGACGCCTCGCCGGATTCGTCGGAGGGCTGGGAAAAGCCTGACAGCTACAGTCGCTTCGACGTCGCTCGACGAAAATCAATGCCAGAAATGACCGGTGCGCATGGAAAGTCGATATAGGTATTCACTTTTTTTAAAATAGGACAGTAAAAATATCACGGGGATCTTTTAGACCGACAGCTTTTGCAGGCTATTTCCCAGCCATTTTTCAAGGCTCTTTTAGATTTCAGAGTGTTTTTTTTCGGCTCTTTAGCGCCGACGAAACAACAAACAGCCAGGGTCTATATATTTTCGTGTGTTTAGACGCCGCACTCTTAGATGTCGTCTAAGCATTTCGTGGACGACGACGCCCACGGGGACGCCTTCTATCGATCATTTCCCATGTGAAAAAGGCGACACGAAATCTGGAGGAAGCATTCAGCTGTCGTGCATAAAGTCTCTTGCACCGTTGCAACACCGATTTTACATTGAAAGGGCAGCTTGACATTATACCGAGCTTTATATCGTAGCTGTGTGATGCCAGAAGCAGATTTACGATGTTCATGCGCACATTGAGATTCGTAATAGATGTAAAATGTACGAAAAAAAAAGACATCAATGACTCAGCATCGTTATTAATAATGCTGAGGTACTTGCGTGAATTTGCTCGACTTGGAAAGCCGGTATCGTTAGAAGTAGTGGTTGGCAAATGGTAAGTGATTAAAGTGTCCTACCGGTGCCGATAACCAGTAAATTAATAACAATAACACATCTTTGCTATATTCATACGATTCGATATTCCTAATAATTACTGTAATTCACACCGATCATAAGTAGTTCATCGACCCTGTGCAATACACGGAGCATAATGATAAGGGCATCCGGAACATATTCAATTCGACTCGAAACGACAATGACATAGGTTAAGAAAATACGCTCTGAAAGTCTTGTAACTCAGCTCCGAATTACTTTATACAACTGGACGGAAGACGACAGAGAATGCATTATAATTCCGTACTTTCACTTTCGTCATGCACAACTGTCGGTCTCGACCTGAGAGCGCTTACCTTCGTTTCAGATAGTTAACATTGGAAGTGATGGACTGCCGAAAGCTCGAGAATGAAATGTTGCCGGGTGATGGAGCTGTACCACAATATTTGGCGCAACCGCCGCGGCCTGTAATCTTGATGGTTACACCGAGCTCGCTTCTTCGACGAAGATTTCCTTTCGATCGTCCGTCGAAATCGTTGCTTTCTCAGGTCCGCGCCTCAAGGCAGCCACCTTCGAATTTGTCGCGCAAAACGAGTGTTGCCGCTCCGGGAACGATGATCTTCCGGGAGCACGACTTCCCGTCGTCGACGGTTTCGGCCGTTTGTTCGTTGTTCGTCGGTTGACCTGGTTCAGATCCCTCGATTTACGCTTCGATCTCGTTCGAATCTCGTCAAGTAGCGGGATAAGGTTCCAACGTAAGGTAATCCGAAAGGAAAGGATGAACTAAGAGAGGTGAGGAAGGAGAAACTAAACGATCCAAGTTGAAATCTGGAACAGAGTGTTTTTTCGATTTAAATATTAGTTGTTTATTGCGGCGCTGGCGTTTATTATATCGCATTGAGGTTGGACTCGTGCGATTGGGAGTGCTGCATTTATTATGTTATGGATACAGGCGAGCGCCCAGCTGGTGCAAATGCCGCGAGCACCGTTTACTCGGAACATTTTTACGATCCTATCTCCCCTTGAATTAAACTCCCCTAACGTGCTTCCGCACGAGATTCTATCCGCTTTCGCCAAGAATATCGCTAGCCCGCGAATAGACGATGTTGATCGACCAGCCGCGCGGATTTAATTAACGAAGGTGGAGCCCGTAATAGAGAGAATGAACATCTCCCGTGCACGTTTCTAATTGTCGACATGCGCTCGGGCGTTTAGAATGTCAAGCGCATCTTAATTATCAGCGTGCCCAATCGCCCTCCGGTTCGACGCCAAAGAGCTTCCCTGACAATCGCTAATTGCGACCGGGTCGAGGACCCACATTTCAGACCAGGTAAACGAAGCCGGAAAGTCAGCGATTCAGCAACGGGAATTCACCTCTGCATCGCTTTCCTTTCAATATCTTTCACCAGCAGACGTTTCATCTATTTCTTGCTTTCAGTCAGCTTATCGCGGCAACCAACACAAAATCACCTTTATATCGACTCTCGGTACCAAATTAGAATAATGTTACTAATGCAAATAGAGTAACGCGACAATGTATCGAATTTGAATATTTATGGAAATCAACGTATTATGCAAAATCAATGCATCGTCGGAATCTGTAATAAAGACATGCGGACAATGGCAGTGTTCGCTCAAGCGATCGCTGAATTAAAAAATTAGGGGGTTGACTGGTTTCGCCGGACATCGACGTCAATACCGGCTTCGCGTATTCTCCAGCGTTCGATGCACGCTCGCCGACCCTCGTCATTCATCTCCTCACTCAATTCAGAAGCGTTCACTCGGGAAAAAGCCGCACGGCGCGGGCGTCCAAAGGCAAAGCGGTCTCACATCCGACTTTCAACGCACCCGACTCTCCCTCGAGATATATTCCCATGGCCGGCGAATTTCATTCGCGGCGAGGAAACTTGAGGGAACTCGAGGAAACAAAACCTAACGTCGCTCAGACCTGGCAGCGGACATACCAGCTACAACTGCACAATATATCATATATATATATATACGATAACTTTTATCATAGTTTTGCCCGTAACAACCGCTGAAAGCGTGAAACTTGTGAACTAAACAGGAAAGCTAGCGTATTATATCTACCGTGGTGCAGAAAGACGCCACAGGTATAGTTGTACTTGCCAGTGAACGCGTTTGGAATACCGAGCGCGGAATGACATTCCACGTCCCGTGAGGCGTGAATAAATATGAATATTCGTTGCGCAAAACGTTTATAATTCAAACAACATGATTCCGAGAGGACATATCACTTTGTTCATGGCATGAATAAAACGCGATATACGTAATATACTATATTCTATATCGTTACACTATCAGACGCATTTTACACGATGACGCGTTATCTCATACTTATGTTGATATATGTATAAACGAACATATGTTCCTCGAAACACATAATGAACAATGCCCCAAACCGACCCATTAACGCGACATGTCTAAATCGCGATGAACTCAATTACGTCGGAAGCAGGTGAACCGTTCTCGGAGAGTGCTATAGCGGAAGCCCTGGAGGGACGTGCGACTTTGAAGCGCAGTCAAACGAGATGGAGGGTTGAAAGGGTCCTTCTCGAGATGTAGCGACGTAATTCTCAGTACTGCGTGATTATTTAGGATCAGGAGGCTAGACAGGGGTGAAGAACTGCGGGTGGCTAAGGAGCCAGAGATGCAATAAACGGCGAGGCGTTTTATCGACTCTTTCTCTCTCTCTCTCTCTCTTTCTGGGAGATGGTGTCTTTGGCGATATAAGACGGCAACGACGTAGGAAACGATCTGTCTCCAATAAAGTGACTTTCCGATGTCCAATATGTCGCCCGAGCCGAGCCCGTCTGACACAAGTTCTCCTTGCTTCGCATCAATGAGAGTCCTCCTTGTATAAGTTGCGAATATTGGGAGAGGAAAGTTAAAAGAGGGCTGTGTGTGTGTAGCAGAGCTGGAAGAGCCGGCAGAGGCGAAGTACATATTGAGAATAAAGAACTTGGCGAACTCTAGTTAAACGCTTCTATGTTGTGCGAGCAAATCGATACGGCAGTGCGATTTACGAAGTAACCATGAGATGATTTGGCATCAACATCAATCACGTAAAATGCAAATTTACTGGACTATCCATTTTTTTGCCGGATATAGTTTTAAGATACCGGGATAATGACAACTTTGTTAGACGACGCAATATTACTGAGTGATTCGAATCAGTCACAGCAATTGCAGTTTATGAAGATCTGATAATGTATGATGGGTACATTGTCAAACGCGATTAGTATTGTACGATAATTCTACACAAGCATAATAATACGTACATAATGATAAACGACCTTAGAAGCTGAAAGCTTCTCCAACTCACATAAAACTGTCGCCCCCTCGCGAAACGTTTCACGCTGATGAAACTCTCTGAATATATATCGGATCCAAGAAATCCAACGCCTATTGTTTCTCGTTTTAACCTCCTCCTTCGAAAGGAGAATTACCGTGACAAAAGGACACAGATTGCTATTTTGATGGTACGCTTAGATCCTGCTGTCAACCCCACCACCCTTCGCTTTCGACGATATTCCGATCGTCTAAGGACGAGTGCCTGGCACGAGAACTTGGAGTTACGTCACCATGGGAAACCCCATTGTCATCGCGACATTGTTATGACCTTCGATGTCCTGGCTTTGCCCACCCCTGCCCGATCCCCGATACCGGCCAATGTTCCTCAAGACGGTCGCATGTCGATATTGATTGTTTAACATCGCCGACTGCTCGTCAACGTGTTGCAACGGCCTTATCTGCGACTGACGCTATGCTCGCCGTAAACGTAGTTAATCGATTTGTTCGTTACGCGTGGTACTCTTTGGCGATAGCTGTCTTTCCACAGCACTTTTTTGTATCGTCGCGGTTGATCTTATGCGTCCGGCTTCAAAGCCTAATGAAAATCAATGTAAAACGAAAATTCTTACTTTCCACATCAATTTGTCATAGTTGAAATATTCGAGAGATTTGTGAAAGCTGCATTATTCGATACGTTTTCTAATATGTGCAATATTGTATGTATACTCAAAAAGTGCCTTGTGCCGTTTTAATACAGTACAGCGCTTCGCTTGCCGTTTATTTTTATCCATCTTTTCCATTTTCATTGAATTTATATATGGCTGCTCCCCTTGATTGTAACCCCGGCACGGTTTGCTTCGCAGCAATATTCGCTCGCCGTAAAAGGTTCGACCGTGATATTAATTGAAAATAAAATGCGATTGGAAACCCGAGACCGTGCTTTCATTTACGGTAGTCGGGCTTGCTTATCAGAAGTCACTGAAGAACGGACTTGTTATACCGAGATCGTTCAACCTGCAAAGGGTTCGTTAATGGAATTTGCCGGAAGGACTCCGGCAGGATATAAAAGGATCCGTTGTAAGCTGCCTTTTGAAGGACATATCGATTCATAATTTACCCTAACTCAAGAATCGTTTGTACAAGAAATAGACGGCCCCTCGAAACGTAATTACAGTTTAAACTAATTTCCTGTTGTGCGTCGTGGAGAACAGCAAGGCAATTATACTATTTACGCTGGAGCTTGAACGTTGATCATCTTGGGGGAAAACGACATCGTAAAAATTGTTTTGACCTTCAACGACAAAGGACCGTTGTATACGTACTCGTATACTTTTCGATGAGACTAATGTAAGCGGTCTTTATGAAATATTACCATGAATCAGAGTGAATTGGACACCGTGTGAGTATGCCTCGTTACCAGTTTCGATTATAGATCGGATGCAAATTCTATGGAATGTTGATGCGAAATAGTAATGCATATTAATCTGGTATGCTTAAATCGTATCGAGTGCCGGCAGTGTTTGTCGGCGAATTAATCGTGGCGTCTCGCGATAAATCTCGTGTCGCCGGAGCTAACTAATTTTGTTCGTTTGGAGAGGCCAGTCAATAATTCATTGAATCGCGTTGATAATTACGAGTGGAACGTTCAAAGGGCCAACCGCCTATAAATGGCGTCTACTCTTGAATATACCTTGGAAACGTATCTCTTGTTGGATAATATTTAGTCAAGTTATAACTGATCCGTGCTTCAAATATACCGTTTCACGGAAACCTATACAATGATTCTTTCACTATTGTACCTCACGTTCAATTTCATTATCGTGGTTGCTATGAAGTTTACCGAATCAAAATTTTGATTCGAGAATGATAAATTCGTGTGTGTTGGTATGTGAAAAACGAGAGGAATTTCCGTTGAAATACCGGTACATGCCACACATATTTCTCAGCGTTCTCCGGTTAAGTTACTCCAGAACCATTGAGATTCTTATCCGCTTAATTACCGGAAAGTGTAATTATCACGCGCGTTGATTGTTATAGAAAGTATCTATAAAACTTCTAAGCATGAACACCCTTCCATTTCGTCCGTCCACTCATTCTTCATGTCTTCGGCAATTTATCAAGCTAAACGTCTTGCCACTAATAACATTGCTTTCGGAATAATTCATACATTCTTTGGCCTGAAAGCAGAATACACAATTGTGTGCAAATTGAAAAAGGAACTCTGTGTTTTCAAGGCAAATACCATTACTTCGATCAATGGCCGTCAATACTCTAATCTCTAATGGATGGAGTTCTAGTATCCTGAAACAATGTTCAACTGAATGTGTTGACCGAGCCCTTTATTACAAATTGTCGTGACCTTGTCTCCCTTAATAGCTATTCTACGTTGACGATTGTCCAACTCCTATTAGCATAGTCCCTGTCACGTGAAATTTGCTTAAATCTTAAATTCTCCCAATTTACTCGTTTGTTCTTTCAAACGTGCCAAGACGATTACCTCAACTACATTACTTTACGAAATGCGATCACAAATAAGTGAAATTTATTTAAATCTTTCGTACCCTCCGTTTAATGCGTTAAGAGCGTTATGTGTGCCGGCTAATTCGAGATAACGAAGCTGCATTACAACGGAATCACCGCAAGCTGGTCCGTCTTAACGCAATTAATAAGACTCTGATATCATTAAGAGGCCGGCGAGAGTAATTGACTTAGATGCAATGAACCGGGTACACCTGGTGCACCTTCCAACCAAGTTTCAGAAGTTCACTGGAAACTTTGGACGGTCATCAATGCAACTCGTATGGGCATGGTGACGAAACTAGTTAACGACATGGTTCAAAGGTTCATGTCGAGCTGCTGAGGAGAACTTTCCAATTTGTGTACGAACTTTGACCGCAAGCTCTCGCGCGATTTGTTGAACGAGTTACCGTCAACGCCTCGCGTAGTTAATGCTTCTTTCGAGACAATCGTATTAGGACAGAACTCTTGAACTTATAAAAATCGTATTGTCTATACAGTTATCACTTTGCTGAGTCTCTGTGAAATGTAGGCAATTGACTTTCAATATTAAATATACCATGTTTCGCCTAACGAAAATCGTCCATAGACTATGTCACATTGGAACGCGAAAAATGTATTCGGTAGTGATAATTAGCTTTGTAAGTGTCGAGAAAATAAAACCGAACTAATTAGATCCCGCGGAGAGAAGGTTACGACGAAGCACATACGCGGCGCGACGCGTGTTCTATCTCCGTAACCGGCAAAACTTCCATGCACAAGATGCCCTACATGCGTCGGAAAATGAAATAAGCTCGCCACCATTTCGTCGCGAAAGAGGAGGGGCAGCATCTTACCTCGAGAGGGCCTCCTCGGCCACGGACGACGACCCCCGAATGCACTGTGCACCGTGCACGACTGACAGCTCACGGCAGCGTCGAGAAGCCCTCTCCTCTCCCTCCTTTCCCTTCGCCTGCTTTCCCCAACTATTCGAACGCGCCCCAGCGAACGAGATTCGGCCGTCGTCGAACAGCGAGAATGCCCGGCAGGAATAATAATAATCTTGCGAGGTAAACGCACGTGAAGGCGGCGCGTCACGAGTGCGTGATCGAGGCCGTCAGCTCGCGCGTCTCGGCTCGCCTGCCAGGAGGCGAGTTTCAGGAAGTGCTCCGGCACCTCTTCCTCCCAACCCCCGACGCTCCTTCCGCGGAACTCGTAAACCGAACCGAACCGGCGCTCGTCGTCCGACACACCCCGCACGATCGTAAAACCGAACTCTCGAGGGTCTACGGCCGGCCGCGGCCGTCCAGCCAGTTCCTCGCGTTTTCGCCTAAAACGTACGGGAGAAAAAAGAGAGCCTCGGCTCGACTTACCTGTGTCGCGTGCGTGTACTACCCACTAGTTTGCCGGTGAAGCAGTGAGGCTCGCTCGAGAATCGCGAGGGTGTCGCCCGGGGGCCCGCGGGTCGATAGCGACGCGCCTGCGCGTCCCTTATCAACCCCTCCACGCCGGCAAGCCTCCCCTTCGACCGTTCCGGCGATTACGAAAAAAGGAGGAGGGAAAAAAATAAGAACGAGCGTAAAAGGGAGAGAGAGAGAGAGAGAGAGAGGACGTACACACGCGTCCGCATACAGCCACGCTAGGCTGTGTTTGAACGCGAGGGCTCGTACGTTGACGTTTGTACGCTGTTCGACGCACACCCTCTCGCCGCTATGTATGTCAAACGCCGCGCGGTCCATGCACGCAGACGAAGGCGCGCTTTTACCACCGCCCCTGCCCTCTCTGCGCCATTCTCCGACTCCATTTTGGACGATCCCGGCCCTCATTCGTCTCGAAATGTGTCTCAAAAATCGACTCGGCCGATGACCCGCGACGAGAGGCACGCGTTTCGCGGCGTTCATCCCTCGTCCGTCCCTTGCGACCGTGCCAGAGGCCAGAGGGCTAGCGCGAGATAGAGACCGAGGAAACGGCACAACCTACGGCGGGGTCGCTCGGAATTTATGGCTCGACTTCTGACTTGGCGACGAGTGCTTTTGTCATTTCGGCAAGGTGCACGCACGCGTCCGTCTACGTCAATACGCGGCTGAATAATTAAATTGCATTGGTATTTCACTGCTGGTGACAGCCACGGTCCCGTGTATGCCTCTCTCTCTCTCTCTCTCTCTCTCTTTTTCATCCACGCTCAATTTCCGGCTTTTATTTCCAGATAGGATCCACGCCACGCTAACGCTTCTCCTGATAAACGCGGGCAAATATTTCGTTCGTTTTTAATACAGAATGCCGCTGCGCTTCCTGATACAAACCGTCCCGTCCGTTGCACGTGATTTTGTAAATAAATTGAATTTTATTCAATTCGGCTTAATCCCCGCGGATGCTCGCGTTCGCCCCTGAAATGTACGGCAATGAAAGCGTACTTTGTGTTTCGTCGCGTCGCATTTCTCATTTTTCTTTTACCTCTGATCCACATTTTCAACGTTACGGAAACACTTTTCTACCTGAATTTCATCCCTCTGACTCAACGATTTTCTCGGGTAAAATATATTTGCATGACTATCATATCTTTACATGCACCCACCTACACCGCGAGTGTACACACATGTCCTGTGGACGCAGAATTATGCTCGCTAATCATAAAAAATCCTTTCCTCGCTGAATATCATCCCTCTCACCCGGCGACTTTCCTCTCTTCAAATAGATATAATGTACATATATTCGTGGTTATGATATCGTCACATATAAACACACACACACGCAAACAGTATACACGCATGACTTGCCGGCACAGAAGTGTGCTGGCCAATGAGAAAAAATCCTTTCCTCGACGAATATCACACCTCGCACCCCACAAAATGTTCTCTTCATATGTATTTGCATGATTATGACACCGTCGCACGTATTTCGCACAAGTACACTTGTAGTCCGCGGACTTAGAATTATCCGTGTTTTTGTTTCTCTCCGACAGCCACGGTACAAGTTTCCACGGGCGCTGCCGGGAGGATAATAAAGAGTCCACCGCATTGTTACACTCCTCGTATGTGCATGCCTGTTATAAATGTATGCCTTCATTGTGCTTTCATCCCGCCTTCCAGTCTCGCACGGAATGTTGGAGGCTAGCCGGGTTCGGGCTAAAAAACGGCGCACAATAAGCGCAATCTCGGCAACACGTCTCAGGGGAGGCTGAAAGGTTTCGAACGCTATGGACGCCTTGATCACGCTGGAGAGTCGGCACTTGACCGCTCCGAGACGGTCGTGCAATTTTCACATGACTCCGTGCCTGCATTCCACCGGGACAATATCCGATATTTTCCGCTAGATCCAATTACCTTAAGTTTAATCGCGGCTGGCTTGTTGACAACAATCTCGTTAAAATTTCAAAGTGATTCAAGGACGAACCCTCTCTTCTGAATATATCGATGCACTGTCGAGCAGCAGTAGCTTTGGACAGCACTCGTTTCAAGAGAGATATTTCAGAGAAGTATAAGTTCAGTTTTTAATCATCGTCACTGTAATGAGGAAAATTATGGATTGCAAAATTATGGATTACAGACTGAATGCACTCGTAGCTTATTATGACCGTCGCATTTTCGAGGGGCTCTGGTGGGAAACAGTTTAACACGGATGCACGACGTCTGGCCTTTCCAATACGCGCACTTGTTCGCCTCCGAAGATGAGGAACACGGCGGCGGATCAAATGATAATTGAGCCGTCTATGCGGAGGAAATGAAGACCGTGGGTATAGATATTGGAACGGGGAGGACAAGGATCGATACAGATTACGAGGAAAGAAGGCAGAAGTTGCCACTGGGGAGACGGAAACGGTGGTGGATCAAGGCGGAAACAGGAAGCCAGGTTGATAAGGTCGGCACTAACCTCTCGATATTAAAAGTTTCGACGCCGGGTGCTATGAAATTTTACGCGCGTATAAGCTGCGATGCGAATTTACGAGCTTACGTCAGTCTCGGTGAGCCGAGGTGAGTCCGCGTTAAACGTACAGCCGCTACGAATTACAATTTTTATTATACCCGTCGTCGTACATTCTCGGTTCTAAGGCGAACATCCTAAGACACTCGGGGGAGAAGGAACCTAGAATGAGAATTGTAAGAAATGCGACGGGAGGAACGGGCAGGCGGAAGATAGAAGGAGAATAAAAAGTAACGCACGCGTAAAGGACATTATGCAAATTCTCCAGGCCTTCGACGGTCTTCCTCTATTGTTTGTCCAAATGAAAATACTCTCTATTTCGCACGTCGCGAGGCGTCGCGCGGGCTACACTTTTCAGCGCTCGAAACCCTACGACCTACATACGAGAATCAATTATTAGAACGGCACGCTGAGCACATCTAACAGCGTGTCAATAAAATATCGGATGTCGTACCGCTGACACACATGAAACGCAAGCATCTATCTAACTGACCCTGAGGGATTTTTATGCTCGTATACAGAACAGTATGTATAATAAAAACGAATATCATATCGACGAGGTATACGGTAGATCCGACTGTGCCAAAAATAATGGTCGAAAAATAACGAAAAATTGATAATTTTGGTTTCCCTCAAATAAATTGTGATATCTCCGAAACTATTGAGAGTCCAGCGTCCAATCAGTAGTCTAATTTCAACGCAAATCGCCCTCTGTCGAACGGTATAGGTCCGGGGCAAAACAAAATTTGGAACTTTTCCACCATTTTCCGACCACATCTCGATCACGGTCCAAAGTCACAAATATATGAACAATAACAATTAATCAATAATTTGATTTAATATCGCTCAGGACTGGCGTCGGCATGGCGATAAACAATACGGCAAATAATATTTGAAAGGAAATTTGCGCTTATTTATTCTCCACTTTCGAAAGCAATTGACACACTTTCAATTGATTTAGTATCAATTCCCGCCGTGCACAGCATTGTGATCTTATACCGCAGCCGGCCGATAACGCTGAACGTGATAGAAAAATGGTAATGGACCCCAGCACCCCACGATTGCACGCGAAAAATACGCATCGCACAATCGATCCATCCTATACCTCGTCTGCAGTCGAAAGCATTGCCAATTTAGAAATTCTCTCCGGTCTCTGGTCTGTTCTGGTCGATACGAGCGCTTGTCGACCGAGCTCGGTCGTTCGTGGCGTGCCTCCCTCTGACGGTCTCGACGGTAAGCTTCGAAACGATGAGACTCCGCCGCCGGATCCGGAGACATGAATGCGTGCATCGCATACGTACATCGGATGAAAAGGGAATGGCCGCTACGGCACCATCTATCCCCCACCAGAATGCTGAACACCTGAGCGTCCCTGGGGGCCCAGCTCGGTAGGCAGCAGTCATTATTGCGCCAGTCCGACATACACCGCCAGCCTTCTTCAACGGGCGAAACGACATTTGGAGGCTCTTTCCACGAGACTGCGTTCCACGCGAACGCCAGCGACGAGCGGCGAGCGACGCCGAGGAAACGCTGCCAGGCGCACGTTCTCCGATCGAGGAGAGTCGACAGGGACACGTTGGTGGACCGAGGCCGAAGACGGCCGCGATAACGGAGTGACCAGAGGAGGAAGAAGAAGAAGACGAAGAAGAACGGTGCTGCCTCGGTGGATATCGTATTATAGACGTGCTCCACTCGCTCGCGCGCTACGATGAGCCTCTTCCTGGGAAGCGAGGAAAATGTGACGTGAGAGAGAAACCTGGCGAACGAGGCTGCGAGCAGGTAGTAGCGCGACACGTTGAACGGTGCTGCTGTCGGCGAACCGTGGACCACGCGCCCAGTCGAAAAATGCCAGTGAAAAGGACCAATTCGCAGCGCGCGTTCTCGCGTGCCACGGTCGTGTCGGGCGTGTGGTGGATCCTGGTGGCGCTATGTGTCGGTCAGGTAAGTTCGAAGATCATGCGTATCGCTGTCCACATTCCGTACTTTCCGGCTGCTTTTCTTTCCACGACCAGCGCGGTATCGATGGCCTAGAGGCTCGTCCACCGGTAACGGTGGCGCACTGCAAAATTTGGTATGCAGATGATGCGCGCCTCTATCATGCGGCTCCACGGCGATCACTGAATATTTCCGTTCGCGAGTGCGCGCGTTTCGCGCTCCGCTGCGTTCTTTCGCGTTATTTCTCCTCTCCCCGACTCTCTTCCTCCCGATGCCGTCCTCTGGTTCGCACTGTCTCGCGCCGGAGCAACTGTTTCATGCTGAGATCCGATAAATTTCATGCTTCTCGGCGCGGGCGCGGGGTCAGGATTAATGTAATTAATCTGCGCAATCGCTGGTACTCTACGCCAGCTCGCTGTGTTTGTTGTACTCTCGGACCATAAAGATGCTGCACTGTAGATGAACGTTTCTTAGAACGGCTAAGTGTTTTGCTTAGAACGGAGGGTCTTAAATTAGAAGGGGGATATACAGCACGCTGTTGAACCAGGAAATAATAAATGTGTATCGATAAACAGATAATGATGCAGGTGGTCGTCGCTGAATGATATCGAGATAATTCCAAGTTACGATTCGCATCATGTGTCCGTTCGTTTGTTATGATGGAAACGTTATAGGCTGAATGCCGTAGGATAAATGCGTTGAGAGTTTCTAATTTCAAAATTCTACGCCAACTTCCGATTAAGTATTCGACAACAGGCTCACCGATAACTACTTGGGGTCCGTAAGATCGTAAGATATACGGTCATTTTCAAACTCACAACCCCACGGGGGCAATCGATCTTATGTAACTATCGACAAAGTATATTCAGCATACTCGATGCACACCGTGACCACGTCCTTGCCTTTCCAATTATACATCTTATAAAGATACAGTCCTGCTCCGAATGACGAAAGCGCGTAAAACTCGATCTTCGCCGTATACGTCGCCGTCGCCTACACACATTGATGGCATACGCGCGCGTACATATTTGTATATACATACCTCCTCCGGATCGGAAATCTCGCGGCCGCTCACGTTCGCAGAAATTACTCGCCCGTAAACGAGCGTGCCCGTGATTACCGGGGGCGACTTTGCGATCGATGCCGAGCGGGAAGGCGAGCAAATTTACGAGCCACCGCCCGCGACAATGTGTGTGCGTTATCGAAACGCGCGCTTTGCCCACCTTTTTCCGCCGCATCGCGGAAATTCCGTGGCGAAACGAGAGAACGTGCTGCCGCGCACGTGCAACATTCGTTCGGCACGACAGCAGTAGGGGGGCTCGTAATGTCGTCCGTCGTCGACAGAGAGCCTGGCGGTCGAGGGAGAACGTTGTGCAACAATTAAAATCCTAAGTGCAAGCCACCCGCGTAAACGTCGTTGCAGCGCGACCGAGCGATCCTGTTGGCCAATGGCGCGGTCGCGCCGGAATGTCTTAGGCGACAGAGAAAGAGAAAGAAAGGAGAGAGCCGGATCGCCGTGCCGTGACTCTCGCGTTCGCTCCAAAATATATCGTGCGACGAAAAGCGCACCGTAGGCTCTGACTATTGCGGGTTATCCAGCCTTCCAGGCCCTTCGCACGGACGTGTGTAGCTCGTCGGGATGCTGAGGGTTTCGAAAATTTTCGGTAATCTGAGAACTGCTACGAATGTAAGAACTGTCGCAGTATTTTTCCGCAAATGCACGTCTCTTAGTGCTTAACCTCTACTGTCTACTTCATCGAGACGTTGAATGCTATTAAAAGTTTTCGTTAGTCTGATTTTATCTACTGGCGTAAGAACCGCTATGTTGCAGTGGTGTTCATTTAAGATACAACGTTCGGCGTGACTATTAAACTAGGGAGCAATTCGCGAGATTTACTGGTTAGTCTTTTGCTTTCCAATACGCTGCACGGCTCGATAATACAGGTTCGACAGCAGTGAGGAATGGCAAGGCGCAGGGTTTAGGAGTAATTTACGGAATCTAGTACGTGAGTCAATTGGAAATGCAACTGGAGACACGGCGACAAATTTAAATTTCCTCGATTCGACCGCAGGATGTTACGTTACCTCGGCCGCCAATAGTATCTGACCTTACTGAATGCATGGCCTCGCTCTCTACGGTCCCACAACTACACGGCGAACTCGGCGTATTAATATTTATAAGGATTTCTATGTCACCACGTCGGCCATGTCAGTGTGTCGTCCCTGACGTATCTGACAAAGGAGATAAATCCGTCCCGACGCCATATATATCGCCGCTGTAATTCTGATCGACGTGCTCCGATATACTCGAATTAATCGTTGCTCTACAAAACGAAGTCTGCGCGACAAAATGCTCGGGATTGAACCAAATTCATATACGCATTCGTGCACCTGCACCCGCGACATACATACCAGTGTCCTCGAGTACGTAATTCCCGGAGTAGAAAATCTTATCACAGCCTTCTCATACCAGTCCGCTCTCGCCATAATGACAGGAATTTGTACTTTCTGCGCAATGGCAAGTAACTGGTCTGGTCAAATTATGCGTAATGTATTATTCTGCCGCCACGTAGCAGTAGGTACAAAGTGGCACGGCACGGACGACACCAGTCGTATATCACGGGACGATAAATAACGCGACTTCGAATTTAACGCGATTGCCGTGTATTTGAATCGCATATAAGCTCGCGACAGGACGGCTGGTTGCGTCGTTGGCTAGCGTGGAATCGAAAACTCGCAGCGGTCGAAACGGTTTGCCGCGGCACGGCCTACGCTGGTGTACCCGATATTCGTAAAACGCACGGTATTCAGCACGGTAACGCGCTAATGGACGCGCAACGAGACCGCCTTCGATAGTGCTGTATCGCAATACGGTACGCGTACGCGATGCATACAGGGTAGTCCACAGTTCCGCGCCCTGTTTGTCTTTTTTCCCACTCCTTACCCGAACATAGAAATGGCATAAAATGAGAAGGGGTTGGTTGCACTCGATAAATATTTCTTGATGTAAGAAATTGGAGAGAGACGGATGTCTCTGCAACGGTGCAACAATGAACCATCGAGTAGCGCACCTTGGAAACAGAGACACGGATTCATGATTCACCCTGTATACAGATACGCGCATCCACTTTGATCCCGCGTTCTGCGGCGGATTGAGCAAGAGATTATATTGAATAACGAAGAATCGCCGATCCGAGACGCATCGGCTTAAAAAGGTCGCCCGATAAGGGTCGCGCGATCCTGTTATAGCACCCGTAACGTTCAGCACTCTCGCGTAAGAGTGCGAACGCGCGCATCCACGGCCGATTTAATTCCCTCCCGCACGCCGCGGGCTCCGTTCTCACGAGACGAAGCAAAATTGATGATTGAGCAAGATCGGGTTGAGACACACGAGCCAAGTCTCGTTCCTCGGCTGCGGTCGGAACGAAAGTCAAGAGGTACAGCCGTCCGTCCGCGTCGTGTACTTTTCCTCTCATCGGCATGTCCATTTTCGGCGAACCGAGTCCGGGCCGAGATAGTATACCGCGCTGCCTACGCTGCCAGGCTGTCGGCCTACGTTTAGCGACTCACGATAACGAGTCGTTTCTTGAACGTTGCGAAAGTGCGACTGCGAGGCTGCGCCAGCAGCGTGAGCGCACATAACGTAACGTCGCGTCCGCGTCCGCGTCGGCCAGATCGCGAGAGCTATGAATTGTTGCCCGTACCCGTGGCGAGGCTGTTATTCGTCTTATCTGCATTTAGAATCGACGCCGGACACGCCATAACGCGCGAACGTAAAATACCCTCTCGGCTTGATATTAGTCCCACGTTAGAGATCGGCCGGGCAGAGCGTCGATGGAGTATAATATTCGCAGTTTAGCCCGACGTACACCCGCTGAACTTCGCCTCGTCGCTCTCGTCGTCCTCGTCGTCTGCCGACGCATTCTTCCCGGATGTTAGACCGGCGCGGCGCGGCGCGTCGGTAATTTTGCATGTCTCACGGCAAACGGAATACGGGATATCGGGAGGCATCGCATTGTTCGCCGATATCGAATTCGTCGTGTTGCCTGGCGACCGAGGCGCGAGCGACGTTTACCTCGACGGAGATTTACTTGACGATGCCGTGTAACGTATCGGCACGCATGAGATCACGCTCATGACTCAGGAAGGTAGTGGAGGCTGTTTCTGTACAGTATTCGCGTAGCTTCCGACTATTTCCTTTTTACGCTAATTACGTCAACGGTTTTCGATAAAGAGGCTCGAAATAGATGACCTCTCGTTAGGTCTGTCTATTCATATTTCGTGAGTTTAGGTAGAGTTTTTGTAAAGAGGACGCGTGATCGTGCCTACGCACAGTGAGCGATTGTCTCATTTCGCCGGAAATCGAGTTTGCCGGGCGACCGTTAATGTTTGCTCATCAGATGCGGGAACGCGCGTACGTACGTATGTCGGCTCGATTCGATTTACGGTGGAAAAATTTCGAGTGATGCGGCTACGTACTGGGAATCACGCATCGCTTCAGCGTTACGTGTTTTCTATGTATCAGAGCAAACGGAAGCGACTCTAATGATGACGCGCGTTCCAACTCTGTGTGCATAGGTACTGTGCAGCAGCGGCGCGTACAATACGCGATTTCACCGCTATCCCGCTTTCATTATTTTCCACTTATTATCAAGATGTTACTAAACGCCAATGAAAGTGAATAGGTGTATCCCAACGAAAATAATTAACGCCCGCATGTAGGAACGTCTCACTTCCGCGCGGTTCGACACACCATCATGGCCATTGTGAGGGGTAACGGATGATATGGAAAAAGAATTTGTTAAATAAAATCCTCGTATTCTCAGGGGAACATCCCGGGCAACGTAACAGACGCGCGCGCGAATTCTCTCAAAGTAGTGCATCAAGGGATACATAACACGCGGACGTACGGTATACGCCGGCAATTACATCAAGAGCTGATATTTCCATTTTTTAATTGACACCTGCGCGAGATGCTCGCTCCCTGAATCGTTAACGAGAGTAATACATTTATATGTGGGAGAGACGACTGCGAGGAGATTGCTCATTCGTATCGCCGGATCAATATTGTCGGCGATGCGTAATTACAGTACGCGTAACAGAGAACTCGAGCGGCAAGCATGCCAGGTACATGATACTTCGCCGGTCGCTTTGCGGAAGTGTAACGATACGTCAAAATGTTCATGGTAAACGTGTGTGACCTCGGACGTCGGTGTGTCGCGAGGTTTCTCAATGAAATGCGACACCGTATCGCGACATAACGCCACTGGCCCTTGCATGTTTCAACCGAAGGACGAAACGCCGGGCGGCGAAGTGGCGTGGATTAAAATTAACGCGTCACTTTTCAGCCAGTCAGCCGGCGCGCGAACGAACCTCGAAAGTTACGATTATAAATGTATATGGGGCGCCGGAGCACCATCACGCTCGCGCGCACCACGCGCATTACGCATTTACGCGTGACGGTATCATCCGGGCAAAAACACCGCTGCCACCTCGTAACAATTGCAATTAATGCTCTAACAAGTCTAACCTACCTGTAGCGCACCGCCTCTGTCGACCGTGTAAAACGAATCGGGAAAGAAACGCGGCCGATTCTCACTTTCACCGAGTGAACATCTCGAACGAGTGTGCCCTGTTGTGGGAGAACGGGCATAGTTCATATTGTCGTACATACAACAAATGAATACTAATGTTTCAGCCGAAATAGTACAAAAGACACAAGACATGCCCTGTACCGTTTACAGCGACAGGTAGTCCGACGTTCTAGGAAACTCATACAAAACAGCGCACATTCGTGTTCTTCAAATTCGGTTTAAAAAACGTTTTCTCTCCTTGCAAGAAAGCTATTCGAAACTTGCAGGGAAATTTTCTGTACGCCACGACAAAGAGTTGGACAGTGAGAAAAAAAAATTGAAAACGCCGACCATCTTTCTCGCGTCTTTTTCAATGGCCCAAGAGGAAGATGCAAGTATCGGCGTGTCCGATGGAGGAAAATACCCGCAAGATATTGTCCTCTCTCTCTCTCTCTCTCTCTCTTTCAGTCTCGGTCTCAACGACGTCGAACCGCCGTTGTTGTTCGCCACACGAAAGGGTTAAACACTTGACATCGCGTGATCCGCAGAACTTTATATACGCTCGCTGCCCGTGGCACTCGGCAAATGAGGCGCGTCAGTGAAGATCATGATTTATGCCGATGGTTCTTCGTAGGGCGATGTCGGTACGAAATCGTCGAAGCGTTCCTCGCACTTCGTAAGCCGCGCGCAAAGGCGGGACACGACACGAGAGCGTGCGTGTGGGTTTTGCTTCGTGCGTGTCGGGGGCGAGCTTTCTTTGTGCACGTACGAGTGGAGTACGCGCGGTGATATTCGCCTGCCGAACTCACACACGCGTGGGCGCACGCATCGGCCAAACGTGAGCGTGTTCACCTACGTGCGTATAGAGTGGGCCCGAGAGCGTTCTATAGCGTTCCCGGGCGAAATGGCATTGTCGTAAACGCGCGAGCGTGCGCGAATCCTATCTGGATTTTAAGCCGTGCCATCGTCGAGAGAGAGAGAGAGAGAGAGAGAGAGAGAAAGACCACAAAAGACGAAGATATCCGAGGGTACTCGGCTAACAGCGGGACCAGTCTCTGCCTCTCTTCCCCACGGTAATAAGAGTATTTTATCTCCTTGCTTTTTCACCTTCGATTTGCAGTGCCGCCCTCGCTCGCGATACGTTACCGTGGTTCGACGCGCGCGCGCGACGCCGACGTCGCGACTATCGGCAAAAAGGATCCTTCGCCGAGTTACTGTCTTGCGCGACAACATGATTATTCACGTGGCGCGATACCTCGGGAGAATTCGTGACGCACAATCGCCGGACTATTCGTGGTGTAAGAGAGAGAGAGAGAGAGAGAAACGGAGAAAGAGAGACTCGCACCCGCCGTGAGCTCTCCGCCAGACGGAGAACCGTTTCTTCTCCGCAGTCTTTTCGCAGGCCTGACTTACAATACGCACGGATATTATAAATGACCGCGCCGCGAATGCGGAATACATACATATATGTATATGACGTTCGGCTCACAATACCTTGGTCTACATTCCGTACTATATTACGCCACGCTGCGTGTAGATTTTACGACAGAGATATCATATACCACCGACACTTTTTTTTCCGAAGCCGCGCGCGTACGCCCGAACGTCGTCTTTCTTTTTCCACTGTGCGTAAAGTATGCGCGACCTCTGAAGTACGCGATTACGATTTGTTATATGCTGGCAGTGAAGTTCGCTACCAGAGAATATCGCATGTCCGAAGTTGATTCTAGGCGGGTAATTTGATACAGTCAGAAGGCCCCCCATTATTAACACTCCATTTTTCACGTCCAAAGGACGATCGTAAATTCATTGCGCTCCTCTATTTTATGGACTCGCCGATGCCGAGGGTATATTTGCAATATTCATAACTTTCGAGGAGCGAGTGCGAATGAAGAAGCCGCAAGGGAGGAGCACCGCTGACGCCATCCAGTCTGGACACTGCGTATGGGATTCTTTTGTCCGTATTAATGGCTCCTCTCGCGTCGCAGGATATTCGGACGTAGAAATATTATGCGGCCGATATGAATGATTCCCGACACCTCGAGGCTTTTTCGGGATAGGCATGGCTGAGCAGACACGCGTCCCGAAGAACGTGGTGCGTGGCCGGTGGTCGAACGTTGAAAGCGGATTTTTGCATAATGCAAGATAGCCGCTTTCACTTTCACCTTGACTTCGACGGCAAAGCAGTCCGCGCGCGCTTTTTCGACGCTGAAAGTTCGAGAGTGCAGACTTACGCAATCGTAATATGTGCTCACGTCTCGGACGGCCCTCAAGACGGCGCGATTAAACGCTGTGTTAACGTAGATCGTTAACATTTGCAGCGCCAACGCCGCCTTACAGATCGCATGGGCAATCGAGCCGTAATCACGCCATTTCTCCGGTTTTCTGTTTTACAACTTGTAGAACATAAGCTGCGTCGGGTCGGAGACGTTCGCGATAACGATTTACGCGCGCTAAGTGGGGAAAGATCGGGCGGTATCGTGAATCCCGCGAAACTCGCGTCGTTTCTGTCCCGCGCGGATATTAATGGAAATTGAAAGTACAGAAACGGCGTCTGAGTTCCGGCGATGGGAACGTTCTGCCGGATATATTGTTGGAATAGCGCGGCGGACACGTGGTCGTGGCGGAACACTGTAATATCCACCTGCTCGGAGCACGGGCATTATTCAAACTTATCGTTTATCGATTTCGATGCAGGCAGCGAGCGTAACGAGGATCGGCGTCTTCACACTCCGCGCGTTTCGTGTAAACGTAATAATTTCATGCAATTCACTTTCGCCATTCTACGACGTGCGGCCAGATGCGCGCAACGCCCAATAGCATGGAAATGCTATATGCACGTAGTTATTAAGGTAGGATAGATACGTGATCGTACGGTGAGAAATGCATTTGCCCGTGTAAACGCATTTCACAGCGAGCACACAGCCACGATGCAAATCTAACGGAGGCAAAACAAACAGATCCCCCGATCGAGACGATGATTCATCGTCGATCCGAGCATTCGAACTCACGGCCCTCGTGTCTGCGGCTGAATTTGCGTCAGTCACCGATAATTATGGAATCTCAGGCGAAAGAAGTCGGACGCTTCTTTAATATGAAATCCCGAGAAGTTTCATCCGTCATCCCGCGCCAGACAGCCGAAACTTTTTCCGACGCATCGCCGGAATGGCGCCCGATTATCATAAACTTGTAAATGCTCAACTTTCACTTGCACGCTTTCGGAATTCGAGAGATCGCCGCGGCAAAAAAGAAGCGCTCGAGATGAGGCGCATGATGATCTGATATGTAGGAACATGGGGAAGGGGGGGGCTATTAATTAAGAATTACTTCGCACGTTTATCTGATACGGCGCCATAGAATTATTAACTTCCCGTGTGATTTATTAGATTTGATGGGCGGTGATTATCACCGCGGTCTATAGATGCAGTTAATTGTTCGCTCATTGCGATCCACCGGGGCGACCCGAAGTTTCTCCGATCGCGCGTCGCGCAGGAGGGGCGAGGAGGAAAGCGTTCGTCAACCTCTGCCGTGCCCTTACCTTATTCATGCGGCCGGAATTTTTTTTCCACTACCCCCCTCCAATCTCCCCTGGACTCTCGCTCAACTTTCGTCAAACGAACGTCGCGGCAAAAGTGTTTGCGGGCCGCTCGTAACGCTCGCAGGTCCTTCCCGATTGCGTAATTTCTATCCATAAAGACCGCGCCTCGGAAACGAAAAACACGCTGGCGTACGTATTCGGCAGACGACGCGCAGCGTTCGGCAAAAATGGCGTTGGGCTGGGCCGAGCGGGATTTAAAAGGGTCCGTGGCACGGGACAGACGCCGAGGCATGGGGACGGGGTAGGGTCAACAACACACGTTTTGACTTCGGCTTCGTTTTACACCGCGCAGGATAATTTGGGAGTCGAGCGGCAGCCCCCGGGGTAAGGTACGCGTTTGCGGCCGATACATTCGGTTGCATATGCTTTTTGCACCCCAATGGCCGATTTCGTCGATACGATAATGAGGGCTTGCGAGCGTGCGTTAATCGCGTAAAAAAGCGAGACGCTTAATGGTTGCCGTAACAATGATCGTCGGGCCGCAGACAAATCGGCGGCGCGTACTGAGTGAGTGATAAGTGACGGAGAGGTTTCGGTGGATGAGAGGAAAGAAGCTGCCTTCCGCTTTTCTCTTACCGGGTGCCATGCTTTTCATTCGGTGTATTCGCAGGATTGTTTTAGAAGGATTTGTTATAGGAGACAGCGTTGAGAAGTTGACTGATTGATGGGAAATGATTGTGAGTGACTGATGAAAGGAGACCTATCGAAAGTGTTGTGCGTGTGGGAGCGCGGTGAAGTTGCAATATTACTGGCGCAGAAATGTGTGTCGCGCAAAATCTTGCGCTCACTCGAAGTCGGACAGACGAAATTCTCGGCCGAACTGGTACAATTCCGCGGAAGCGTCCGTACGTGACATCTGAATAACGCTGTGCGACACGAAAGTGGCGACGTTTCAGCTGGCGTGGGTAAAAGTGCAGCAGATTATCGCGGCGGGAAAAATCGAACGCTTTTCCCAAGTCCCAGGGGGGGAGGACAGAATGGCCGTAGCGACGTAAACAATTACCAGACGTTCGTTCCGAGAATTCTGCCGTGTCAGAGGGGGCAATTGTAACGTCAATAGCTACAATGCCTTGCATTTTACGAGTGTGACATAGCTGCATTGTTCCTGGGAGACGTGACTTCCTCGTGCCTTTGTGACTTCGCCATACTGTTTGCAGCGGGACGAGGCTCCGGTACCACACACGCCTCGGCAGAGTTCATATTTCTGTTCCGCTTTCGTTGCCGATTCGCCATGGCCCACGGATAGACGACTCTCGCCGCAGGAAAGCTCGCTTTCTACAGGCATACGTTCACGTTTCCAATTGTCCACGTCAGAGTTCAAAAAACTCGACAAAAGCACGGCGGCTTGGAGAGTCGGTTATAATTACTTGGAAGAAATTTCAGATCCATCGAGTATTCCACGCCGCCAGTTCACGGCCGGTGCCGGTGCCGGTACCGCGTCCGCTCGCGTGGCTAGCCACGCCGGCGCATGGGTGTGTACTATTGGAATGTGTTCAAATTGTAGCCACGAGTGATAGAATTAAATCTTGATACCGGGGGCAGGTATTCGCGCGAGAGCATACGAGCATTTTTCCTCGAGGCCGCGTCCAAGTTCCGCCGCGGTAGGAGGTATGAATATACTCATGCGCGATAGGCGATAACATATGTTCCCCCGCAATAAATTAACTGTCAGCGGCTTAATCGCGATCGCTGTCGAATGCACCCCGTCATCTTATTGAGATCTTCCCTGCGCCCCCACCTCGCCGGAGCGCGTTTGCTTTTCATCGCGATTGATAATGACATAATTTCATCGGCGGCGCTTGCACGCATTACTTTTGCGCCATTTCTCGCGAGCCAATGTAAGGAGCGAGTACGCTAATGGCGCGTAACTGTGTCATGCTCGCTCACCGCTGTGTCTACCCTCGCTGTCTACTTATCCTTGTGCGGCGTTTCTGATGTCATCGTACGTGTTGTCTAGGCGCGACGTGCATGCGCTCCGCGTAAGAATTTCGATTACATCACGCTCACATTGGCGCTCGCTATCGGAAGGAGCGTTAGATCCGAAGGATATCTCCTCCAGTCCAACGGCACCCGCTATTTATACCGCCATTGTTGTCCGTCGGTCCTGAAATACGCTTAGTACGCGTCGACTTACTAATTGCTTCCACGACTTCGCTGCAAGGGAAATATTTTATCAGACCGATCCATTATGAAAGCTGTTTAAACTGTCAAACGCGTAAAATATGTCGCGCGTCCAGCGTGTATCCTTGACGTAGCGGCCACCGGGTCGGTGGAAAAGTGAATTCAATTACGGGCGATGAAAAAAGATACAAAGAGAGATTTCTATTAACAACGGCCGCGTAGCGTCGGTGCGCGAGCGATGCGCAAAACACCGAGCGGCGCGCGCGCACGCGTGCAGATTGCAACAAATGCCCCGGCGAAACGCGATCGCTCTCCCGTCTCGTGCGGGGTCGAATTTTTCGCGTGGCGGTGAATAAAAATGAGAGAAGTCAGATATTATTACTGTCACGCACATGCAGGCCGCGCGCCGGGCGAAATTGGTCGTCCGAAGCCGGAACGTTAGCGTCCATAGCTATAAAAGTATAAAGGCAATAATTGGTATCCCCTCTCGGCACTTCGTGCCGGTGAGATTTAAGCCGCGTGTCCTTGCGCGCACGCCTACGTTCAGCTCTTTGTCTCGATCTCTCAGCTCTCAGGCAGCCTCCGCGCGGCCGGTCGCAAACTCGACGAGGCCCTCTCAACGCCGCCGCTGCAACAGATTTTAGCGTTCCGTAGCTGCCGTATATACGCCGTATATATAGCGCATATACTGTATATATTATGGGAGTTACGGAGTGGTCCGGCCACATGAAATTGAAAGTTAGCGTGGGCCGATAGCTACCGCCCAGACCGGTCCAAGTTTACTTGGGCATTAAGTTGGCTCTGCGCGCCGAGAAAATATCGTCGTCGCCATCGCCATCGCCATCGCCATCGCCGCGAAATAAGTCTGGCGAGGCATCGGCGGCCGTGGAAATCGATGCGTGCGACCTAATTCCCAATCATCGCCCCGAGAGATCCTCGTCGTGCGCTACACGCCGGTCCATGATGACACGAGATCAGCCGTGTCTGAAATGCGCCACACGCGTACCCACATCCGGAATCCAATAATTTCGCCCCGCTGGGACGGCCGTTCGTTAATTCCTATCCACATCTCTCGTTATAGGTCAGCGGTCAATTATTGGACACGGAGTTTCAACCGACGGTGACGGCGACATGCAAGGCGGGATACATGACGATACGCGTCAATCTCAATCAGAGCTTCGTGGGCGCGGTGCACGCCCGAGATTTTCGGACGCCGCAGTGTATGGTGCCAGGAAACGGCTCCACTCACGCCACACTCGGAATAAATCTTCTGGCACCCAAGGGAGCGCCCGACTATTGCGGAGTCCTCGTCAACAATGTGAGCTATCAATTTCCTCGCGGGATACTATCGAAAATCGCTTCCATCGCACCTTGTAAATTCTCAACTTTTCGAGTGTCGAATCGATGCCTACCTCTCGCCGTGCCGGACGTCCGCTGGCGATTCTGAACAAAAAAAAATAACCATTCGTTCGCATATATGTTTATAGAACGCGTGCGTGAATTACGAGAGGGATTAATTGCTGGGCTGTTTTACGAAGGAAATGATATGCTGGGTGGATTGAGTAAGATGGACTTTAACAAAGAAGTAACGCATTAAATTCCTCATTGTCATTGCAGAATACGGAAGAACGATCAATTCCCATCGCCGTGAGAATACATAAGACGCTGGAATTGGCGGATGACAAATTTTATGTCATCACCTGCGGAAAGGCAGGCTTCAAGAATGCCAAGTAAGTCGAGTCCGGGTCCTTGAAGTACGTCTTCAGCAATTTCTTCAACTTTTCCAACGGCGGGACGCAGTCCGGAAATGCGAGGAGTCGCCTTATCAACGTCTAATTGCAAAATCGCACGTTATGCGCGCAAAATTGTATTTACGACAACTTCTTCGCATCCGACTTTCTCCCGTCTTTCGACTCTTACCCGTATGGGCGGCGCCCGGTCGCGTATAATGAGAGAACAATGTCTGCGTACTCGACGTCAAGGACGCGCCTTCTTACGCGCTCTGAAAAGTCAGAAGCGGCTAATTCCCGTTTAGAAAGTACCCCGGTGACATTTGGGCGATTTTTCTCCAGCCGTGCTCACCTTGTCTAATCACACACACGTTCACCCGTCATCGACGTTTCAACGTACGACCTATATCTATACACGATCCTTGCACACTTCGTGCCGGAGTAATTTAGAAATCGCTTACGTGTCGCCTAATTGGCCATTCACACTGATACTTACTTCCGCCGCTAATGAGAATCGCGAAGCTGCCCTTTCTTCCGTCACGTCGTCAATTAGGCGCGCGGTTTTTCCTCGCGAAAACGTTTGAATGTTCGTGCAATTACAAAGGAGCAGCGATTTTCGATTGATAAAGCAGTGACCGCGCGGGCTGCGATTGTGTCGCGCTTGCGTAAGTCCTGGACGTTCACAATGGTGCGACAAGTTTGAAAATACCGACGCCGGTAATTTCGCGCGGGAGATTAATTAGCATCTCCGTGACGTCGCGTCGCTTCTCTTCCTTCGACTCGCTCCCTTGACCCGTCGCGCCGCGCGCCGCATGCCGGCTCTCTGAAAATTAGCAGGACTCGACCCGCGGGCTCTCATTATGCGCGAAATTATTCGACAAAGTGCCCTCGAGTGGCATTGCCCGTAACTCGATTCGACGACTCAAGCCCCGAACGCCGTGAGCGATGTAATTATATCAAGGTTCCTCGACGTCTCCTAAAGGAGAGGTAATTTCGATTTCTGTCACAGGAATGAAACGTCATTGGTGTCGTTACGTCTCCTCGACGGCGGACGCAAGGTACAAGAAGCCATTTACGGTCACAACTACACGCTGCGCGCGGAAATTTCGCGTCACGACGGTACGTACGACTCCATACGGATCTCATTATTACGGTCAATTGTAAATAATATGCGCGCTCGCGCACGCGCGGTAATTACGCTTCGCCGAAGCGAACGGTGCTCTCTAGCTCGCGCTGCCTTATTTACAGGGATGTACGGGATTAGAGTAAAATCGTGTTTCGCTTTCAACAAAAGGAACACCAGTGTGCAGCTAATAGACGATAAAGGGTGAGTATTACGGTGAACTTTATATTTCAATTACGTATGCGAATTGCTTAATAAACCTGAGCGTCCTTGCGACGATATCCGTCCTATTCGCGTGTTATTTCGTTGTTTATGGCGTACTTGAATTTTAGCATCAGTTGGGAACGTCGGCGGAAGCTTTTTCCGCGATGATTTACAAGGTTACCGGGTCTGGATCGAAGTTTTGCGACTGCAAATCGCCGGGGCGAATAATAATGAAGATTCATCAAACCCTCGTCTCGAAAGTTTTTCCTTTGCCATAAGCTACTGCGAGCTTCAGAATACTCGGGGGTTCGGTAAAGTTCGGAGCGCAACGGCCGGTCGATGATAAAGTTAACGGAACACGAAAGTTCGATTTTAGCTGTTATCGGTGCGGAAATATTAATACGTAACAGGTTGTGTTATGGCGCGAAACGCAATTTTTAACGCCACGCCGAACAGAACTGTTATTCTCCATTGGTAGCGGTATAAATAGTGTTGAAAATTAACGGTCACTCTTTTTTACGCCATTGAAAGATGTCCGGTGAAGGCTCGGGTGATGACGAAATTCATATACGATCGGAACACTGGGATGGCGGATGCGACATTGTTCTCCATGTTCCGGTTTTCCGACAGTCCACAGGTGCATTTCCAATGCGACATAGCTGTGTGCAGAGGTAAGCTTCCTATACCTGGCTTTGGGTCGGTGAAAATAATCGCCACTACAACGTGTACCGAGCGTCGCGAACGCTTTGCATTTTTCCTCAACGAGACTCACTTTTTCTCGGCGAGGTTTATGAGACAAATTTCTTTCAAGTATTTATTATACCGCGACCCAGGGCGTACATGGCGTACAACGTTAGAACGCTTCAGTTTCAATTTAATCATGCCGCGGATCTTTTTTCATCATACCCAAATAGCTTCGCGATCCTATTGTCGACCGTTTACTCGAGCTTTACTTCACATAGACATACAGCATAATGACAAAAAACGAAAAAGCATGACACGCTTTGCTAGCTCCGAGAACGTTTTCAGTTGGAAAGAAATAATGCTAACCGGGATAAAAGATAACGGCGAGTCCTGTGTCGAGCAGTACATCCCGTATCTTATCCTCCATATCTTTTTCAGGAAGCTGCGGTACTCCCGTCTGCGAGGGGGACAAAGAAGAGGGCATAAAAAGCGGATCTTCGAATAACGGACAGAACGTCGTCGGCGAGGAAGGCGTACTTCTCGCCGGCACGAGCGTTTTCGTTCTCGAGCCCGGCCAGAAACCCGGTAAGTAGACTGCCGCGAATTTATATTCATTGCGTGCACTTGGCGTATATCGACCCGAACGAAATACTCTGTTGCGCGCCGTTCTATGATGCACGACCCGCACGCCAAACGACATTCCGACGCGATCGACAGTATAACAGGGAAGACAAATGGTATGCAAAAATATGCGTCGTTTAGTCGGGGAGCGCGCGAAAACATTCGGAGAGCTCGCGGGAATTGCGCGAAATGATCCGGCCTGCAACAGGGCTCCACGCCCATTCTACTTGTCCCATTCTCGCCGGCATTGCTGCGGAGCTCTTTAACTTCATAACCCGATATCCCGCAAATTACGTTTACGGCCGTCATTCGATACTTGGACGCGCACTTGGAAATTGTACGTCTCCGTCGTCCGCGAGATCCATACACCCAACGAACGCTCCTTTCTATCCACCTATCATGCCTGTCGAACGGTCGCTAATGACACGAGAGATGAAAAGTTGTTCGGCGTGCGGAGCAATCATTGCGTAAGGATTTGAAAAATGAAGCAAAACGATCGTGGGCGTGCGTATTGAAATCCGACTGGCGAACAATGAAGTGCGTTGCCGTGGGCGTAATGAAGTCACAAAGGCTGCGCTTGCATAATGGCCTCACGCAATGACGCAATGCGAACGACACGCACACGCGCGCACTTGGTCCATCGCGCATCGGATTTTATTTAATTTCGCGTGTCCATTGTTTTGTCCGGCGGACGTCGTGCGCGTTGAGGCGGGCGCGATCGTACGCGGCCAGGTAAAAGGTTGAAGACCCCGATAGAATGAAAGCAGGAATGAGAGCTTTGATTTGGGTGTAAAGCTCGACGTCTTCGTTTACAGTTATACAACCCTTGTATGACGATGGCAGCGTGCATCCGCTCTGGCTCCTGTGGCTGGCGGTTGCCCTCGGAATCCTCTTCCTCATTATGCTCATCATCAACATATTCCTCTGCTCGGCGATGACCTGCAGTTGCGCGAGGACCGACATCATCGAAAAGGAGCCGTCGATTATCGAGGACTACGATCCCTACCGCAGCTGGCATGGCTCTCAATACGGGTCGAGGTTTGACTTTATCCTTCATAACGGTGGCCGGTGCGATCTGTAACACGTGTGACGAGACGAATCAATTTGCAAAAGGAACCGTCCTTTTCAATCATCACTTTATGCTTCCTACGGCAAACAGTAGTCAGAGTTTCAAATTCCACCGCGCCACACTGTGTGCATTTGACGTTCAACTTTCACCGCAGAGCCGATATTCCATCAATCATTTTACCGCAACGCAAACCCATCGACGCCATTCTCGAACTGTGTTTCTTTCTGGTGCTCAGATACTCCCTGAATGGAAAGCAGGGATACGCATCCGGCGGGTCGACGATGAACTCGACGAGGTCGATATCGACCAACAGCGACCACTACGCGATAGTTCACTCCCGTCCGGGCAGCAGATACTCCGGCCCTGGACAGAAGCATCATCATCATCACAGGGGGCCGCCGTCCAACATCGGCTCGCATTACTCCGGGAAATAAAGATTCCCAGACGACACTGATCCACGAATAACGCGAGGTTCCATTTCTGTCACTAAACGTTCTATCAAACGTCCACGTTAACAGACTTTCAGTTGCAGTGAAACACTGTTACGGCTATCTGAGCAAATAGTTCAATTCTTGCGGGGTTCGATAACACTTACGTTTTCTCCTGGCTTGCGACCTCTATAATAACGCAAGCTGCGCATCATGGTAGTTCAAAGGTCCTGTCGAGAGAGACAATATTTCGCGCAATCTTGTTTCAATTTCTGGCGAGCTCGTTGTACTTGTAAAAATAAGTTTATTACGAAATACGTGGGACGTTTTAGTTACCATGGAGGCGCAAAGCTGAACATTGATTGTCGGTAAGCGACGAAAGAGACATTCTCGTTCGGAAATGAACATCGGCGACGAATCCCGCACCGCTCCGTGCGGGATAACATTCTCGTGCTAGTTTGCGTATGTATTATATAACAGTCATAAACATAAGCACTAGCATGCATCCGATCGCAATGCTGATTTTAATTAAGCGTCTACGGTTAATTGCTTTTGTACATAAATTCATTAACATAGTAACTTTTATTGTTAACGCTTCTCTATTTTTTTTTTTTTTTTTGTTTAATTTCGGAAATATGGAGACGAACGAAATTGTAGTCCTCGCCATACTGCAACGGTATGCGGCACGTATGTAAGTGCATAGCACATGCGTGCGTTAGGAATAGTGCAATCAGATTCATAATTATTTTTTTACCGCAACAATTGTTAATATAAGGCAAACAGATGTGGCCTGTCGTAGAAATTTTACCGAAATTGCCAAAATCGTTACGTTCAACGTGATTGGGCGATAATAACGATTCAGAACGAAAATCAACCATTTTCTTAGTGAAATAAAGTAAGAAGACACGTTTGGCGGATAATCGATATCTATACCTGTGTGTGTAGTAGAGTATCGGTGTAACGACGTCATTACCTCTTCTCTATTTCCTGTTCCGTCCCATTTCCGCACTTCTAACTTTACTCCATCCTGCTGCATCTTCTACACACGTTTATGCTAAAGAAAAACTGTCCAAAAAATAGTGACGGCGTACAATGTCCGCCGTTTCACGCACAAAATTTCAGACGACATTGCAGAAACTAATCGTACTCTATCATTCGCATATATGTCGCAGGCATACTTTTTATACGAAATAAACATCATTTAGTACAAATGAAAATAAACATCATTTACCACAAGAAAGGCTGTTATGACGATTGAGTATAATTCCTTTCAAATTTACTTGCAAAACATCGTTATAAACCTGAAACCTTGTTAAGCTATTGATCCGGCAAACGTTAATTCGCGTGAATTGAAGTGAGCCGAGACATTACCGGAAATTGGGGTCGATTTGCGGGCATTTAATTAGTGGCACGTGGTCGTGGGTGGAATAACAATCATCGAATTTAATCGACAGGATCGAAGCACCGCTGCGTTTGAAACATCATTCGTCCCGACGGCTATTCGCGCTAATGCCAAGATTTTCCGTGTTTCTCTACCGTGGCCATATAGATCTACCGTGTACTAATAAGCACAAAGTTGCACGTTTGCTCGGATTTGAGTGCAGTAGGATAGTTTATGATTTACAGTTAACGCCGTTACGTCGTGACACTTCTTACTATCCTGCCCTCGACTTAAGTCTTAAGGCAATATTCTGGGCCGGTATCTCGTGCATGATAATTTTGTCGCGTTCCACATATTCCTCGCTTCCTGTATCGCGAAAAAACGTTATCTAACACCGAGCACGCTGCAATGAACACAGAGAAAAAGGAAGGTACACAATGAATATGCACTTCATAGCCATTCTGGGCTAAGATTTCCCTCGCAAAACAGAACAAGCGTTTTTAAAAACAAATTTATTATTAAAAATACATTTTATCTGTGAACGGAATATGAGCGAGCGATCGCAAGCAGTAGGTGTTTGATCTTACTGCGTTCGTTGCGATGAAATTATTCTGCCGGTACGATCGCTTTTTGAAACTCGCGTTACGTACATTGTTTTAGTTTAAATAATTCCTTTATATAAACATGAACACGCATTTCATCGAGAAAAGTAACTGTCGTAGATCAGACATCGCATCTTGATTCGAACTGCTATGAATCAAATGTAAAGAACAATTTTCACAAATCACTGTGCCAAAAATAACCACGGCGATAATAGAATAAACGACAGTTATAGTCTCTATCGAAAGAGATGTATTGTTATATTCGTTTGCCAGAATGATATTCTACCAAAATTTGTTATGTTTGGTTTGGTGAATGAGACAAGACACGATAGGCGTTCTTAATATAAATATCGGTCATTTATCATGATTGTTATCGGCTCATAACCAATATGTATGATGTGATCAGTGGCTATACTTTTATGTTTCCAGTATTGACGAGTTTGAAATAGGCACTGGTTTTATTTTACTATTTTAAGAGTGCCAGGACAAGAATTGTAAATTGATTACAGCAATTTTCTATGCTCTCGCACGTGATTAATGATAGATGAGATTTACGTTCCTTAGATTCGTCGATATCGAACGGATCATTAATACAGCGTTTAACCGCCGTTTCGATAATGATCGACGCTCCTTTGTCGATCGAAATGACCACTTGGCAACTTTGAAACCAGCCTTCTGGACTTTATTTATTTCTTATTTAAAAGGTACACATATTTTATAAACAACAATCTCGAGAAAATGTTCCATCCCGACAAAATACTGACGAATGGGGTTGAATAATGAAGAGGGCAAACATTGCGGAGGGTAGAAATTCATGAACCTCTTTATGCATCCATCGAATTGAGGAATGTTCACGCAGGGAGGAACATTTTCTTCGTCGACGAAACGAAACAACACACCGACGCTAACGCGATCATTAGCGTCTAACGTTAACAACTGTTATTATATCGACAACGTTCCCTCATTAACGGATCGTCGTCGGCGGTTCGTAAAACGGACAATCTGTTGTGATTAAGTAAGACGTGTTCCAATACTCTCGACGAGTACGTACGTTTAGCGAAATGAATCGGGCGTTTATCTACAAGGATAAGTAATAACGCTGCGTCGGCGTATGCATGCACTTTCTGTTTCCTGCTCGCATCCGCCTACGCAGTGTTATACGAGCAATCGAGCGTTAAAGCGTTACATGTGAACAGCGCGCTGGGGATAAATGTATTTTCCATACAAAAAATGGAGGCACCATGAGCAAACGTAAATCTATTGTCGCGAACGGTGTCGCACGATGACGGGTTGCGTTGCTGCGCGACGAATTAACAAAACAGTACGTGTCAGCCCGTTCTATTCTCGAAATTTCTCGCCTCGTTTTCAACTCAATTTTTTACTTCCCGCGTGAGCGCGCGCCCTTACGGCGGGCGGCTTGAAATTTAGTAGGGGAAAATAAATAAACGTGTTAATGCTAATCTAATTGCGACGCGGCCGAGTCTCGAGTTTGGATTCGGAGCAATTTCAAGCGCGTACGAGCACACCGCGTACGCGAATCAATCCTATTTCGCGACCGCGCCGATACTTTCGCTTCCCCCAATGGAGAATAGTTTAATCCTAATTAACGCTAATTGGAAGGCTGACGGGACAACGAACGAACGGACAAACAGGAAAAAATGGAGGAAAAAAAACGTCACGCGACCTCGAGCCGTCCGTGGGCACGAGGACGCATTTACTCCCTAACTAAGAAGAGTCGCTTTTAGGAACCCAGATCCAACCGATCGGGACCGTACACGGGCGTCGTTGATCTTGCAACGATCCGCGCACGTTCCCCTAAACGATCGAGCGAATCGGGGCTTCGAAAACAGAGAGCCGTTTACCTTAAGGTCACTGATCGTTCACCGAATCGAAGCGCGTTCGTCCATTCGGTGAGAAATCGCTGGTCTCTCTCTTTCTGTCTCTCATCCGACAATATTCTCCTCGCTTTCGTATCTGCACTAGACTATAATTCCCCGTAATTACTCCCCACGTTAATGTCTCGTTAAGTGTAATGACTATTTCTACATTATGTACAGAGTTACAAATGTTAGTAACATTCGTACGCTTCTTCCGCCTCGCAGATGTTCTACTGATAAAAAAAAAAAATAGATGATCTCAACACATCTCGGACACACACACACTCTCTCTTTCTCTCTCTCTCTCTCTCTCTCTTTCGCTTTCTCTACACCTACGCTCTCAGCGATATCTCCCTCATCGAGTTTGACACGACTCGCGTACCTAAAGTCGCCGAGCGATGGGACACGACGCGGAAGTAAAGCATCTGGAACACAATAAATATCGACTGCTGCCAATGTAGAGTCATTATCGTCTCGAGAACGATCGTAGTATCGAGCGAAGTCTTGCGATATCGGCTACGAAGGTATTCTCTACCTTCTACTATATATCTTTCTGCCTCTCTCTCTCTCTCCCCTGCTCTCTCCTCTTCAATCTCTCCTATATTTCACATTTTTTTTACATCGATCGGCGAGTCGTGCAGGATTTTCCTGGAACGATACGCTCGCCGTCCGAAACGCGCTCCCGAGAACGATCCCAACACGACATTACAATATGGAAAAAAGGATAGTATCAATAGGGTAGGCTACTTTACACAAATATTCTACAAACATCGTATACGCTTTGGAACGTCTCAGTTACTGAGTTTCTTCGTGGCGCGATCAATGGTAAGAGTTCAACGACGGCGGCGTTATAGGTGGCAAATGGTCTCCGCAGGTTGGGAAGTTGGGCGGTATCGGGGGCAAGTCAGCGTGCGTTCCGACGTGGAGGATGAGGTTCATGCCGATCAATATGTGGAACAGGAAGTGACAGTGGAAGAGCCAGTATCCTGAAAGAGAAGATTGTCGACCATGTACACGTCGCAGGTAAATTAAAGCAATTCTCCACAGCCATCAGCGGGCGTAAGATTTCAGTCTTACCAGGATTGTCTGCGCGGAATCGGAAGATGACATATCCGTTATTGGGTACCGCAATCGTGTCCTTCGCTGGTGGCAAATTGAACTGTCTATGCAAGAGACCCCTCTTATCGAGATCCAGGGCGTGTTTCAAGTTGATCTTCTTCACGTTCTTGTCCGGAGAGCGGCCGATACCAATCACGTTAAACGCGTATCCGTGCAGATGGAAGGGATGCGAGAGATTCGGCTGTTGCACTGTGAGCAACAAAAGTCTTGGTAAACAACCGATCTTTTAAATTTCCGCGAATGCCAGTTGGCGCGTGGAAAGTATCGGCTGCTAGTTCGTTTCCAAATATACTCGGGGCTCCACGCAGTCCTTCCTGCGGTAGAAATGCAAGCATTGCGTCGGTCATGGAAAGTGCCGTTGCGACCATATGCCGTGTCGACGGACACTTTCCAGGCGCGAGCGAAAATCTAAAGCCTTCCACGGTACGGTTCGACCTGTTCTTTCGTTTCGCAGACAGGCGCTCCAGCCCACGCGAAGAGACTTCAAATAGAAGTGTAGAAACACTTGTGCTTATGTGTCACGCATGCGTCTATATATATCGCTCCGAGGGCAATTAATTTAACGACGTACCTTGTACTCGGACATAATTATCGTCGCGATTAATAATGTTCAATATTTTCGGAATAAATAGAAGATCGTGTTAAATACACGTCTATGACCATAGCCTCGCTGTTTCCCGTTGTGCGTTGCAGTAGTTAAAAAGATTCCTTCGTTGACCTACCTTCGTCAACGAGTACCACCTCGACGACAGCATTGTGTGGGATGTCAACCTGATGCGTGCACATGCAGTTCGCGCCACAATCTGCCGGCCTGTTGTCGCCGTTGCAGAACTGTTCTGGCGGGATGTCATCGATTTGCGAGAGCGGCGGCGACGGCGGGAACGTAAATGAGATCTCGTCGACGAGCGAGATTACGTGATCGCCGGTTGGAGCGACTGCGAACAGAACACGAATCGTTCGTCAGTAATGATCGGTTTGCCATGATCGTCCGAGCGCTGCGTCCCGCGGCTTTCGCGCCGCATTTCGAACGGACGCCCGAGCTTTGACTCATGACATTAACATTGACTGCCGCGGACGCCGGACGTATAATCGGCAATCTTCTAGCGGGACTAGCAGTCGACGTCGGCAATTACGCGTTTATTGACAGTATCGCAATTACCGCGTCACCCCGGCGACGACAAGCGATACGCTGCCAAGGAATGGATAATACACTGCGAAGGAATAGACAGCCGGATAGGGTCGATTCGGATTGCCACATAATGGCCAGTCGACCGACTTTGAAGAGCTACATTTTGTCCCACCTCTCCACGATACTATCTCCAGCAGACTGGTAGCACTAATTGCGCGATTACTCGGTGGCACGGAACGACCGCGCGGATCGTTCACGGTAATTCTCGTCCACGACTATCAGCACTTCGCTACTGTCCTGCTACTTGTGTTTCCGTTACCGTTCTGCCGAGTCCGCTTTGTTAAGATGTCTCGTGATTAATGCTCACCGAGGAAACGGTTGTACGTCTGCGGTTGGAAGACCTCCTCCGGCCTGTAGAACAGGAAACGGAACGGCAGGAATATCTTCACGTCCGGACGTTGCTGCAGAATTCCTGGGTCGACGTGGCGCGCGTTCTTCAACTGGCTCACGCAGACGGCGTCTTCCCTTGGCCGATTGCAAATGGCATCTAACGGGTTCAGTACCTGCGCGGATGCGAAAATTCGTTCCACTCAATGCTAGATCTCGCGTACGGGCTACGGCGCGGCGGAGCTGATCTAGTGTGATACCGTTCGCTTGAGAGGCATGTACCGTTACGCTTATGTGAATGAGATTCTTTTCTTTGTGTATCGCCGCATGATACACGGGATCTCCGCTCTAGATCACACTCTGTGGATAACGTAGGGAGGATCTATAATCTGTTTTATCGACGCGTCAATGTTTCAGCGGCTATACGTATGCAATTCGTCCTCCAACGGACGAGGTATAGGACAGACTTTTCATGGATATTTTTGCCCTACTAACTTGGGGCGCTACAACGTCATTACCAACTTTTGTGGCACGTCCAGCGTTATCGGCCGGCTGCGGTGTAAGACCACAATGCTCTGTACGGTGGGAATTGGTACTAAATAAATTGACAGTATGTCATTTGCTTTCGCAAGAGGAGAATAATGTAAAGGTGCAAATTTTCGTTCAAATATGATTTGGCTTATTCATCTTCGTAATACTGATGCCAGTCCTGGCCAATATTAAATGGAATTAACGATTGATTGTTATAATTGTCCTGTAGTTAAAGGTTAAAAGTATCCCCTCGAGAATAATTTAGAACCGTCGAAAATGACAAATTGTGATCGAGATATGGCCGAAAGTATGATAAGAAAGTTCAAACTTTGTTTTGCGTTGAATCTGTACCGTTTGATAGAGGGTTATTTACGCTGAAAATAGACGAGATATGACATTGTTTCGAAGGCGACACGAAGTCCCGTAAAATAATGGGTGTATCCTATACCTCCTTTGAGGTTTGACGCAATCATTTTTCGTGCCTTTCTCTTATGCGCAATGAAGAGAGATAATTCATGATGCCAGATTTGCGCTTCGAAAGTTAAAAAAAGTGCTCTTACGGAAAAAAAGCGAAACTTTGTTAGTACACTTGTAACCTGCGTTGTTTCAAGAGAAACCAGGTAGATGTCCTTATATGCATCACAAAGGAACATGTAATGTTTGTTGTATAGTCAACTTAAAATTCGTCAAAAACGCATGTTAACAATTATTTTGATGCGTTTAACGATAAATTTGTACTCACCACACCCTGCGGAAGACCATAATCGTAAGTAGGAGGTGTCGAGACAGGCTGGTAAGGACCACGAGCGTATCGTAGAATAGCCAGTTGCTGGGCACGCGAAATACCACATTCACCCAGTGCACGGAGCTGGATCCAATAAGCACCGACAGGCTGATCAGCGTTTATTACGAAGTCATAACGTTCACCTGCGGATTACAATTGGAACGGGCAACTTGAATCGCCGTATACTTATCGAGAGCGTAACTACGATTAACTCGTTGCCAGGAATTACGATTAACGACAAAATTACATTGGCTGCATTTAGTCTAAGCAAACATGTTTCGGGAAAGATAAACGTTCTACAAGATTTCTTGAAGTTTCCGAAAAGAGCATATACCGGAGAATGAGATGATGGTGTTCACTGTAACAGGATGCACTGGTTCGCCGTCGGTGGCGATGATCGACAGTTCATGTCCTTCGATTGTAACCTGAGCTGGACAGACCGATCCGAACGAGTTGATCAATCGGAACCTATAGCGACGTCCTGGTGTTATCGTGTAGACCTCAAGAGGCGTATTCGTCATGAATCCAGTGTTGGGGTCCTGTGAATATTACAATTTCGAGTTACGCGTCTCGCGAAACTTCCGAAAACGCAGTCGGGAGTATTGGAGTATTATATTTGCCAGCATAACTTACCCTGAATTGACCCTTGCCGTTGATTAAAACGCTCTCTGGAGCCTGACCGGTGTTCACAGCAAGACGACCTGGGAAACGTTCAGCGGCTGTCTCGTGGAACCAATCGCTGAGCAGCATGACGTGTGTGGTCAGATCGAAATCGTAGAGGTTACTGTTAGGGTCCTTGCTCGGCGGCTGACGAATCACGATACTTCCGTACAGACCATCCATCTTCTGCAATCCGGTGTGAGCATGCCAGAAGTGCGTTCCCTCGTTGGTCGCCTCCCATTGGTACCTATGATCAAATTTATTCGCCTGAGTTTTTTCTATCCGATGAGTAAAGTTTCACGATGACGGCCTATGCTTTCTTTTTGGAAAGCATTCCTTTTTGGAAAAAATTATGAAGAATAGGTAGCGACAGTGATTTCTTTGCGAGATAATGGGATTGACGTGAGTGTGAAGAAAACATTTCGTGACGCACGCCTATTACGATTTACTAATCATTCATAAGTGACGTCGATTACCTGAACGTATTACCCTCTTGAATTGGGCATTGCGTGACATATGGCGCGCCATCGTAATATTGCGATCCCTTCTGCCAAATTCCGTGCCAATGAATGGTGACCTCCATGCCCTCGATGTGGTTCTCCACATCGATCACAACCTTGTCACCTTGACAGACCTGAATACTCGGACCGGGGACCATTCTGTTTGCGGTCAAAATTCCGCGCTCCACTCCGTCGGCGAGTACGCACTGACAGTCGCTCCAGACAACATTGGTGGCGTTTGGTGTGCATACCTGACAAGCTCTAAAATGCGACATTATCGGTTTAAATTAATTAATATATGGATGCGTTACATGAACAATGTGGTAAGCAACGAATTTGACTTGCAGCTACCCGATGGAATTTCAGATTTATTCTCTTATTTCCTAGAACTTTATATTCCACTTTCCCTCATACTCTCCTGCGCTAATTACCTAACGTTTTATGATTCAATAAATAACCGCATGCAAATCTCTCATGCAAATGTCCTCGCGCGGGGTATAAATTGGTTCGTTGACGGTTGAAGGCAATTAATTAAACTCTCACCCCGATAATGAATCGTACAGAATGACCGTCGCGTTGTCCGATATAATGCAACGTAAAACGGCCGGCTCGGAGTTAAACGTAAATCACGAAAATGCAAATCGGCCAGCTCCGTAAAAAGGTAACGCAGGCATAACGATCATTTCGTTTTTGTCGACTCTCGATAGTAGCGAGTAGCGTCGATAATAAGGTACGGTACTCACGCTCCGAGAACGGTGTAGTATTCGAGGGTAAAGTGGTAGTAGCATATCCTAGGCGGCTCGTTTTCACGGCAGGCCCGAGCGCACTCGTCCGGCGACGACAATGATGGATTCCTGCGTAATTCGGCAGTCGCCCGCTCGCTGTAATCGAGGGGTCTCGTCCTGGGCGGTCTAACGGTCACCCCGCGGCTGCCGAGATTATCAATCCCGCCGAAGCCGCTTCGGAAGACGCCGCGCGTCGGATGAGTCTGGACCAGGCCGTGGCCGGATGGGAAAAAGTTGGCGCTGTCGTCCTGATTGAAGATATTTCCCGTCTTGACCGCTGGACTCCAGAACGACGACGCTGTCGATTGATCGGTCGCCTCTGTCGGCCCGTTGCCTGAAGAGGAAAAGAAAGGAAGAGAACTGAGTCAGATTTCTTCTATTCTTCGCTGATCTCTAAACGGAAGGGACGTCGACGTAACGTGGTGCGTTCGGTAACCGGTGAGGAGAGTGCATAATGTGTCGGCTTGCGCTAGTTGCATGAGGTAATATTCAGCGAATGTCCGCTATTCGGCCGAGCTTTTTCGCTGCCGTATGTATAGGCTACGGATTTCGTCGGATAAGGCGCCGCCGCGCAAAATCTTTTTCCGCGAAATCGTCTGCGCGCCTCGGGTCTCGCCGAAAGGAATGTTTTGTCACTCGAAGAATTTCCCTGAGAGAACTGTGTGGCCCGACGGCGGAGCGCAAATATTTCGCGTGGCTCGCGCGACGTAACGAGGCCGCGCGCATGTTTCTGCTTTAATGGGGAAAATATAAGCTTGCAGAATGTGTGACTGCGATCGCGGCACTCGTAAACGCAATTACGAATGTATCCTTGGCTACGGAGGCGAGGTCATTTCTCATGACACCGGAGAGTGTACAGAAGAATGCAGCGGAGAAATTGCACGAGCCACCGGCGTCCTTCTCAACGGCCAACTTATTATTGTGCTCTTTAACGCGTTAGATAGCTTGTTAGATAGCCAACGGTCTGTTATATAACATTCGCTGGAAATCCGTGCAGCGCTCGTTTAAGATCGTTAAGTATTATTGCCGGGAGAACATCCGAGAAGAAAGGCAATATCGTGAAGCGAAGTTAACTTCTTCCTCTCCCGATAGCCATTCTTTCTATTGATTAATTGCACTGGGAACTTGCTAAACTTTTCGTCGGCGCCCGGCGAACCGGTTGAAAATATCACGCGATCAATCTTGACAATTAGCCACGTTTAAGAGACGCTGTCTCGCCGATCTGCTCTGTCATTGGAGATTGATGCTATGAGTTGGTGTCGCGCGCTGACAGTGTAACGTGCCGTTTTTGCACGTGCGATGAAATCGTCAGTAGATCAGCTCCTTTTGTCTCGACCACTTTTTCTCGTACTCTCGCAACTCTTTCGAGACAGTTCACGCTCCATTTCGCGCCTTCAATTCCGCCCGTTCGGTCGCGCAAAATTTGGACGCTAGAACATCTCTGCCGAATATACAAACATGATTCAATTCAACTACGCTGGGTAACGGTCCGAGCTGAGTTGCCACGGATTGTTCTGTCGATAGATGTCACACGAGCACCGTGGCGTAACGTAATGTTACGCGACGTTATGTTATAACAATACGGTTCGACGTAACTGAACGATGAATTTTACAATCGCTTCGCACGATGTATGGAAGCAGTCGACCGGTACATCGAGACAATGCACGCAAAACATGGTTCTTGCCAATCTCTCCTGCAAAACACGACGCGACCGAAAAACCGAGTTGGAAAATAGAGCGAACGTGACATTGCATCGAGTTACTCGGCTCCTACGTGAGGCAACTGGTATATTCATCACTTCCCTAAACGACTTTTCCCCAAATTCGGCAATACCTCGACGCTATGTTGATCGCGTGAACTTTCACTCGATAATCCGGCTCGAGCATCGATCTCTATTCATGGCATCGCACATTGCATCGCTCTTACGTGCAACCATCGGCGACGGTCGTGTGCGACAAATCCGATTCTACGCGTCCAACGAAACCACGGCTCGACGCGATATCACCGAATCGATCGTACAGACCTACACGTGTTTTCAGCGTCCAGGACAAAATATACCCGTGCGTCACTCACGTTTTCCCACCGAGAGCGCCGCCGGTGCCCTAACAAGGCTCGCTAGCCGTGGGCTCTCCTTATGTCGTGTAATAAAGTCTCCATAGCGGGCTCCCGCTATTTTATTAGCCGCATGAATATTACGTTTTCAATGCGCGACAGCATAAACGGCCGCGGATAGCAGCATTCCAGATATGTACAATGCACTTTTCTCCCCAACAACGGAACCAACGTTTTCCTTTCGTACGTGCATGCGTGCGGCTTTATCCCGACGCGACGTCTTCAATGCGGAAGTTTCGTATGTCATCGAGAAAACGTAAGTGAAACTTCGGTGAACAGACTCGACTCGCATGGGCGACGCAGGCGTTGGTCCCTCGCACAGCGTCCCACATTTTCTCACAGCTTACGCGAGATAGAGCAACATAGTCGCACTCCGATGTCCACTCGACACATTGAACCGCGATACAGAACCGGTCTCTGCGCGTAGGAACACAGCCAAGGAGGCACAGACCGAGCAAACTTCGACGAGTTTAGTATCATTTGGCTTCGTTAGTCGAGGTTATCGAGTATCGCGAAATCTGCCAAAATTGCCAATTCATCGAGTCTTCCTGCAGCCGGAGGTTCGTGAAAAAGCTCCCTGCCCGGGATTCGTTTATATCCTCGTAATTTTACGTCGAGCTATCGTAAATTGGTCCTCGATATGGCGCAATGTGTACGAATGTTCCATTCACGATATGATACAATGGCATTGTAATGCTTCGTTCCAAGCGATCGCCCGCCTCGAATCCTGGCATGAGCGTATTCGTAATTTACGATTGCGAGCCAGTCGGGCACTGGCCAAGGAAAAATCCTCCGCTCGGGAGAGAGCGAAAGATATATATCTCTTACGCTGGTATTTGCATCTTTTCTCGTTGGACGTTGGACCGCTTATGTTGGACGATGTATGCCCGCGCGAGATCAGTGGAATGTATAATATTGTAGTAACGTCAATTTTTCACCTCTTCGATACGTTCCTTTGAAAAATCTAGACTGCTATCGGTAGAAAAAAATTTGGAATATTTGACCTGAAAATGATATTCATGAATATTTAATCATTCACAAGGTTCTTCGCACGAGACCCGTGTCTCCCTCTCTCCTTTGAAGATTGAATGATGTCGTTCCGAAAAGTGAACGTTACGTCAGTGCATGTTCGTAGCTGTACGTGCGGATGAAAGTACGCTGGTGAGAGAGCATAAACTCAACATGCGAGTTGAATAATGAAGGATGTTTTATGCAAAGCAGGACCAGACGATTACGCGCGTATCCTTGCGACTGCAGCAAGGAAACCGAAATGCATGAAAGAGAAAGGTATTGAGCGGGCGGAGAGACGAAAACATATCGAGCAGCGCCGAGAGAAGTAGAACGGCTGCTGAGCGTTAATATGCATAGCGCATACGGTGACGCAAGCAGATGTGTATTGCTAATTACTTTACAACTCGTCCGTCGCCATTTCATCCCCAACTCTTCGCTCCATTCCGTGGTTCTTCGCATTGCCGGCGAAACGCGTCGAACAGATTGTGAATGAGAAATCGCCCGACGGCCGCGTTCGCCTTCCTTGCGAATTTTTCCAGACCCACTTCTCGCGAGAGCGCAAGCACAGAAGCGCAGGTACTCTGGCACCTGTACCCGTTCGCGGCAGATCGAGCTGATAAACGTGCACGCTCCCGAGCACTGAAAGATTGACGCCCGACTCGGTCTCCGGAGTCTGAGCCGAACAATCGAAATTCCGGCCAGTCGGGAGGTAATTCGCTCGGGCGAGCTGACCGCGGCGAGAAAAACGAATTCCGCGAGCGGTGCGGTGCGAAGTATCGTAAAAGTCGGCATCGTACTCTCCGCGCCCCTTCCTAAGTAGCGTCGATCGAAATTGCGCCGATTACGATCTGCATGTTGTAAATACGGGCTCGCCAAAGGCCGCGCGCGGGCAGCCTAAGCAGATTACGCCGGATAGTATCCACGCACCGACACTTTGCGTCGTCGATCATTTTATTGCCATCGCGTAACAATGGTGCCACGCAACGCGCGCCGTCCGTTAAATAAAAGTGTCCGACGTTGGGAAACGCCCACGGTAACTTTCGCCTCACACGAGTGCAAGTAACTTACTTAATAATTAAGACGAAGCACGTAGACGGAATTATAACTCGCACCGACAGGTCTGTCCCGATATTCGCGAACGTGTCTGTGTGTCGGTGCACTTAGCAAAATGTGTTGAGCCTATGGAAACCGTTGACCCGTGTATCGTAGGAACTGCAATGCGGGACCAGTCGATAACAGTTTTGCCATTTATCACGTTCCGACGAGACGGCTCTGTAGATGAGACGATAAGGGGGCACGTTTGGCACGACTTCATCGAAACGCTGGGGGTAGGGACAAAATTCGGCCGGATACAACGAACAGGGTTAGGTGTACGCGGAAAAGTACTTATAAAATTGATTTATATTTTCAGTCACAGCCGTCGCGTTTACGCTGGCACCTCCACTTCTGCCGCACCTGTTCGGATACTCGGCGGAATAGAGCACTAAACTGGTAGACGTAAGTGGCGAACAACGTGCTCTGGATTCGGTAACTCCGTAGGAAGCACGCGATACTAGTTTTTGTCAATCTACATACAGTAGAAAGCAACGGTTTATTGTAGTTCTCCGTAGACTCCGTGTACGCCGTGGTCGGCGCTAATCGTGATCGTCGCATTTATCATACTCAATCCTAATGGACCTGGCTTTTCGTTTCCGAGCGACGATCTCGATAGAGCTGCGAATATCACGAAACGCGGTCCTTTCCGAGCAAAGTCGTTGCCGATCGTTATGAAGTTTCACTGCGGTAACGAGGCGGGTTAATAAAATGCAAGCAGCGATTCGCCTAGTGTGCCGATGTGAACTATCCGATTTCGCGAGCTCTGACGCCACGAAAGGAAACCGAATGGTTCCGGATTGCGTTCGGCGAGAAACACAGGGCGCGACTAGCGGGAAACACAATATATCCAGTAATTACGACAAAATCGTTATTAACAATGTAAGCACTGAGTAGCCATCCTTCGTAGTCAGTTGAGTACGAAACCCTTGAAGAGCATGTGAAATTGAGATTGTTAACAAATTCTCAAACGTAACGTGACTGCATTTTCTCCAGCAAAATGATTCGACGTTTTACGAGGATCGTTAATCATAATTACTTACGAACTGCCACGAGCGGATCGAATCTCTCGAGGCGCACGCGTCGCTGCCGGGTGAAATCAATATTTTTAATTGACCGAATACTTCCAATCGGCATCGATTTCTCGTGCGAAAATCGGATAGCGCGGTACACACACGTGGATCGGGCGCGTCGATTCGGAAGAGATCGTAGGAAACGAAATGACTTAAGCCCGATAATTACCGGCCACGGCCGAGATCGATTTTCGAGCGCGCACTTTCTCGGGATGAAAATACTGAAGAGGACATAAAATGTTAACGTGCCCCGCGGCCGATCCAATTTCAGTCGGGGAGGTCTCCCTCTCTCTCTCTCTCTCTTTCTCCAGATCGGTTTCGCTACGTGCGCTAGAATACTTCCTTGCCTCCGATCTCATTATGTGCTCTAATCAAAGAATCAGCGCGGAATGATATAACAGGTGATTCGAGGCAAGGATCGTTCTCGTATGGCGTATGCCGTCCCACGGACCCCGATTGAGTCCGATCGAGTGCGATCTACGGACCTAGCTGATCGAGAGCATCGGGAATATCGGGAAAGTCCCGGTGAAGCGCTGCCAGCGATTTTCTGCCAGGAATGTGCCAGAGACGCAACCGTGCGGCTCATAATATACGATGAGAAATACCGTTCTGTCGCTGAAATGATTTACAACTCGTTGAAAGTCGCTCCGCAGGCCAACCGTTTCAGCCGGCGGCGGCGCCCGCAAGATTTTTGCGTTTTGCGGTTACAAAGTGATTGCGCGTGTAAATCCTTCGAGCGGTGCCGAGCAAATTGGACATAAATTTGGCGAATAAACGGGAGCGGGTAACAATGTTCTCCGCTCCCGACGGATATGTTCGCCTTCATTACCGCATTTAGTCGCGGAACAGTCGTAATGGCACTAACAATGGAGCGTGGAAGCGGGAATTAGCCGTGCGATATGTGAAGTTGTGCGTATTTCGAAGGCTTCGAATTTCTAAAGAAACGCAAACGGCCCAGGCGAGGCGTAATTGAGCAATATTCCGTGGAAACTGGCGGTCAACGATCGGAGGGGAAAATGGTAATCGGTGAAGTTTGATTTTTTGCCAATCGTTTCCACGTACTCCGTCGAGGAAATAACGGAGCACGTTATGCAACCGAACGGTCAGGAGCAAGACTTCGAGAGGCGCGTCCGGCCGAATATCGACAATGGGCAAACCTGTTTTCGTGGGTCGCCTGACATTCGGCCGGAGCGGGTCGATAAACTGGACGTTGACCTTCGCAATTATGACATCGACGTCGATTTGCCGAAAGTCACCTGCTCTCGCCGCTTTCGGTGCGTCGAAGACGAGGGGGGGACAGGAAATCAGCTACCGAATACTTACATACGATAACTGCACAATCCGCGTATCAAGTTTCGATGGTAATCGGAACCGCGATCTGCTATCGCACGTATTTCTGCTGTATTCCACTTGTTGCCCGCAAAATTAGCGCCTTCGCAGGCATTGAGAAACACCGGGCAGTGGGCATCGCGGTTTCGTCGATTGAAAAACCTTCTGTAAATGCGAGCATAACGCTCGACAGGCACATCGCTGAGATTTTTGCTTTTCATACGAATTATTATGTAATTTTCGTGGATCACGTAACGGCTTCTTACTGAACGAGCTTTGTCGGCGCAAGAGCGTAGGAAAATCGTAGTTTACATAACCCTCACTTCGACGTACGGACAAAGCTAGAGAGTCCACCTACTTCGAGAATGGAAACCGTCACGCGGATGCTCTTTATGATGACAGTGCGATGAGGCAATGTCGTGCTAGCCCAGTTCTCCGATGTCGGGTGCGAAGCGTGCGACGCGTCCGGACAATAATGCACGCAACTTATTTACAACAGGTGAAGATGATGCCAGGCCGGCCGAAGCCCGTCGCTCTCGAAAGTGTCACCGCGACTGGCGAGTTGCAAAAATTCTCTTACATAATAACGAGAACAATGGACTGTGCTGTGTAATACGCTTTTTCCCCCCTGACGAAATTTGCAGGTGTCAATAAAATTAGCAAGGATCGCTTTTATTTAGACGCTAATTATCCTGCTCTAAGAAGCAGGGAGGAGGAAGATCGGCTGTAATCCGTAAACGTGAACGAAAGGTGCTCGACGTACCGTTATCTCTAAGTATGTCATAAATCAGAATAATCTTAACCCCATGGCAAGTCTGTTAATAAATACCCACACCTCATACCGCTTGCCTCTTGATAAACTTGTTTGACTCGGGCTTCAGCTGCGTTTACGCGCACGAATCGAATGCATTTAGGGGAAGTGGGTCAGAAATGACGTATTCGTGAGAGAATTTATTTCAACGGTTAATTATGGGGACAGGTGTCATAGTTTGTAAGTCCGCAATAATTAACGCCGTTTGAAACGGCTCCTCCGCTTCTTACGCCACAGAATGTAGCCTGCCCGACCATTACACACGTGCTTGACGAGCTATTTTAGAAATCGATCTTTTTCCACGTAGAACCGTCATTAAAGTGCGCTTAAATAAACAAACTACTTTCACATCGACACGAAAACTATTCCTTTCCGACTGCCTCCTTGATAGCGAACTCGGCTAGACTGAGGCGCTCACTGTATTGTTTTTCTCATTTTCACGATCGGTCATCCGGGTCGTTGAATGACTCTGACAAAAAGTTGAACAAGTGGCCAGTGGCAAATATGGATGCATGTGACCACATGTTTACCTACACATCTAAATCGTATATGGATTTCCGATCGTGATCAAGTCCATACCGACAGAACGTTATTTAACATAAATATATTCTGGTGTACGCCGCTCATATGCACGCTGATAAGACAGGTTTTAGACGATCGCGTGCCCTGCTAACAGGTGCGAAGTATCTTGACAGATTTCCCACCATATTTCACTTCCGTCGCCTCTCGAACCGACAAGCTTCATAATTCACGTAACGTGTGCTTTTGCGAGAGGAGCCGTGTGATTAAGTTTAACGCCTCTGGCTCGATCACGGGGATACGTCAAGTTCGCCCCCTTAATTATCGTTGACGTCTTACTCAACCGGGAACCAGCTGCTTTCGGCCAACTCGCCGCACCGCCATTATTTTATCCTACCGCCTACCGCAGATATATCTCTTTATCAGGCGTTCGCAGGATGGCAACGACATGACAATACGATACGTCACTCGATGAAAAGAAAGCTGAGTCGTTAACGAAGAAGAATGTCCGCAATGACTTGCGTTTTATCATCGCTATCGGCGATCGGGCGATTATCATAAAGAGGGGAGTGTTCGATCAAATTTCGAGGCGGTAAAAGTTGGTCATTTCTCACGCTGACGGAAATCTTTCTCGCGGGAGTCGACCGTAATTTGGCGAATTTTTCGTTAAATCGCCCCCCTGAGGGCCTCGTCGTGTTCTTTCTCTCCCGGCCGAAGAATTCGCGATCACAGCCTTGAAAGATCGAGAAGAACACGGGTAATTGCACGCTACCAATGCTTCATCCGTATCTTGCCGCGGGATCAGCTTCGTGCATAGAATGACAGGCTAATAAACTGAGACGTGTACACGTACGTACGTAAATGTCAAATCGGTTCAGCACACAGTTTCGACGTACAAGGTGGCGCATTCATGTAGACGCATTTTCGAGCGTCTATCGTCTCGTGTCAGACAATGGGATGGCCTGGATGGCCCTTTGAATTAGCTACACTTGTCCGATTCGGTTTGCTAGTCCGCTCAATTATCGAAGCACTGATCGTCGCCGGACCCGCTGCTTCCCAGAGATTGGCGTATCAATAATTCAACGCGCGTCTAGCGTACCGTGACCGTATCACCGATAATGAACCGGACGATTTTTCCGGCGCAATGCGAGCGACGAGAAAGCAATCGTTCGAGAAATTATACTGCAGGAGAGCAAAACTGCATGGATGTTGCTAAAGAAAAGACAATTCTTTGTGGTAGTTTGTCAATACAGACGCATTCGGCATCGAACCATGAAACTCTCCGTTCAAGAAGGATAAGATTGAACAGATTCAACAATTCGCTTTTATGAATACTCCGTAGCACATCTACGTAACACTCTTATTTACGAGCTGCTTCTTTATAAGAGGACTTGAATTCTCGCCAATTCCATTAGCCCTTTCCTGCTCTTCAGACTCTAGGAAATTACAGTTCCGGAAGAAGCAAAAGACACGTCCGAGAGTTTTATCTTCGTACGACGGAGTGGCATAAAACGTTTGGTCGAAAAGCCGTAAAATACGACGTAGCATGAGACGTCTTCGACAAAAATTCAGCGGGATTCTGCCGAGAAAACGAGCAGTCGTATTCATCCCGCGCACACGTCGTCACTGATATTTACCGTGGGAGTCCACCGCGCGGCGCTCTTGCAATTTACGTTGCGAAAGTTCAAATAAAAGGTTGGAGCTTGGAGCCTCGAGTCGTTATAATGGGACAGCATCGACTACGGCACTAGAGGCGCGCGCGCAAGGTACGCTTAATGTCGCGCCTTCGACGTGCATCCCTGCCAGCTGTTTGAACGAGGTTCATGATCCGCGAATTAACCGCTGTGACGATGCGAGTCCTTCATCTTCTTCGAGCTCAGTATTATAGATGGCTATGTCGTGCAGTATATAAGTAGGGTATACAGCATAACAGAGTTTGTAGCATAGATCCGGCATTCTATCGTTTTCTAACCACTCGTCGCGCATCAAGGGATATTAGACAGTACAAAATTTACGATAGAACATGAAAAGATATGTCTAGTCAACACAATGTCCGTAGATTTTGCTGTGTGTATGATATTTTTAATTGGCTCGTATCGTGAGCAACAGATAAGGGCGCTAAACAGCCATTATCCCGATAACGAGTGCTAACTTGTGCCGCTAGAAGTTGCAAGAATGCAATGCAACGTTCTCGTGTGGCGCTTCGACAAAAACGTGCAACCGTGAGATAATTACGAGGCGCAAGCGGAAGGCAGGCAGGCGGGCAGGATGGGGTGCACGAACCGAGGAGCACGTGTATTTCGTTAATTTCTGCTCCATTACGTGGTTAGGCAAATCGGTAAGTGCAAACACAGCGCGCGTGAATGACGGATATTATCGAATGAGCTACTCGAAGGCATGACGACGGCATGCGCTACAAACGGTCAAGGTGCTAAGAAATCTTGCGGAGGTGTTGGTTACATAAAAAAATAATTTTACTAAGGTCGCCGAGCGGCTGTTCATTAATATTATTACTGTTATTAGAGCGGGTAAGATTACTATTATAAAACGTGCAAGAGCGCGCTTTATATTCAGCGGGTTTTGATTCGACTATTAAGGCTAATGTGTGCTATCAAGATGTGTGCACGGCGGAAAGATGTTACATCTATAAGATATCATTTCGTTATGTCGAATCGAGAGTGATTAGTCTTGCCGAGTTATCGCATTGCGTGTAGGATGCATGTTATATGGAACGTGTGTCTATCGAGAAATTCTTCGATTCGACACAGGGTGGGCGTGGATGCGCACATGCACACACGATCTCATTCGCATGATGCATTTGCGTCAGTCCTGGGAACATACTGGCCTTCCAGGAGTCTCGACCGACACATAGTGTATCCGGCAACAAACACAACGTCGTCAGATAGAAAAAGCAATCTGCCTATTGTTGTAGTTCTTTATCCGGCCAATCAGCCTTGTAATTTCAATATCGGAAAGTGAGGCTGTGATACAGCGACAGCAATAATAATAAATACGGGTCGTAGATGTAAATCGACGGATCGACAAATCGCGAGCGAGAAGTCAGGCAGGCGAGTGTGTATGTGGACACGATCGTCGATCGCCTTCGCGCATATTTATACGCTCGAACGTGAAAGCGTCAGAAATCATACGGTGCATGCTCACATTCTCATGCTGCGAAAATAGAACCGCACGTGTAACGTCTGCGCTCGCCACTTTTTTTGCAGCCCTCTACCATCTTCGTTTTCACGACTTTCTTCTGGAACTATGTTATCAAATAACCGGCACACTTATGCGTTTGAGAATATAAATTTCATGCGTCACACATTTGAATGACCCGCATTATAAATATCACGAATGACGTTAGCATGTGGGAGGGTTTTTCCAGATTTCTCTGCTCTCCCCCCGATTTTATATTTCACGGACCCCTGCCGCACGCACACACGCCCGCGCCGCACCGACTTTCTACCGACCGTGATCATACGCATTGTAACGTAAGTTCGGAAGAAGCGAGAGCGCAATGGAAACGGTCATTAACAACGCAACGGCAGATATGTCAGTCCGTGTCCGTGGCGAGCGTGAGATTCCGCAGTTCGATAAACGAAGCCTTCGGCCGTCGCCTTCAAACACGAAATCCCGCAATCGGCCTGCGAACGGTGTATAGATTGTGCCGTAAAATCTCTGGATACGGATACGCACTGGCTGAGTCGAACGTAACGAGCGCATCGTTGGCTGAAAGCAGCGTAGGGCGCGAAGTTACCAAACAGTTTGTATTTCAAATCGGCCGCGTTTCTCCGTTGCTCAAGAGCACTCGACTGGCGTGCGACTTTTACGTCGCTCGCCGAACATCCCGCACGTACGCGCGGAACGCTTCACGCGTTGCCGCGTCGCGTCGATTCGCAGAAGTGCCGAGGAGAACGAGAAGGCCGGCAAAGCTTGGACGGAACGGTCTCGCAGATGGAAAGTGCGATGATCCGCTCCTGAACTTGGCCTTGCCCTTGTCCTCGTCCTCGTCTCATCTTACGGAACGGCTCCGAAGCGTTGCACTCTCGCGCGGAGCGGGTTATTGTGCAAACTTCAGACACCGGCGGAATGTGATCGGCCGCGACGATTGCGGCGAGGGTGAAAGGGGTTTACGAGCGAGAAAGTTGGTGCCGTTGCAGGACGAGGAGGATCCGTCGGAAAGACCATCTGACACACATTAATCTTCTTGTCGAATTGCGAATATTAATCCGGCTCGGTTCGGTAGTGAGCTTGTAAGTCATATTTAGGTCGTCTGAAGGTTTAAGTATGCCGCTGACACGTGGTCATGCCTTCTTAGAATCTTAAGTAATTACATGGATGCATTCTAAATTGAGCTGGAATGTGACGTTGATGGATGGAACATTTATTTCAACTAGCGACTACAGCCTGCCGCCGACTCGCGACGAACAATATTTAACGGAGTCCATGCGGGAATCGTTGCGAGAACGTCGGCGCGGAACGAGAAAAGGCCAATTGATGGAAAGTTAGAAACCGTCCGAACGCGACACGGGAGAACTGTCACCGTGCAATAAAACGGCACGAAAATTCCGTCGCGATAGTTGCGTCAATCGATGGAAACGATCAGGGATGGTGCCGTTTAGAGGATTCCGAATGTCCTACAAGGTGGCGTTTATTCAATTTCCAATCGTCTGATAGACGTTCGGCTAAGATTATCGACCCGTTCGGATCAACCTCCCCTAAGCAACTATTGCCGAGCTTCTTTAATCCCGATCAAATTCCTATTCGACTCCACGCTCACATAAATCTGTCTAACACGGACGTATCTAACCGCGTCGTCTTTTCTGTAATCCTGTCAACTGTCTCAATGAATACGTCAAACTTCACGGAAATGTTTCTCATTTGCCAAGCGGACGTCGTCGGCTCCATAATCGCGCGCAGTGCCGTTTTATAAGGCAAAGATTTGTATCTGGTTCGGTATACGGAACTAACTTCGGTATAGGGATCGACAAATCACAAACAGTTCGGCGAGCACTACGGCGAACGGACTCGCTCGAACGATTGATACGAGAGAAAGGTTTATATCGCCGTCCTAATCGCCGGATGTGGGTACTCGCTACAATAAATTTCACGGCCAGTCCCATCGTCTGGATCGTCCTACTAACCGCCAAGGGCCACGTTTCCTCCAATTCTATCGCGATTTATGCTCGGAGAAGTAGGTCGCCTAAGGAATGCTTTTTTTGCCACTCGTCCTCGTGAAACGTCGTCCCGCCCACACTGTGCTCCATTGTTCTACGACGAACGAAAGGAAAGAAGAAAAGTTTTCGGAAAATTGCAGAGACCTCAGCCATCGATCGCCAATAAATGGAACAGTTCTAGGTTGGTTCTTTGATAATGCAAGGGAGAGAGTGTGACGAACATTGTTCTCTGCATCTTACGCTCGGACGATCCGCGGAGACGTAATGCGAAATAGTGAAATTACTGACTTAATTGTTAAAGAAGGTCTCAATTTTCAATGCTTGCGATTTTCAATCGTTCAGCCTTCGTGTTTCATACCTACATTTTCGCAGCGTAAAATAGATTAACATTCCGCGATCCGCAGATAATGATCAGGACTGATAAATGGAGTATCCGGTAGTTCGCACGTGCCTAATACAATTTAGCCGTTGTTCGGCTAGCTCGCATTCCGAAAACGAAGAAAAATGTCTACGCATTCGGCAGATTTCACCGCACCAAGCTTGTTAAATTTTCCCGTACGATCGTGCACGCGCTCTTACGTGTGGTTGCAATTAACGTAAAACGTCGGATCATTATCACTGCTCAGAGCCGGTGACGACGTGTGGATTTCAATACGTCGAACGATTCAACGATACCCTTTTAGCGTCCACAGATGTCGTCGGCAAGAATGCAAATCACTTTTCATTAGAAAGTGCCTGCGAGATAATGGTCCGTATGTTTACTTTGACACTCATAGTCACACGAGATTCGCGAGAAGTTTCTCTCATTCAATGCCGTTTTCTCTTTGCTACAATTACGCCTTCATTAGGGTGATTCCGTTCTTATAATATCCCGCGAATTTTATCGCGGCGTGGCCAACGACGCGGGGATTGACTCCTATAAAACTGAATGGCTCGCAGTCGAGACCGAAGGAAGTCGTAAACTGCGCGTTAGCCAATTTCCAGTTATCACATCCTTGTCAAACTAGCTTCATTGGTTGAGTTAGGCCGATGATTTACGGCTAAGTTCGCACTCGCTGTAAGATATTTACGTAGCGAATTATTATCGCAACATAGATCGTTATTGCATTCCTTTCAATAAATAATTTAATATATTTATCATTGGGGATATTAAAATAATTTCCACCGCAATATTCTAGCCCCGGTTTCGCGTATGTACGTATTCCCGGACTCAACATCCGGCAAAGTGAACTTTATCGTTTCCCTTCAATCGGCAATACGAAAATCGAAAGTAATAAGTGGCTAATGTGTGCACAAAAATATTTCAAGCCGAACGGTTGGTCGCCTTGACATATCGACGCGTAAGTTTCCTTCGTTACGCCGATCCCCTCTCAGTAATAATCGCTCGACCACTTACACTAAAAGTATATAATTATGCTGTGGTGGAGCAACCGCCGTTACCGTATTCAAAGTATGTTTCGTGAATTTCACTTCATCGGCAATATCGCATAACCGGTGCAGATAATGTGCAGAAGCGCATTTTTCTGTTCGATCAGGATACGCAAACAACCGCTTATCTGGCGTATTTTTAATTTGCCGCGTTCCAATCGATTTGAGGAGAAAAACTCGGTTACCTTCACTTGTGGTTAGAGCCCCGGAATGAAACACTGTATAAATTCTCCGTGAACCTTTCGGCATTGATTCTCTCCGCGTCTACCGCGATCCGCGATATCAGGTGAATCGAAAGCAGGAGGGAGGACTCGCCTGAGAAAGATGATTCACTCGAACGCACAGACGCAGACGTTTCTAGGACAGGCCGTTATTACTTGTTATTAGGACTTATTAGCTTCGATCCTCCATTACCAGAACTGCCAGTTTCGCACTTTGTCAATTCCTGCGGGGCGAGAAAGTGCCGATATTGAAGAGTAACGCTCCGAAGATAACTGGGCATTAATATTTTCTATTACTTTCCGCTCGCCCCCTTTTAAAGCTTTATGCTCCGCCGTGCGGTATATAGGACGAGTCGATGGTCGACGCCTTTCGAGTAATTGCCCGGCAAATAGCTCATTTACAAACCCGACGACTCGAGACGTCAAGTTCCACGGTCAGCATCGTGCTTCTTCATTGATCTTGTACGTTGAATCGACGCGACTCGGTACGCAATTTTATTGCCCATTGAGAACCGATGCTTCTTTATGGATGTGGTAACCTGTTTCATTATTGTTCACTGACCCGTAATAGATGCACCTGCAATCCGATCGTGTACACCACGCTACCCGTGTACTTCAGACCGCGAAGTTCAGCAAATAGAATCGTTTGCTCGTAACGCACATTATTTCTTCTGCAATAAGTTTCGTTCCCTTTAACGGAGATCGAATCGCAGTGAGGGTTAAGCGGTCATTCAATGTTATATTTACGACTCGTCTGGGTCATTGCTACTCGTTAGCGAGAAAATAGCGCGCTCCTTTCTCTCATTTCGATTTTTTCCACTGTTCGTCCATGCTCGCGGGCGCGCGCGCGCGCTTTGGCTAGTAAACCGAACGTTTGATGAGTTGCGGTTTATTTCCGCGAAATTACGCTCCCCGAGTTCGTTCCCGATGAACTCGTAAATCCTGATTATAGAGAATTATACACGCTCGTGCCTGCCTACCCTTGTTCGCAATGTCATTACTAACGTCCAGACCGTAAAGGATCCTCGCGCCTCATTGAGAAGTCTTCGATGTGATTTCTGCAGGATAGTACAATTTCGCGGAAACATTTCGACGCCGAGCAATGATTGCATCACATCTGTGAGGGGTCATCAGACTGTGCGAGGTATTTGTATAGCAGAAGTAGGGAGAATGAGAGGGAGACCGAGACTTGGAGTCGATGTAATGCCTTCAAACTAATTGACAATGAATGAACGCATCGCGAACGCGGATTATTCTACAAAGACTTGCTGTGACAGGACTGCACGAGGAATCCGCGTATACGTATTGTGGCGACCGAACGTTTCTCGGGAGAAAATTCCGCTGGCGTACGTTCACTCCACGTCCGTGACATCGTACGTTCCTTTTATCCCCCGCATAATGCGAGCGAGCAGGTTCAGGCGGTTATCTTTGAAATTCTATGGTGAGCGCGACAAGCGGTTGCGCGCTGTACGGATCAACGTTTGATCGTTGCGACATATTTCTTCAGCTCTATCTTTACATCGCGTTCTTGCACAATCGTTTGCGCGGCCGTTTCAATTTCGTCGCGATAAGCTTCTCGGAGAATGAGAGAAGGAAGAGCGGAGAAAGTGGCGTGACAAGTAGCTGCCGCTAATTGACTCTGAGTAGATTTTATTGATAGAGTGTACTAGACGCAATAGGTACAGGAACAAAAGGAAATGACGTCTCAGCTTTCCAGCGGCACCAAATATGCTAATTGCGCCCGGCGCATATAACTAATGCCGCTTTCGCAGGGAATTAGTCTCGACAGGAAGACAAAGCTTTCACACCAATTAACTATCTTCCTCGACTATCCGGACACATTTTATGCTTCACTGGCACTTCCGACGGGACCACGGACTTTGATACCGACTGCGAAGAATCTTTAAATTCCGCGCGCTCATTGCAGAAAGTTACCGTTGGTTAGAGAAAACTCGTGCATTCGACGCGAGTTCATCAGATTCGTCACTCGTCTTGTGTTTTGCATTATCGAACGAAGTTCTAACTGACGAACTGTATGCACCGTCGCGGTCAGAGCTATTCAGGCCCAGAACTGTCAAGCCACGTAACATGTCCTAAGTCGACCTAAGTTAAGGGTTCTCGAGGAACGATTCATTGACATGATGGCAATCTGGGATCTGCTAAGCCATAAACATTATATAAATTGATGATTAACCACGTAAATACCGTAAGTGAGACGTCGCCAGCGCGTGGCTCTGGACTCCAATTACGGCCATGACCGGTTGCTGTATTTCGTGGAAATTACAAGCGGACGCTACCAGGAGTCGGTTGTTTCTGCCGTTCGCCGAGCGTAAACGTCGTCGAAAGTAAGCGCGTTCAAATGAAAGGTTCAAAAGTAACCGGATTCAAGTTTTCGGAGAAAAACCGCGCATGGAAAGTATTGTCGGCATTGCTCGGACCCGACCGTCGTGGTGCCGGAGTCGGTCACCGGTCACTGCTTTGAATGAGTCAAAATGACAGGGTGCAAAAGTAAAGATGCTCGGGCGAGACATTCGCAGAAAGACTTTCTGCGCTGATCCACACTTAGTACGGTCGACCTATTTCCCGCATTTTGTAGGAATCATATTGTGGACATTCCAGAATGTCACTTCCTGTCATTTGCAACGAACGAAACGGTCAAACGTTCAAAGGAACTCAGCTGGAAAGTTTTGGTATAACGATCCTAAAATTGGTTCCGTTTTGGGTCAGGCGAAATCGATCTCCGACGAGTGGTACTTGGATCGGACAAATGATGTCATTCGGCCTCGACTCTTCGACGTGTTCAATAAGAACAGCTCCATTTCCGCTTTTTCTCTCGCTGTAGGCGGTGACATTGCGATGGATATCAACTATGAGTCTTTTGTAAGATGGTTTATTCGGTAGGGCAACGGGAGAATGAACTAGAAAGTTTCAATCAACTCAAAAGAGCAGGCCACATGTCGGAATTGAATTGATCCGTGAAAACAGGCAAGTTCACTGATCGATACGTATCGACAGTAACAAATAACGAAATGAAATCTGTCTTGGATATACAAAAGCGCAGACGAGGTATAGGATAGACCCATCGTCTTACGGGACTTTGTGTCCAACATACAGCAATACGAATCGCGCCAAAAATCAGGTTAATTCGAGCGCTTCCAAACAATGATTTAATTAGTATATACATATATACATCCAGTATATAGCACGATGTCAAGAAACTTGCGGCTCGTATCGAGAAAGCATAAAATGTCTCGTCAAACAAAATTCCTGCTAATCAGTGTGATAGACTGGTTCAAAAACAAGCGTGTCAACAAGAAGACAGGCGTTAATGAAACGACGGTCGACAGTTTGACATTAGATCCTCGCGGATGGCGTTAGGCGGACGACTTAATTGGATTAACAGGCGACACGATTGATCGTGAACAAACGCGATCCATCATCGAGGCACGTCGATCAGAAGCACTCATTCAGCTCCCGGACTTACTATCACTTTCATGCCAGTCTCACTAACTCGCCTATTATCTCGTGTTCGAATCATTCTTCTATTCGTACTTCGGCACACGGAAGAACGTACTGCGTAAGACTATGTCACGATTATATTCCATCGACGATAAATCAAACGCCTTCGTGGATTGATTTTATTTGCATTCACCGTTACGTGCTCGTCCTACGTGCATACCATGTAGAGAATCATCGATCGATGCCAACTAGAGTTCAATCTTAATCTAATCGTCATCCCGCGATTTTTTACAAACGTCTCCTATCCTTTCCGACTTGCCCGTCCGTCTCCTTCCGCGTCGAAGTTTGTCACGATCGAATTCCACGGACGATAAATCGGCCGCCCTCGTCGTGGATCGATTTCATTTGCATTCGCTCGCGGTGGTGGTTGCGTGCTAACCAAGTGATGCAGAAAGCGTGACACAGTTCAGCCGATCGGCCGGACAGCTGCCGTTGCTCTGTATTATTGCTCTGTTACCGTGTTACTGACTGCGGTGTGCTTCGGAAATAGAGAGTGGTCCCGATGGTTTCGAGACCGGCAATGCGGAGCGCTAGACGTCGCCTATTTCTATCTACATCCTTCACTCGTTTTCACCGTTGCGATCGCGCTCTGCCCTCGCTCCTCCAGGAAATACGTTTCAATGGTCGAGAAATGAGATTCCGATTGATTCATTTCCATTTACGTCTTTACGTAACGCAAGAACCGTACCGCTCGTCAGTTGCCAGAAATTTATGGCAACTGTCGTACGAAGCCTTGTTCTCTGTCCTTCCGTTCGAAGAATTATTCGCTCGGCGTTTCCATTTGCGTACTTATAGCATGTAGTCTCTACTAATTGGAACAACCATTTCTTGTCGCATCTTTCCAATATTTCTGTTCAATTTCTTGCTTCTTCGGAATACACATTTTACCGGCCTAGCCAATGAATATCTGTGCTAGAACAGACTGATTCAGTCTAATAACCTGACGTTTTTCTGTAAGTGACGGCGGCGCGTCTTCCACCTTGCATCGAATTACTTTTTCGTGGGTCTCAATAGCAGGAAGTTGTTCCCGTGCAATCGTCGCTGGTATCTCTCGTCGTAACAGCTGACGCACACTCGCGCTTCCTGCGTGGTCCGTGTAATTGCCGTGACAGTTGCACGAAGTTGTACCCGTTTAATGAACCGAATGTATCGGAACGTACTGAGTGTCGGATCGCAGACTTACGGTACAAGTGCAATCGTTCCGGAACCTTTTAAAGGCACACCGAAAGATCTCCTGTAAAGCCGTTCAGCATAGAGGAATTTCAGGACTTCATTAACGAGCGCGGAATTTTCGTGTGATAAAATTTGACACTGTTCCGGTGAAATCATTTAATTCGTTTCATCGTAAAATCTGCTGCTCTGTGAATTTTACGGCTTTCCCGTTAAAATCGTAAAAGGTTGCCAGTAATTATCGTATACGGTGGAACAAATTATATATATATATATATCGAGCGTAAGATCGCTATTTGATTGTTACAAACAAATTAAGCAGAAGATAAGCAGTGGACAGGTAATTAGGAAATGCCACTATGGCGTATATTTTTCTACTGCGAGCGCTGTAATGTCGGCAATGTAATGCAGTCGGAATCACTGACCTGGCCAGAAACGGTATAAGCTGATCTCGAGAAGATGATAAAAGTCAGTCAATGACCGGCGAGAAGGCGGTCGAGCTAGTTTCGTTCAGCTCACGAAACCCAGGGTCTACTGGTTTTGGCCAATGTCAAGTGCACAACGTCGAACGAGACAGGCCACCGACTCTTCTTGCTTAATACTTGATTTAATAGGCCGGTGCCGTTCGCCTCGAAATCTCGTCGAACGATCCCGACCGCGCGTGTTACATAAACCCCGACTTCGCTTTAATTCTCCGCGCTAATATTTATTCGGAATTTTATCTCCTAATTATTTCCACGAATTTCATGTTATCGTTTTTGTTGGTACGCTTGTGTATTTCGTATGCTTTTACTATCTTCATCTGGCATTCATTATTACATTTCTTACGTTCTCGAAGTTTATATTTAGAAACATCTAACAAATGATACATATTTAGTACGCCTACTCGTTGGGTCACTGACTTATGTAACGTTTTCCTCGCGCTAACTCTTTGTCGATATCAGGAAGAAGGATTAAAGCAGTCGACGTAAGAAGTCAATGCGTGGGCGGATTGAATGATCACGGAAATCGTTCGGCTGTCCGCTCGACCAGACGCGGCCGGAGACGGGAAAAGTTTTACCTCTCTTCGCCATTACCTTAATGAACGGCGTTGTTTTGTGGATACGAGCAGGGCCGCGTCCAGTGCGCCGCGCTAATTAACTCCCTACGCCGCCCGCATATATTGATTCGGAGAACCGTTGTCAGGCACGTCGTTTGTTCGTCGCACGTTTTTACAGATCCTGGCCGTACGTGCCTTGACCGCCGCTTCACATTCTGTATTCACTCAAAGCGGAACCGGCGAGAACCAGCCGAGGATTGTACCGTGTTTAAATTCATCGGACGATGCAACGTTCGCATCCTGAGCGGCGTCGTTAATTGATCAACGTGTGAATCCCGGCGGGCTTATCTTTTTGCACGGGTAACCGAGGCGGCTTTTTACACGTGATATCTCTTTCTGTCAGCCATAAGTCCCGGCCGATTCGACGGGGCGCCGGGGCGGGAGAATGAAAGATCGAGGTCCTCTCAGGCGCCGAAACGAGCCTGGTTTTCACTCAACGAGCGTCTTCCTCGAATGTCGCGGATCGAGGCCACGTGAAAGGCATACAGGCGTGAGTATGCATAAAAGTTGCCCACAAACGTCCAGTGCGCCGCGCGTTCCTTCCTTTTGTATCCCCTGCGTACGTATGGAAATGTCGGCTTCGCGGCACTCTCGTGATCCAATTACGGCGGATCCAATCATTTTCCACGTTTCAGTGCTCGCCAGTTGACCTTTAGCGTCGCACTTGCTAATACGAAAATTGCACAATAACGTTAGCTGTATCTGCATACGTACGAACGAACGGACGAACGTGCCCGCGCGGTTTGCAGCTTGAAATTCGCCAGAGTCCGTGACGTTCCGTTTGTTCGCTCCTTGACTCGAACTCGTGGAATTTCACTATGTGCTAGTTCTGACAGAGTGAAGTATCGCTCGCGATAACCTCGCGCGAGAACGGCACCGGTACCGGCACGTGCCCAGGATTGCTTAAAAAATATGTCCGCGGACGATCGGTGAAGCGTGTCGCGCGACGCCCGAACTCGCATACTAATGGGCAAATTTTGATTCGCTCTTCGATTCACAGCGTGACATGTCGACGCGGCTCGTATCTTCGTCGGGACCATCCGGAATGTAACGCTTCATTTGCAAGTCGAGTGCGAAACAGAAGGCGGCAATCGGCGTGCCAATGACGCGGATCCTAGAAATCTTTGACTCCGAATTTCGTTTAAAAGGGAAGAACGTTGTAAGTTAGCAGTTCTTATTGACGGGGATATAGGGGACGCGACTGAAATGCAAAATTTCTGATTTGAATTTCGATATTGAGTGGCAACAATTGGGTCGTGACGGGAAATCGGTGGGAGGCCGGAATATTCTGAGTGACGTTGTGCATTTCTTGGAATTCTCCTGGCCAGCAAGAGTCACTACAGAGAGTAAAGGCATTGCGCCCGGTCGTCCGTATAAAATTCGTAAATTCAATTTCAACATTGAAAATCTCAGAATCAGAAGTCGTTCACAGGCGTGTAAACCGTCTTGAGACAGGAGTCGCCGTCTGATCTCAGCGAAACGATGTTGTAAACTAACGGTTTAACGAAACTCATTAAGTCACTTTGATGGAACAATGCCGTTAACCTACCGATTGCCTGGTCCGTCTAACAAGTTTGAGAAATTCTACCCGTGGACCGACTCCTTGCTTCCCAAGTAGCAATTTCGAAGAATTAACGAGTAATCGTGACGGAGTATCATTAACAACTCGACGAGTCTCGTATTGTAGAAACGGATTAGTCGGTCATTAGGCATCTCTAATGTCTTCACAATTCGTAAGTGTTACAACCAAATCGTATTACACCGCGCCTAATTAATCCGCCCCAATACGATCTAGCGGCAACACATTACTTACGACTTTTTGCCCGGCGCGCGACGATTACAGTGACCATTAGCAAACATACTGCCGCAGTAATGAAGCGACGGGATAATTGGATGCTTACGTTGGTTGGTTATAAACGCTCGCAGGGCGGAACCAGGAAATCGAACGATTTTATCATTTCTGGTCTTCTCTCCCTTAACGGACCTCGTAGCGGGAAGGCGTTGTGCAGACCAGACGCCATAAATTGCCGGCAATTAAACGGAAACGTACGCGTCGCGTAGTCAGCAAGAAGTATCACCACTCGCGGCGGAGGGAAAGAAAGAATTGTATGAAAAGGGGGCGAGGAAGTCGTAAACTCGCGTGAAGAGGGTCTCTCTCTCTCTCTCTCTCTCTCTTTCTCTCGAGTCTCGGGGCGTTCGTAAAAACGAAAGGTGGAATAATTAAAAACTTTCCTTAAAACAACCGCGACATGATGAGAGACGAGACTCTTTTCTACCTGAACGCCGTCTGCGCGATCGTCTGCGGGCGAATGAGGCCTCATGTGTGAATTTCGCCGTTGTAAAAGTGCAAACGATAAGTTACGGGGCCTTCTAACGATCGGCACCTTTCTCGTCCCACTGTTCTCGTCACTTTGGCTGTTGTCGCTGCTCGAAGTGTGGGTGCAGACGGGTTAATACGTACGCGTATGCGCACACGTGTAGCGTGGCGTAAGCGGAGTCATGCGTAAATCTACCTTGCGGTTTCTTTCTTTCTTGTCTCCCTTTCTTGCGCGCGAGGAAAGAACGTGTAACGTCCTTATCCGCGGTCTTCGCGCGCCAAAAGAAGAAAGCTGATGCACCGGTTTAATGCCCTACGCTCGTTGTAGCGGGACGGAAAAAAATGGATGAGTGCGTGAGAGACGAACGGAAACAAGTGGGAGTGTACGCGTACCGCAGCGCGATAAAAGAGGTTTCACTTGGCGCCAATGTCCGCCGCATCACTTAAGAGGAACAATCACCTCTCGGCAGGTGAAATGCGATCCTTCCCAGTCGCCGGGACAGACCAACTGGCGCAGATCGAGTGATACACTCACGCGTCGTCGTTCAGTCAAGGCGTCTGCGGCCGGAAAATTCAAATAGGGGGAGACAAGAAAAGTTGCAACTTTTTCGATTCGTCCACATAAGCATCAGTATATACAAGCACAATTCGAATACTGCGTTTTGGTCGCAAGTCGGCCCTCGTCTGCCGGAGAAGTAAACACGATGCCGCCGCTCAAATGTAATCCGCGACCGAATCAATGTGAAAATCTACGATGGACGAACGAGCAGCGGACCGATAAATTCTTTGCTTTCGCTTTTACGCGCCGGCCTTTGATTGCGTCTGACTGCACTGATTAATACCGCGCGCAATCGTTATCTATATCACATCCATAAAGAACACCTAGCAGACACGCTGATCCTTCATCATCACTGTCTTCAGAAGACGTCTGACGATGAACCGATTGCAGCGAATTCTTCAGAATGTCCCGATTCCTCGGACGCAATCAATTTTGCAACTCGCGCCGGAATTCAGCGACGTCGAGCACGAAAATGTTAAGTAACGCCATAATGGCCCGTTCCACTGTTTCCTGGTCGCAGACTCGTTTCACATGTCCGACGCAGAGAAATGAGCGCGTCAAGAGGCGGCGCATAGCTTCTGAATCATCGGCGTTGTGCGATTAAGTAATTTCAGTCAAGCACACGAGCACGCGGGACATGCCTCGTCCGTTCCTTCAGTGGTTATTGTCAACGGACACGCGTCCCCACGGAATTCGAGCTAAATTCCTCAAATGTTCTACACATTATCCGATTGCGTAACCATTTCCTACGTCGAGCGCCGCGATCAGCGAATGAGCCATCATTACCTCGCTTTCTTTCCAATGGAAATATCGATACCAACCAGAATTATTCAGCCGTGCCCGCCTCGATGGAACCCGTTCATCGAACGCTCTCTTCCCCATTGTTTTTCCGAGAAGCAGCGGGGCAAAATACCAGAAACAAGCAACAACATCGCGCGTCGCGATCGTAAAAGCTAATTGCCGGGCTTAAAATTCACAGACGTAACGCTAAACGCTCGCGAGCGCCGAGCGCGTTACGTAAAATCGGACGTGTCCCGCGGGATAATAACTTCCGAGAATGTTGTGCCGGTTTTAATTGTCAAGTATCGCGAGTTACGGGGAAGGCGGTCATGTTTTAGTTTTGCTCGCATCGATGCGTTTTTAATTAAGCAACGACGGGAGGCTCTCGGCGCGGTGAGAGGATGCGAAGCGTAATGATAGCTCCGCATTGATCGATAGGTCGACTTTCACTGATCGCTTTTTGCGCGCGCCATCGCATCAACATGTCGAGCGTAAAGTGTCGCCGGAAAATCGAATTACCGGACGTCGGATCGGTCGATCGGAAAGTGGCATGCAAGTGTCGAGTGGCATACGTGACGCAGCGATTGGACCTTTTTCGGGTGAACGAACCTACGACGGCGCGTCTTAGGCAGGAAGAAAGGAAGGTGAAGGAGTCGTCGTGCGAGGGGCCGTTGACAGTTCGCTAACTTTCCTTCGTTCCGTTTAGGAACGGAAATGGGACCCGGCCGTGCCAGAAGTCTCGCTCGAGAGGTCGCACTAAGTCGTTGCTGTCTCTTGAACTGTTGTATTAACCCGCCTTCTGCCCAGGTCACGTCACGTTTCAGTGTGTCACGTCGTGTCAGTACACGCCACGTGGAACGTAGTAATCAGCTTTGTAACATATCATCTAGATAGTACCTAGCCGACGTACAAACTGGCATGACGTCCGGATGCAGGGCAGTTGTGAAATTCATGGTACGCTGGAACCGCGTCGTTGTTACGATTCAATGTGTTCCTTCAAGATTTGCGATCCGCTTCTGGCGCTTTGTACTCGAGGAAAGTGGAAGTAGCTGGGTTACATGAACTTTCTGAGAGGTTCGAGTGAAATTCACGGTGGCACTTGATCGTGATTTCATGTTTTGTATGAGTTGTCCAACGGAATACGCATGTCTGACCTGTCTAGTGGCAGTGCCACTTATCTGCTGAGTACGCGTGGAAAAGGTTGCAAGGAAATGTCTCGCCATTCATCGAAACCCGAGCATTCCATTGTTTGTCGGCGTTAGAATCTTGCTACGTGAAAACTCGCGGCTAACGGGTTAATCCGGATTTTCCGTACTGCATGTCGTACTTAAAGATCTTGCACACTTGTCCAACACGACACGACAAAAAACGGATTGGATTGAATGCATGTAAATAAATGAAGCTGCGCACACTCGTCCGGCACGACACGACATTTATTTACAATTATTCAATTGTTACCGTTTTTGTCGTGTCGTGTCGGATAAGTGTGCCAGATCCTTTACGGTGCTTTCAGGTGTCACATTCAGTTGATGAAATTCCCTCACAATATTGTGAATATTGCGAATAGTAAATAATAATGCGTCTATAAAAATGAAACATTCGCCACTTATACCCACTAATAATTACATCTACCAAACGTAGATTTCTGCCATAATTTCAACCTAAAGTTTTACTGCCGTCCCCGGTGTAGCTTAGTATATTTTATTGCAAATATCGTTCATAGCAGACCGAAGGCGTAATGCTGCCTGAAAGACAAACGTCAAGTCCAAACCAGGCGAAACTTGCGGAGACGGTACAAGCTACATACAAAGGCACTTAAAACAGAGCGTGCGTGAGTAGACCTCGTAATTCTGTCCGGCAAAGGAAAGTGAAACATATTCCTACACGCGACCGTAGTACCGTATTTTCACCTCGCTGCATCGGTCGGCCAGCTCGTGTTAACGCCTTCGCCGCAGCTTCGACCAGATAGTATGCGCGCACATACGTTGTCCGATTCTTTATTACGTCGTTAACAATTCGTCACGTCGGCGGCGCGCAAAATTTTTCGCGCCCCCAAAAAACGGCACGATCATAACGAGTAGCCGCAACACATGTTATTATTGTGCAAAACGGCTGACCACTGTCACGCTTGTTAAGAGGGCTTTTAATGTAAATGGACGGTGAATTTGGAAATTGCGCCGATCATTCCTCATTCCTCGGCTGGCTGGCTTATTTTTCTTTGCAGCCGGGAAGAAAATGTTTCACGCGGCAATCACTCGTTAATAATTGCTTTCGTTTCTGGATTTTATGAGGGCCGACGTCAGGGCGGCAAGATACGTCCGATTGGAGTGAAGTATTTTTGGGGCCTTCCGCGAAGATACGTTATCTGACGATGAATTTACGACCATCTAAAAGCATGACTCGAAGATACAGTACCCGAGTCACGTGCCGATCTCAAAGTTTCTCCTCGCGGTGGGCACGCATCGTGCTCGCAACGCGGAATTCAGTCGGGCACAAAAAATAAAAACGTATATTCCATAATTTTTCCCATACGTTGGCCACTCGGTACGGGGTACGCGGTGCAATTATTCGGATCGTAAAGTTGGCAAAAATTTAAATGGGAACTAGCTTTGCGGCGGCTGGCTGATATTAAATACAGTAGTACGAAACCAGTTTAACGCTATTAGACATTAGCCAATTTTTCCGCATTTTTTCCCTTTCACCGTCGTGCCTAGCTAACGATCGACGGGGTCCATAAATCTCGATCGAAAAAAGAATCATTTCGCCGCGCGGCCGTACTTTGAACTCCCATTTCATTAACGCAAGCCGAACGCTTTAGTCTGTCTGGTAATTATCATTCAACGATCTCCTGCGTATACAGATATACATGCACCGTCGAAGGGATAATGTCGTATGCCTGTCGTGTGTTCAATAAATCTTTCTGCAAGATAAAGCACGCTGTCGCTCGCCAATAGGAATAGGATTGCGTGATACGTGCACTTTGAATCGCATTCCTTTATCCGTCATAAACACGTACCTTTTCTACTCGTTAAATTAATCGAGATAAAGGAATACGCAATCGCGGGTAAGAACATAAGGTAAAAGCGTGGGTGTAGTTCCCTCGCGCACTATTAATATGCGACTGTAACGCAGGTGTCGAACGCGAAAGGAAAAGCTCGCAGACTGTCTGCACAGTACTGCCGGTCTCTACTTATAGTATTCACCGTCTGAGTATAAGGCGGACGTCATCATGAACCAAAAATGTCATGTGTCAGATCACCGTATGCGTCACCATCACTTCCGTCGTTTTCTACAAAACATGGAAACATTCTAGCACAGACGACACATGGAATAGACCCATCATCTTACGGGACATCGTGTGCGACATTAAAACCTACCGACTGTGCCAAAAGTCAAGCAAATTCAGGCGTACTCAACGTCCGACATGAGTCCGAAAAGAGAGAGAAAATATCAAAATATGGTTGAAAAAGCAGTAATGGTGTTCTAGCACCTCAAGATAGTAGGACAAACACATGCATTGCACCAGCGATCTATTCTATACCTCCTCTGATGATTCCAGCCAACGACTTGCTTTATATCACTGCTCTCCGGCACAGCGAATTTTGATTTGCACCGACGAATTGGACCTGGTGCGCGAATATCGGGATTTACGACTCGCCCGCGGGTCGCGCGGCAAATCACCAAATTATCTTTAAACACCGCAATTAAGCGAGCTGATTGCAGTCGGACGTATCGGCACGACGGTCGGTGGAGGCGGTTCGTCGGGAGGGAGCGCAGTCGAAGGGTGTGTCGATGTTTCGATCGAGGTGGCAAAGGATCGAGGACGGCGGGTCGGCACTTTCCCGAACTCGTCACGCCGTCGCCACGATTTACACGCTCTCGTATACTGCGCGCGGATCCCGAGGCAGAAAAGTAACTTCCCACTCCGGCATAACGCGGTCGGCGTTGCGAATAATAGGACCGACCTGACGGACTAGATTCAGCTCGTACCGGCACGCTTTTTACAGCGGAAGCAATATTCCGACCGATCGTCAAACGATGGGTCAGACATTTAATGTGTGAATCGTGTACAAGTAATTTGCCGACAAACGTTGCAGACGCAAAGTAGTTTCCGTCGGAGTTATGAAATTTGGGAGTACGCTTTCGTACGAATGATGTTGACTTAAACTTAAATGAAAGAGAGTCGAGCCACTCGAGCCCGTGAACGGGAGGTATGATGGTAAACTTTGCATCGGTGAAGAACGGCAAGATATAATGTTACTGAAAAGATAAATTGCCTCGGTTATGAACTTCTCGTGCTTCGCTCACGAGACTCGATATAGTTGCAATAACTCCGACCCCACGACTATTGAATTTCATTACGGAATAACTTATAATGCACGGAAGATCGTCGGAGCCAAAGAGTTCAATCAATCCAGTTTACCAAGTCATCGGAAGATCGTTTACGAGCACCTATATAGCAGCAATAACTCTAGTGGCTGGTTATTGAATTTTATTGCAGAATTCAGTTATAATCCAGGGATCATCGGCAACGAGATAAGTCTATACACTCAGACAATGTGCGCGTCTAATGCATAATTGAGCGCTTGAGGTAATCCCTGCGCCACCATGGACAATAGGGTACTTCTGTTAGACGTTACTGAATTTCAGCAACCAACTCGATCACGTTTTATATCTTCGTTAAGTGAAACTAACGAAGCGCGACGACGCTTTTATGTACAGTGCAACTGTACCAGCAGTGCACAAATGTTACCGTGGTCAAATATTATTAGATCGGACTGGAGTACAATTAAGCATTTTTTAGCATCACCCGATGGTAAGTGAACCCGAAAGGGTTCGTACAAAATGGCGGCAAACGGGTGAGAAACTATTTTGTCCGTAAAACGGAAATGACCTGCGTAGGATTTTACCCGGCGTGGTCACGATGCAGGATAGTGTGAAGGCAGGAGCGTACAACAATTAAACCAGACGATCCAAGGTAAGTGTGAAATTACATCTTAATGACTCATTAAGTCCCGGGGAAAGTGCTTTCACTCGCTGTTTATAATAAATGTTTCCAATTTCACGTAAACGCCCGGCCCGATGATCGTGATAGAATCTATCCGCAGGAATTTCCAGTATGATATTAGAACAATGGTATATCCTGCAATAGAGAGAAGGAGAAAGAGAGATCCTTAATCACGCGTTCTGCCGAGTCCAGGCATGCATCGAGGTATTAAGGCGCACTTTCGTTATTTAGAAAAGATGATAAACGGCCATGCTCTTTAGCGGTTTTTCGTGGTGGTCAATCCGAACGCAATCAATGGACGCGATAGAATTCCAATTGCACCTTGCGAAATGCAGCTTGTCGTGCCAATATGGTTGGCAGGTTGAAATATGAGTAATGAGCAAAATGTGACTGCGAACACGGTCCGAATTGAGTTTAGGCTCAAGCGGGTGTGTGCAATCGACCGACGAAATATAACGCGATCGCATTACCCCGGAAAATTGCGCGCAGATATGTGAGTCGTATTCATAGTGATACGTTGCATGATTCGGGTCGTGCTTACGTGATTAGGTGATACGTGTAATTAATCAGATACTGAACGTGCAAATGCACTTTACGCGGCTCTATGGACAACAATGCTCAATCAGTTTAGGATGAGACGGCGTGCCGGGATTGCGAAAAGTGAACGTTACCTATTAGATAATCGGTGTGTTTCGCGAAATTCTGGTATTCTCCCGTGAAATTATTTTATTCTTCCGCGAAAAGTGGCAGCAGTGATTGTGGCGCGTTCATTTCTTTAATAGAAAATTGTCTGGCCCGATGTTCGGCAAGTAAGTAGGAAGTAACGGGCCGATAGTAGCAACCTTGCTCAATGCAACAAAGCAGGTCCTCGTCACGTATGAATACTTATGTACAACAAGCACTAAACATGCACAGGACGTGCGCCAGTGAGAATGTAGTTTCGAAAGTGAGAAAATCTAAGAATATAACGAATACGACGTAACTAGTGAAGCCACGGATAGAAAATATGAAAAATGACATAATCTAATAAGGCTGAAGTTAAAGTTATGTCACAATAACGATTCTCTAAAGCGGCAATAACGACGAACATTGTACGACCGCGTATACCACTATGGGACTACCCTCTCACTCTGGCCGTATGCGAGAGAGTAAATTCTGCTGCAATTAATTCTCCTCTCCGTTCCGTGATTCACAGTTTACTCACCTCATCCTAGTAAGTCGACGCCTACCATCGTACCGCACGACATATGTGCCATTAAAGACGAACGTTTTTGCTCCGTGCAGACGTAAATCTACGAGTAGTTTTCTGGCGCAAGGAAGGACTCGTCAGTGAACAGGAGCGCACTCGCGTAATACACGTTGATGGATGATAAAGACTGAAGAAGATATTGAGCGGAAGAACAAACCGGGAGCGCCGTGCGGTTTTTCTTGCATCTACATCCGCGCTCTTAATGAAGACGCCCCTTGCTGGCGTAATCAGGAAGGGACGTGAATAGAAAAGTCGTAATTACGTGGTGGAATGAGGAATCTGGGTTATTTCGCACCGTACGAAAGGGGTATCGCGGTTAAGTAACGATTATTAAGGACAACGATAACGCGTAACAATAATGACGCTCATTGTCAGGCAAATGTTTATCTTACACGCGAATGGGAAACCGGGGAACTGTGTCGGATTAAGAACAAATTGGTGCATGTACGCGCGTTAGCGTGCACGCAAATGTGAGAGAAGTGGGTAAGAAAAAAGGAAGAAAATTACGCAACCGGTCGGACTAGGATGTGGGTCTCGAAACGTAAGAAATGTCGCCTCCAACGTGCTACACGACGAATGAGACGTGCATGGACGCACGAATTGCGCGGGTATATCATATTGTGGCGCGCGATGGAGTAACTGACAACTCGTATCCCATTAGGTGCAGGAAGTGAGGCAAGTAAGTACATAGAACTCATAGCCGGGCGGGATCGCAATATGTATTCCCAGACTCTTGCCATAGCCTGCTTGACTGCTAATTAACCGACGAGCGGAATACCAAGGAATCTGTTCACGTTTCACAAATTTGAATCATTCTCGATAGCTTGAAACGTCGCAACAGACGGGAAGTATGAGACTCTGCATCTTCGCGGTAGTGTATGTTAATGTATAACTGTCTACTGGGAACGATGTTGACGGCCTCGAGCATCGAGCCAGCTAAACCTAAGAGAGAAAGAGAGAGATGAAAGAGTTCGAAAAAATGTATTATTATCTTATGAGGATTCCACGAATTCTAACGATGTTAACGGTAGATCGAATGCCTAATGATACGGCGCGTACGATACATGCGCGAGATTGCCCAACACGGTCCACGTGTGCCGTATTTATTTATTAGACTTCTGCAGCGGCACCGTCCCGCTCGATTCCTTATTGCGGGGATAAATTTTGCCCGGTGGTTCTCCTGTTTATTTGCATTGTACGTTGCTGGGCAGGTAATATACGACGGAGCGCGGTAATAACATGGCTAGGCACGCGTAATTAGGTCGAAAAACGCCGAGAGCACAAAGGGTTAGCTCCGGATCGGGGGAGAAAGTATCTATCGGTGGACGTTCTGTTTATTGATCAGCCCGTTCGACGCCATTACGCTCTTGCATATGTCGATAAGCGCAATCCCATGTTTCGTGGCTCGGTTCACGTCCGATCCGCCTACCCACTTGACTGCATTCAACCTGATTTCCTTAGTCCGTTGTACGTTGGGTGTGTAATTATCGTATCATTATCGCAGCCGATCCGATGGTCGCGCAGGGCGCCCGTCGTTACGGGAGCGAAGGTCGCTGGATGCAAAACTGGGTTCTGTTGACGATTGACCGCGGCACGGGAGACTGTCGGGGCTGGCGCTGGCGCACGACTCGCATGCCTGCCGGCCGCGCAGCGAGCTTTGTAGCAATGGCAGCAGGGGGGTTAAGCGCGAAATAGCTCGCGATCATTGTCTGACCGCGCGAGTCAAACCCCGCCACCTGTTTCTCACGGTGGAGTTAATGGCATTGCAGCTTCTGTCAGTTTACGCCTCGCGCTGTACAAGCGTCGGCGCTTGTTTTTATTATGGCCGTACGTACGGTACTCGTTCTTTGGATACCTTTCGCTTTTGCCGAGAGCCGTAAGTACCACTGCGATCGCGGTGCGCGCGACTCAAGGTGATCATTCTTTCCTATTCGCAACGCGCCGTCACGGTGGGCCGAAGCTGCGTCCGATTAAGCGAGCCGCGACCATATCGAGAACTCGCGAAACTCGCGAAACGACATGGGAACGATAATATTCTACCATTCATTCGAAGTTCGCTTCGGACGGCCAGCGTCCTCGATTGAGAACCTATATAGTCTGTGAGTCTGAGCCGTAAACGAGAAGGCTTGATTTACAGCGGGACGTAAGTGTACGTTACGCGGAACACACGAAAGTGCCAATTTCTGGTCGTTTCTCGCGTCCTGATTGGGAAAATGAGGCGGCGACGCACGCATCAATTTCCCGATAAACCGTGTCGGACGAATTGTGCGCGGGCAGGAGCGATTAATCGGGCGCGTGCATACGCTCATTACGACTGACGCGCGCGTCATTTTCTAAGAGGCAGAGGTATATGGGCGATTGGAAGTGTGTCGTCGGCTTCATTCCAGTTTCGAGACAAGAGCTTCACTGTGATTTTCATGCCGACAGAACGACGCGCGGGGCAGATTTTAATTTGCAATTATACGTCCTTCAGGCATGCCGCGCTTTACGTCGACGTACGCTGAGAGTGTTTTATGGGACCAATAAACATCGGCAAGATAGACACGCTTTATACCGCGGGGCTTTCCTGCTCCATTTTCGTTACACGTTGCGCCACCGCTTTTCCTGGAAGCGGCTGGTGTATTGGCCAGCACGGATAGCGGTGTATCTACTGCCAACGACTGCCCTACCGGTACCATAACCGCTCTTGTTCATTCTCGGTTCACCGGCTGTTAAGGATTGTCTCTGCGATAAAGTGTCCTTCGAGTTCGCATACTAGCGGGACCTGTCAGCATCCTCAATGAGTTCTCATCAAATGATTCTGTTATTAATGATATCCATCATTCAAACCGATTAACCGTGTATCGCAATGCGTAAAAACTGTCGAGTCCGTTTCACAGTAGAAAGTTCAAGTCCATATATCACTACGATATGCCGCGTTGATAACCGAACCGTGTCATAAACGGTACATTCACCACTTTTGCGCAGATCATAACGCAAGGTCGACGAAGGCCCGAAAATCGTTCGGCGCACGTTGAGACATTACTTGCGATGTCGACGTTTCGCGCAGAAAGCGGATGTAGAAATAAGCGCTCCGAAGTTGTCACGCTCGAGTGTAAGTGGAAAAAAGCAGAAAAATGTCGCGCGTGATAGAAGGCCGATCAAGGTTCAACGATCAAGCGTAGGTACTGTACCGTGTCGAAAGGACCTTTCATTTAAGAACTCACGTCAGCGAGCGTGTGCACGGTGTAGACAGTCACGTTTCGTGACACCGTACCCCCTGCTTTGGACCACGTTCCGTTCGACTCGAGCGCCTTCAACTTTGCGACGCGTAGCGAACTGGACACGCCTATTCCTTATTTCTATGCACACCTTGCGAAGGCGCGACGGGCGTTGCCTTTCAACGGCGAGCCGATATCAGCTCGATGCCGGATACACGCTTCGGGTGTTCTCCGTCCCTATATAGCTGTCTCCTTCTCGAAAAGCTCGTCTCAGGTATCGTCGCTATTTCCTCCTATTAAAGATCGAGCACGCGGAAGTGCTTGAAGAGAACTGCATTTGAAGTGCATCACGTTTGTAACTGACGGAAGAGACTCAGTCTCTTGCGCAGATTTTTCGCATTCGTCGGTGGACATGTAGGTTATGCTTTAATCATCTTAACGCCGGAAGTTACACGCTACACCAGGCGATACGTACAGGTTTCTATTTTCGGATGAAAAGTGAGTGTTTTATCCATATCATCCAGTTAATTGCGAGAGCGGTGAGCCGACTTAGGCAAAACTCGTAGTGCACAAGCGTTTGGTAAATTACCGTATGACGCATGCAGATCCGGCGCGGACGCGCGGGTTTCGCTTCTTGTGAAAATACACACTTGCCTCTGTCGATAATCGATCGAGCAATCGACATGGTGCGAAACGCATCAGGACTTTTTCGAAAGTACCTGCAGGCGTGCGCGAGGTTACATGATCCGGGGGGAGAGCCGTAAACTGGCGAGATGGAAAGTACAAAGTACAGCGGTGAACCTTCGTTCGCCCTCAATGAACATTGCACCCGTCCGCGTCCGGCAGAATAAACCGAGCGAGCGAGGGGAGGCGGATGGCGGATGGGGAACAAAAAGAAAAAGTGGAGGTGAGTCTCGGTCAACGAAGATCGAGGATTTCTCCGATTTCTACGTGGCAAGAAAGTACCCGGGACGCTCCTGCCACGTACGGCTAATCGCGAGATATTCATCGATAATTCCACCGGCGCAGGGCCTGAGAACCGTCGGCGTGACGAAACAGAACCGGACATAGAATGGGTGTAAAATGTATATTGAATGGATATCGGGGGCGTTAAGGTTAACGTATTTCTAGCTGCGCAACGTATGTGTTGGCAGAGTTCTTGGGAGATCGAGAAATCATCGACGAGTCTTACGTTTCGGATTGTGCAATTTCTAAGCTCCATGCGTGCCGCATAAATTGAATGACTTATTTTTGTACCTACCACGGCGGTCAATCGTTAGATAAACTGGTAATGATGTCAATGAGGACGTTCGTCAGTATGTTCTTTCATTCCGTTTCTGATTCTTTTGTTTGTTAACGACGGCGTTAGCACGCTATAATTAGCGTCTACATAACACGCTGATAACTAAGATTGATGCACGTCCGCCGGTGGGCGGTTAAAAGTCGACTGCAGCCGCGGCAAATTGTTATGATAGAAATTTGCGAATGGGGTGAAATCGGTCACCGATGCGGAACACGGATCGATTTGACGTTCTCGCCCGCACCGCCTGGAACCTGAAATCGGCGTGAACGGTACGTTAGCTTCCCAACCTGATGAACTTTCTCCCGAAAAACCGTTACTTATTCTCCGCTCGGATTTCGGCGTCGTCGACAAAAAACGACGTCCTTCTACCCCCCGCGCGCGCGCGCGCGCGCCTGCCAATCCCGCAGAAACCGCTTAATTGTTTCGTTCACTTTCACAATTATGATACGTGCACGTACCTCGGAGTAGCTGCGGTTGCACACTCCGTTAATTCTCGTTCGCACGTCATCCGTAAAGCGAATCGATCATGTATCGAAATCCCGAGCCCCGAGTCCCTGCTTCTACAGGATTGGAACTTCGTCGCCGGACAGTTTCGTGTAATTAACAGCAATGATCAAAATTTGCCTTCGACGACGTTCGCGTCATGTTCAAGCACGCATCAATCACTTTCTAGAAATCAATCATTTATTAACCCTCGGACTCCCGACTAAAAATGAGACACGCACTCCCGCGATGGGCTAAATTTGCCCGGCCTGCACATAGGCAACCCAACATGCAGCCGGTAATGCCACTCGTGACAAAACTACTTTTTACTCGACGTTACCATTGAAGCGAAAAGTGATGACTGAAAGGGCATGAAAATAAATGTATAAAGCAATGGTTACATTTATATTATTTATTGTATGAAAATCTTATGTTCTGGGTACATACATATTTACATTCTTCGTGGTGTTTTCAATTTGTTTATAAATTGTTTACAAAATGTTTCGAACAAATTTTAAATTTTCGCCCACGAACATTTCCACGGTGTTGCAAAGTATTTTACACATTGTCAACAATTTGTTTATAAATTGTTTATAACATCTTTTGAACAAAATTGAAATTTTCGCCTATGAACATTCCTACGACGTTGCAACGTATTTTACACATTATTAACGATTTGTGTCAAAAAATCTTATAAACAATTTATAAGCAAATCGTTAATAATGTGTAAAATACTTTGCAACGTCGTAGGAATGTTCATAGGCGAAAATTTCAATTTTGTTCAAAAAATGTTATAAACAATTTATAAACAAATCGTTAATAATGTGTAAAATACTTTGCAACGTCGTAGGAATGTTCATAGGCGAAAATTTCAATTTTGTTCAAAAAATGTTATAAACAATTTATAAACAAATTGTTGACAATGTGTAAAATACTTTGCAACGTCGTGGATATGTTCGTGGGCGAAAATTTAAAATTTGTTCGAAACATTTTGTAAACAATTTATAAACAAATTCAAAACACCACGAAGAATGTAAATATGTATGTAGCCATAAAATAAGCAAAAATTTTTGTTTTGTTCAATATGTTGTAAACTATTTATAAACAAATTGTCAACGTCTAACATACATTCTAATATCGCTAAAATGCACGTAGGCAAACATTTTAACTTTACTCAAAAAATGGGTTGACAATCTTCAGGCTTCGGGTTCAATTGACCCATCTCGATTACCGTGTCGCATTTCTGATATCGGCTATGCAAGATTTTACAGAAATAATATAAGCAAAAAATTCATCATTTCATATACGTCGAGAAGTGTATCAGTGGTGACGCCGAGTCGGTAACCGTCGCTTTACAGTTTCGGAACTGTGTCGTCACATTGACTCCTGTGCCGTGCAACATTATAGAATGCTGTGTATGAAGGGTTGCCGCTCTTTAGGCGCCGAAAAAGTGACCCATCGTGGGAGTCCGAGGGTTAACAGCCTTCACTGCACGTTTCGGGAGCGTCAACTGTTCTTTAATGCGCCGTGTGTATTCATTGGGTCTTCAGCGAGCTGTTAAGGAGTGTCGCGTATTCATAAGTTACAGTTGGGCTACTTGACGACACGCTCACCCGTTCCGAAAATCGCGGCAATGTAAAAAAGAGAAGAAAGACGCGCTGCGTTTAAAGTTTAAACCGCAGCCGAGTCGCGAGTACGACATTTCTCAAGGGAAACATGAATTCGCGGCCTGTTAACGACGAGTCGTCCTTACGCCGTTCACGGTAAGTAGGCAATTTGTGGAGGCCGGCCTTATAGTACAGGTTCATCGATTTACTGTTATTACATCAAATTGGACATCGGAAGAGCAGTAAGTATGGCCGGAGGCGATTGACTAAACCGTAAGTGGCGCTTCCTTCGTAGGCGAGAAGGAGAGACAGCGGTCGGCCGATGGAAAAGTATAGTTGCGATGGAACGAGCACGGTAGCGAAAAGAATGTGAAATTCTATACGCGTTTAAGATGCCAGGAATGTGCGTCGAATATTTAACACGCCGTTAACATGCGTGAGAATTAGTGGCCTGTGACGAGCGTTTAGAGAAAGGTTCTGTGTATTAACATTCGAAAAATGATGTAAAATACGGCGGGCGCTGAGTGGATAACGTCGAACTTATGTAACGGACAGTTGCCGAAGGATCAAAACGGAGTTCATGAATTACGCGTTACGTAGCGCAGGCGGTTTGACGTCGGGCAGCGTTCCTTAAGGGGAATCATCTTGGAAAAGTATACTGTTTGCAAAATCAATCGACTTGTACGTTAACGGCGTTGATCGTACGATCGGCCTCGTCGATCACCGCAGTCTTAAATCAATTTCGATTGATTTCGTTCCTGCTTTGAGGAAGTCCCATTATTGTATCCTGAGAGAGGTATAAGAGATTGCAACCGTCAAATTGAATTCAGAAATACTTTCATATCGAAGTCGATCACGAATGGAATAGGTATCTGTACAGTTATGTTATGGTACGTTACACTGTCTTTATGGGGCTGTTACACGTATCGTTCAACAACATGCTGATGCATGTGCATTATTATGACGTACTTAATTAAAAAATAATTACAGTCATCCTCCCTATCTAAGGTTCTACAACCTGTCGATCGCAGACTTGCTTGTTTATAGAACCCAGTCAACATAGGATGTCTTATATAAGAGTCATCCTAATTTCAAAACGACACAAGACTGTTATTATATTAACGGGGCCTTTCACCGGAAGATCAAAATATACATGAGACGTATTATCTCATTACCATGGTGTCACGGAGGTCGTGCGTTTCTTCGTTGATTTTAAACGGAACGGACAACTAAATGAGCCCTTAAAAACAGGGACCATAGGAAGTGAACGAGAAATCGATGTAATGGATGCTTTCAAAATATCAATATCCCAGTTAAGCATCGTCAGGATCTTATATAAGACAGCAGTCACATTCTTGCATGAACAAATAATCCTCTTTCACCTGATAATCGGTGGGCAATAAACACGGTCGTTGCTCCATTCACACATCACTCCTAATACATTTAATTACAGCAACGTGAAAACAAGCAAAATTTTTCTAACAATCCCAACAGGCCACAGAAAACGATCCACCGCAGCAGCAAATCTCACAATCCCTGAGCCTCTAAATCTCGACAAGCACACTTTACAAAGTTACGGATAAACGTATCTTCCAGAACTATAATTCCTAAATAACCCCCATTCCACGGTGCATTCGCGAACGAGGATCTTTCACCGGAAGATCGTCCAAGGTCCGCTTCCCTCGTCAGCGTTAAACGAAGCGGACAAACAAACGATCTCCTCGAGATTACCAGCGTCCGTTGGCGAAATCAATTGGCACCGGCGGCGAAGATCGTCCGGGCGCGAGAGATAGGCGCAATTTGAAATCCATTAGAATCGATTTTCCCCCGGTCGCGCGGTCGGCGGTCGCCTCGACTCGCTCGTACGAGAGACGGCCAACACGGTGCGCGTGACATACCTCGGGCGACGGTCGTTCTCCGTCGTTTCACCGTCATTACACGGTCCCAGGGAGAACGCGTCACGAAGAGGCAGACGGACAAGAGGTAGGCAGCTAGGAGAAGGAGGAGCGCACGCGCGGCCCAGGATCATTCGAATCACGATACGCGGAATGCAGAGCTTAACCTAGATAAGGAGCGACGGATTGACGAGGAAGTGGCGATCGGCGGTGGACAAAAATCGGCCGCCCGACTAGCCGCGATTTCTATCTCATTCTTCTTATCCGGCGGCCGTTCGTTTTTGACGGCTGACGAAAAAAGAAAAGGAAGGTTTGCTGAGACGCCGGACGGACGAGGGAGGAGAGAAGCGAGCACCCGGACGCGTATTATGGATTTATCGGGATGTGCTTATGTATGGATTCGCAAGGAGAGACGCTGGACACGGTGTGTACGTGTGTGCTGGTTTACTCGTCGGAGGAAGACGGAGAGTGAATTCGCGACGCTCGTCCCCCTCCTATCGACGCCAACGTCAGCCTTTCCAGTCGACTGACGTTTGAGCGCGCCAGTTTATGAGAGTCTATTATTTCGTGGCATTGAAGAAGTGTCGTCAGGCAAGTGGATCTCGTCGTTTGGACGATAATTTTGGTCAGCTACGGGTCTCATTGCGGACGGCGAATCAGATTTCAATACTCGTGCAATTCTATTATACTTGAATGAATTAACAGATTGTTCCGTATGTGTACTTGGACGTTTTTTTGGACGTTTACCTCTTAATCGTACCATCTACGTACGGTACTAATCAATCTTTCCCGACTCGACCTCGACATCTTAGACTTTCAACTTCCATTCAATTTCCTTGTAAACGTTCCCCGACCTATCCCTAGCGCTGACCGCGATCGGTATTGCAACGCTTGATTGGCACGCGCATCCACGTCGGGGAGCTTAATGTGAAAACGCGAATGAAAGTAGAATCGCGGTCGGGAGATCGATCGGAGCCAACAGGCGAGCTTAAGTCATAAAACCGTACGCACGAGAGCACATACGCAAAAGGCGCACCCAGATCTTTTCTCTTCTCTCGGTCCTCCTCCACTGCAAACGACGGGCAAACAAAGCGTTACAATCAACGAAATCTACGACCTCTGCAGCCTATCATCTGGTGAAACGTTTCATTGTCGGCGGAAGTGTGTCACGGTGTTATCAAAACGCACGAGAGCTTCACTATCAAGCAAATAAAGTTCATTTATGACGTCTAGAATGGAACAAACGCTGCGCAACCAGACGAACGAATTTTTTTACTCTAGAGCGACTGTGGGACTGCCGGTTATCCGTTAATCGGCTGGACAAATTAAGAAAGTCGCGCCGTGGACTCGTGAGTCACCGCGAGAGCGATACGGAACGAATTTCTATCCTTCGCCCGTTCTCCATGCTTTTCCCCTCATTTTCTTCCTACACTTTTGCCGCCAGACGGAGTCGTTTGTCTCGGCACCTTTGGAAAAAATCACGAAGACATCAGTCCTCAAGCTCACCGACACGTATGTGCGTGGACGTACGTATTGGATGTTCCGAAAGTTTCGTCAGATGGCAATCAAATGACAGAGCGTTGCCTATTACCGAGTCACGTGGGAGCTTAAGCATCGAGCTAATTAGCAGTAAGAATTTAATATAAGGGCGCCTGATACTCCGCCAACGTTTGATAACGCCTCGTTCCTGGACTGAAATTGGCCAGCCCAAGATTTCTAACGTCGCCTCGGCTGCACGATGATAACGACGAACATTAAGCTAAACGTTCGAAGGAGATGTAATTTGCGGCAGAAATGAGGACCCAACAGGCAGGCGTGGGGGACACCTAAAAAGTTGATACTACCGTTTGCCAGCAACCGGTGATCAGGCCTACGCTCGGTTTGCGCAGCCCCGTCTACGGCTCGACGAGTAACTAACACGATCGACTACCTCCGCTAATTAAGACCCTAATTACGAACGCGAGTTAATTTACACTAAGTGGCACCCTGTTCAAGCATACCGATCGGGAGGTCTTTTTCGAAATTTGCGACCTTCAAAGAGTGCGCGTGCACACGATGAGCGTGCACGCGATATTGTGGAGAACCGTTAAGGACGTAGAATTTGACAGACAGCTAACCTGGCCACGTAGCCTCGATGCCGACGAGACAATGACCGACTTCTGACACAGAAATACATATGTACATAGACCGTACTCTAAACGGAGTTTCCCGTTCGATCGAGCCGATGTAAATGTGAGGAGCTATATAACGAGGAAGAATCGCCGGATATCGCGCTGCATGTAGGTGAGCAAGTTGCCTAGTCGCTGGGTCGCTCAGTCCAGTCTGCGGTAAACTGTTATATGCACTGGCATGCCGCCAACTCGCTGAAAAGCCATTTCTGGTGGCAATGGCAACGGGTAGATGCACTTTCATCTCACGTGGCTATGCGCACTGACACACTGCGCTCGGCGTATACGTGTGTATCGCTGGCCATTCACGCTCGGCGAGCGTGTTCCCAAGTTTACTGGAACCGTCGAAACGCTCGTCTGGATCTTTCGGCACGCCGGACTCCGACCGACTTGGACTTTCAGGCGAAATAGGCGCACGCCGCACACCGAAGCCTCTAATTGGATCGCCGCGCCGGGCCCGATTGGGATCCGTTTTCTTTGAACATATTCCACAAGGCGCACGACCGTAATGAATCGATCGTGTCAGCCGATCGATGGGTCGATCCGTTGCGATCGTGATGCAATAGGTGATCACCTTTGTGGAACGTGTGCGAGCTAGTCGATGGCGAAACGCTTGCACGCCGAGTCGGAGGAAGCTTGCGAGAGGGAACGAGAACACGCGGAGTGTCAAGTTTACGGGAGAGTGTGATCTCACCTCGCTTCCGAGCGGTTTCGAAAGTTTTTCGGAAAACGGTCGCGACGGCCAACTGGCTGCTTTGTCTCGCGTCCGGTAGTTGGTACGGAGGAAGATTTCGAGATTGAAATCAGCGGAAGTTCGCTGATGGCTGACTCGTCTGACGCCGTCGATCGAACAAGGCGACCGATCGGCTTTACGTCAGCGCGCCAGTTCTTTATCGTTCAATGAATAGCTATTCGATGTCTCACGATCGACAAGACCAAGCCGTGCCACTTCGGTGTCAAACGGTGCGACTAATCACTTTCCGCTCGCCTTAAGACGAGAGCGAGCGGAGCGCCAGGTAGATGCAACAAAGCGAGAGCGAGCAACGCTACGCTCGGAACGCGTGTTGTCAAGGCTGCGTTCTCGCGTAAAACGCGAAGGCGGAGGAAAGAAAAGTCTCGAGACCCCTCGGAGAAATAAGAGTTTCCGGCAGGAAAGAGAAAAGAAGGAGAGACAGAGGAGCTAATTCTCACGGAGGTAATATTAGTACCGAGCGACACCTCAGGGATGCCATTAGCATGCAGAAAGCTAGCGTTCCGATTCCATTGCGCGCTTCACGCGTTACGAGTCACTTTAACTCGCGCGCTTCACGCAAAGGCTGCGGACTCACGGACGCTCTGCTCTCGATAATTTCTATCTCCTGACCGAGAACAAAGTGACCCCGATCGCGCCGATTTTACGCTGCGTCTTAAGGGGCCCGCCAAACTCCGCCGTCTATTCCCACGGGCGTCGGGCGGCCAGACACTTCGTCGATTCCGATTTCATAATCGATCGAATTTCACCTCGGCCACCGCACGTGCACGAATTTTCCAATCTCTAAGCCCGAGAGCGGGCGCGCGCGTGAATATTGTCGACTTACAACGCAGACGGGGCAAGAATGCAGTGGCGGCCGAAACACCACTGAAACGTGCCGAACCTTCAATGATCAGAGATTACAAAAATGATTGCCTCACGTATGGCAATTAGTCGCGCCTGCCATAATTATAGCAATTATTTTCATAGACGGCGATCATCTAACGTCTGCTACGTTTACTGTTATGGCCTGCATTAAGTGCTCTTTACGAGGGATTAAAATGTCAGCGGCCGTGGTGTGCGGACTGGGAGCGACTTTTACGAAAGATGCGCAGTATCAGGGATAAGAAAGAGAGAGAGAGGGACGCGGAAAATGGAGAACGCGCTCGCGGAATCAATTGACGCGAAGGTAACAGAAGAACGGGCTAGTGGGAGTGAAGAGGAAATAGAAAAGGAGAGCGAGTAAACAGTATGGAGGTAGCTGTTCGATCGGCAAGCCCGTAGAAACCGGAGGTTTTTCTGCAACGCGTATCGCAAATCGAAAGCATCGAAGCAGGAGGCAGCAACGAGATCTTGCAGGGAGTTGAAAAAGCATACATTCGAAATCAAGGCGTGTAACGTATCCACAACTAAAACCGTAATCGTTCCGTTCGTTGAGCACTCCTTGACCCAAATGACGGTCTCGATAATCAGCAGGACGATACCTCGCGATCGTATCTGCCTCTATAACGGTGCAATTTCACACACCGCGCGCACCCGTTTCTCTCTGTCGGCTCCTGTCGGCATACGCGCTCTTTGTCTACTAAATCCTTCTCCTCTATCTCTCTCTCTCTCCCTCTCTTTCTCCGGCCGATCGACGTCTGTCGAGCGCACAGCACGTGGACCACTTGCCGAACATAATATTCCGCGGGACAACACTGGTGGCGAGATCAGAAACTGTTATGACATTCAAGGGGATGATCACTCGTAATAAGATGAATCGATTCACGGATCGTGTGATCGGGAGTGATCGTCCATACCTGCACCGATTATACCGGTTCTCACGTTCAGACGTACGAGCACGGAGATGAGACATTGACATTCGCGTCCGTCTTTATCCGCGACACGGGAATTCGCGACGAGGCACGTACTCGTACACACGTATGTAGGTACCTTGCCGACTCGTTTCGCGCGCGAACACTTTAATCGAGCGAGACGCCGCGAACAGGCTGCTCTAAACCTGTCACGCTTCGCTCTCTTGACTTTGACTCGTCGTCACCTGCTCCATTGCCAATCGCGGCAACCAGCATCGAGGCTTAGGGCACGGACACGGCACGCTGTTTCACTGTCCACGAGTTCGCGTGGTGCCGATTAAATCGCAGCCATTTTCGCCGCTGTCGCTGTCGTTGGTTATCATTGTTTACACACATGAAAAGCACTTCACTTCACGGATAGCCGTGGGCAGCGCGGCACGCAACGGCCTGTTGCGTGTGAGAATGCACGCAGCGTGGAACGCATCGTGGCTAGGAGCGCCCCCGGGTTGGCGGAGGCGGAGGCAGAAGAGGCAGGGAAGAAGAGAGCGAAGAAGAGGTGGTGGAGAGCGAGGAAGAGTCAGGCGCCGTGACGAAGGAGAAGGGAGAGTGCGAACAGTCTCAGGGAACGAGGGAGAACGAAGGAGGATGAAGAAGACAGCCCCTAGTAGGGGAAGCGGAAGTAGTAAGAGTAAAGTGTAAGAAACGAAGAAGAAGCATGATGATGACTCACCGTTCCTCCTACTGGAAGCCGAGGTGACGCGTATCGCGAGCGTGCCACGTAAACAGGACAGTATTAGGGTCGTGAGGGCGAGTAGTAACAGGTATCCATCGCGGGACCTCATGGCTGCGTTTAACGAGTGAAAAATTTGAACGGCAAAAAATGAACTGTCCGGCCCGAGTCGGCTTGTCTCTCTGTTCCTTCGAGAGCAGACTTGCTGAGGCACTGGCTCAGCGTCGACTGAGACGTACTTTGTGCGCCCGTCGCCGTTCTATCAGTCGGTAGAAGGACCGTCACTCCTCTCCGAGCGAGTTTCACACGGCGCCCGCGACGACTTATTCCTCGGGGAGAGAACCACCGCGCAGATCACCATAAAACTGCGTCTCGAATGGCAAACACCGACGACGCTTATCCCGAAAATACCAATGTCGGAGAGGGTCGTTCCGTCTATATCGTTCCCCAACACGTCGTAACACTACGGTCTCCTGCACACTTATTTAAAACCTATCGCTCCACCTCGCGCTCCTTACCATTGGCTCCTGCCCCAATTCCTTGCCCAATGGAACACTCTCGCGCGCGTTCACCTCCTTTTCAGTTACGCGCTTCTATACGCTTCGCGCCGCGGAGGAGAGGTGGCAGGACCGCGCGGCGCACTCAAGGCGGTAGGTGGTAGGTGGTAGAGGCGGTGGTAGTAGGTGGTAAAGGGTAGGGTAGGTGGTAAGGCCCGCCGGATGTCTCGAAGGCGCCGTAATAATGAGCCGATCGCAGAGGCGACGTCGAACGTATGCCCCCCTCGATCCCTTCCGTCTTTGCCTGCCGCCGTCGTCGTTACCGCCACCACGCGATGAAGGTGAAGGGGGTTCTCTAGTTCTAGGTGGGGTTCGCGCGCGAGCGAGAACCGAGATCGCTCCACTAACCGCGGTTCTCTCCCGCCGCGCGCGTCCATGTCTGTTTCACCGTCCGTCTATTCTATTCCATTCGTTCTCTATTTCCTCCGCCTTCCCAACAACCTTCTCTTTCTCTGCATCACTCTCCCTTCTTTCATTGTCTGTCACCTCAGTCCTCTCCCTCTCACGTTCGTCCCCCTCCCACTGTCATGCCCAGAACAATCTTTTTCCTTTTCTTCGGCCACGTCCGTACTGCATTGTTAATACCGTATGCTCCCAGCCCGTACGAAGCCACGACCCGGTTGCTACGCTCAGCTAGACACAGCTAAAGCGTGCACTGGCAGAGCGCGTACGTGAAAGACGCGTGCCTCCGGCGAGTGTGTGCGAGTAGATACGGCCTTATGATCGGACATGCGGCAGCTGCACATGCTGTACGACAGCGCGGTCCCGCAACTTTCTGCGCCTTTCGTTCGCGCCCGCCGCCCGCCCGCTCGCCCTGAGACGGATTTCGATAATAATCGTCCTGGCACACCCAGGTACCTTGACGTACCTTGGCAATGAGCAAACGATTCCCTGTCTTTTAGAACTCTCTCACCTTGGCACTATTCCTTGCGCGACAATATGTTTCGTTCGACGAGTGATCGGCCGACGTTGAAGAATGAACCCGGCTTGACAGATATCATTGTCTTTTACCGACGTTTCGTCAATCAACACCGACGACTTCCATCAATGGTATATAGACGTTGAAGAATGAACACGATTGGCAAACGTCGCTTTTTACGATCACGCAAACATAATGAGACGTCTAAACACTGACATCCGGATCACATTCCTTTCTCCTTTGTCGTCGACTCGACATCGTGCTCCTCCGCTTAACGTTGCACGTTCCTCGACGACGAGACTTTCGACAGACTTCGCGGCTGTATTTAAGCACAATCAGGTATTACGCTTCTAATGTGCAGTAATCTCCGAGAAGATCGGTAAATATTGTGCTCGCTCGCGATGCGTTGTGACGGCTTTCGCTGGCGAAGAAAGCCGTAAGTGCTACTTCGAACGCGTGCTTACGCGCTGCTCGCCACGATGCGTAAGAGTCCTACGATCGATAGCGGTGTGAGGCAAGACGTTAGCATGAATTATCGCTATTATTTGCTATTTACAAAAGAATCGTTTAATTAATCAGCATGCGGCACGTTTAATGGGTCGCCGCAGAGATTTCGAAATTGAACGAAGAATAGTCACAACTCACAGGATCTATCCAAGTAAAACCCCGGTAAAGTTTCGACTAGGTTACTGACTCGATTTCTCCGTCTTACTTCGTTTTCAGAAGTACATGTTAGATAACGAAAATCTAAAGATAGCTGCACGTATCAGAGTAAATTATGTTCCGTTGAGTTGGTAAGAACGGTGAGCAGCGAGGAACGAGGAAGCTGCCTGTTATCTACGATATACGTTGAGAAGAATAGAAGAACGTTGCTTAAGAATCTCGTCCGTGCGTCACGTCCTGCTAGAAGAATGCAAATGAAAATATCGATATTTGCCGAGAAACATTATAAGATCACTTTCTGAGGTCAGCCCGCGGTTCTCTATAATTGCCCGCAACAACGGCCAAATAAATCAGAAACGGCGCGTTGATACATCTTATGCGCGACGATAATTGCTGGCGCGATACGCGCGAAAGATAGTGCATTGAAATTATCAACGAGGCCCGAAACAGCCGGGAGAGCGTCGTACGATAATTCTCTACTCTCGATCGTTGGAAATCGTTTCAACCGATTAACCGGTTCGCTGTTCCTGGTGTTACCTAGAAAAAGCCGTGAGATACATTTGTGCCGGGCTTATCGGATTAATGTACTACCGACGCTGATTATCAGCACCGCTTCAATGCAATTAATAAACCGTTTATGTTGTCAGATGCCGTGTGAAATCAAAAACATATTCCGTTAATTACCGCCCTCTTCGCCGGAGCGCAGATAATCTGTGAAGGCGCTAAAAATGTCTCTGAGACAGAACGGAAATGTGTGCTGAGTAGAGTAATTTGTATCAGCCGCACCATGCATCTAATATTGCCAGATGAAAAGCACCTCGAGCGATTATCACATTTCTCGCAGATCAACTTCCGTTTAAATCATCGGCGCCGCGCGTGCCGTCGTAATTTGCCTCGAAACGGAAGCCTTTCTCATCGTCAGGCTGCGTCGGGAAAATAGCGTAAAACGTCAGTCGCGATCGACAATTGCCACATCCTTAAATCCAGATCAAGTTCCACTGAGATCGACACGAAACGGAAGCGACTAGTCGTCGGTTGAATGTATCGAAAGGATTCGTCGCGCGGAACAGGTGTGACGGCTCCTTGTATCCATTAGGAATTCTGCCGCCTCACATACGGATGCCCACCTCCCGTATAGTCTGTCCGGCTCACCGCGAGGAACGAAAAAGGAAAACGAAAGGAGGATATGAACATACCCGAGGCGGGTACGTTACGATAGCAAGAAGGTGAATGAGTTTATTGATGATCGCCGACTAACAGGCATATAAGCGTAAAGCGGCACCGTGAAAGATTCGGTAAAGTGATTCAGGCGAGCTCGATTCGGCAGGGGAAGAGGCAAATATGCAGGGCGACGTCGGTTTATACGCGCTTAACGGACGATTAACAGATGCCGATGGGTTAGATGAGTCGTTGGGCGTCTTGTACGCTCACATCTCATACGCGGCTGTGTGTGCTTGCATAGAGACGCGGGACGTAGGTGTATTATGGAAAAAGGCCGTAGAATAAGCGGCGGTATGTCTTCCTTAACGCCGTACAAGTCGTTCCAGTTCTTCTGAAGCTTCGAGTACGGCCGCGGAATGGTTCGGTTCTGCTGTGAGATATTGCTCCGGGACGTAGACGATGATTTAACGCTCGATGCACTCGGTATTCCGCCGCCTGGGAAGTCCATCCGTAAAGTGCATTTGTCAATTACTGCTCTTACCTTCTTATACTCATCGCGTGATGATACACTCCCGCGAGTAATATCCACGCCCGACGGTGGTCCGTCAAACGACCGTGTAAGTGTGCCACTCCCTTGAGTGAAGTATGTACGGCCAGCGTTCGGCCGTGATCTTCCGTGGAAGCGCGCCTCTTCTAAATTCTCGAATTTCACGCGTTTCACGTGATGCGTTTCCCATTGCAATTTTCGACGGGTCCCCATTACGCCAAATCAGCATCTCTCAATCGTTCTCGAGTCCGTCAACATTTGCAGTTGCTCAGATATCAATCAGCGTCATTAATGATCATTTCGCGAAACTCGGATAAACGTCTCTTGCAAAGCATTGATCCTGGAATAACGAATAGCGACCGTTCTCCAATTATCAGAGATTTCCGCTGATTGAATACGAACCAAGCTTACGTACAGTAACAAAACCAAACTGAACAGTGTTATCAATAATAGACATGCAACTACAATAAAATTCACAATTATTTCACCCAAGAAATTCGAGTCTCACTCGTGGTACATTAAAACATCTGCAACGATGCAGTGAATATTGCGCAATAAGGCTGTATAGATAAAAAACAAGTAAGCCTTCGTTCTGTATATCGGAGCGCGCTGCGTAAACCGCGGTTGGTTCTTTGACGAGACAGGACGAAAGTAACAGACGTGGAGAGGAACTGGCGCGTCGCTTTTGCCATGCGTGCCAGAGAAATGCTACCGTGCCGGCACGCGACGCATTCTAACGGTCCGCTTCTGCCTCTGCGCTCTTTCTCCAGGTCCCCTGATGGGTCTGAAGCCACCTGCGGAGGCTCCCACACGACGACGGTATCGCGGTCTCGATCGATGGCGATACGCTTAGAAATCGAAAGGGAATCCATTAGCGCGGTGAGCGGAACGTACCGCGAATTTGCACATCTCTCGCCTTGACAATTTCCGCGAGGCTAGCCGCCTGATATCCCAGCGCCACTGCCACTCTTATTCTTAGTACACTCCGGCGACTCTTCGACGCTTCTCATTTTTCAATCCCATACCACACAAGTTCCTCTTCCGACCACCTGGCTTCTGCTTCAAGCCGAGCAGAAAAGCTGCAGAAACGCGTTCCTAAGCACGGGGCAGATAAAATCGCGGCTGTTTAATGCAGTCTAATTAAGGAGCATCGCGTTATTAATCTGGGCGCCCATGTGTTTACTGTAGATGGTATAGCAGGATAAAATGGTCAAAAGTGCCCTTGAAACGATTTTACTTCTGAAAGCACCGTTCGATAGCTTACCAAAAAACTCTCTATCTCGATCGGGAGGGGTAAATTAAAAATATCGGTTTTTCCAACATTTTTCCTAATTAGAGGGATGCAAAAATTCTGAAGAAAAATCTAGAACCATGCAGACATGGATGTTTATGGTTGTGATTTTTTGTCAGATTTTTTCAATGGAAATCCCAAAGGTGAAAAATGAAAAACACCATAAAATGACGAGAAATGCAGATTTCGGGTTGAAGTTTAACTTCTTTGTTGCAAGAATACGTATCGTACCCGACGAAAACGTTACGGAGATTCGTAATGAATTGGAGTCGTAACGCGGTAGCTTCGTGCGCGGAGCGTCGCCGTAATTTAGCGTGGGGAAACCTGGCAGCTTTTGAGATTCGTATGGAAATCGAAAGGGAAGCGCGGCGGCACGGTGAACGGAACCCGATGCAAATGAATCGAGAGCTCGGACACTTTCCACGACGTCGTTGCCACTCCGAGATTCCGACGCGTGTTTCGTTCGCCTGCAACTCGCTGTCGCGACGAGTGAACGGAACCGAGGGCCGTTCGACCGGCTTCGGGCATAGGCGATAAGCGGAACCAGTTTTCCCCATTTTTATCGGCGTCGATTCTGCCGCAGCAAGGACGTTCTGTGACCGATGCGCATTTTTTCCCTATCTCCGCAGAGTCGCGCGTTGCTTCGAGATAAAAACGTATCGGCGGGCGGCCGGTGTAATTGCTACTTGTTAAAGAGCGCGGTCACAAAATTGGTTACTGAAATGTCGCAATTTCGCGATAAACTTCCGTGTGCAGCGGGCACTTTGTCACTGTCAAAATGTAGCCGTTTAACGATTGGGAAACTTGAACTTATGCATCGGATCGAATTTACATATGTTGCGCGGAGTGGTTTTCTAATGCACGCGCGTAAACATAGGGGGGACGGTAATGAATCGTGGTTCGACAAGTGGTGGGACGTTTTGCTCGGATTAGATCAATTGGAGTCCACGCGAAGTTTCTTGACACTCGATGACGAATGCACGAAAAGAGTTCGAGTGGTTGAGATAAAGTTGTTTTATGTCCTAATCGTCCCATTGAGCGCGTTACTATCGTTGAAGAAAATTAAATCTCTATTTAATTCGTTTCCACTCTGATAACGCGACGGACACGGATAATGGTCTCCGAATAAACGCCCTCCCTTCGATAGTAAAATCGATCCCAAACTTTCTCCGTCCTGAACCCCGAGAAAAAGGATTTCACTGGCTCGACTCGTTTCGTAATAGTCCCGGGTTTTTGTTACCGTGAAAGTTTAGCTCATTATGAAATCGTTTGCTTTATTTAGGGATCGAACGTCGGCGTTAATTGTCGACCGTGCGGAAAAGGCAGCGTTTCGCGTTTTGCACCATCGACGATACGGCACGTAAACTTGCACGACCTTGCGACGAGCTTGCGAATCTCACGATCGACGTGCGATCGCACCAGTTTCCGCGCGCAATAATCGCCACCGCATTTGACAAATGTAGACATTACTGTCCCGCGGGGCTCTGTGGCGTCATAAATTATACAGTTACGATGCAAAATTGAATGGTGGCGTTATCGACGCGGTAGATCATATTCTAATGCACGCATAAACTTTTTATTAGATTTCTACAAACAACAACTTTCTACGTTTAGCGCGTAATAAGCACATGCGGCCAAGAAGAACGTATCGAGCTGTGAGCGCCACACGTTTGTTTCTGTCTTTTTGCGAAATCAGTCCGAAAGGTTTCTGATCAAATAAACCACAATGTTGCGCCTTATACATGCCGCAGTGCGCAAGAAAATTGTTTATATAATATGATCCATTTTCTTTACCTGTTCTGACGCATGCGTTTCCTCACGCGATCTTCAGCGCGACTATGTTTTCAAATCATATCTCCGAAATGCTTTGTATGAAGAACAAATTATTCCAAATTATCCATTTACTTTGTCAAATCGTTACACTCTTTCTCTCATATTTTTTTCAGTGCCCTAAATAACGAAACGTTTTGGGTTCTCAACAAATTTCATGTCGGCCGAGATAGCGCTAATAAATAATGGGCACCAGTCTAACGACTGCTTAAACTGACCATCAGAAAAAGTACGTTTATCGACGCTAATTCGAATCACTCTGAACGTGGTAGCGACTTTCGAGCATCGCACGATTCCGTTAGGATAATCATCCTCATTTGCAAGCACGAGATACATCATCGCCGAGATAGAATCTTCTTTGTTCGTGGGACAATGGATTTCCGAAATAATAGCCGCAAAGCATAACGATGTACTTCTAGTAATTGCCGTAATTACGCGCGCTCACAAAAATTAATCACTTCGGGCGTAATTGAGGCAAGTTTTAAAAAGCAACATTCCGCATCGCGATACATTAAAATACTCCGTCGTGCACGGATCATAATCAATGAAACGTTAAAGTCCCCGTATTACTAAAACGTCCGACTGCGAAATCACTGCGTTTACCGTGAAATCTGAGTAAGAGCTAGCGATCGTGGAAAACGACCGATTCCTTTATGAAACGGTAATTGAATGAGAGGTGGACGCGAAATGAAGTTTCACATAGCCGCTATAACTTATGGCACATAATGTAGCAATGTTAATAACAACCGTTCGGCCGACGATAGCTAACGACCAGAAGTCGCGACGGTAAAAAATGGGCATATACGGCCAGAAAATGATTCCGTGGTCTTCATACATCTTCATGAGTGAGGTTTTCTTGAACCGTAAAACGGCGGGACGTTACATGATTTTCTCACGATCGGCATTCGTAAAAGCTGGCCGGCTGCAAAATCTAGCAGTCTAACGTTCGGCCGATCGGCTCACGCGACACAAATTTCGATTTACCTTCCGGGGGACAGCGGTTTCTTGCGTTTAAGAATGACAGAACCGTGCCTAATACGCTGACCGGCGAAGCGTGCACTTTGTCGGAGGCAAAGAAGACCGAGGAGCGCTGATTTTGTAAATCGTAACGGCGTAGCTGACTGACGGCTATATCAAACACAGAATGCTATGTTTTTCCGCTGCGATACGAAAAATCATGCGAATGCCGTCATTGGATTATCTCATCTCTCGCGAATTTCTTTCTTATTTGCGGAAGAGCGAGGTACGTGGTTTTGTCGTAGAAAAACATTCTTCTGGGAGTCAATGCCTTTGAAGTGGGTGCCGTTTTGACGTAACAAATTTTCCATCTGCCACTGTTCAGTTATGTGAGAGGGAGGATAATGGATCCGCATCCGTTCGCGAATCGACGCGCGTACAACTGTTCAAACGTCTCGCCGATATTGCTCGCGTACACGCCCGAAATCTAATCAATAACATCGCGACATGTACGCTGTAACACATGCTAGTAATCGTCTGCGCACCCTGACACGTGCAATTATAGTTTCGCGATACAGCAATCAACGTGTCATACCGACACCGGCACTGTCCGCACCGATCCATTCGCATTACGCTCCTTTTACCGCCCATTCCACTCTTCCAATAAATAATCCGACGCTGCTCCCGCCAATTAAGCATCCACGACTGACCGCGCAAAATTGCCATTTCCTGCGCCGCTCCTCGATTCACTATTTGCGATTAGATTAGCGCGAAAAATCGCACCGATAATTATCCATTTGCGACGGAATTCAGCAAGTGAGCAGAACGATCGAGCGCGGTGTCAGTGACATTTGATCTTCAACATTTTCTCTTACATTCCCCACGACGAAAATACCGGTAGGCGTCGGCAGTGAAACGCGTAAGAAAAATATTCCTTCTACCCGTCGAAAGTGATTTCGATGCTATATAGGACGGAAAAGGACGAAGGTCGCTGAACAAGGCGTTTCCTCGACGCATCCATTACAGACTAATTAAGGCCTCTCGCGTATCGCAACCGCGGCAGACGGAACGCGTGGAAGACGCGGGTATACGTACACGCGCCTCGCGTTCTCCGCACTTTTTCGAACGTTCCGCTCGTTGGAGCCGAAGTAAAAGCGCTCGAAACCGCGCACGCCCGAGCAAATGTGGACTCTCCCCACCTCCTCCCCCTCTCCGCTCGGCATTGTGTGAACGTGAATCGTGACTATTTACTATCGAACTCTATGATCGTTGCCCGGGTAGAAGGTGCACGGGCAGTGACGTAACGAGCAGCGGATTGCAGAACAACGAGACCAGATACCCGATTAAATGTGGAACAACCGGATGACTGTCGCCGGCTTTCAACGGCGGAGGCTCTTCCGACTTCGGAGCCGGATCCACTGGACCAAGGACAGGTGGCAAAGAAAAATCAATTTGGGATCGTGAAACGGTGGTGTGGCAAAAAAGTACTGGCATCTGGGCAGGTGCTGTTAGAATCCTTGTAATCGTGGCAACGCGCCGGTGTTCAGGACGAATGGATAGGTACTTGGATGTTTTCTGGGAACACTTTGTGATCGAGGCTGTGCGGTAAATGACACCGGAGTATGCGTCTTGGAGTGTAATTGTTATGGGTGGAGGGGGATATTTAATAGAATGTATAACGGTAAAAGTTCTGCTCCAATCGTTTCCGGCAGCGTTGGTAGTTCCAGAAACATTCAGGACACACTCCAATTGTGTAACGGTTACCGTTGGCAAGATCTAATGGCGCCAATTATGCCTGGACGGACCCTATCGTCGTCTGAATCGCGTGTTCACGCGAGGACAGCCACTGGGGAGAGCTTTTTTGCATGCGGTCACGCGCTCGATCTCTGAAGTTTAGGCACGACAAAAGTTTTAACGCCACGCTATGTAGTGTTATTCCCTGGAGAATGGAACGAACAACGCATTGATTATACGTACTCTTATATTGAGAAGCCCCGTATATTTCGATATTCGCTAATCTTTTCGAAATCTTTACACAAACCGTACAGAATCGAGCAATTCTCCGAGTCAACCTTCTCAGTTATACCGTCGGTAACAGGACACCCTGTATACATGCTCAGTATGTAAGAGCATACTGTAGCACGTAGTATATAGCTCTTATCTGCGGGAAGATCGAATAAAGGGAAAGGTTCCCCTATCAATACACGATTAGAAGGAAACGGCCTTTAATCGTGTATGTATATACGCAAGCGAACAAATGAAACAAAAAGAGGGGGAACATCTTAGCGTTGACGCGTAGACGAGGGAAAACACTTTCTTCTTGGGCGGAAAAGCGAGCCACCGCAAGGTTTCTCCATACCTGCCCCACACTATCGTATCAACTTACGAGACCGGATTTGTCGTAACGCTATCCACCCACGCGTCCTGTACCTAACCTCATGTTAATTCCTTCAACCTTTACATTGATAAATCGTCGAACATAACCGAAAATAATTGCCAACAATGCTGCAGGAAGACAGCGGGAACGGCAGCAAGTATCTTCCGCCAATCAGAAATAATTAATTCGTGTAACGGGATGAGGTCCATGTTTAGCCGCGTGTACCGCCCGAGAGAAACTCTTTCCTTTTACTTTTTTCCATCCGTCATACCGATGGAGCCGCGTTTTTTTTAGATAAACGCTAACGACGCCTTAATCCGACTTTTAATTTCCACGCAGACATCATGATTTTTGCATCGAACCAGCTCGCAGCCAGCGATGGTATCAATGATAAAACCGCGCAGCGGAAATCCTTGCCGAGCATCTCGCCGGGCGGATATTTTGCCGCACTTTCGACATTATAAGAAGTCGTTACGTTTACGAGGCATAAGTATTTAATCGCCTAATGTTAAGCCATAATTAAAAAACGCCTCTGTTTCTGCGATCGATGCGTGGCGAGGCCGCCAATGTTTTGGCGGGCAAGAAAAGTAGAAACGTCGATATTAATAACTAGGAGTATGTAATGAGCCCGCGCGAGGTAATACATAAAGACTCGAACGATTCGCTCTGTTGGTAGTGCGCGAGTCAATCTAGCTCGGTAAATTTTTTCCTCGTTCTCACGCCGGGAAATATATTCGCTTCGGGCAGGGCGCACGACTGTAATTAGAAATCATTAAAGGAGCGCTTATGAATTCTCCGCAGGATGTGTGACGTCGCGTCCTATGCAGCCGCTCAACGTATCATTACCGCGACGTAGTGGAACGATCGGTAGCCACTCTTGATTCCTTCGAATTCACCGGAATGGCAAAAGTCGGGGGAAAAAATCTATCTCTCTTTACATAAGCGGATTATTCAACGCGCGCCCGATGGGAAGGGAATTACTAAACTCTTCTTTCGCTTTCTATAAATCGATATCACCGGGCGCGGCGGCCAGTGTCTCGCGGCCGTTTTTGCGCGGAACTGTCGCGCGTGAAATCGACGACCCGGTGCATAACGATTTTGCCGAGACGAGAGCGAATCGATCGTGATAGGGACCCGATGCGACGGAATGATGTAAGCCGGCGATCGTTGCCTAGACGTCTCGGTATCATGATCCAAACTGTAACGAAAGTCGACGACGGTCGACAATGAGAAAGTGCCGAATTGCAGAGCAATCGCGGGATATCTGTGAGCGCGCAGGCGTCACTTCTGTCGGGCAGAAATCATGTGCCGACGTAATAAAAAGCCCGAGCAGTCGTTCGCCGTGCCATTTTACTCTTCGACCTTTCTTTCGTGTAGCGTCAGACTCTAATTGTCCCGTGACATTTGGCCGGACAAACGATGACGCCTCCTAATGCCTAAACTCACCTCGTTCGCGAGATTCATTGTCGGAAACGTAACGAACCTGCCATCTCGTTTATGTCGAAGCAGTCATCGTACCTACAGCGCGTGGCGGGCTTCCATTGTCAACCGAAATCAGTGGCACTCTATTGATCGAGTGAGCACAGCATGGGGTCCATTGGAGTCGGCAAACGAAATTTCTTAACGTCGACAATGGCAGCCGATAAAGAATTGACCGCGATAGTCACAGATCGACGCGATTAACGTCGGGAATTACGAAAGGCCGTCTAACGCCAAATTGCCCAACGGCCATGCTCCATTTCCAGCTGAAAAAGCATTTGAATCGACTGTGACCGGGCCGTTACGACAATGGCCCGTGTCGATGATCACTCGATCTTTCAGAAGCGTCGGATCTGCTTTCTTCGCCCGGCTCACGTTACTTGACTGAACTGTCGATGACTCGCCAGATAATCGAGAGGAACTTCCGAGAGGTTTCGTTCTATCGTCCCGCGCACGCGTCTAACGAGTGTGTAACGAGCGGGAATAATTTCATTAGAGCCGCCGCTGATCGGTTCGCGACATTACGTAACGACGAAAGTTATGTTACTCCATAATTGCTGTATATCATTGAACGTACACTGTGTAACCCGTGTCGCCGGACATCTGTCCGATCCGATCGGAAGATCAGAATCAGTGTAGCGGGATGACGTTACGCAAGCCGGTGAGGCGATAATTAACTTGAGCAAAGTATCGACGACCGAGATGTCGCATCATTGAGGTCACGAAGTTGCGTACACGCAACTTCCGCGTTGCGCGACACGCTCGTTACGCTTTAATTACGTGTACGTCGTACGAGCTCGAACACGTGTGCGTCCGTCGTGTAGAACGTGCCTTTGATACGTCTTCAGGCAATCGCGCGGCGCTTAGAGCGGATTATGACTGCGCCCGATGTGTATTCAGTGATCTTTGGATTTTCTCAACGGCACCTTACATGTCACACTTTCGATTCACTTATCAATGAGAACCCGCCGCCCGTTGAATCGGCGGCACACCGCGCACGAGTAGCGCTATTTACTTTCCCCGCGTCTACCTCTTTTTCTCTCCAACCCTCTGCCTGCGCGCGCGGAATTCCCATGAGAAATTAGTTGGGACGCGTAGACGCGCTCGCAGTGTGACAGATATACGGCCATCGGCGTGCTGGGAGCAGTCGGGCGAGTGGTAGGGCAGAGATTCGTTAGCCGATTTGTGAATTCATAAATTCGTCCCACGTTTGTGAAACGACCACGGGCGAGTCTCGTTCCCCGAACGAGTCCTTTCTCCCCCCCGCTCGTTCTCTTTTTCGACTTCCTTTCCGTCTCTCGCAGGACTTATAAATCATCGATGTTGAAACGCCCCCGTGCCCCCGGCGGATTTCTTTATGCAGGCATCATTGTGTCGTAAATCTATTTAATTAGTATATAATTGTCGGAGCGAGGAGAAATCCGCGAAAGTAAATGCCGAGCCCGTCCGCGCTATGCAGCCAACGCATTGTCGCGTAATACAACGGAAATTCTCGCTTTCGTACCGATATCGGCTTTACGCTCGCGTAACCGAAGCGTCGATCGCTGAATTCCATTAGGCATAGGTGAATGATCGGCTCCCGAACGAACGAAACGAACTCGAATAATTACGCCGCCCGGGCACTTGCACACTTTTTACACTTTTTACACCCCGCCAACTTTTACGATCGCGGCGGACTTCTAATGTCGCGCCTACCGCTTGACATTTCAAGAAGTATTTCGCAAGCCCGCCACTTCGCCAGTGTCCCAACCCAATGGAACTCGCTTAATATCCGATTGACTATTATCTTTTTTCATTGACAGGAAATGCGCGCGCGCGCGCGCGAGCGCCTCGATCTCAGCGGCCGCAAATCGAAGCGCCGAACTTTCGTCGGTAGTTGGCCGTCTCCACGGTCTCGCTCCGATCAAGCCGACAATTTCATCTTCCAGATATGTACGCGACAATCGGCAAGGCGATCCACCGGTCGATACTCTTGAGGAACACTTACGAGCGTAAATCGAGCGATTAGACAAGGCGCGTTCGCTAATGAGGAGACCAGCGAGATTGCGATACGTCGTCGGATCGTGATCGCTTCTGCGTGGCCGTCGCGTTTTAAATTGAAAGGGCGCCGCAGTGTCGAAAGCGATCGGCCGTGCTTCTGTACGTCGCACGTACGAGTCGCGTGGCCCGAAGAATTTGTTGGAGCTTGGAGCGCGCGAAAAGATACGTGCGCGACCTAAATGTCGCAAGTCGGCATTGTGGCGCGGCGAGCATTACTGGAAAATTCATTTGTCGGGACTCACATACTTTTCCATGGAGGCGTATTTAACCTTGTCCACGCTTTCGACGATGTTTCTGCGATTCCGATACGTGCGTCGTAATTTTTAGTTGTTGAGTACGTGACGATCGAAGAGGCTGCTGGTAAGACCAGACGTTTTCCTTGGTTCTGCTAACGGGAAAGCACCGGCTCGGAGGAACGACCGCTTTGCCTGCAACTGAAGTAAGTATGAACTGTAAATTAGTGCAAGCTTCCTAAACGGGGATGAGGCGACAATGTTGTCATTTGTTCATTACCGGGTGTCGTATACAGGATATTTTTAATTGCGGCAATAGTGAAAATCAGTTGACATGTAATAGTTTGTTCGTAGGCGTTTGTGTACTTGAATGGACACCTCTCTCAGGTGTGTTACGCATAATGACGAGCCGACGACAGACACGTTCCACATATGTAGGGGGCTAAGACTCAGGCGGCCGGCCCTGCTGAGGTGCGGTACCGCGTGCGGCGTCAAGGAGGCCGCGAGACATGAGCGTGGACGCTATTGAGTGAGACTGTGTGTATGTGTGTGTATGAGTGCATGGGTATGCGTGCGTGTGTGTGGAGAGCGTGCGGAAGTGCGGGGAAGCGGAAGGCGAGGTTCGGCGGTTCGGCCTGGCAACAGGGAGTCTAAGGAAAGAAGCGTAGCGAGAAGGAGTTAAGAGTGATCAGAGAGAGAGAGAGAGAGAGAGAGAGAGAGAGAGAGAGAGAGAGAGAGAGAAAGACAGTGAGTGTGAAGATATTGTGAACGTGAGAGCGGAATAAAGAGTTATTGCAAGTGACCGTGTGTCGTATCGCATCCTTTCCCACAACTTTGGGGGCTCAGCCGGGATTTTGTGTTATTCGCCGTGGGAAAGCTTGTGACGCCGAGTGAAAATGGACAAAGGAATAGATTCGCGCAAGTTCACGATGGTCCAGCTTAAAGCGAAGCTGAAAGAGCTAGGAATGGCAGTGACAGGGAACAAGGCAGAGTTGGTAAAGCGGCTAGAGGATTACGATCCGTCGGGCGCGTGGGCGGCCACGCTGCCGGAACCGGAGGCGGCGGAGGAGCCGCTCGCGGGATTCGACCAGAGTCTGGATGAGGAAGCGGCGGCGTCGAATCTTCTTCAGCGGGAAGTGGACGTGCGCCGTAGGGAATTGAAAGTCCTGGAGCGCGAGATTGAGGCGGCAAAACGAGAGTTGCAACTGACGACCGAGATGCAGCGTCTGAGTGTGACGGGCGATAACCGGCGTGCGAGCAGCACGAGTGCGACCAGGGCGCGTCCGAGAGCCGATATAACCGTAGTGGCCGACCTTCTCAGCTATTTTTCGGGGGACCCGAAGGACTACGATGTTTGGGAGAAGCAGGTACAGCTCCTGACGACGACGTATGGACTGGACGACGGGTCTGTCAAACTGTTGGTGGGCATGAGGCTGCGGGGCCGTGCGCTGGAATGGCTGCATTCTAAGCCCGAGCATATTATACTACCGGCCGCGGATTTGATCTCGGAACTGCGCAGCGTTTTCCACTTTCGACCGAGCAGAATATTGCTACGAAAACAGTTCGAGGACAGAATGTGGAAACAGGGCGAAACCTTCCGGGAGTACATGCACGAGAAGCTGACTCTAGCGAACCGTGTGCCGATTGCCGAGGAGGAGATGGTCGACTACTTCATCGACGGGATTCCGGATGCGGGGCTGCGAGATCAGGCGCGGATCGGAAGGATCACCACGAGGACAGCGCTCCTGGAAGCATTCGAGAAGGTGCAGCTGCGGGAGAGATTCCAGGCGTTCCGGCCGAGTACGCGAGGAAGATTTCAGCCGGGCGCAACGTACAGGACGGAGAGGGAGGCAGGGCGCCCGTTAAGAGACAGGGGCTGTTTCAACTGCGGACGACACGATCATTTTGGCGCGGATTGCCCGTCGAGAGCGGAAGGGCCAAGGTGCTTCGCGTGCGGTGCGCGCGGCCATATAGCCGTTGGGTGTCCCAGACGGCAGAACGAGCGAGCGGAGACGGCGGAGACTGCGGAGGCAAGTTACGCAGCAAGTCAGGTGAAACAGCGCAAATTCATAAAGGAAGTCGCAGTTAACGGCCACAGCGTGATGGCGCTCGTAGATTCGGGAAGCGATCTCTGTTTGATGCGAGCGGAACAATATGCGCGGATAGGTTGCCCCCCCCTCGAGCGAAAAGAGGTTAGATTCCGAGGAATAGGGTCCGACGGTAACGCGACTATCGGCGAGTTTGTGGCGGATTTGGCAGTCGATGGCCATGTTTATTCTGCTTTGGTAAGAGTTATTCCGGATACGCTTATCGCGCATAATTTCTTACTAGGCGCCGATTTTCTAAATACGGTAGACGTAACGATGCGGTCGGGCAGTATTGCCGTTAACCCGCCCTGCGAGCCGGCTTCAGGCGAAGGCGATGTACCGGAGGTGTTCCAGATAGATTTAGATCCGGAGGAAGTAGAAGATAGCGTGGATGTGGCGCATGTACCGAGCGCAGAAGGCAGGCAAATGATAAAGGGTCTGGTTCGTGACTATCGCCCAGCAAAAATTAGAGAATCGGGCGTGAGGATGTCGATTGTCGTTAAAGACGATAGACCGGTGTACGAAAAAGCAAGACGACTTGCGCCAGCGGAGCGCGAAGTTGTAAACGAACAGATAAGCGAGTGGGTGCGCGACGGCATTGTGCAGCCATCGCTGTCCGAGTACGCGAGCCCGGTCGTACTCGTGAAAAAGAAGGACGGCTCCACGCGCGTCTGCGTAGATTATAGGCGACTAAACGAAAGGATAGTGAGAGATCGTTTCCCCTTGCCTCTCATAGAGGAGCAGTTAGATTTACTCCAGGGCGCAAAATTCTTTAGCACGTTAGACTTGAAAAATGGGTTTTTCCACGTCTTGTTGGAAGAGCAGAGCCGCAAGTACACCGCCTTCATTGTCCCCGATGGACACTACGAGTTTTTAAGGGTACCGTTCGGCCTCTGCAATTCACCGTCGGTATTTCAAAGGTACATCGCCGCGGTTTTTAAGGACCTCATACGCGACGGGGTCGCTCTGACGTATATGGATGACATCATAGTGCCTTCCGAAACACGTGAAGCCGGGGTGCAGAGTCTGAAGCGGACGTTGACGGTTGCGAGTGAAGCTGGGCTAATTATCAATTGGGGCAAATGTTGTTTTCTGCAAGAGAGTGTTGAATTTCTGGGACACGTGATAGAGGACGGGCGCGTGAGCCCGTCGCCGCGCAAAACCGACGCGGTTCGGGCTTTCCCAGAGCCGAATAATGTTAAGCGGGTACAGAGCTTTCTAGGTCTCAGCGGATACTTCCGAAAATTCATTCCTCAGTACGCGAGAATCGCGCAACCGTTAACCAACCTGCTGAAAGCGGACGTTAGGTTTAAATTTAGCGTGATTGAAAAGGAAGCATTTGACAAGCTAAAGGCGATGCTAAGTAACAAACCAGTGTTACGTTTGTACAGGCAAGGAGCCGAGACGGAGCTGCACACTGATGCGTCAGCCGAAGGGTTCGGCGCGATCCTCTTGCAAAAGTGTGACGAGGACGACGCGCTGCATCCCGTGTACTATGCAAGCGGCAAGACGACCGCGGCCGAGGCAAAGTACACGAGTTACGAACTCGAAGCTCTAGCGATTGTAAGAGCGTTGCGTAAGTTCCGGATATATTTGTTAGGCATATCGTTTAAAATAGTGACCGACTGTCAGGCATTCGCCTTGACAATGCGAAAAAGAGATTTATGCGTGCGTGTAGCCCGGTGGGCTCTCTTACTCGAGGAGTTCAGCTATCGAATGGAACATCGCCCCGGAAGCAGTATGATGCACGTGGACGCGTTAAGCCGTAACCCGTCGTCTGCGTGTTTGCTGGTAGATGTGCGCGATGAAAGTTTAACGGCACAATTTGTAAGGGCGCAGCGGGCGGATGGCGATGTGAGAAAAGTCGTAGATCTCGCGGAAAAGGGAACGGCAGAGGGGTATTCGGTCCGAAGGGGGTTACTTTTTAAAGAAGTTTCCGATGAGCTCTTGCTGGTGGTACCGAAGTCTATGCAGAGCCAAGTCATCAGGCAGGCGCACGAGAGGGGGCATTTCTCAGTCGCGAAAACAGAAGCCTTGCTGAAACAGGATTATTGGATTCCGAACGTAAGGGGAAAAATTGGAGATATTGTGCAAAATTGCGTGGCATGTATTCTCGCGGACAGGAAACGGGGTAAGGAGGAGGGGTTCCTCAATACGATCGACAAGGGGGAGCTGCCTTTGGATACGCTTCACATCGACCATCTTGGTCCGTTGCCGTCCACGAAGAAGAGCTACAACCACATTTTCTTGGTAGTGGACGCGTTCTCGAAGTACGTATGGTTGTACGCGACTAAAAGCACGGGCGCGACAGAAGCAATCGATAGGCTAAAAAAGCAATCGGCTATCTTTGGGAATCCGCGCAGAATCATTTCGGACAGGGGCGCGGCATTTACCTCGAACGAGTTTGCGGACTATTGCACGAACGAAAAATTCAGCATCAGCTGATCACGACGGGCATACCGAGGGCAAACGGGCAGGCGGAGCGCGTTAATCGGACATTATTGCCCGTGCTGACGAAACTCGCCGACCCGAAGCGAGGAGAATGGTACAAATATCTAGATACAGCGCAACAGCTTTTGAACACCACATTACATCGCAGTATTGGCACCACCCCCTTCCGGGTGATGTTCGGGAGAAGTCCGAGACTGCGGGACGACCCGGAAATTCGAGAACTGTTGGAACACGAGTGGGTCCAACAATTCACGCACGAACATAGCGAGGTGCGAGAGCGAGCTCGAGAAAGCATTGCGGCGGTCCAAAGAGAAAATAGAAGGGGATATAATAAGAAGCGCATCGAGGCGCGAGAGTACTGTGAGGGCGATCTAATAGCGATTAAGCGCACCCAGCAGGGTCCAGGGTTAAAACTTGCAACTAAATATCTAGGGCCGTATAAAATCGATCGAAGGCTGCGAAAAAACAGATACGTCGTGGAGAGGGTGGGGGAGCACGAAGGCCCCGCGAGGACGTCGACGGCCGCAGATCACATGAAGCCGTGGGCCTGTGAGACGGACAACACCGGGGAAGAGGGTGACCTCTCGGAAGATATCCGAGGGCGGATATCCGTGCAGGATGGCCGAGTGTAGGGGGCTAAGACTCAGGCGGCCGGCCCTGCTGAGGTGCGGTACCGCGTGCGGCGTCAAGGAGGCCGCGAGACATGAGCGTGGACGCTATTGAGTGAGACTGTGTGTATGTGTGTGTATGAGTGCATGGGTATGCGTGCGTGTGTGTGGAGAGCGTGCGGAAGTGCGGGGAAGCGGAAGGCGAGGTTCGGCGGTTCGGCCTGGCAACAGGGAGTCTAAGGAAAGAAGCGTAGCGAGAAGGAGTTAAGAGTGATCAGAGAGAGAGAGAGAGAGAGAGAGAGAGAGAGAGAGAGAGAGAGAGAGAGAAAGACAGTGAGTGTGAAGATATTGTGAACGTGAGAGCGGAATAAAGAGTTATTGCAAGTGACCGTGTGTCGTATCGCATCCTTTCCCACACATATGATTACAATTTTTATCGGGAAAAATTTGGTCGAAATCGTTAGACTGTAACGAGGGAAACCTTCCGTGATATTCACGAGAGGCTAAACAAACAGGTCACGCGTTTCCGGAGGCTTTCGTGTTTTGGCCTTTAGTAAGAGTGTAAACAAGTTGTGGTCTAATTACGTTCTCTGAATTGTTAATTACTTGGAGTCATTAAAATCCGACCTGACTGGCCAGCTCCTCTACCGCGTAACGACGTCGGAATACCTGTGTGTATCGATACGAATAGTTGAGATACTTATACGTGCATGAACGAAATATATTACTATGCATAATCGCAATTATACAATGTTACGTCTCAAATCTATTGCGGCATAGGAACAAAATAACATGCAATATTGGGTAACTCGCATGAAGTCGTTTAGGTAACGTAATTTTTCGTAATCGGGGAAAATATTCCACGTGCTTAATAGAATAGAACAAACGATCCGATGATTAGTGATACTGGGTTGCGAAAATGAAATTGGGTTAACGGTAGTGGCCGTTACAAATCGGCCGTGTCTTTGGTACGTATTTTTCATAGCGGTGAGGCGGGCAACGTTCTAGGCCAAAGTGAGCACTTTCTCGATACCCTACGAACGATATATTTCATCCTGCTTATGGTAGAGTCATGGGATCGGTGACGTAACTTGATTTATGAGAAAAATGCTATGGTATGATACGAGCATTACGTAAGTCGCGGCGTTGTGAAAATGCGGGGGGTTATTCGCACGGGACTGACTGGCGCACAACGTTTTCTCAAAACGAGAACTGAGGAGAGCGTGCATTGCTGCGATTTGATGAATAATCGCAACAATTTGCATGCGAGTTCGGTTCGCAGCTACCCGAGCGCAATCGGAATATGATAAATGTATCGTTCGACAAAGTGCTTCATTATACGACCTGATAGCGATCGACAATTTCACCCGGCTGACGAATTAACTAGTGAGGCAATATTATAAACGCGCCGACGCAACAATATATTACTTACGAACCAATTTGTAACGAGGCGCCTTTCGCACGGTTCCATTTCTCAGCCGAATTAAGCCGTACCGCGGGCCTGATTGTTCGCAGATCGTGGCCGACGAGTGTGCCTAATTACGCTTTGCTGAAAAATACCTAGCAGCCTCGGCTGGTGTTATGTATCATGATAATTCGGTGAATGCGCATCGACGGAGAGTGCGAATACGCCACACCTGAAATCGACTCAGAAATCTGATGATTAAGTATCCGATGCCAGGAGTCAACGTTCTTCCGCGAACGGTGGGTCGCACGACACGTAAATCGAGTCATGAGAAAATCTATTCCCAATCGATCGCCGTAATGACGCCGAGGGTTTCGTTGCCGGTCGCAACATTAAATGACCTCCCTGCCCGAACATTAATCACGAATTAATCTGGCCGCTCGCACGAGTCAGATTGATCACCGCGCGTGGCATGTCAGAGCCCGTTCGCCGAGCGTAAGGCTTCGGAGATGTGCGGGAGAATTGTAAAAGAGAGAAGCGAAAGGGATGCGGATGAGGAGCGCAACTTAATAATGCGCTCAGCGTACCGTCAAATCGTTCCCCATGGCCGATAGCGATCAGCCACTTAGAATGCACCAATTGTACCAAGTCCGACTCCGATGCTATCGAATTCACGGAGAACGATCGTTCTCATCGTACTTTCAACCCTCGTCTTTCCCTATGATTTATACCTCTCGACTCGCTGCGCGACGCGTACATTATGATAACAGAAGTCTGGAAAGCACATAACGTTTGCTATGTGAGATGGATTCCTGTGGATGCCGGGTGCGATATAGATATTTACTATAGAACCGTCTGACAGAAGAACATGCTCAATATGCTACCACACATTACAGACACTTTGCTTCAGTAACGTGAGCACAAGTCAAATGTACAACTACAGTGCGAAATTGTCGTATTACGCCGATTGTACGACCGAGAAATGTAGACTTTCAAACGTAAAACGTATATTCTGCCGGAGAAATGCGTCAATTAATTCTAACACGACAGAAGTTAAATCATGGATAATACAATTAACGAAGTGCACTTAAAGACGTAATTTAACGTCCGTAAAGTGAAGCGAAAGATCCCGCCAAGCCGTCTGGAAAGTGCACGCTCGTCCGATCGGCAGCCGGTTCGGCTTGTCGTCCCAGTAATTGGCGTCGAAATTATTACCGATGCCAGATCCCAATAATTGAAGTCTCATGGCGCTTGGGGGCAGAGAAGTACGAGACCGCGCGAGATAAAATCACGAGCACGTGCGTCCGTAATCGAGAGTGCGCAGTTTCGACTCTCCCCAATGCACCGCCAATGCACTCGCTCCAACGTGCATGCCGTGCATCCTTTGGCGAGAACTCACGCGCAATGTTCGCTATAAGTCACCCGCAATGTGCATACGAATACATGCAAACGAGCAACTGGAGTAGCATGCACGCGTTTGGGTACGCTGCAACTACCTCTTCTGCTTTTCGCTGACAATTTACATTGGAAACAATTTCGACCTGCGCACGATATACTGCGAGCGCTCGATGCGCGCCAAATTCGTTAAAGGAGCGAAATCGTATAACACGTATTGTCCGCAAAATCGGCGTAATGATAGCGTTATGCGGAATGCGTGGATATTGGGAGCGGACGTGCCGTCCGATACTCCGTCAAATTGGTCTGACAATTTTACGTGAAGGTACAGCGATGGAGGATAATTATGGTACAGTTATAAATTGCCGCTGATGAAAGGTACGCTTCGTGTTGCATATTGAGCGTATTGATCAGGAACACATCTCCTGTGAAATGATTACCCGCGCACTTCCAGCACTTAATTACTTAATTATCGTATGCTCCGCTATTTCATGCTCTGCACACGTATATCCAGTTCTATTGTGTAAGTGACCGGCTTCGCTGCGTTTTCTATATAAACGCGTACATACGTGCGCACATTTTGCCCTACGTACTAAAATGGCTCAGGGAACAAGCGATCGACACCATGATGTAAGCACGTACACGGCAATCCTTATTGCGCGTAACAGAAGGCCTTACATGGCATCACGGCCCATACCGCAGCAGTGTGTGTACGTCAGAAATAACGAGAAGCCCCCTCGTGGCAAACGAATGGCCGCAGAAATAAGCGCCCGAGAAACCGTTCTCCCTGTCAATGAGACAATATGAATAAAATGGGCGGTAAGGACGTGCGAAAGATGGAGATCATGATCGGATAAATCGATTGGCTCATGCGTCCTTTTTTCCTAACTATCAATGCGCCAACGCGTCTGAATTAAGTGACAAGCGTCCGAACGCTTCTAACTGGCCATCTAACTGGTGTCCTTTAACAGGTCCGCCTTGATCAGGATGTCAGGATTAATTCGTGATGACATCGCGAAAAACCATCCGACGCTCGGAGATTTCTCTTTACCCAAAGGCCAGCGTAAGTCTCGATGTCGAAAGTATAGCGAGCCGCGCGCGGATGAATATGCAGCACGGAATTTTCGATAAAAAAATATGTTTAAAACACGGATACGCAGGCGAGAAATCGTTTCCACTCGGAGCGGGCTTATAAGTAAGGAGGAAGCGGAAGGTTTAAATCGGAGGATACGAACGTAACCGGACAACTTTGTGGATCCGGTGTGTATGATTAACGATTTCACGTTTTTCCCCCCGACTTGAAATGTCACCGGCAGACTCGCGCAACACCTTAACCGGGTAACGGTATGCACAGAGTCGAACGTTGACTTGCCCATGCGTATAGAAAAATTGTTAAGATAACGTGCTGTGGAATAACTGGTGCACAACAATATCTACCGGCACCGGCGCGCATTACGAAAGTCCGAACGCCGGAAATTTCTATATGTTCGCCAGCTTAATATATTCGGGCTCGTCGAGGAACCGGTGGGATACGATCTGAAAAATGAATGAAGCTGATGAAACTCAATAAATAATCCTGAATGAATCTACAAGCGGCGTCCTACGTGAAAGTGAGTACAGTACAGGCGACGAAGACGGTCGCGTCTGATTTATTGACTTCTTCGCCAGTCGTTCGTCATGATTACCAGAGGCTCGCGACTTGAAAGATGAAACGATGTCGATCGTGCGACACTTTAATCGACATTGACACACCGCGATCTCCACCAGCAACCGGCGTTACTTCGTCCCATTTCGTCCGACCGAACGCATACTCGCACTTAGAAGAACATCATGCGAAACTCTGTGTCAATATAATTAGTAAACGAGCTGAATGGGTTGCACTCGTCGAGAGGCATCTATTCGTTTCGGAGAGAATCTTTCGTCGATCGCGTTGCAATGGCGCTATGAGAATCTGCGAGCTTTGTGGGAGACGGAAGAACGTCTCGCCGCGTTGAATATTTGACCGGGTAGATAAAGATTTCGCGCGGCAATTAGGCTGTTAACGAGCGAACATTATTATTTCAGAAAAAATCGCACCCATTGAGATCGGCATTGCGTCGGCGTCGACGCTTCCCATGACGTCGGCGAATGTGAGCGCGTCTCCGCTCGATTTTTCCGTCGTTTCACACGATTTCGTTGACATTCGACCTGCTGACACTGATTCCGCCGCGTTCACACGAGGACTCGCCCTAATGGGACATTACGCGCGATGCCGGTTGTTGCGTCATCGAACGATTAAAACGTCAATGGAGTATTCAATTCAATGCGATACGATGCCTTAAAGCGGCCGATACCAAATTCAAAAGGCGGTCTCGACGGCTCTCGTTCCGAGATGCGAAGCGTCGGCGTCGTATCGAAGGCGTACACGCGCTATAAAAGGTGGCTCAGCGGTTCTTAACACGGCGCGCGACGGCGGGTCGAGACCTGAACATCATTCGACGTGTCATCTCGCCACGTCACCTACCCGCTTCGCACTCCGCCGATTTCGACATTTCGCCAACAGCGATTTCTTACGTATTCATGACTGATATAGCTTTGTTCGTTCGACCGTAAGCCAACAATATTTTTCGAAATTAGTAGAACATTAAGCAACGTGGGTATGCGTCTGCGCGGGCAGAATGTAGGAATGTGATTATGTCAATGACTACCTTGCAAAGGTCTCTCTAATGAAACTGAGAATCGTGACAAAAGGAGACTTAAGAGCCGCTGTTCAATCTCGACGGACTTTTACGGATATCAAGCGGGAACGCCCGCAATCGGCGGTTTTCAATGTACAGACCGCCGCAGAAAGTGACCGTGTAATAAACCTTATGCGACCACCTCCTTCATTTCCTTTCACGATTGCAATAAATCAGTCATTTTCTCGAAATCCACCCGCTGACCTGGGGCCGATTGCCTGCCAATTGGAGTACGCCCTCACGATTCTCCTCTGAAAGGCCGTTATTACGCGTCCACGTGGCAATAAACGTATGCAAATATATACCCAGGCGTACACATCTATGGACGTACATATACAGTTATACGCATCGGATATACCTTCCGTCGTATGGAAGTGCGATAAATGATAAATGGCACGCGTGCGACATTATCGGGACAGCAGATCACGAGATGCTCGTAAGGATTCGAGCACGCTCCGAGCAACTTCCTCGTTTAATTCAATATACGTCGGGTCACTTTTAATGGATGGATCCTTACGATGAGATATGCGCGCGTTCGGCCACCTTTGTACGATTACACGCACGCGTGGTCATACGAAGCTCTTGCGAATGTTTACAACCCGGTGCCCAATACTGACGTGATACGAATTAAGTCGACTGCATTAAGCCCATTTACTTATTTACACGTGATACAATCCGTATATCAAGCACGCACTGTCAAAATGTATGATTTAATAAGATATTACGTCGAGATCTTATACACGAAAACACATCTCACAGTCAAGTTGTACTTGTGAGGTTGAAAATGGTGTGCAACCGGAAAAATTACGCATTTGGTTTTCCGCCAATTTCTTCCCGGTCAATGTACGCCGATCACGTGCGTGCGCGTGCGCACGAAACACAGGGAATAATTACGAATCACCGCGGAAATTGTAAGGCAAAGGAGTGTGGTTTTGTCATCGCATCGTTACGTGTCCGCAGGAAGAGTGAAATGCACTGCTATGCACGTGCTAGCAGTCGGAAGAAATCGGCTCCGACAGATAGATCGTATCCTTGCAAATTGCCTGGACAAATGCCTTGTTGACATTACTTCATTACGTTTTTGCGGTGAATGTATGCGTTAGTTAACTGTGATGGCCAATGAAAGGGTCGACTGTATTTAATTATGTAAAAATTATTGGAATTTCCATATGCCACAGACTGCATACGGTGCGAACATTATTGAATGTTAATAATATTGACAGATGTCATGTAGTCGAATGCTTTTATTATTGATACGTACTACTACGGTAGTACAAATACATGGCAAGTTGATGATAGTGATTGAAAGAAAGCGCGGCAGCCACTGAATCAGTGTCTACAAAATCCGTCGGACAGGCAAAATTGTAACATGCTTCGCATACTTGTCCGCTCCCAATTATACTCCGAACCTTTACTTTCTCTCTCCCTTTTTGCACTGACCTTTTCATATGTTTTCCTGGTCCGCGGTTCGTTCCGCTCTATATATATGCAGGTGCATACGTGTGCAAGCATACATTATGTGAATAAAAATCCTCGACTGTTGCAACTGTACAGGTCATTTCACTTTTGAGGTGCAAAATCAGCGCTAGTTTTGCAGTTCTTGCAGAGTCCAAAACCTGTTCGCTGATAGCTATGTATCATGGCGAAGTGAAATTTTCCGCCTTAACCAAGATTATTCTTGATGTGCCGTATGCTAAGCCTGCGCACCATGCTACGGAGAGGGAACTTTCCAAAGTGAAGTGAGGAAGCGTCGGATTGCGGCGCATCACGAAAATTTTAAACGTATTTTAAACGGTGCTTCCTTCGCGTCGAAAGTCAACTATTAAATTACGCGAGCTTCGACGTTAACTCGTGGAAACATTGCTGCAGCAGCTCATTTGACAGGTTTGCGCCGGTCGTAGATACTGCTGCTTCTGAAGAATTGACTTTCATGTTAATTGCACCCACACGATGTTCAGCCGTCGAGTCAATGTGTATGGAAGTTATAAATAATTTAGCTATCGGCAGGTAATTCCTTGCTTATCAGACCCGTCGTGGTTAAGACTGCACGTAATATACGATTCACTACATGCGCATACGTTAATTCGTGCATGACGTAACAACGTGACGCATAATAATAAACGTTCAATATAAGATAGAAAATAAGTGTACCCGTAATTACGTACGGAGCGCAAACCGTCCTTGAACAGATTTAATCGAACGACACCGGACTTGCATCGGTTAGAAGGATATCTACCTAAGTGGCCGTTGTTAATGAAGGCAAAGAGTGTGCCGCGAAAATGAAAGGACCCGTAGGGAACCAGATCGCGTTACACATTCTCGTAATGCACACGTATGGGACAACCGGAACGTTCTCCGAAAAACACGGATCATTGCAGTTCGTCGCGCACGAATGGACGCGCGATTTTCGAGTCTTTCGAGACACGAGAGGCACGTTTGAAGTCGTGCGTCCAGCTGGACAAACCCACGTGCGTGTGAAAATTACCGCGCGTGTGTGCATACCTGTATCGGCGTTTTTATATTCGTCAACGTGCACGACTTAGGATACTAAATAATGACCTTTGCACGAATCGATTGAACACTTTCACCGTCGTGCGACACCGCTATACATCTGGGCGAATGTAATGGATCGAGGTCGTGACTCGCGACGCTTTATAATAATATAGATTTAAGAATTATGCGGCCAAATGAAGTATCCCGAACACAAATTGTGCGCAACTTGAGTGACAGGAAATTTCGTGCGAAGCATGAAACGGTGATATAAGTACACAGCAGAAACCGAGGGTGCGATAACGATTACGTGTTCGAAAAATATTCTGAGGCGTCTTTGCAACGGCAAATGTAATTGATGCCATGAAAGTAGAGGCGACTGATGATTACGATGCTCGGTACGATCTATGTAACATCCTCAAGATTTTTGTGATCCTTCGGGGGAAAGCTTGAAACCGACGAGGATTATATAAGCCTCGGTCATTAATGGGCAATTATTAATTTCGTCAACGACGCGTGCTTCTTTACCGAGCACGCCGGGGCATGACAGAAGCATTGACGTGCGGGAATCCTTAATAATTGTTATCAAGCGGCCTGATATGATATCGCCTCCGTACGAAATGATAAATAAACCGGCGAAAGTAAAGGGACGTGTTGATTATAGTTTGCATTCCGTGCGATCGCTTCGAGGCGGCTGAGAATGTGGAAAGCGTGCGTTTACAAAACTGCTTTTGCTCGCAGTGAGAAATAGAAATTTGGTGGCTCCTCCGAGAACACCTGTGCGCCAGCACGTGAAATGCTGCAATCATAACTATTACATTTTAACAACCAGCACAGCAGTACGCTACCGCCCGCTGTATCATTATTAAGGTCGCTAGAATATAACTAAGGAACGAGTTACGTTCATGCTTCCGGGCCGTGCCCGTAGAACAGTGCGACAGTTGTTGCGGATTCGCAGCGGAGAAAGTTTCTCTGGCAAGACAATACGCAGATTTTTCTCTCCGCCGGCGACCCTTCCCTGTCCGTACGGCAATAATTAACGAGCATAACAATGAAATGCCGGGCAGCGTCGTCAATCGATCAGACCACGACCGCGAATACATTTTCAAAGGGCCTAGCTCCTCGGCCGTTAATCGCTCCTCGACTCGATGTCGCTTTGTTCGAATCTTTAATTTATCTGCCTCCTTCCCGTCCCGTGTAACACGTTGCCGTTGTGCGTCCTTGTCGGACAAACGGCGATTTATTGCGGCACCTTGCACGTCCTGAATCGTGTGACGAAATGCTCTTCTCGATCGACCCGCGCGACAGTGTCCTTACCCACGCGAAGAAACGTTGTTCGTTTCTCTATACGGGGTGTCCCGCAAGGTATCGGAGAATCTTCGATGTGCTTAGCAGGTTATTTTTATCCGTCATCCGTCGTACGTGCTACGAGCAAATTCCATCCTGTTATCAATTTTTTAGAACAGTTTTTTGTTTTCAGAATGACGTCCGTAGCGGAAACTGTGAAACACCGTTCATTTGTGAATTAAAAACGTATCTCTAATTTGTAACCCTTTTACCGTGTTCTCTCGTCAGTTACCGATAAGAAATAAGGCACTGCGCGTGCTTACGATGAAACGTGCATTCTCAGCTGTTTGTAAAACGCAACAGATTAGGAGACGTCGCCAAAGTGGGCGAAATAGGTTACCGAGCGATGTTTTTGATTCGGAACAGCCTCACGAGCACGCTCGAGAAGATTCTCAAACTTCACGGCATGTCTGCATGTATTCATCAAACACTCAGTACGTTCGTATTGACGTCGCACGCATAGCCGAGCGTGCACTCGTCTCAATCTAGATTAAGGCAATCTAGGGATATTATGCAATTAGCGTATCCTTAACCCGTAACCGGTGACGTCGGTCGGCGAGAAACACACGAGCGAGTAATGATTTAATCGCGCCAGATTTCGTCGAGCATCCCTCGGCCCGACGCACGACCAATTTCTTGCGCCGTCGGCTTTTCTTCGTTCCATCCTTCCTTCTCGCGCGTAATGATAAAAATGATATAATTTGAGGCGCGTTACACGCTTTCGCGGCTGCGTTAAATGTATCGACACAAACATGCTGCGAAGGCGTGCTGTTACGTGAAATTGTCGCGCGACGCGAGCTTGCGACGCGAGCTTGTGACGAACGTCCACGAGATTGTCGTGAGATCGAAAGCGCTGGATAATTCGTTTCCAAACTCCTTGCTACACTTCCTCCGGCAGTAATTATATCGGCTGCTCTTGCATGTCGAATCGTTGAATCGGCGCAGAATCGGCGCTGTTCTCATGCATCGGCGCGCGTATTTCGCTCGCCGCCTATTGTTTTATAGACAATTACGCTCACGCGAGGCGTTGGCAAATTAAAAAAGTGGAAAGTTATTAGCGGGACGTAAAGGGAAGTGGATCTGGCTTTGTTATTTTTATAAGTTCCATCCCTTTTTCCTTTAGGACGTGCCAGTAGTCGGGGAGCGTGCGGAGGAATTGTTTTGCATTTCAACTTGGTCACGTGCGTAAAAGTGTCTTCCCGACACTCGCGTAGACCGCAGAACCCTCAATGCTAAGGCTGTGGCTTGGCAGGTCAATGTAACGGCACGCGGCAATTTGGAGAAAAGAAAGGCAAATGCGCAATGGGCATGCACATCCTTCTAGAGATCTAGCGATGTAGACCACGCGATATTTCATTTCGTGCACTTTCACCAAAAAATCTTACTCTCGTTCTTTCGACTCCGGTCGCACACAATTTGCGTTCACGGAAATGGAGCAACGGCTACTTTAAATTTTCCTCTGCATCTCAATCCTCACGTGACAAGTCGAATAAAACATACATGCTTACTACTAGCAGTCTTTGGGCAATTTCAACTTTGCTATATCGCAAAATATCGGCTAACCCAAACTACCTTTTCGGCCATTGAGAATCGTTTATTTAATTTTCCTTTCACTTTCCGGTTAAATGATTCAAATTTCCCCATTCCCGAAGATAAATAGAAGCATGTTCAGGTGGCATTCCAGAACTGCACTCTGAACCCATACATAACACTTTGACCGGTCTACTTTATAAACGTAACCGTACAATGTTACGTCACGGGTCCACGATTTTTACACTTCTTCCGACTTCTGCTTCTCATACGTAACATGCAATACGATCCAATGTGCATAACATATCGGGGTCAATGATATTCGTTAGTTTACGATAAATTGGAGCTGTGCAGCGGGAAATTCTCGAATCCTTATGCGGACTTCAACTAAGTAAGTCTGTTCGGTTAATGAAATGCGAGCGAGGAAACGTGTTTGTTCGAAGTTAGCGCAAGTTAGCTTGCGCGGTGTCGTTCGTCAGAAACTCGATTTCCGATTGAACTGGCTGCCATTTGCACAGGGTGCGCCCATTGAGTACTTGATTCATTCGAGAGAGCACATCCCAACTGCTGCAGCATGCAAATCATCATGAGTAAATGAATCCCCAAGAGAGCGTACGAGCCTGCAAATTAATCGTACACATTAACGATCGAGATTGCGCTCCAGTGTCCTGCGTGTGAACACCGCAAAGGCCACGGCGAGGGATCGTGTTTCTTCCTACCGACGACCATTGATTTTGCGAGAGCACGTGTAATTGACACAGTAATGTCGTTTATAAGTAAATTCAAGCACATGCTTTTGAACTCTTCTCTTGAACGTTTCTCCTTTGAACTGATATTATACGTGCTCTCGGGTACGTATAATATCAGTTCTCTAATAACTACTCTATACGTTATTTTGCTGCAAGACAGAAAAAGAAGTCCAAATATGTTGGCTACGTCATAGGGTGAAAACATCATCTGAAATTGCTTGTAAGATTCATTACAAGGAGTAGAGTCCGTTGCCGAGACTAGGATTACCGATTTGATTTATACCGCCCAAGCCGAACGCTATATCAACTTCGACCGCCCAGCCCGGCCGGCTGCTTGGAAATTGACTTCCGCCACGCGGCTTTTCCCTACAGCAAAAAGCCCGAAGCCAAGGGAGCGGGCCGCGAATCAGTTTCGCCGTCGTTCCCGCCGGTAACGGAGTCCAATTTTTCGCGATGGTCGGCTCGCCGTGTAACGGCGTCATTTCGCACGATAAAGCCGGGATCGAAGATATCTCTCGCCGCTCCTGCCGCGACGTCTGGTTCCCGCCGTTGAAATCGCTGTATGAGAAAGCTGTTACCTTTCGGTGAAAGGCGTTTCCTGGAAAATACTCGAAGGGAAAGGGATGCGCGCCAAATTGCCGATCGCACTGTCCCCAATGTCGGGCCCGCGAAGCGCGTTGCACTCGTGCGTTCGTCCCGAGGAAGAACGCGTCAATTAAGAGATGGAATAAAAAGGCTGACGTCATGCGCTTTGTTCCGTCTGCTAACAGGCTTCCTCAAGCCTTCGAACGGATACCCTGGATGGGTATGTAACGGGGAAGGAATTTGCTAAGTGGACCGCTTGACAGGACGGACGTTTCCGTGCAACGATGTGCGCTAGAACATGTAAAGCACGAACGCGGCATTATTCGGATAATAAAGAACGTGCCGGCGTGACATTAAGAAGAAGAAACGTCTCGCGAACAGGCGGATATTTTCTGCGGTCAGTATCGCTGGCCGGATGGTTACACTTAACACGCGTGGCACGACGCTTCATTCTCACGTAGCCGGGACAATTCGAGTCGCTGTTTCGCACGCGTAAACGACGAACTTACGAAAGCGACGAGCTGATTTTTATCAGGCATAACGGACCTCGGGGTCGGATATTCTCACTTCTGCCCAGCAGATTGTTCCGCCGGTTTGAGAGCGAGGAAAGGTACTTTCCGTTCATCGACGATATGTTCCACGGGAACCAGAAACAACGATGTTACCACTGATAGTCGCTCGAACGGTACGTTATCGGGATGCGAATATTACGATCTTGGATCGGTGAAAAAAAGAATTTCTCGTCGCATACATACGTCGACGTTGCGATCGAAAAAGCGACTGATGAAAATAAGGAAATCGTTCGATCCCGAACTCCGGCGATTCTTCAGGCTTAATGTCAAGTTAATGTCAAGACGATATTTCTGTACTTTTCTACACGTTGATTGAGGTATCCGTGACGGAAGGTGGATTAATGGGAGAGTCTTAAAGACAGACTGTCCACGATTGTGCAACGACGATTTGCACTTCTACGGCACTTTTAATGTCGCGGTCGTGACAATGGGACGACGTGGGCTGTAACAAATGCACGCCTGTCTGCTTCGCTTTATCAACAGTCACTAACGCCGATGCAAATGCTCGACGGTGTACTATCATTAGAGTTCCACATTATCCGCCTTATTCAAATATGATTGTAAAGCGGCATGACAAAACGCTATCATTCATGGCTAGTTAGATACGTGATTGGGTGAGTGTGATCATGACAAATTTAGGATTAAACACTTTTTTCGAACTCGTTTGATCGTAGAATGACCTAACGAGCGAGATTTCTAAATAAATATATATTCGCAAAAAGCTTTCTACGTTTCATCAGTTACATTATTAATTTAATGAAACATTTATTGAAATATTCAGTGTGTCGGTTGAGCCGTCAGATAATGCCTAACATTTCGTCGCAGTCTGCTCTCGTTTTCCCATAACACGTCGCAGTATGAATTATAAAGGTCATGCATACGCTCATGCTATAAATATGCTGGATTAGATAGCAGACTATTTCGAATTACCGCAACTAAGATTAAGATAATATCGACGTTAAACGCACGGGGTTTGAATAACGCATAAACTGCATCGGATCGTTTAGGTGCCGTGTGGGAACGCTGATCGTTTGTATTCATGGACACTTATTCCGACCCCTATTGCCGAAGTTTAGTCGGCTGCGACAGGGAGCCTTCAATTGCCTTCGTAAATAGTATTGAAGTAGCGTGCGCCGATTAATAATGACAGCCTAGCTCAAGCTTACTTGAATGCAGCGTCTGATAGTGCCTCGCGTATAAATTACAATATTGCCTATTTCCTCGCTACCAACGTGTTCGGCCGAACTCGACTCTCAACAATGCATATTACGCATCAATGACATAAGTACCTCGTTTTACGAAACTGCGGCGAATAATTACAGCGTCGTGTAGACTGGCTCGAATACAGTGCACACCGTGGGACAAATATTACGCATTAAACATGCACCCATAACGTGCCTACGGCGGCCAGTTGCGGCGAAGTAAAATTTTGCCAGCACGTTGCGAAAGTCAATGTCGCAATCCGAGTCCCGTTTCTATCACTACGCGAAACATTCGCATGTCGCGTCGCAAATTATCTAAATGCAAGCCATGATCCGAATGTTTCACCTGTCCACGGGTCGCCGAATTTCGTCGGAGTTTATGTAAAAAATACGTGAAAGTGTTGAGCGATGAGGTGGTTTAGCGACTTTCAAGACAAATTTTCCGATACGCGCGTGACTTATTGTTTGTCGCTAACCCCGTAACTGGAGCATGCTCGCAAGATTTTGCAACATACTCGCACGACACGTCCTAATGATACTTCATAACTTCGACGATCGCATGCTGGTACACCGGTGTAAGAGCGGAAGACAGATATTTCCTCGTAACGCCACTTGAACTTACGCGTTTTTTTCGAGACCCGTTGTTACGATTGTAAAGTGTCTTTCTTTACACGATCAGCGGCCGTGACGGGACGATTTGTTGGACACGAAGACAATCTCCACGCCGAAACATCGTTCTCTTCTCGGTATTTATGCTGGTGGCGTATGCAAACACGAAGGGTGGACAAATTTCTCAATACCCATCGAACGATGAGAACCTTCCCAAGAGTGGCGCACTTTATTACTGCCTTAATGCATGACGCTGGCGTAACTATGAAACAAGGCAATCAATATAATGTAATCCGAAGAAACACTTTCTTCCGAGACGTGACATCATGGACGTTGAAAAAGAATCTGAGCAACATCGCGGCATGTTACGCCAGCGGCGCATACTTTGTGACTACTATTAAATTGAATAGACAGCCATTCTTACTTTGAATTCCTTTTACAAAGGCTGCGCACTGTTTACCTCGCTGAATTAACTGAGCAGAACCGTGACGAGGTACGCTCCATGCTCGGCGCACCGAGTCTACATGATCGCAGAGTCTTTTGTCGTTAAGAATTTATTACGACGCCTGGTATGTTCGATGTTACCTGGTCGGTGTCGCTAACGAGAGAGCCGCGTTTTAATGCAGCTCGATGACACGTTCGAGTAGAACAGTCTCTCTCTTTCTCTTTCATCATCGCAACCGATCCCGAGCGTACTTGACATTGTTTTTCAATCCGCTTGCACGGCGAACGTTGCTTTTTACCTTCGTGTACCGTTCTTTAAATCCAAGTCGATGTCTCGACACGTAGCATAGACCTGCCCGTTGATAATTTCTCCTACGTAACATTTAACGTTGTGTCCGCTCCGGCATCTCATAATCCCACATTATTGCCAGCCATAACTAACGTTCCTTACGCGCTATCAACGATCGTTTGTAGGGTTCACGAATAAATAACACGTGCGCACTCGTGACATTGTCCTCTAATAAACTTGCACAACGCTCGCTTGTTCTTTTTCCGAATAAAGTGGTAAAAGGTAAAGTAAACAAAGTTAATAATGCCTCGGTCTTAAGTAATACTTGTTACACGCGATCGACGATCGGTCGAAACGCATGTCGATCGGCGATTTATGCGCGCGAATTAAGTTTCGCAACGTTCGCATCGGACCGCAGAAATGTGAGGCGCTGATCTATGTAGGTCCGCCTATTGTTTCTCTTTTTAAGAAACGAGGCAACTTTCAGTTCTCCCGGCACGCTCCGCTCGGCCCTCCGCCATAGCTTGGCACGGAAAACAGGTCAGCCATGAGCTTATCATTTTTGACCAGGAGATGGGATATCATTAACTGTACGGCTCCGTGCGGCCGGCGATAATGCACAATGCCGATATGCCGAAGTTTTTAATGCCGTCTTACGGCCGGCCTGGCCGGAATTATCGTTCCACGGGCGCGGATAGATTGCTGGCGAGAAATTGAAATTAACCGCGTTAACGATTATCCCGGCGTGGAAGTTCGGCGGAGTGTTAAGCAACGGGAAACGCGAGTAATAGAAAATTCAGCCAGATACCTGTGATTAGGCGCGCGCCGTCTTCGGCAGCCTTCGCTCTGCAATGTTCAGTTATGCATGAAAAGTAGCGAATTTTATGCTACTCAATCCCACGATCTTGAGTCCGCATCGTGGCAATGGGTAACGTATTGATTTCTCGAACACGGTTTCTATTAAAGCGTTTGATTATACGTTTATCGGGTAATGAAAGTCTTAATAAGCTGTTTACTTCGTTTCGTATGTATTCATACGACTCGTTATATTAACGATCCGTCATACGTCTGCATTAAATATGCAGTTCACTTTCTTGAACGATTAATTATGCAATAATTTCAGCCGGGTGGAAACGACGAGTTGGAATAAGTAGAGAAGCGTGTGCGTAAATATATTAAAGTGTCGTATATTCAAGCTCTGAAACATAGACTGGCGCTCAACTCACTCCGAAAGTTGGACATTTTCCGTCGCTTTTACGACGCCAGTTCGCTTGTAATGGAAATCAACGTTAACAAATTGACTTCGGCGGTACTTAAAAGCCGGCGCCGCACACGTTTTTCCGTCCCGTGAAGTTCACCCAAGCCTGGTATCTTTCACTCCGATCCCTCATTTAGATGACATAAAGAAGTGATTAAAACGGAATATGAATCATCTCATGCCGGGCGAGAGAGAAAACATTTTATAGGCCACTTCGCGTTCAGGCAAAATAACGGTGAAATCACGAGCGTCAAAAGATTTTTCTGTCATCGTCGCGAGCGAAATTGTGTCCCTTATGTCCGATGGAACGTCAGATTTTCTTGTAGTTCGTAAAAGCAGTCGTGGCGAACTACGTACAACTTTCAGATGATTTATCCGCGCGCTAAGAGATTAGGCTCCGTGTATCGGGTGTAACGGAAAAACGGCCGTTCATGTGAGAGCAGGGAATTGTTTAAATTCTCCCGACCGCTATAAAAAGACAGTAAGCTCAGCGTCCACGTTACATATATCAACGCACTGTTTCGCAGCGGAAAAGAGAACACAACCTGTTGTACCACTTCGGCGAATTTCGTATTACGTAGATCCGCGAAAGTATAAGGTTACTTCAATTTGTAATGCCCGCCGAACGTTGACTTCTACGTTTCTATATCATGTCCCGTCAGCGAATTTACTCTTACGATCGATTACGTGAAGATTCCCTCGTAGATAAAGTGGCCAATGTGGAACCGTGTAATTTGACGCATACCGTTCTAAATATTTGTGCAATTTTCACGATTGACGTATTACGTACACTTACTTTGTAAGCATAAAATGAAAGTGTTATAATCTCGCGGGTAACTTCACCGTGGAAAAAGCTTTGTCGCAAACTGTGTTACTACCGTCGCATTTCTAAGTTATTACGTCAATGTGACCGCAACACCGTTTTTAATACGTTCTCTGCTAATTATCGTTGCGGAACGTATCGAATCACGTCACATTGATTTTCAGATAATGTATGTAGGCTAAACACTGGATACACCCCGCTGTACGGCCGACGTACAGGTTATATTCCAGGTATGTCGTAACACGACGTTGGCAAGAACGATTCTATTTTCTTCTATTCCCATATCGACACGCGACAGGCGGCTGGGCAATGCGGGAAATGAGTGACAAAAAAAAACAAAAAGGGCAGAATCCAGCCTCAGAGTTTAAAAGGCAGACACGTTGGAAGGGTATGACTAATTCTTGCCGCTTAACCGGTATCATGTCCCAGATTACTCCAATCATAATCGAATGATCGTATTACCTCACGTCGATACTAATCACTTCCGCGGAACTAGTTCACCGTAAAGCTCAGACCGTTGATTGCTAAGCATACTCAAGATTATAGATACGACCAAAAGTTTTTCCGTGAAAAACGTTCGAACTTTTTCACCCTTTCTAAGGTCTGTACGTGAAGATGAGCGCGAGCGAAAGCGAATATTGCCGTAGGAAAATGATATTAAGAGCGTGAGACCTGAGAAAAGCTGACACTGGCCGCAGGTGCCTATTACTGAGTCAAAGTGTAATTACCATATGAAAGCTACTGACACTTGCTGTCAATGGTAACACACGCGTCTCGCGGCCTAACGTCGCACGGCATACGATAGTAGCAATGTTCAGTATTTATACATTCTGTCTGCTTGACGTCGCAATTGTCCACGTCCGAGTTCAGTATGCGCTGCGCCTCAACCTTTACCTTCGACAGCAGAACGCTCCACTGTTCTCGATGTGACGCGAGTCATTGATGACTTTTGGACAATACCCAAGGCTTTTCATGCTGATTATTTCAATGCTCTTCATGCCAGGATGGTCGAGAATTTTTGTTCTCTCTTGGCTGTGTCGATGACATCGTGGAATCGCGCGATTCCTAATAGAAACGGGAGAGAAAACAGGTTGGGGACAGGGAGAGTATCTTGCGGACGATAAAATCAAACGCAAAACACGCACGCGTAATGGGTTTCGCTAGGCAGTGGAAAACAATGGAAAGCACTGTTGTGTCTGGCGCGAAAACGAAAGTTGTGCGACGCAAGTCGAACTGTCGCCGGAAAAATTGAGAAAGTGCGTCTGCTGACAATGAAAATCCGAGAAGAAACGTTTTTCTTTAACGTTGGAGCAAAAATCGCGAATTAAAGCCGACTGTTTTCCCGTACGAATATCGTTGCGGGCAGATTGCGAAGTCTCGGTGTTAATGAGGAAAATCGACGGTGTACCCGGTGATATCGGACGGGACGCTTCCCGGTGTACTTCCATTAGGAAGCGAGAAGTTTTCATTCAAATGAAACAATAGCGCGTCGTGTATATGCGGAACTCACACGACTGTTGCATGTGCTTCATAAGGCCTGGACGTAGAATTACCAGGTAATGATTGTTGTAAATAGATGGAAGTAGAGTGTTATCGCGATGCGAAAGGCCGATGCCTTTGTCGGTTCCTCTTGCTTAATATTAAATCAACCGTACTGCATCTTCTAATACTCGGGAACGATTTGAAATGCGCTGAAACCTATTGTGCATTACGTTTACGCGAAGAAAATATGATATTACTCATAATCCGCTTATAAGCACATTTCAACGTGGTCGATTACATTGTATTCTTTGAAGACTGTTACGTTCATCCAATACCACGTGTCAATCGAAAATTTGTATAATGTCCTCCGCATCAGACCTAAGCCTGTGCTTTGAAAAACACACAAGACCTCATTTCGTTACCCCCGCGCCTGAGAATAAGTACAAATGGTCGCGTAAAGACTCATTGTTTCGTGAGCAACGCAACGACGCACATTGTCTACCCTAAAGAGGCGTATACCCAAAGCGATTGCGGTTAATTTGCGCCGCATAATGCGACTAAGAAATCACTTTGCCCGTTGCGCCCGTCGAGCACCGCTCACCATTCAGAGTTACGACTCGTTGTATCGCGGGAAACACGCTTGAATCAAGGATGCGCCAGCAGTTTTTCGCCCGGAGACACGACTTCCTAAACACGTGTCTCGTTTGAGTAAAATCGCCTAGCGCTTTTATTCGAGCCGACACAGAGAGTTAATAAAGTCTTGGGAAAATGACGGTGCGCATAAGCGATTACGCGCGTAAGTGCAACTATCGGCATGGTCGCACAATAGGCATAAAGTTGATTCTCTGTGCTCCCCTAGTCGATAATCCCGAATGCTGTATAAGGGGTGCAGCGTTCGAGCACGAACTGGTATCGCGATGAATTGACATTTCGTGTGTGACTTGCATTACGCCGGAATCATCGTGCACGTGACATTTGGAAACTGGTTTAGAAGAAACGTCACTACCCGCCGCGATATTGCCTTATCATAAATGAAAAGTATGGAACCGGTATGAAATCATAAATGAAAAGTATGAAACCGGTATGAAAGCGAGAGACCGATTGCGGGTCACACGCGTCACGAATGGAGTCACACGTAATCCTGGCTAATCGTGCTAGTTCACCTACATGATTTTGCGTTACTGTCCTTCACAAGTGGTCAGATGAATGCATCGGCGAGATTTAGGTCGATTACAGGATAGGAATTTGATTGATGCAGCCGTCCAATGTAATTCCCGATCGTATTAACGGAACATGTTTTCGTTACCGAGGGAATTCCGTTCAATGTTATTATTAATTCCTTATGCCAAATATGCGTCTTCACCGTACGTGACATGTAATCATAATGTACGTGCCGTTTACGTTTCTCGACGGACTGTACGCGGTAGTCGTGCATCGAACTTTATGCGGAGGGTGTGTACGATAAATGCTTAATTACAAGCTTGTCATTGGGACATAATTCATACAAATGTAAATCACTCCGTTCGCTCCATGCAATTTTGCGCAAAAGTGAAATTCTTCGGGGCCGGATGTTAGTGCAAGTTACATTCGCGAGGCTGGTAAGAGACACGTTAGTTTGCTTCTTTTATATAACTATCAAGCGTAATTCCCTTTTAAATTTAGACGTCAAACTTTCGTTGCTCATTGGAATAAACTTAGATTTCTTTTTTCCACGAATAAATTGCGGTTGTTTATTAGAATACGCGTGAATTAATGCGGCAGCAATTATCAATTGCTACGAGAATATGAAAATCACTGTGGGAATTAATGACTCGAGAATCCACGCTGTATGCCTCTTTAATCCTAACAAATTGCCCGGAAGTTTCTTCTTCCTCTGCGTCGGCCTCGTTTGTATTTCGTAACGTACCTTAAAATCATACCGTTTTCACACCGCGGCAACGTAACTGACTAACGTAGGTGTTACCTTACATGGACTCGCAGATTCCTTATGTGTAATCGTATTACCATAGTATGTCCATTTAGTTACGTAATGCGCGTACTTGTTGTGCACTCGAACCAATGATATGTAAATAGATCGGCAAATTTTTTATTTCTTTCAGCAGCTTTCACCGATATTCGCGGCGAGTTAGCAAGCCGTACAGCACGTTATCTGTGATCGAACCGTACGGCATTAAACAGCTTTTCCTATCTCGTTCGAAAGTGACTCCGCTTTCTTTTTATATTGCCTACGTGCTCTAATCTTCCAATAAATCCGGGGAGTCTCTACAACTCGTGCCAAATGAAAATTGTCATCATTGGCTCTGGGTGGTTACCGAAATAATTTACCTGTCGATTATTTCAGTGACGGTTATAGCTACAAGTCTCCCATTACGTTGCTTCGAATTGTAAGACTCACAACGATACTTCGTAGAACGATGGTACAAATTTAGTACGGTTATTATTCGAAACTCCAGCTATTCTTGATTCTATAGATCACTGTAAAATGATTGAATATTGGGGTCAGTAGGCACGTGGGCGTCATTAGTTGGACTTACCCAAAATAGTAAACGCGATAGAGAAGTATTGTCATAACACGTTCCCGTGTCTACGAAATGAAAAATCATATATTATTCGCACTGTTATAAGTACAGCGTACTTAACACAGTCGTCAACCTTTGCCAGCTGAAAGCGGAATGACATAAACGATTTTGCGTATCGCGCTGATATATTCAGTACGATATTCGAGTACGAGACTTACTAATTGAGGAAATGTTGCCATACAACTTAACACGGTTACGAATTTCTTCGGCGAGCCATATGAAATACTTAAATTATCTCCAATATCGTGCATATGCCTTAGTCACCTTAGTGCGTAATGCGGTAATGAGATTGGGAGGTAAATTAAAATTTATCTATTCTCGGCTGGCCCCACGTTCGCCGATTAATTGATAAGTAATTGTTCGCATAATTCTTCCCTTCGCTATGGCAGGAATGAATGGCATTTGCTGTACAATATATCTCGATCGCCTACACGGATACGCAAAATACCTGTCCCCAATTTCGCACATGGGTCACGAGATTATCACGCAACATCGCGGGACTTCTTCCAATATGTGTAGCGAATCGCTTCTGACATATGCAAGTTGATATGACAAGAAGAATTTCATGCCACCGATCTGATTGACATCGGCCACTCCCAATTCTTAATTCGAGACAGAATGGAAAGTGCAGCGTCTCAAATTGGACTATCGCGCCAGGAAGCGGCGGCCGAAGGATCAAAATATTGTACGTTGCCGATGCTGAGCCGCGTATAATTAAGGGATATACCTCGCTCCGTCCGTAAAAGTCATTAACAAATCGTCGGCACGCCTTCGGGAGACATTCGTGACATTCTTTTACTTTTTTTTACGGTACATTGTTAACGGTTTATCGACTTTCACAGACACTTCTTCGACACTAATGATCGAGCATTTCTTATAATCCTGTAGTCTGTCCCTCTAGACGCGGAACATAATTGGCGTGACGATGAAATTAATCCCTAAGGAGTTCAATACGATTCTTCTTTTACGCTTCAAAGAAAATGATGAGAAAGATGGGATTGACCGTTTTTTAATTTGGAAAAAATGAAAATATTTCCCGTGCATTTCGGTCAATAATTACATTTGATGATGAAGGAATGTTTTGAAACAACGTATACGTATGCCATCGTTGATTAATTGCACGAAAGCTGATGTACCGGCATACCCAAAATTTCGTATCAGTCCGAAGATATTACTGCCTCCGTATAATAAATTTAAGTAACGTTTGTTTAGTTGCACGACACGACTGCAAGATAATTGCTACACCGCCGATCCAGTGGTTTTACAAAGAATATTAAACCGCCGGATCTAAGAAGCATTTCAGTGATCGACAAACAGGAGTGCCGTTACAGATGTTTGCCAAGCCGGACTGCGAATTTACTTTCCTTTCTAGAGCAGAGAGCGAAGGCGTGCGGGGCCGTTTCAATTGGAATCCTTCGGTCGCAGCCGTGTGCCATAGGAAGCGGTACGAACTTTATAGCCAACCTTCTTCTGTCGGTTCCTCGAAATCCACGGCCGTTACTTTCCCCCGCGAGACAAGAACGTTTGCCGGCTAATTGACGACCACAGGCATCGACGAGAGTGAAGCACGTATATACGTAAGGGAGGAAGACGAACGGCCGGCAGGAAGCAAAGAGTGTACACTGTACAGCGACCGTCGAAACGGGTTCGTTAAAAGGCCCACTCTGCCGACTGGGGCTGTTCGATTCTCGTGAAAGAATCGATTTTTTAATGTACGAAAAAATCGGAGCATCGATCTTGGAAGAATGTATTTTTTGAGGCAAAGAATCGAGTTTAAGATTAGCAAATGCTGCATATTCTCTTAAGAAATCCAAATAAAGCCCTGCTGCTGACGGTAGCGCGGGTTCTATCGAGCGCGACTCCTGAAAGCGTTAGAAGTTAGAACGCGTTTTCGAGACGTCGACGAATCGACACCCGATCGTACCGATCGATAAACGTGTCGGGCCCGGCGTATCTATGACGGCCGGTCTAAAATTATGAGCGCCGCCTATTTGTGGATCAAGGGCTATTAAGTTCCGACCGGTTAACACCGCGCCTAATTGATCCGTCCCGTGTGAGACCTGCGTTCCGGCTTGTTCTCTCACACGAGACATCCGTCATTCGGCGTGTCACTCGACGTGACGTGGCGATCAACGGAAAGCCGCGCGCGAAATCCGTACGTCACACTCTCGGTCATTGTGTGGGACGCTGTCCCGCGAGGCGGATTTTAGCGTCGAGGCCGTGCAGTCAAATTTCGGGAGGCGTAAAAAGGCACCGCAAACGGGACGGGAGAAAGATGTTGAGAGAGCGGCAAGCTCCGGGAATAAGGTCGACCACGTGTCGATCGAGAAATCGGAGGATTGGGTTTGTAGTTTCTGAAACAGAAGCCGAACCGGAAGAGTGTCGTGTTCGAGGATCGCATTTTTCAGTAAGAAAAAGCTGCGAGAGAAGCGAAATTGCGAGAAAGAGAGAGAGAGAGAGAGAGAGAGAGAGAGAGAGAGATATGGATTGAGGAACAAGGACGAAGGTGAGATAAAGTGTCTATCTATGCCTGCCATCCACGCTAGATGATATATGTATATCCTGCGTACGTGATCCGCACCTCGTTCGAAAGGCGAAAGTTCTTTATATGCAGATTAGGCTGCAAGCGACTTACGTTCAATGACACCTGACGAACAGCGATAATTGATTGATTCCGTCCGATATCGACGCGGAACTAACCGCTTCCTCCTGGCAGGTCCCTCTTCGAATCATCTAAAATTACCGCCGGCCCCGTCTGAAATATCATATTTTACTCACGGATACTTTCCACCGTATCAACCGCCTCGTTCATGAATCATTCTCAAGTGTCCAGTTCGAACTTTCAGCACCTGTTTCGCGTATGTTTAATAGAATTTTAAATCCACTCAGCTGACGTGCGACGGTGATATCGAATTCCTAAGAGGCGTCACCGTTATTCCAAAAAAATGACGTCACAAATGTGAACTCAGTTGTTCGAGAATATTATTCCCAGGAAGAGCTAAGACCATCTCGCGCGAAGGAGGCATTTCAATTTGCCGTTCACAATTTAATCGAGTCGCGTGACCCACTGCAAAGAGTTTCAATATCCTCCGCACCGGTGCCGATTGTACAACCATCCCGCTATATCCATTGTACTAAAACTCAAAACGTCTTTGTGGGCTTCCTCTTAATGAAATCGAACACGTCTTTATCGCGATCGCATCGTTGCAAATAATCGAACTGGGTCGGGCCAGTAGGCGCTACCAGTGCGGGGATATTCGGTGCACACGAAAATAAAAAATTCCAAAAAAAAAAAAAATGAAAAAGTGAACGAGAGCCGCTCCTTGATTTTTTTCCTCGCCACGCTTGTAACGGAGAGTCCGTGCCGTTCTCCGGGCAGGATAGAAATGGCGCAGGCTAGTTTCGTTCGGTGGGTGACCTTAAAAAAAAGGCCAGATTGCCATCGACGTATCAGGTCGAAATTAAGCAATTACAACATTTTAACCGGCATCGAGTCGCAATCTCGTGCCACGTGTCCCATTTATCACTGACACTACGTCGGAATGCCACGTGCCACCTGTGCACAGGGGTCCGGCGTCCGGCTCCGAATGCTCCCGGTATCGAACTATCAATCAAAACGTAGGTGCTTTGTTTCACGTGATGTAATTAGACTGTGCCAGTCAATCAAATGTTCGGCCCGCGACCTTTCATTTACGTCCACGCGCAGAACGTACATAGGCACGTACTTGGCAAAGATCGGCCCGAGCCCGTTGATCCTTAGGGCCGATAGCTTTATTCGGTCGAAAGTGGGAAGAATTTTTGGACAAATCGACACGTGCGTACGCGGTATCGATGAAAGTGCGAGTCTCTATTCTATCGCGACACGCGCTTACGACTCACGTTTGAACGTGGCAGTCGCTTCCTACCAGTCGAACGATCGAATCCGATCGAACTTTGAGATGCTCTTTATTCGGCCCGCTAAGCTAGCATCAGCCGTGCTCGATTTCGCAACGACGACACGAAGCCACAGGTGGCCTTTAACTTGAACGGGAATGACTTTCGTACAATTTCGATCGTCGATTCACGAGTGCGATTATCGGCAAGAGGAAAGAACGCGCGAACTCGGCAGTTCGTGCGCTTGCCAGTTACGCTGTCCGTGAAGGAACTACCAACAGGGCGTTACTCGGTCTACCTCGAAATCGAGAGTCGAGCTGCACGCGCTCGATAGATCAACGGATCGTAACGCATGCCAAATCCGCATTCGTTTGTCTGCGAACGTTTTCCGTTCCCGCCCGTGCCCGACGCACAACAACAACCTCGTCCTCGGGAAAAAGAGATTTCCGAAGTTACGCAATCGACTTGCAGATCGGGAACATTTGGCGCGTCGATCTGGTCGGCCGTTCGGCTCGATCGGTTTTATAAGTTTCCCGTTTGGCGTTCGGTATGCATCGACGGAAAAGACGGGCGGTAGCGAGAAAATGGATTAGATATTCGCGCGACAGGCGCGGCGACACGAATCGATGGAATGAAGGAAGGCATGCCCGATGACGTTCAAACCGGACGGTTTCAGAGAAGTGTTTCGAGAATGCGTGTTCGCTTTCAACGCCTCGCCTCCACTTCTATGTTCATCGAGCGACGCTCAATTTGTCCGAGCGATATTAAGTTGTACCGTGCGGCCCGTTCCTTGCCGGATAATTGTCACGTTGCGACACACAATTATCCCGCATCGATGCCGGTTTTCCGCGTTAAACTGAATTTTGTGACATGCCGCCGGTGTGTCTCGCGGAGAGACGGCGATCGAGTTTCAGATAACGACGCGATTCTTTATAATTTCACGGCGACCCAGGATTAGAAATGCCCTGGCATCGTATATCCGCAACGTTTAGCACGGTCATTTACCTAACATTCTTCGATCCCTTTTCAAACGTAAACTCACGGTCAAACCGTAAAGCTGCGGGAAACACTATCGCGCGTTCCCACTTTCACTACAATTTTAGCACGCCCTCTTTTATGAGCGCACCGCTTTTAACCCCTACGCCCGCGATTACGCTTAATGGCGCGTCTCCGCTAATGCGCCAGACTCCCGACAGTCTATTGGGCTTTCTAGACATTACACGAAATCGTCGGAGGACGTGGCGATGAAACGGGGCGGGAGATGATCGTTCGCGCTAAACCTCTCCATTAAGCGGCCGGCCTCTTTCGTATCAACGTTTCGGACGTTTTCAATAGATTGAGCGATCCGCCGTCACCGATGGCCGTCGTATATCGTATAGCGCGTGCGGCCGCAAAAAAGATCTGGCCCAACCATGCACGCTCGTGGTCGCGAGCATCGTTTCTGCCGATCGAGCGTATTATTTCGCGCTATTCCAAATGCCGCGAACCCGGTAATTTCGTCCTGCCGTTTACCGTTCCTGTCTCTATATTTATCATAACCGATTCCCATAACTGCCGATGGTTCTTCGCGACGATGATGCACGCTTCGGCCCAAAATGCTCTTTAGCCGCAGCGCATTAGCGTCATTCAAATGCTCCACTCGCCAGCGATAATGACCAATTGGGCATAATTGCGTGTGTACGTCTTGTCCGTAATCGCTGGGCGGCGATGTCTTTAACAAAAGGCCCGATTGGAAAACTCTCGCGAGAATTTGCCGACACGCGTCGGCAGGGAACGACTTCTTCCTAACATGGATTCGCCACGATTGAACTTGTTCCACGCACGTAATCGATCGCGAGAACGTTTTTATTTCATGACGGAACGAAGCAGGAAAGAAGCCTCTATCTTCAAACGCAATTGCAATCTGTCTCGAAGCGCGTCTGCTAAGAATTTCGCCATTCCGCGTCCGTGCGTCGCGCGTGTTCCCACGTTCCATCGACGCCCGACCGTCGAATCCGCAGCCATTTGAAATTGCGCACTAAAGAGCCGAAGCACGCTGAACGCTGAACGTGTTTTCCGAACGGGAAACGTTTAGCACTCGCTCGTAAGATAATCGACAGACAGGACGCGCGTACGCAAGATTAAACGTTCCCATTTTCCGCAATCTTCCCAGTTTTCATGTAATTATTCTTATTTCCAAACTAATTACAAATAAGTCTCTGCGTACTTTCTAACACCTTAATATATTCGCAGCTTTCTAGGATACTTTCTAACGCATCACGGGGTAGCCCCTTGCACAAAATATTCTACGTGTGTACATCTTTCCCTCGGGATATTACAGAAGCGACGCAATACCCCATGATGTCGTATACTTTCTATCTCACGGAGTGTTCGGCGTTGCTCATATCGGGTGATCAGCGCGAAACGTGATGTGACTTCTCGATAAGCGACAGATAGGTTTCCCGTGAAATCAGTGCACAGTATTAAGTGGATCGTGGGCATGTCAAAATTTTTCATTGCACGTGCTATCTGTCCGTTCTCTCTGAAACGCGCTGGGCGCTTAAAAACGGCCAGCTCGACATCTCTCACGAACTTTCGTTCGCGCCAAATGATATAATCGCGTGACGCAAAATTGTCACGCTATCAGATGACTAAAATAATAGCACGTAACAGTGCCATTACGCTGTCCTACCTCTCACCGACTCAACCGACGAACTACGGTTAGCCACATGTTCCGGGACCTTGCTCCGGACAACGCCCAGTTCACCCATTGTTGGCGAGAAGTTCGCGCGATAGATTGCTCCTGAGCGCTTTGGCGAGGCTAATTACACCGAATGTGCAATCAACACGTTGCTCGCATCTGCTTCAAGGCCATTTCGCAAGAGGATTTCATAAATTCTCCCGAATTGATTTGAAGTGAATATTTATGAGACGATGTCAAAAGTGCCGTTCGACTGAAACGTGCATGATATGGGTTGCGTTCCTGGTTTAAATTTCTATCACTTTCGCGGTTTGAGAAACTTCGTTCCGCGTCTTCTTAATTGCTTTCTGCGTCATCTGAGGATAACAGGAATATTTTCCCAGCGTCCATTGAAAACCATTTCAACCGCTGAATCATTGACGGCAACGCCTGACTTTTAGCCAGCGTTCCTGCTGAGTTTTTTCGGCGCGAGCCAATAGGATAGAGCCTTCGCTGCGTAGCCTTCATTTCGTCGCTCCGCAATCGGCAGGAATGCGCTCGCGCGCGCGCGCTATTGCGTCAATTTGAATCGAAACTGGGTCGCGGCAGAGCGTTTGAGCTCGCCGGGAAATTTTAGATCCCTTCCCGGACAATTCGCCATCATTAGATCCGTTTAACGCGACGCCGAGTCCAAGATTTCTGCGGTCGTCAGATCGGAAACGAGCGGCACGTTTCCGCCTTTCGAAACGCGTCCCTGCAAATAGCCAATTGACAAATGTTTAACCGCCGATTAATCGGCCCGGACCACTCAAATCTTTCATCGTTTGCATTCACTTACCTTTCCCCAAATTGCTAACGCTCGAACGTCGCAATGTGCCTACATCGTGAATGCATCCTGAATCGGCTTAAAATGCCGATTATTACCACTTTATTTACGCGCTTATGAGTGTGTGGAGAACTTTCCTGCCGATCGTGACTAATTACAATCTGCATGATTGCAGTGCGCAAAGAGGCCAATGTTGGGCGAAATACGTTAATTGACCGGTCTTTATACCCGCCCGACACATAACGCGACTTACGCAATAATTTATTCATCGGAATGATTACAAATGTCACGAATGTGATTCGATCGAGAGGCAGACGTAGGTGAGAACGTACAGGGCGATAATGGACTACGATCGCAACGACACAATGAAATTGCATGAATCCGAACCTATAATTAGAACGGCTTTCAAGAAATATGTACGATTACCGATAAAGTGCAAGTCATAAATCTTCATTCAATGCGCGTTATGAGATATATGGGACAGACGTAGGAGCGGTAGGATGCCGTAATATATAAAAGTAATGCGAATCTCGTGAAAGTCGATGATGCAGTGCTTGTTTGCGGATTTTTTATTGCCTCATTGTGCTTATTACCAGAGGCAGATCGTGCATTTGAACGGAAATCTTCTGCTCGCCTCGGCGGTACTCCCACGATCGATCTCATCCCATTCTCCGAAATTGTGGTTTTTGCATTTCCATACAGAATGGCGCGCCGCATCCATATGCGATGTAATACGTGAAATTTGAAATTTCCCGCTGCCATAATGGCTGTCTTGTTTTGCCAATCGACGATAATGCGCACAGGTCACGGCGCGATTGTTGGGGGAAACTGTACTACGAGAAGCAAGACGGGGGTTGCGAAAAGGCTGAAGTAGTTAATTTGAACAGACGATGAAGCATTAAGGAATTTTTGTGTCTACGTAGCGTGGCCGAGTCTGATTTCGTCGATAGTCGTAATGTATGAACCATGTAAGAGCGTAACTCTATTGCGCTACGCAGCATACTATAGAAGTTGCGCAACCTCTACGGCATATCAATTGGGTACTTTTTCCTGGTTACAACGACTTCACGTGCTTTTCGCCTATCAGATTAACACGTGTATATCGTGTGACTTACTCGTTTACGTCGACTACGAAACATGCCGCGATGCGTGATGACACCTTGCCCTGAATTCGTAATTCCTAACAATGCGCAGCCGATAAGATTAGTTCCGCCCTCGGCTGTACAAAGATTGGCATCACATAACGCAAACCTTACATTACCTGACACCGGCGACCACAAATAAGTCAATTATCTCGGCCCACGCATCAACAAAAAGAACCCCTTACTTCCCGGTAATCAAACCCTTGTCACGGAAGATAGTATCATTTGCTTAATATCCGATAATACGGTCGCGGGGAAAAATCGCACGCACGCCTCTAACGTAATGACATACAGGACACACGTCGAGCTCGCTCGCGCAATCGATCGCGGAATCGGGATAATTGATGACGGAGCAGAGCACGTTTTCCCCCAGGAGAGAGGATTTCTCAATCGAGCGAACCGATAGGGCAAAGTTTCACGAATCATGCAAAAGAGGACTGCCGTTCCGAAGGCGAGAATCTTCGCCGCATGCCTGTCACACTCTCACGGTCGATCTCCACCCTCTCTTCAACGCTGTTACAGCTTCGCATTTCCATATCTGAGCATCACGACGCACGCGCGATGTATCGCGCGCGACGATTATGTGCTCGCGAACGATGGGAATCCCGTTTGGCCAATCGGTAGGCTCGCACAATCCGGTAAGATCGCGAGGGAGACGATGACGACAGGGGAAAACGTTGAAGATTTAAGGGGATAGCTGAATAGGCAGAGAATTCACGGCGGGCGCGCGCTAATTAAAATGATTAACGAGCGGACGTGTCCGATCCGTAAACATTGTAATCCAAGCAAATGCGACTCTAATGCAAGCCGCCTCGCCGGTAGACGCGAAGCGGATAGTTTGTCGGTGAGAAGAAACTTTTACACGCACTCGGGGCATCGCACTCCGTTTAGAATGCCGGAAAAAGAGTTGTTGGTTCGTTTTACTGCTGGAACCGGCCAGTCTAATTCAGTTAAGTGCTACCGGCATGGCTTGTCTATACGTTCTGCATTTCGATGCGGGGAAATGCTAGTTGACGTTGCGATACGTACTGTATGCTTTGACGTGCACGATCGAATATATTGTGTGCATCCTTATTCATCGAAAACATGTAAATGCATTCGTATTCGCATTCGTATTCGTTTAGATTAAGTTTTTGTTGCGAGTACAAACAGACGCTGACGTTCATACACATAGTGTTATTCAAGCGGATAAAGAACGCGGACACGGGAACGCCTCGGAATTATGATGCCGGTAGGAAGTCACCGTAATGGCGAGAAGTCTGCAATTAAGACGCGTCGAAAGATGAAGATAAATCGATGTCTGTACCGGCGCGATGCCGGGCGCGAATGAGTTTTATTTCAATCGCGATTCTTCATAAACAAGCCTCCAGCACTACTCAAACTTTACGTATCCTCCCGCCTTGCGCCAACGTGATCTTTATCTGTTGAGTTACCGCGACAGGACAAAGTGTCACTATCTTTTCCTCATTCAGCGTTATCCTTTTGTTCTGTCTCATAAAGATGCGTGATGGATAATTGAAGAAAAAATCGTCTAGGACAAGTCTCGAAAACGAATCTGCGATTTTTCAGGTACTAATTAACGTGGTACAGCATTACTTTGTGAATTTTGCACGCGAATCCGTTCGTTTTCTAACGACCGCCGTGCAGTAACTTTCGTCCGACCATAAACTAGTGATAATATCTGCAGGAAGCCACTGGAAGTCATTGATAGCGAGCAATTAACGTGCGGCGCGTATAAAAACGCATTGCGCCGGCAAAGCAGATCTCGCACGGATACGCTTTGTTTTGATACTGATTGTTAAGAGCGACTTTCTCAACGCGTTTCAGGTATTTCCGACGAATTTTTGTGTATTGTCTAAACTTCCTCGCTTCTTTTCACCGGCCGAGAAACGCGTGAGATTTCGGCGGCGGCCGGTTGCGCCGGCAAACGCGCAGAACGCTGTGAAAATTTCGACGACAGCGCCAAATGACGCGTCGCACTTTTCGCAGCCAAATCGGATTTCCCGCGTCGGACGAGTTTCATGTCCCGACTGATTGTGAAGCAATATTCTCGGAGGGTAGTTCGAAACGAAAGCGAAGATCGGGACTAGCGTCGTTCTAGCCACGTCACATTTGCCTCGCGACGAATTTGCAAACTGGACCCTTTTGCCGGACCTGACGAGCGCGCGTCAACGCGCGAGAAAGTGAGACTCTTACGCGCTTTTAGCCGCATTGAAACTGACGCGACACCGCGGTATTCTCATTCACGGGTGTATACCTTCAAAGATGCCGGATGCGATTTGATACCGCCTGGAGATTTCTAAAATTCCCACAGTCAAGCGTTTCCTCATACATGCCGTTGGCGCGCATTCCTCCGCAATGCGTTCGTAGACTGTCCGCTAGAAATTTCAATTCCCATCCTGGACGACCTTGCATTGTTTCCCCCGTAAGAAAGCGCTGATCTCGGGGCTGGTTTGATACAGCGATCGGCGACGTTCTAAACGAGCCCTTATTACGACCTCATCGGCGCCGAGTTCAGGAGAGTCAAAGCGTTCTCCTGGCGCAAGCAAAGCATCCGTGACGATTTCACATGCGTGCTTTTAATCACTTTGCCCTCGCAGTCGCCGTACAAGTTATCCCCGAGTACATATTGTCCATGAACTTTAAAACGTCTAATGCCACAGTTTGAAATGCCCGTGCCTCACTAGTTATAGGATAGCTATGTAGAATTTACGTAACTTACGTCCTCACAGTCGTAATCACCGACACCGCGCGTGCGCGCGAGTGTGTGTGTACAATATTTGCCTGGCGTACATTACGTTGCCGCGTATAAACGTGATGATTGTGCCTGCAACGAATGGAAGTCGTTCTAAGAACGCGTACGTGGACATAACTGCGATGTAAAGATTGCACGAGATAACGTATTAATCCCGTCGAACGATACCACGCCGATACCCTCGCCTTGTCGATCTCTTCTCATTTTATGCCTGTCATTTGTCATTTCACAGTTAGGTAATTACTGTAAATTATCCAAACGGTCAGCGGGCAGCGATTCGACTTAACGGATCTTTCTGAGCGAACGTTATCGAGCATACACAACGTTCGTCAAATAACTTATCGTACCCACTCTTTTTGCACTTCTTGCTCCCTTTTTTGCCACGAGGTATTTAAATAGTTCATTACGCTAATTGCGCCACGGGCAATCGCGATCATTCTCGGCGGCAAATGCAGAAATCTGGAATGCCCGGTGCTCGGTCGGTCGAGAAAAAAAATCGCCAGTATGCTTGATTTCGCGAGACGCATGGAGGAATTTATTGGACGAGTCGGTGGTAACGTGTATCATTCCGCGTCGACCGAAACGGTTTCGCATGCTCTTACACGGCATTAACAACGTTTTAATCGCGTTATTGAAATTTTGATTCGCCTACCACGCGCTTGAAACGCATGATCGGCCGCGGGCCGAGGGCGCGGCAAATTTGAGGATACGCGTAGAACCATGCAGGCGCTGACACGGTGAGATCAGGCCGGAACACGGCTTAATGCCATTGACATATGTCATCGAGGAAATTGCGTCGAGCGTATCGACGTGCAGATCAATAAAGTTGATATTTATGAAGGCGTCGACGGGTCGGACGGGCAGCAACGACGGCCATGTCGGTCGTTGCAGCGACATCAAAATGAGAGCCGCATGCATGAAACTGTATCATTGGATGGTGAGCGAATCGAACGACAGATTCCAGCGCTGTACATGGCGTGCCGATTACAGCAGCGCGCAGTTTCCAATGATCGCCAGTAATATTACCCTTCGACCGAGCGAGCATATCTCGTTGATTGCGAATAGAAGAAAGTTCGTGGTAAAAACAGGAGGAACGTGCGAGTCGCCCCGTAGTTGCTCGGCAGGTGTACACTTACAGCGTCGGTCCGCCGAGTTTTCCTATTCGCGCCGGCCGTTGTCTTAACGTCTTAAAGGTCCGATCGTGGAGCACGACGGAAGCACTGGCTCGATCGGTCTGTTTTACTGATTACAGCGCGACGGGTGCCAGGCGCAGCCGGTCGGCACGGGATTTCCTTATACTACGATTCCGCAAATTCTGGGTTTATGCGCGCTCAAATTCCGCGCGGCCGATCGTTTCTTCTGTTTTTCTTTCTACGCTCAATCGTATCGCGCGCCCGAATATGCACCACTCTCATCGTTCGAATTCTTTCGATAAACGGCAACCGCGCCGGCGGCAGTGCGAATTTTGCGGAACATTAATCCGCGAACCGCTGGCTGCCGGTGTTTGGCGGAATTTCGCGTTATCCAGGGTTAATTGCCGGAATGGCTGAAAACTGATCGGGCCGCATGAGAGAAAGTGAGTGGTGAGCGTGATTATTATGGTGAATCGATTCGCTTCGAGTGGGCGGCGATGGAATATTTAACAATCAATTTGTCGCGGTGTGGATCATCAATGATGCACCGATTTCGTCGGTCATACAGCGTCTGAATCGCCGAATTTACTTGAATGCCACGTAAGATTAAATCATTTGTAAGTACATACCTCCACTTAATTGAAAGTGGTCGCGCGCGATTTTGCCTTTCATTTTCACACTGTGGGCGTTCCATTTTTATTGTTCCACGCGCGTTCGCTCAAGTTTGCACGAGCACGGCCGTTGCAAATTTATAACTCCGCACGCATATATCCAGCGAACGAAGGATGTATTTCCTGTACACATATCAGATGTTTTTAACACTGTCAACGTAATAAGGTTGCTACTGCGCTCATGTTCGCAATCGATGATCTTGGAACGCGTGAAACAGTGACAAGATACGGTTTATTAGCTGTCGCGGATAAAAACGATGGCCGCCACATGCACTTTGTAAGCTGATGGCTATTTAACACTTTCACCGCGAAAGTTTACTTACGTTATGCACATTATTACAGTGATACGATACGAAGATTCTTGCGCGCGCGACGTTTTTCTATGTGGACATTCATTCGATCTGCTACGCGATTGACGGTAATAAAATCGCGAGAGAAACCTACCTGGATCGCAGGTACGTTTCCTGCGTGTGGCCAGTCATTTATTAATATGCAGCCGCGACACTACTCGAACGTGCACGTTGCAACAGTCGGCAAACGTGAATGTATAACTTTAGTATCAGTCACTCACTTTATACGGGCATTTCTGCCAGCTGGCAGGAGAAGATAAGCGTAACTAATATAATTACCTAGATATCGCTTTGGTTCGCGAAATTATTCGACCTCTAGCGTAATTCCCCTCGCCGTACTTCCCTGTCTAACTTTTCTACCGACGCAAATTACATTGATCGATAGGTCGTCCATCAAAATTTGCTCAAACTTAATGTCGGACACATCGCGACAAGTAATAAGCATCGAGTGCGTACGGCTGATTATTATGAATTATAAGTCGATGAAAAAGGAGACCTCCGCATCCGGCGGTGCGTTCATAGGAACTTGAGAACGAGACGGCATCATGGCAGCTAGATAAATGCGTCCCTGTCGACGATCGAGGGCTATCGACTAATCTCAATCGACCGTTACTACACACTGCCCCGGCCGACCATTTCTAATACAAGGATACAGCGCGGTGCGTCCAGTCTAGTGTAGCAGATACGCGCAAAGTGGTTGGCTTTAAGAGCGCTGACTGAAGCGAAATGAAACGGAACCACTTTTACACCGCATTCTTGGCATTGAAGTGTCTCTCGCACCGCGCCTGCCCGCAGTGGGTGTGGCACACGAACGTATAGAACGTATTTTACAAACCACCCAGCCCTCTCGTTACAACACGACATTATGCAGGCATAACCAATCACATCGCGCACGTTCGCATTTAGCGCCTGCACATACTGAGACGCGGCTGAGTTGACGAGAAGAGACCCGTCGGGCGCTTAGAAAACGAACGTTCCATCTATTATCCAACACGCTCGCCACTATATTGATCCGACGACGGCGACGTTTCGTTTCGCACGTACAGCCGCTCCGGCTCGCTCTCTTTACCGCGTCGCGAGCGCATAGCGCGTTTGGCTCGCTCGCGCGGACACGTTTTGTCTTAATTAAGCCGCTAATTAAGCCAACGCTTTTTTTTTCCTCAATTTCATCGATAATAGAAACAGCAGGCTGCGGGCTCCCTTGCGCAACCGAAAGTATGCCGCACTGCTTTTCGATGTGGGAAATAGTCGAGCACCGGATTGCCAGGCCGTGCTCGGTGCTAACTAGCCCGATCTGTCGGTCCGATCTCATCTCCTCGCAGCAGAGCCGTACGCGCGTACGGTCAGCATCGCGAAGCGTCGCGGAATACAGGGTCGAAGGAATGTCGGAGAACCGGAGTTTTGCTCGACAGGCGCATCCCGTAAGCGAGGCGCTCGCTTTACATGGAGAAGACCGAACTGGTACAACGTCTCTATAAGGACGACATCGATTAAGTGCCATTACGCGAGCGCGAGCCGCTCGAAGTAGGATGTATCGTACGCGTCAGTACGCGGACTCGTAGAGGATTCCCTTGAGCTTCAAGTTCAGGGTGCGTCACTCCAGGCTCGTGGCCTAGGTCAATAAAACTTGCATCATCGTCTTCGGCGAAGGAGCTCCGCGGTGGATCGTTCAGGTGAGCCGGTTACGTCATCTGAAGATCGTTGCACCGTAGAGACCGTCCTCGATCGGGCAAGATCATGGATCGTCCTCGAGACGAGCGCGCAACCTCCTCTCTTCTTCCGCACTTCATTCAGTGTTTCCCCTGAGTCATCCTGCGCAGTAGGATTCTACGCGATTCCGCAGCCAGCAGCGGTATTGCTTCAAAGTCGCGGTCGGTTAAGGTTGATGCTGGCGATCGGTTGGCCATCGTTACTTATTCCAAGTCATGCTGCACGTCGTATTCTTTTATATTATATCTATGTAACTATGTGGTTTTTAATATATTCATAATGGAGTATTGATCGATGTGTGAGTATACTAAAGTACACATTTCTCAACGAAAGGGTGCGCGATTCGTTTGAGAGTGTATGCTTTCTAAGCGCCGGCACGTTCCATTTGGCATACAACATTCATAAAGATTGATTAAAAATTCTGCTGCCGACAGTTTTCTCTCTCTCTCTCTCTCTCTTTAAATGACAATTTACGGAGCAGTAAAACGGCCGGTACTTCTGTGCGCGGCGAATATGTGTCAAGATTGCTTGTTCAGCGACTCTCGTACAATCCGTGTCACCTGCTTGTCGGGAACGGGCAAAGTGTTAATATTTTGTAACCGTACGTTCATTAAAGTCTAGCACGTTCGTCGTCCTCAACGCGGAGTGCGCGACGTTGTTTTCTCGCCGATTCCAAAGCAATGACCACCAGTCGGTCTATGCAATATAAACCAGGCCGCTGGCATTGATCGCTAGAAATTTCATAATCGGCCTCCTTGCTCTTAACTACGACCTATTATTTTCCTCTTTCGTTATAATTAGATTCCGGTACGACCGCCTGCGTCTAAGCTCATTCGTTACGGTCAGGACGATTGGACGAGGGTAAACTGTCGATAAGTAGCCATTCGCCGGTCGAAACGTTCCGTGCGAGTATGCAGTTTCTAACATCGCACCGGTAGCTCTTTCGACGATTTAAGTAAGCGCACGCGAGAACGCCGGTAAGGGTGGAGAGATATAGAGAGTCATTAAAAGACACAGAGAGGCATAAACACGCGGAGAAGCACTTCTAAAGCAGCTCTTAATAACATGCCTCGATTTTCCACCGCAACCTCGCACCATCTATTCTCTACCGTACGAAGAACATATTCACGATCTTCAAGAAACTCGTCCAGTAATTCTACGAACCACTTTTCAACACTACGTTCTAAAGAAACGCGCTAATAATCATGGCAAATATACCAAGTCGGATTGCGCCCAGCGGTGGTGTACAATTTTCACATCACTTACGAACTTCGTCTTACGTAAGTCACGTCATTTCCACGTAGTCGAACAACGCGTTTTCCGAAGGACGGTCGCTCGCACCATTACGTGGCCACGAATTCTGTGCGCCGCGTACGCTCAGAGAAACGTACACCTGAAGATGGTAAGACGTATTGACGGAGTGCTGTACAAGAAGCTATCTCACCGGGAAAGCGTGCAATTAAATTCATTCCAATTAACTGGACTCCAAGGTGTAAATCAGTCCGTTACCTTCTACGTTTTGATGATGCATCGATGCGTGGGACGAATCGCGCGTGACGCAAAGAGAAACTACACAGATAAACTCCTTCAGATACGCGGACGGAATTCTTCGCGTTAACTGCGAAGTGCAATTTCGTTCATTGCATCGATCCTCCAATAAAATCGTGCGCCTGAGTATCTCCATATACATAGAGGTGTATCGACTTTGAGCGGCGGCAAAATCAAACTCCGCATGCGTTGTTCAATCTAATAGAGTCCAGGTGCATAATTGCGTCACAAGTGCCTAATTCCGTCGGGGACGTAGTCTCTCGGGCACAAAATCGTCGAGGAAAGTGGACTGCGTGAAAATGATCGAGGGGGATCATTTCCAGGCGCTGATGTTTTCGCGAATCGGCGACAGGATAATGTACGGATAAACAGCGGTTAACTATACAGTGCATTAGCACAATTTACGTCATCTTAAAGACATACCGAGCGGAGAAGGCGGGATGTGTGATAATGTTGGTACGAAACGCTAATGATCACCCTCGCAGCGCAAGGCCGTGAGCAAGGGGATTGTGAAATGGAAATCTTCGAGGGATTTACTGATTCGTTGACGAACGACAGAAATATGCACATTAGTGGCAGAAGTCATTGTAAAGTTGAATTTTCGCGACGCGCATTGCGTAATGCTCTGCTAGATTTTCACTCCGGCTCGCCTTCGCCGCCGGCGTATTTCCGATCTGTATTAAGGATGCGAATGGTTGTTTCGTTTAATGGAGACGTAACGTCCGGTTACGTTTGCGTATTTACGGAATCGAATGCACAGTAAGAAGGAGAGAAGCAAAAACGATGACTGATCGGTTTACGATCTAATTAATTAGAAAACCGGAATGGCTCTTATTATGCCTAAACCGGTCTGTAAAGTTTATGAACAGCTCCCATTGCGCGGGTCTGGAAAATGCTTGTGCCGAACGCGTACTCGAAAAAGACATTCACCGAATAGTGAGAGAGTCTATGATAGGAAGTAACACTTTGTCGGAAACAAACAATTTAATTCGCTTTCTCAAATGCGTACGATCAATTACGAGTATTGAATGCTGGTTTCTAACGATCGCTTGAAAGAATGCGCGCAATTATTGGAATTCATAAAGGACTGACATCACTGAGGAACAAAATATTAGTCATTGAATACCAATTGACTGCAGCGGCGTCGATGTTCTTTTAATTAAGCAAACGACTTTTTTCTACATTCCGAAAAGCATTAATAAGTTCGAGGAAAAGAAGTTTAAATGGGAAAGACATTGAAACGATTTTACACGTGCGCATAGTTAAGGTGCACCGAATTAGAAGAGGGTGCCTTATCAAAATGTTGCAACCGCGTGTCAGCGGTTTTAAAGACCTCGCGGCTATTAAGTTCACTCTACTCTGTTAATTAACTGTGTTGATATAGACCTTAAGAATATGATGCTTTCGAGATAATTACTTGCATTACGGGTAAATCAGAATTTCCGGTGTAGCGCAGGTTCCATGACAAGGTTGAAACGCTCGAAAGATTGCCTAGGAATATACTGGGTGTACACAAGCATTATGGCAGTAAATTAGATGTAACGCGTATTCACACACAAAAGCCGAGATGACATGATTCGGCGTAAGATAGTACCACTATTTCGGCAACTTTTATGGGTTTGTCCGCGATGCTTTCGTTCTACATACGGAGATTAATTTACGAAGGGACATTATTGCTAAACAGCCGTTACATTTGAGAGAGCACACGGCACCTCGTGATTCCAGCACAGCCGTAATCATCTGTTTAATTACAGCCACGTTCCGTGGCTAATATATACCTCTATTCTTGACCGTTGCTGAGTGATGACATTTCGGATAAGCATTGTATCGTAACGAACCGCTTGTGACTGCCGCTCAATTTCGCACCGACACGAGTGAGCTATGCCCCTTATGAATTCATAATCTTTCTCTCTATCAAGCAGAACACATTTCGCTTTCGAGCTTAACGATCGTATAATTATCGTTTCATTTATGCATTACGGATTGCTGACTTTCCTATTGTCGACGGCGCACTTCATGAAAACGTTCGGCATCGCAAGGCAGGCTAATAAATGTCCGCGGCACTTTCTAAACGCGACACCGTCAAACCGTAACAGAGCTCCGCATGAAATAATATTTTGCCCGACGAATATCAGCTGCACGCACCGCGTGTTCGGTTATTTAACATGCCTGATATACCCTAATCTTAGGCCCTTACGCAAGTGCCGTCGTGAAGGAAACATCCTAACTCGTGCAGATGATGCCGATACGATACGTCTCTAGGTTCGCCATGCATAAATCATTCTATTTTCATATTTTCCGCGGCAGCGCGAAAAGCGTTGCAACACGCGCCAGATTGCATACGAGTGCGCATATGTTTAATGTATCTCCAGTAATGGCATGCGCAGCATTTGACGGGTAATTTTATACAAAGTTATGTTTCTCACGCATGAAGCACCTGTCCTGAAGTATAGTTGCACATTTTTTAAGTCTCCTGTATACTTGTATGAACACGCGCATGCGTACAATATTTGAAAGAACACCGGCGCAGTTTTATTTACTCTTACACGGATATACGCAGCATACATACATTATTAGAGCGTTCCTACGTACGGATATTGCGGAGAAAGTTTGGCGTGCTGATTGCCGAACCGTATTACTGCCGACGCTAATGTGCTCTAAAAATGGTTCGTGTTTATTAACGTTCCCTTTTACATCGGGTCGTACGAATGACCAATCGCGCAACGCACCGCGGATGCAATGCGGAATGAAGGAATAACTAGCACTGTCGGCGGGATTGAACTCGCGCGCGCAATCAAATCTCGCGGCGGGAAACAGACGAGCGAGGCGGGTAGGTATGATTTTATCTTGAATTCATGTCAATGTCGCGACGCGTGTTACAGTTGCCGATGAAGGGTAGTAATTACGGTATTATTGCGGGCACGGCAAGGAATTCGTTTGCTCACAGTGTTTATTTCTACTAAAGCTTTCGTTCGCGCCGCACGGGGAAGGTAGTAACTAATTGTTTGGTCACGGTTTTTCCCCAGACCCAACGCTATCGATCATTTTAATACCTCCGCAATATGTATCAACCATAATTAGTGAGTGTATCGCTGGTTAGAATTGCGTGCGAGCTATTGCGTAGAATGCTCCCTGGCTGGATCGCTGTCGGCACTTCAAACTTGAATCGAGAAATTTATGGCACCGCTGTAACGTTTGCAATGTCAAATGCCACGCGATATCGGGCTATATGTATCACCGGATAGAGCTTAAGCTCGAAATGCAAAGTATTGCCTCGTAATTTCTCAAGTCGACGCTTCTATGCAATGCAAATAGAAATCAGTGAGCCGTCGGGCGAGTCAAAGGAAGTTTGACGTGCCGAGTCTAATACGTGTTCATTTAACATTGGATAGCTTTGATCTTTCCGCTCTATGAACATTTTCGTAGTTGAATTCGCTTACATCCGACAATTTCACGTAGAATGCACGTTTCCGCAGCTTAATCGTTTGAAGCTATTTAGACACTAACCTGACTAACCGCTCATTGCAATAAATGTAAGAGTCGCAATGTTTTTGGCACCGTTCGACACCGGCCTAGCGACCGATGCGTTTCTCGATTATTAATTGCCCTTAGAAGATTCGGGAAACAATGGATGCATGTGTGTGTCGGTGTGTGCAGATTGATGACCGGTGTGAATGTATGGGCATAGAGAGGAGAGGTGTTTTCTCCTTTTGTTTCGTTTGGGGAAAGAGGAAACTGCTAGCCGAGATTGAGACAAGATGAACGTTACAAGTGAATAAATACTCCTTTTATCAGTTAACCCGTGTTCAAATATAACATCTTGCCCCGATCCATAGAAAATCCCTCATAAATCGTTATATGTAGTATACAAAACATAAATCTGTTATTCAAAAACTCGAATTGATTGTGATTAGGCTGCTACTGTGTCTATTGCATGTCATAAACACAGATCACGAGACAGTGTAAATAGAAGCTGACATCGTCGTTGGAACTATAATTATCCCGTACTGAAAAAGTCCCCTTCACTATAATTTAATCAGGCAAAATTAAATTACATCAGACAGCATTACGAAGACGAATAAAGTGACCATGTCATAACGTTGATGAAATTACAATTTGCAATATGCTACTGAGTGCTGCGTGTATAACAGACATGCATCTTAGATATACATCTTGTATCCGATAATGTTTTGCGTTTCCTCCATAGATATGGATATCTCTTTGGCAGGCCAGATACAGCGAAATGATTTATTTGCTCCGATATTTGTGAGATACATGCGCTCGTTCATCGCGATCTGTTCTTTTAAAGCAGCGCAAAAAACATTCCACTTCCTGCGTAGACACGCAAAACCAATTCAAATGAACTCGGGCAAGATTTCCTGACACGACGGAACTTATTTCTTGCTCTGATCTCTGATACGAACGAACTTTGCGGTTTGAGCGTACGATCAGTCGTACCTGGCATGCCGTTTCACCTTTCAGTACTCAAGTAACTTTTAACTTTTTCTCTCGAACACATTTATCATTTGCACGCGCTCGTACGTCGTACGCCCTATTTCATTCTCTAATTGTCATGCGTAAAAGTGGCGCCGCTCGGAATTTTGATGCTGTGCGAGGCATTTTCGCGATAACAAATTGGCGCGTTAAGAGGTGAGCATCTTTTTTCGGCGCACGTCGCTTCGTCTCGAACAAGACCGGCGAAAGGATGGTGATAATTTGATTGGACATTTCGGCGAGTCCGTCGGTCCGGGTTTGGAGCGTCCAAATTCCGCCTGCGGATTCCGACAGAGCAAAAACGTCGTTGACGAGTGCTCTTTTTAACTCGGTTGGCATCGAAGCCGCGGCATTGTTGCGGCTTGTCTCGAGCTGCCAGAACGACAGTAGATCTTTCCTCGTTTACCGGCCTGCATGCGGTTCGTTACAGGTCTCCGAAGAATTTTAGCAGGTGGACTCGCGCCGGGCCATTAATCACTTTCCACGTTATCCCGTTTGTCGTCGCCCCAAATAAAAGTGATTCTTAAGTAGTTGTAAATGGTTGCCGGAAGACAACTGCGCACGGAGGCTAGCGCCGTGCCAATGTAGCCAAACGTAATTACTTCCTCGCGTCACTTGCATTCTCTTCGCTCGCTTTTTATGCGAAGAAGGCGGACGTTGCAGGTGGGGCGAAAAAGTGGGTGTTCGTTTTCACTTTGACGTAAATCACGCGTGTGCGTATGCCAGGTAAATGTGACCGGGATAATTGATCGGAGAGCATTGACGAACGCGTAATAAGATGATTTATGCGCGACACGAAACAGTTGAGAGTTGGCCGTAATCCGCGTATGCGTTTCACTCATTTTGGGGTAGCACGGCATTCATTTGTTAAAAGACGCATTTTTTTACCGTCTCTAAGATGAACGTTTCTCTTATTAATGTCCTGACATAACCAGTACGATTTATGACGATCATTAAAGGCCGTTTTTAAAGTGGGAACGGTGTAACAATGGCTGCGTTCCACAATAATTGGGCGAGATACACGATTCGAACGTGGCACGAATACGGAAACCTGTAGCATGGAAGTAACAGGTTTTCTCCGCTGCCCATGCGACCGTCGCCGTCGCGTTGGTCACTTTTCGTGTGCAGCGCCGGCCAAACCGCACGTACCGTGCCCGTACAAATATCCTATTAATCTAAATGGCGTCGTCCGCATTTAAAACGTGTCTCACTCAATCTCGAATTATACATTTCACAAGTCGGCGAATAAACGGGCGCGCGCGCGCGCGGCCGACGTGCCGCTTGTTATATGAGACATGCTTTTTCTGACACCGCCTCTAAAGTCTAAACTCTGAACACAGTTCTCCGAAACAGAATATTTGACGGCCGCTTGGAGCGTCGTCGCTTTTTCTCGTTTTGCATACTTTGCGGCGGTTCGTCGGCTTCGTGCGTCGGATGATTTAACCTGTTAACTTGTGATTGGCAGGTGGAGAGACTAATTTGCCAGGACTCGTAACTATGTGCTATGCTAATGCGCAATATGAAACAAGTGCATGCACGGCCGTGCCGGACTACATAAGGCCCGTTCCGTATTCACTGCCTGTAATAAAGGATGCGAACTGTACCATTGACGTTACCGTTATTGCCAACCTGTCATGGCGTTTGCGTAATGGAGGTGAATAGGCGATTCACTGGGAACGGGACGTGTTACGCGATGAAATCGTACCGCGAGGCTGACTGTTACTTTCTATTCACGAATTGACTCGTTAATACGTGGGCACGTCGGAGTTGATTTTTGGTAATTACGACGTCGCGGAACGGCCACAATTCCTCGTTGCGCGGAACACACACGGCGCGCCGGCGCTTTCACAATATCGCGTAGGAGAAAACTTCCCGACGCGTAATATAAAAATTTCATCAAATCTATTTGAAAGTCCGATATGGCGGGCAATCCGCAAGTTTGGCTCGCACGTGGAAGCCCTGACTGACATATGCCGCTCTTTATTATTACTGTTTTATTCGTCATATTTGTAGCGTGCCGCGAACGATCCGATGGCTGCCGACGATAAAGGAAAAATTCGTTTCATTACGATGCAAATTATTCCGACTTTACAAACAGAATTAATGTTGTTCAATGTTATTATGCCGCCGCTACAGTTGCATGAGCGACGAAGACATAGGAGAAAATAGTCGGCGTGCTTGTAAATTCAAACGGTAGATCTAAGGGAAGTAAACAAACGGTAGTTCCTGTTCCATTAGCCGTAGCGTTTCTCTTTCGCGGGCAAATTGGCGAAGAGCAATTGTTTACGAATAATGCGCGAGCGATTCGCGTATCTAACCCGTTCCCAATCCTTGCGATTCCCTTCAGCGAGCTGCGCGAGAACGCTCATTATTTTCGGAGTGCTTATGCGCTTTTCCTGTAATAATAAATTTTCACACGATTCACGCTTAATTATAATAGCGTCCGTAATGATCTTTCGTTGCCCTCATAATGATGCAAAATCGCTCTAAAATTGCGGTCTTCCCGCTGTTTAATTTGCAGGGATGAACTTGATCCAATAACATGTTGTTTTCTCCATTATCGGGACACTTCCCATGCTTCGCTCCTTCCGACAGCCGCGTGCGCGTTAAATATATAAAAAAGAAAATAGAATCCCTAAAAACGTCATCAGTGAAACGTATGCAGCCGACTAGTATGAACCTGTTCTTTTGACATCTCAGTCAGAAATAATTAGAACGGAAGTACTCGTCGTCTATCATTACAGCGTCAGATCGACATGAATCGAACCAGCAAATTCCGTTCACCCGCTAGTTTAAACTGCGCTCGTTAAATCCCTAAATAACCTTTATCGGTGCTCCTTGAATCGCGAAAATTCATACGCGTAGAAAGCGAATGTGTCACACTAATGCTTATGTCGGGCAAATGCCTCTATATCTGCGTGCAGAGAGCGTCCTGCTCGCATTTATTGCGACTCTTAAGATCGTCGATACGCAATTTTATACCTGCACGCATGAGAGTTTCCGACTCTCACGACGTGCGGCGCGCCGCAGAGAAATCCTAATTCGAACGAGTGTGCGGCATAGCGGTCGCTGATAGCTTGAGATAGGCAGAGTTTGTCAAAACTGGAACTGCATTGTGTATATCATGCTTTTGGAGCGATTCATTGGAATTGGGAGCGAATACTTCCTGCCGCGCGGAGGAATGCATCTCCAATCAAAATGCCTCATTTCCTCGTGTCGATCGGGAGGGTTAGTGCGCGAGCACGCAAAGAAGTCGAGCACGTACGCGGATCGTTTCTGAAAGGATATCTTACTCACGCGAGTATCAATTATCTTATCGGCATCTCGGACAAGCTGATAGCCGGGCAGGTTTACAAACAACGCGCGCGTGCTCCTGAAATTGCGGCAACGCCTTAGGCAATTTATCATAGCGCCTTTTTGAGAACGGAAAAGTGGACTAAGCCATTTGCATACCTACTTCATTCCTGGCACTCGACTCGCTGGTAGTTTATTTATCAGCGGTGCGCCGGTATCATCGCGATGCGCGCCGGCTAAAATGAAGTTTCACTCGCTTTCCCCACGTCTCGCGAAAAGACGAATATTCCGCTGCGTCAGGGCCGTTCATTTCACGGATGAACGATCGACGAAGAAGATGGAAACAAAAACCGACTGGCAGCGGAGATATATATTTTTAAAGACGACGCGTCATTCGGCGGTCGCGAGACTATAGCGTAGCAAATTCTGCTCCGCTGTCTCATTACTTTTCATTACCGCTGATCATGCCTGCGACACTCATTACATCACGATCCGTCTTACGCTCACACGCCCGTCGCATTAACGCGACACGTACGGACGAGACAACACGCCAAAGTATACCGGCGTAACACCGACTGAGCCCACTTTAGCGCGTCTGTCAAAGAGCCACAGATAGCCCGCTCGTTCGTTAAACCATCAACAGCCGCGACGAAAATTGCTCATTACGTTCGCGCGATGATTAACGCGGCGGGACGAGCGGTCGATCCCTCTTTAATCCTGACCAAGTCCACGAGATAACGTCGGTCAGGGCGATGGCAGCGGTGAAAGTGTCCGTAATTTCTTTCGCGTATGCCCGTACGGCGTACACGGACCGGCGAGCAAAGAAAAGGAAAAAAAATAATATGGAGAGTTGCTCCGATCGCACCTGTTTTATTCACGCGCCCACACCGCACCGGTCGGCCTGTGCCGGCTCAAAAAGCGCGCGTGTTTTCATTGGGATTCAATCGCGATCGGCTCTCCAGGAAGCGAGAGAATAGCCTAGTGTCAGTGACCATAGTGAGTAATAAATAACATTTAATTGATATACGAGGTAAAGTGCCTGTGACCGATGAGCAGGCGAGCGGCTCGTCGTGCGCCAATTCAATAATGCACTCTTTGCGCCGCGGCGCCTCGCGTGAAGACGGACGGATCATGCGAATTTTCAATTACACAAATTACGGAACGGAAGATCCTGTACGCTATGACGTTGCGAAAGCCCCTTGCCGGCTGTTTCGACGATTGCGCATATTCGGTAATTATACGGCTGCGTCTAGAAAGTGTAGCGTGTCATCTATCGTTTACTTATTCCTATTTCACGTAGACGCGATCATGTAAGGATAAATGTCGGGAAAGAAGCAGGTAAAACTGTTAGCTGCGAGACAGTACATGAAACGTATATCTGCGAAAGCGAAATTTGATGTCGCGTACGAAGCTCATCTAAAAGGCCGTTAATCGGCGGGCAGAAATGTCTTTTGCAAAATATGTGTGAAGACAGGTCAGTCGCGTTACTTGAATCTGTACGAAAGTGGACGGTTCGCGGCTTGTAGGAGATTCGCACGTAATGTCGACGTTAGGGCAATGTACACGCGGGCGTGTGTGCTCGATAGACCGAGACCGACAAGTGTGCCGAGGCGTTGCCGGGACGAAAAGGAACGCCGGCGTTCGGCGCTGAATTTTGCATGATACGACGTCGGGCGTGCTTCAAAGAAATTCGTCATTTTTCTTCCCATGCATGACCGCGAGGAGTTCCCGACGAAAGATTGCTTAACGATGAAAGTGCACGAGGAGAAAGAATGACGATCCGATTGAGTGAGGTACGTGGAAAGCAGCGCGCATTCTGAGTACCAGCAAGTACGTACGCGGGAATAAGCAAAAGCCGTGCGTGTCTGATAAGCATCGTGCGCAATAAATCTTCGTCTCGGACACGAAATTCTTCCGATAAAGCTACACCCTTTCAAGAAGCGGCACAGTGTACAAGTTAATGCTTTCAGTATCGTTCCCTGAGGCAGCGACTTCGAACGCCGACGCGCGATTCCAACGATACTGGATGCCAAAATTCAAACCTTAACAAGAGTAAAAGTACGCAAGGAGGCACGGATGCGTCATCGGAAGAACCTGAATCCGACATGGTGCACCTTTCGCAATAATTAGTCACAGCGTGCAAGTTATGCAAGACACTCAATATGGCTTGCCGTCTTCGTCGTCTGTTACGAGGCTGCAAGCAGTCGGATTGAATAGGACGAAGCAGTCGCATAAGTAACCGCGTGTAACGTCTTCTCGCATCACGGCACAGTCAATCAAGACGATCGGTCAGATCCTCGATACTGATGCGACAAAGGAAAAACTGACAAGTCGACTCACCCATCATCGGCCGACCGTTTAGCTCTAGCCTCAGATGTCGCTCGGTCTCGGTACGATTCGCGCAAGGACATCGCAGAAAGTTTGTCGCCAAGGCTTGTCAAAACTCTTCCTCCCGTCCGCATGCCTCGCCAATAGCAGTTCTGTTCCTCCAATACCGGTAAATCTAGCAGCAAGAAGAGAAAGAAGAATGAGAGTTAGCTAGCAATCAGTGACCATTACACGGTTTTATGTAAATCGTCCTAGTGCGCCCGTTCGTTTCGATAGTATCGTAATTCAACCGAACAGTAAATCGTTAAGTATAGAAGGTGAACGACATTAGCGCCCGTTGGGCACTTTCAAAACCGGAGAGATAACTACGGAGTTTCCGATCGGGTTCTAGTTCAAACGCAGCCGATACCGGCGATTTAAGCGTAATTTAGAGGACGCCGACGTCATCCACTTATCGGTGCCTTGGTACACTTAAAGGTACGTCGTTCGCGAACGATGGCGTGACTAGGGCTCGACCCTTCCGACACGACTCGCGAGTATTCTTGCTTTACGTTTGCCGTTTCGTGCGCCGATCAAACGGCGGTTATTAGCTTCCGACGAAGGTAACAAATATTTTAACAGCGCACGTGCAAATCAAACAACGTACAAGCGGGCACGATGTGTGACGAAACATCTGTTCAACACGACAACTGTCTCGTCTCAATTTTCAATTCACCCCGTTATTCGGTCCATTGCTAATTCCTCTTCCGAATGTTTTATAATTACAACGTATACAACGCCACTCGATCTAAACGTCAGCAACAGGCCCTACATTTCGTGCAACGCGTATCTCGCAACGTGCGCGAAAAGAAGGAACACCCACCATACGCAGTGGCACGTAATTACATCAGACGAGTATGAATACGTCTTTGTACCAATCGCAATTTAAAGCAGAGAGCAATTAGTATCACCGCCGCGACAACATTTTCATTTACCCTCATTCCGTAAAGTCGACGTAGCAATCTCGTGTAAGAAAAAAACGAGCTGCGAAGAAAAAACTGATATCGACATTACAGCAAAAGAAAATTCAACTGTCAGGGTTATCATTAGAACGTGTTATTCTGGGTTTGCTTTACATTCCAGAATAATATCGGTCTGCTGGCTGTGTGCGTTGGAGCCAGGTATGCGATACTGCGAGTGGTGTTGCGGCAATTATAACGCGAAAATAAACTCTCAAATGTAACACGTGTTCAATTTTTGCGCTGCGATTAGCATACCCCGACTTGGACCTTTCGCAAGATTTTGCCACATGAGGTTGCTCCGACGCTGCTCGTGGCTTTACCCCCACAGAGATACACGAGATATACGGAAGGTAGACAAGATATTAACCCTGTGGATCAGCAGAGGCCTGTTTCGCGCAACACGATACGCTATTGTTACGCGTATCAAGTATACGTTATCTTGTACGCTTCACGGCGTGGCATAATAAATGTTGTACATCGCTCCACCATCGCCCTCTTGCTACTACGGAAAATGCGTGGGTGTTCATATATCTTTAAGCGCGAGAGCGCCGATATAATTCATCGTTCCGACATATTTTCTTTTCTCTATGTGAGAAAATAATGCGTGCTCATTCCGTCCGTACGGACCGGATGAACATGGGAAATCACTAATTGCACGAGCGCACATAGTAATGATTTAGAATTATGCTAATTTTAAGACGAGCCCAACATTGTAGGTTAATGTGCGATAGAAATTATACAGTAGGTTATCATATTCTTGTGCAATTATTAAGATGTAAAATGGAATTATGGCGTGTGTTTATGTATAGTGATGTAGGGAAAAGCATGTAACGTGTAATGATAATGTATGTTTTACTTACGACATTGTGTCGATGTTGTCGAGAATGCACCGATGTCAACACGATTTCTTCGTTCGAATTTGGAGCATCCGTGCGTTGATTGAATACAGAATGTCTCGTGGACCCAAGTATTAATTGTCACCTATGGAAGAGACACAGAAAACCTGAATGTTGCAATAATGCTAATTGTCAGCTGCCGTTTTGTTAAAACGTTCAGACGTGATCACGGACACGTGTCGGTTACCCACGCAATGAAATATTTCATTGTCACTGTTGCAAGTAACTCTACGCTTGTCAGACAATTCGAATGTGATTTCTCATTACGAGATACGCGGATAATAGACGAGAACGTAATTTTGTAATAACAGTGGCGTTTTTCCTTACCATTTTGTCAAATATTCGCCGGAACGTAGCAGCGATGCGACTCCAGTCTTGGAAATTGAAGAGCACAATGAAGTTGGCTGAATGCGCACATAAACATTTCCTTCTTCCCGCGCGACCTACAGACAACTTCAGTTCGGTACAGAAGTTGGCTGACTCCACGTGCGAATTATTTCGCGTTCCCGCGCGACTCGCAGACAACTTCGGGTTGATCGTTGGCCGTTCGAACTGTCGCGTGTTTCGGTGAACGCGTACTCATTGTTTTCCGGCTTTACACGCAGTTTGAAACAATCGGGAGTGCTAATTCAGAGTAAATGTACCAGCCATGTCATAATAAGTGATATCAGATTCGGAACGTAATGTGAGAGCATGTTTTTGATCGATATTTTTCGATGCTTTCTTAATTCTGACGTAGATAACCCCAATTCGAGTGCTCTGTTTACTTTCGACAAACTCGTTTTGGTTGAGGTATATTTCGGAACATTTGTAGTTGTTTTCTTAATTATTAGCAACGCGTGGATGAGTACATTTGTAGGAACAATAATCATACAGTCATACAGTACATTTCAGTTATTTCATGTGTATCCCATGATAGGTTATGATAACTCCCATATGCCAACATGAAATATTCGCGAACAATCAAGTGTCGTGCGTGAAACGTAATCGTCTAGTTCGTGGCTCGTTCGTTCGAAATTAACCTCTTATTTAGTCAGAGTTGTGAAACAGTGACCACAGACGAGGAATAGGACACACCCATCATCTTACGGGACTTCGTGTCTCGTTAACCTACACTGGGTCGTTAAATTATACACTTGTTGCTCTATGGTTGAAGGTTAGAAGTATCAGCTCTGGAGTCTTTTATATCCGCGGAAAACGACAAACTGCGTTGAATTACGCCACTGGCGGGACACAGAACTATCAATAGTTTGAAAGATATGACCATTCTTCGAAGGTAAGAAATACTCTTTTTTATAGATAGGTTATCGCTCTTGGTCTCGTCTGAAAGAGCGCCGAAAAATCTTTAAATAAATCTAATACAACTCATTTTCTAGGACTGATAGTTTATACGTGAGAGGCCCGATTAATAATCGAGAAAATCGACTAGCACCTAAAGATAGTCTGACAAAAATATGCATTGCATGATAGGTCTACCCTATACCTCGTCTGTGCAGTAACATTCGAATCTAAGCAATTTGTCTATGAATTCATTTTCTTTTATAACGATTTTCCACGACTTACGTTCGATAGCGTTGTGTAACGTAAATATGAACAATAGACAATAGACGAAAGTGATCATGCCCGTTTATTGAATCCGTTCTTATGTCGTGCCGTTGCAAAGTGTTGTGCTGTACGCGATAAATTGTTGGGCTACATTCGTTGGATCAATTGTGTGCCATTTCGCAAGTGACGCAAGATGCAAATTTCGACTGATTCGAAACTATATGCTCGCTGACGTCGCCCGGAGTAGTGCAGTTTTGATTATCGGGACATCGTCACGATCCATTTCGCAAACACCTGTCGAAAGGACCCTGCAGCTGTTATGAGGTAAGAACACGTTTCACCTAATGTTCAACTAATCTATTGATCACCGTTCGGGCAGAAGGTGAATAGGCGACGACTAATAGGATAATTGCGCTCGAGTTAAGTGATTGTTGAACGAGTGACTCATTGTCCACGGTTTATTAACTCATTTCGGTGCTTGCCATTAATTGGCTGGGAGGCTATCTGCGAAATCTGTGGTCGGTAAAACCCTTGAAACTGCAAGTCTCACTTTACACGTCGTGGCTCTACCGATTGGCCCGTGATGCAATCCTCGAATTTTATGGCAATTTTTCCATATATCCAGCTCAGCGGATAATCGTGCGATCTTATATCATTCTAGCACTGCAATAAGCACATTTCATCGTAGACATACCATATTTTGCTCGTATGAAACATAAACGCGCAAGTCCTTCCATCATTCAACAACGGGTCTTATCCGCTCGCTGCGAAAATTTACGTTCGGGAGAAACAGACACGTTTCAGTACGTAGAATTTAGGAGAATTAATCCGGCTACCGGTGAGTAATCAAAGCCATTACGTGCACCCTGTTGCGTAATAAGAGTCAGCTTAACGACAAATGCAGCCCCGCGTCTGTGTCGACGTTTTAAGCGCACCGCTCGCGCTCGTATGTCTATCGTGAGAGATACAATCTGCCCCGCTCGTTTTCTATCCAGTTGCCGCGGCTTATTGCAGGAAACTTTTGCGAGATATGCACTCGCATAACGTACCGGGGCGTATACCATTACTACTTACATTTCCGCACACTTTGTTCGGCTCTTTAATCGTGCCGAGTTGTTTCAGGACACGAACCGCGATATGAATAGATCGTATGAAAATCTGATTGTCCCGTTTATGGCATTTCGTTTAAAATGTCACCCCGCGCATTAAGTCCCAAGAAATTGGGTAACTCCCTTTGAGACCGCGCTCGAGATAATTAATAGTATCTAATAGTTAAATCGTGCGCTCGAACGTAAGCTTGCACCACTATCCGCGTTCCGCCAGATCCTTCTTCTTCGTTCGTTGAAAACTCGCATTTTCTTCGTGATCGCCGAAATATACGATATGCGATGCTGGAATGTATTTCTCATGATTTTAAGTACCTACCTTTCGCACGTTGGATATACGAGCTGCCGTCGATAGTTTCTATTAGGTTCTGCGCGTGTAACATAGTTGCGCGCCGCGGCTGATTAAAAAAATGTATTTGCGTGCAGTCAGGCTGCAAGCCGCGGGAGATTGCAAAGTTATAAATCAATCGAGCTGAACGAAGTTTGCATAGGGATTGGTCGTTCCAAAGGAATACTGGGCATGTAAAACTGTTGAAAGCCACCCGCGATGTTGTGTGCACATGTAGAAATATTATAGATCTTTACTGTCTCGTTCAGTCCAGACAACCGATCTCGTTGCCTGGTGATGTGCCGTTAACGTCAACGTAGGTATCTGAAAATTGCGCCCATTTACAGTACCGGTCCGCGTAACTCGCAAGGTCTCGTTTTACGTCGTCGAATTTGTTTGTGCGTCTTATTAATTTATCTGAATCTATACGTTTATTCGAACGATGGAAATGTGGTACGTGTAAAAAATGAGACTACAGGACAACCCGCTAATGTCAATGAGGGCCGACACAAGCACTTTGATCGTCCCAAAAAACGTTTTCGTATTCAAAAAGAGTACCCTCCCGTTAAATTCCACAAACATCTCCGCGTCGAATCAAAATTTCAACCTACATCCCGACGGGAGAACTAGAAAGGAAATCCGCCTCTCTCGCTTCTGGTGAGTAAACGCGTCTACCTACCTGCCTACCAACTCGTGAAAGTCCAAACTGCGCTCGGCGACGGGGCGCAGCCTTGTTCGCACGGTCCTGTCAAAGAATCACTCTGGCAATCTGCAACGCACGGGCACTTTCATGCCGATGACTCGTCAGATGTGACGCGATACAGAAGTAACGAACGGAACCGTTCGTTGTATGGCTTTACGCGCCTCGCGCCGCTCGTGTGTGTCGGTCGCTGCGCGCGGAGGTAGATGCGTGCATTAAGAACGTATCGTGGCATGACGGGTGGAACAGCGTGTCCTTCGAAAACGGCACTCACCGATGGTAACGGATATAGCATAACGTGTGCCGATCCTGCTACCTATGGTCGCCGGTCGTCGCGCCGGGCAAATTCGTTGGAACGTGCGCGGCGCGGGCGTTAAAACCCGCGCAACTCCTTTCACCGCGGCCGCCCGAGCCAACGGACCATGCTACAAGCCGATCGAACGCGGTCTTGTCAGTTTCTCTCTCAGTTCTCAGTCTCCCTTTCCCCGTTCCTTTTCCTCGCCCGTGTCAACGGACAGCGACACGCGCACACAACCGCGCCCCACGTCCTTTTTCCTCTCTTTCACGTACAATTAATCACGACTCGGTCTCTCTAACCGATCGAATGACCACTCTCAAATGTGATTCACGATTAAACCTGGCCTGCTAGTCCCGCGGCTCGAACCCGATGAAATCGGATCCACTGGCGAAGTATCCAGTGCTCGGTCGCTGTATCGCGAGCGAGTCGCTTGTAGGAAATCGTTGGACCGCACGATGTTGATAAAATCGGCGAGTATGTTACTGGAGTGGGTGACGGGGGAGACAGGGAAAGAATGTGGGAGAGGGGGTGCAGAAAAAGAAGGAGCGCTGGATTAACCCTCGGCGCGTTATAGCATACTTATTTACATTATCGTCGCTGTATAGTTGCCTGTTTATATGAGCATTTCGCAAGGATTCGTTGGATCAAAAGCGATTCCGGTCGTGTTTGAGGTTTCGGGGCTTTGGACCTCCCGTTCGAAAGTTCCACTGGCCGACCAGGCCCGTTAATCGGCGTAATTTGAACTTGAATACCGACTAACGATTGTTTATAGAAAGTGCCGTTGTTCGATCGATTGTGTAATTAGAGCGACACTCCGCGCGAGGCAGGTGCGCGCTGCTCGATATACTCCGTGTCATTGCGGATTTCGAAACGCACCTCGCGTTCCTTCTGTTTCTTCTCCTCGTTTTTCTTTCAACACGCGGCTTTTGCTCTCGGTACCTGACTTCGGGCAGGTCGTTAACGTACGGAGAATCGAACGAGGCGGAAGTATACCGGCGGCCGGTAGATTTTTTCTTTCGACCGTTCGAAATACCGATTGACCGACGTTTCCGGCCAATTTATGGAATCGATTATAAAGTGGCTGTGAAACCGCACGGCAGAGAATCGAAGAAGCGGGTATAGTAGGTGAAACTAAAAGTTAGAGGGCGTCTGGCGAAACTGAAACATTTCCTAGCCGAGGTTTATACGCAGCGAAATTGTAATACGCAAAACAGGTTTCATGTGCTGCTACGCCCGTTGAATAGCTATTTTCCGGCTTGTTCTGTTACTATTCCGGAGCACTCTCACTTCGATGATAAAATTGGATCTTCTGTCGGAACTGCCGATGGCTATTCACCACTTTGTTGGCTGACCTGCCTCACGGGAGGAAATTGTGCGAGTGGTAAAATGGCATTCGGCTATCACGCGGAAACGTCATGTTCGTAACAATGTCGGAGTAGAATTGTGCCAATCTCGTTCAAATTCAATTGAACATTTTCGCGTATATCTTAAAAAAGTTTCCATCCTTTTTAAGTATTATTCAATCATTTCACGCAGAGGTTCCTTGTAATGTCTCTGAACATTCCACTAGGTAATATAGTTCTCCTGTTACGCCGTCTGCCGTTTACTGTTTGGAAAAAAACTGGGTCAGAACAGGATGTCCTGTTACAACTTCTGGTCTTCCTGATACGTGAGATAAAGTTGAGTATCCGGTTATTCTCGTCACTTCGACGCAATCGCACCAACAGGTTTACGCCTGATTATCTTAAACGGCACATTCTATGAGACTAATCAATCAGATATCGCAAGTTCAATATAAATTTCCATTGAACCGTGGACAGAAATGATTCCGTTCGCTAACGTACGATATTGAGACAGTTCCGTTTGCTAGGAAAATCAAACTTCGAATCGCGACATGCAACGTCCACGGGCCATTAAACAAAGTGACTGCAAAAGATCCTAAACAAACCGTTCGGCAAAAGGTTATCGTCATATCCTGGCGTGACCACTAGCTTTCCGTTTTAAATTTCTGCCTTTACGCTCGTTACAGGTTATCGATTCGACCCTACAGCCTAGGTCGGTAAAGTTTCAGATTGATCGCGTTCTAGAGCGTAGTCAAGAATTATCCACGGTTCAGGTTAGTTGTGTATAATGTGACCGTGCGAGCCAGGGTGCCTTTTACTTTCGCGAACGGAAAAGGTTTTTGGCGTATAGCAATTCTCACTTATCCGCATGATCCGGAAATTATGGATCTCCGTGGCGTTCGGGTATTACGCTAAAAGATTGACTGCCGGGCATGTTGCACCATCGACCAACCCTGTTACCCTTTCGTGCTCCAATTCACCAGAAGGCCGGATGTACGCTGCCTGATAAGAGATTCCGAAATCCGTCGATAGATGTCGTTCTGATGATAGAAAACTACCCTTTCCGCAGGAGTCCACAGTGACCCATTATCAGGACTAATTATAACACACTATTATTATATTATGTAGTAATAGTCAGAAGAATGTTGCATGCTCGACGTAAACGAAACATCACGGAAATTATAATACTGAACGGCGTAAGATATTTATTAGGTCGTCTGTATACATAAAACATTAATTTAAGCGCGCAGCATGAATCTAACGTCACGTTGAAATATGTGCTCTCGCGCCAGTTTCTGCCGGGAATAAAATCGAAATTAGATGCAGGCATGCCCTCCCATCGCCACGGCATTACGTAAATATTGGAATAACGTTTTTCCCTACACACACGTAATATTTATTCAGTCATCGCGGTATGGAAATTGGATGTGAGACTTCAATATTTGCTTCACATCGGCTCTTGCCACCACGGTAATCGAAATTGTACGTAATCGCGTCCGGACGTCGTCTGTAGCGGAATACGTACTGTTACGGGGAAGTGATAACGAGAACGAATTACTCTCTCTAGAGACAGACACAGAGAACGCGCAGAACGGTTCGTAGCGTCATTGACGTTTGAGCTCTCGTCACATTTACGGCCTCGTAAAGTGGCACGAAGTCTGCGCGCTACCTTGCGATTTTTGCGAGCCCGTCATACGCCGCCGCCCCTTCCTTCTCCCCCCTTCACATAATTCCGGGTTCGTTCCTACGTAAGTAAGCAAATGCGGTGGCGGGCTTTGGGCGGCACGTATGTACACACGTAAAGAGCGCAGTTACGGCGTTTCGTCCATCGTGGCCGACCGTTTTCTCGCAATAAAGGCCTTTACGATCGGCCGTAGTTGAATATCAATCAGCCGGCAAACATTTCCCTTTCTAAGCGCTTTCGTTACGTCATTCGGCGAAGTCGATCAAGGGAGGCTCGCGGAGCGGACGATTCGATAGCGGTGAACGTTGATATGATGTGAAATTGAACGATCGAACGATCGCACATCCGTGAGCAGCGACGTCCTTCCGCTCAAGATCACGTCGCTCCTGTTCATTGTTGTCGGCTCAAGGCTATCATTCGGCGAGCGTTTTTGTTCAAACAATCGGCAATGTTAATCGGATAATGCGCTAAGCTTTCTTTCCTCTCTGTCGGTTCACTCTGCTTGCTACGTCTTTCTTTCCTTCTTGCAAAGTAGATACAGTTAACGTCATGCGGTTGTCTAATTTTTCTAAAGACGCAAAGTTTTTGGGATCCATTTGTTATAAATCAAATATATATTTATCCTTTTTAGTGCTGTTTTGCAGTCGGTTTTTGCCTTTTTTTTAAGTTTTTTTATCCTGCATGTAAGCTGTTTAGGTAGACGAGCGTAACAAATCTCTCATTGTACACGGTTTCGTGAATACTTTTTTTTAATACGATTTGCATTGTGTAATCATATACCTCTACAACATCAAACCTTGTTTTCTAAAACACATAATAGTACGCTTCATACCGTCGGTCATTTATAATTATCAAGGGTGTTAAATCAATCGGTGATTTTCTGTACGATGTTAATGATACGAATTAACTGCCATCGGTGACTTATCTGATTGTTTCGTTTCGTTCCAACTGCCGGAATTGAGAATTAAATGCGCGAATCGTTTAATTATTCGAACGTAATCTAGTGTGCAATCTGATGTCTGACACATATGAGTCGATAATAACTGCGGCCCGTGCGATGGTAAATATGAAAAAAGCAAAACTAATTGTAAGCTCATTACGGTTTGCAGTCGGTACTGTGAGTAATTTATGTAAATTACTTCCAATCTCTTAGCATCTATCAATATATCACACTAATAAAGCGTCCACTTTATGCGTTTACGGGATTTACGTCAGACAAACAACACGTCACGCTTGCAACGTCAGGTGTGAACGGACACGCAAAAAAAAGGCTTCAAGTGTTCCTAACGAGACGTAATTGGCATAACGTCATCATCCTCGTTATTGTTACTACCGGACATTACCACGAACATTATTAATGCTACAGTAGCACAGTTTGTAATTTGCTTGCAGTTATACACATTCGAATATTCAGAGAATTTTGCAATTATGTACGTTAATACTTAATCGTTGAAGTTATTATTTACTATGCTCTGGATGAACGTTTCAATTGCACATGTACATATTTCTTTTGGCAACATTCCTGGTAAACTCAGCACGTCCGTCCATGTCGAAATATCTTGTAGTTCTCATTGTTGCTATAGCGTCCATTTCAGCGAACCCTAGACCACACAAGGCAAATGTCAAGGTACTGAATTAATTTTTTGTCAAGTGATTGTCAGAATCTCGGTTCAATGTCAGTCGCTCGTTGATGAAAGTGTGTATTTATCGGATTTCAGGTTGGTCCAGCTATTCTGTAATTATTATCACCCTGGCATCGATTTCCGATCTTACGAAAGTGACATGAAGGATGTAGAGCGTACACACGTCTCAATTTGTCATGTTGACAGTGTATGCGTAGATTCGAATCTTGAACTTCACAATTTGTTATGTCAAATATTTTCAATGATCTATCAATTCGTATACATTTCTCCCAAGTTTCCATAGTTTTGGATCACTCCATTCAAGCGAACACGTTCACTCATGTTACGCGAATACAAGATAATACGTACCAACGGAGTGGTCGAGACGTTTTTATCAACTGGGTGCTGTTTAAAGTTATTTGACATGATCACAGGAGGAGTCGTTCACCAGTTGCTCGAGCCATAAGACACCTGTGGGAACGTAATCCATGTAACTTTGGCCTGATCTATGATCTTGCAAGTTGCTTCTTACTTATAAGGAGTTTTTAATCATTCCCGTTAGAAAGCAGGTGGAGAAGGCTGGTTAACACGCCAATTACCGAATCGAATTTGTATTATATTTGGATGAAGAAATAAAATCCCGCTGAGGTCTTGATTTATCGGAATGCGATACCGGCTTTTTTCTCCTGCCGTTGCGGTGTAGCGCGAAAGCCTTATGACGGAATGTCGCCAATGAAGATTGACTGCTTGTCGGAAATAATCTATCCAGCGTTACGATAACTAAGTAATCGATCCGATGTTTTCACTCGATCGGCTGACGCGAAAAAAATGCAATAACCGCAGATTTGCTGCGGTGAACGAGTCAAGTATTCAGGCTTCGCCTATGTACAACGCGCGAGAATAGTATCCAAATGCGTTTGCATAAGATTGTAAAATGCACTTCTTGCATCGCACCGTGCGACCCACCTCGTCGTTCTTAGCGTGTCGTCACAATGTTCGAACGATCGATCGCCGGTTAGAGGAAGTTATAAAATGTCGTTATAAAACAACGTGCTCCATTAGACTGCCGACAAAAGTAATGTGCATAAAATCAGCCGCATTATTTTTTCGACAGGATTTATAGACCCGATCGCAGTACATTTTCTAAGCGAGATCCGCTTGACGTCACACATTTGCCATGACAAAAACGTGGGTGAGGAAATGTAATTGTGCTTACACGGGTAGCTTATTACAGGGGCAGTCTGACATAAGCCGAGTGTCGTTGATGTTCTCAGTCGGCGTTTGAATTTGAAGAATATTTTTATGTGCTCTTATTTATATGCGAGCCTGAAATGCGAACAAGGCCGCAATAAAGGAATGCAGCCAAGTTTATAGTAGTATACACCTATTGCCGATATTGTGTAATTCAGTAACCACCTGCAATGAGAGGGCGAGTCGCTTCGAGGAAGGCATATGCATACGCGAACGACGTGATTGCATGCAATTCCATCGGGAAACAGACAAGCAGACCGTCCCACTCCCAGATCGAACTTTGGGAATAGACTCCAGCGAATTATTGCACCCAGAAATGTAAAATCCCAAATGCATTCCTACCATGGTACTTATTTATTGAGAAAATTGCATAAAACATTTTTCGTCTGACTAGTCTTTCAGTTTCAAAATATGGAGTATTAAGAAGTGATTGTCTAACAAGTCAAGAGCATCACTTTAGCAGTAATTTAGAACCATGAAAAATGGTGAAAAAGTTAACAATTTTGTTTTGCTCTGTGCCTATACCGTTCAATACCAACATCTAGCATTGTGGCGCTATAAACATTCATGTAATCGCATATAAATCATTTTTATGTTGAGAAACCGTACATTCCCGGAGCGGAACTTGCTTCGTTAGTAAAGTGTAACAAGACGGAGATCGCAGGTAATTGTGGCAAATCGTTCGTTCTAGCCTTCACCCACTTTCTCCTTCGCGGATCGAGTTTAGAACAACAATCAGGTATAAACTGTCGAACCCGACGAAATTCCCGTAAGAAGCAGTTCTCCGTAGAACGCGTCGGCGGCTCTTTACAAGGTAGCAGCGGAAAGTAAACGGAGACCGTGTAGCAAATCCCTTTCGAGTCGAGTGGCGAGCACGTTTACTATGCTTATACTTATATCGACTGATGAACCGCGACACGCTTTGCCTACATTACCCGACACACGTCCATTTATGAAGCGATAATTCTGCATGCATTGAGCAACGTCTCGTATTTTCGGTTCAGCGGATCCGTAAAGGGCGAGCGATTTTAATGGTAGAAAATCGTTGATAAGATTACGTTTCTATTTCTCAACGTACGTTCCGCTTTACTTTCTACAATCGTCCAACACGCCAGAACCGCGAATCGGCGTCTCGTGTAACGTTTTAAAACTCATGTAGCAAATTCCGCCTACTCATTCGATTGGTATCGGCCAACGTGCTTCAGGTGTCTAATTGACGGAGAAAGTCGTTCGAAAAGGAGGGGGTTCAAAACAGAGGCGGGACAAGGATATAATTTTGCGAGGGTTAACGGTACTGTTAATGACAGTAATAAGCGCCTAACATACAGCGTTAGCGAGTCAGTCGCAACAGTACAATCATCTACCTAACATAAATGTAATGTGGTCGAGATTGAAATTAGAATGGAAGCGTTATTCGCAATCGAAATGGTATATGTCAAAGCTATATTTTAAGCACCCCAATTTACTAGAAAATGATTGACACGCTCGTTATGGACTCGATTATGGACTAACCGATTAGATATTCCATCACGAATAGTCCTGCGACCGATGAATATCCATAGTTCATCCAGTTAGAAGCAACGTTCCGGCGAATTAGCTTTCGGCAAGAAATTTTCGAAATTCCGCGCGAGTAGAACGACAACGAGGGACAAGCCAAGCAACGCTAAGTGGGTAAGGTCGGCCAAAGCCCTGAAACTACTTACAACGAATCCTGGCCAGTTATCCAATTCGTAATGGCTAACGTAGCTCAGGTGCCTAATTGACGGAGAAAGTTCCGTCGACCGGCGCGCGCCATAATTAAACGAGCGATTAATCGCGGTTGCGCATTTCCAGCCGATCTGACCGAGTTTGTCTCAGGGGACGGTTGTAAATAATCGTAATAACTATAACTGCGCTTGGGCTGACTGAACGAAGCGGCGCGCGCAAACGTTCGCCCGACCCCAGTTGCTCACACGGCGAGCAGATTTCGTGGCTTCAGACTCATCGTCAGACCTAACGTTATCGCAGCCTGCCGCCTTCTTACAATTAACGTTTGTCCGCCGCCCTAGACTTTTTCCTCCTTCCTTTGGCGCCCTTCAACGTTCGCCTGACAATTTTTCGCGTCGCGCCACTTTCATTGCCCTCTCCTCTTCTTCTCCCCTTTGACTCGTAGGCATACCCCGGTATAGGCCCGCATTCTCACATCCCATTCGCGGCCATTTAATGTCGTTCAAGGTACGCCGTGGCCGCAGCTCCAACGGAAGCGAAAGACGAAGCCGGGAAAAAGGCAATTAAACAGCAATGCGCAACAATGTGCCAGATACATGCAAGCACGGGGTCGGACACCACATTTCGCAGGCGTTTCCTATTTTCTACCGCGGCATTCTCCGCTTTCGGTCCGGTTTCACACGTTGCCGCGGCGAGATGCGATTTTTCAAGTGCGAATTGAATTCGTTTGGTACGCGTTATTTCACGCTGACGCTGTACAGTCGTCTCGCCCGTGCCGCTCGTTTTTCCGCTGCCATTCTACGTGGATTTTCACTTTAATCGCAGTCACGCCGATGCATTATGTACAATCCGACCAACGTACATAGCTTACACGAGTCACTGATTTTTCTGCCCGAACCCCGACGAAAGCACGTGGCTTTCCAAATCGATCAGCAGAGACTCTCGATGTGTGCTCATTCTCCGTGTCCAATAACATATTTTTTGGAGTCTGCATCTCGGATAACGGGATAAGGAAAGTGGGAAACCGACAGGATACGATTCCGCGCACCATCGCGCCCGCGAATAAATTCTGTTTCGTTTAGAGAAACGCAATTAACGCAAAAATATAGCGGTCGACTTCTTGGCGTGCCATACAATTTGTCTACCTGCCTTTCAGACGCTATTTCTCCGACATGTTTTACCGCATTTGGTGGGTGCGAGACGTACACATGTTAATTCAACCCGATGCACAAGATAATAAAGTTGCGATTAGAAAGCGTTGTTAGCAAATTTAGATTATGCGACTTATTTTTAGCCATATCCCCTGAAATTTTGAGTCTTTTTGGACCGCTTTCTATATATTACCAGATGAGGAATCATTTTTTTCCTATAAATTGCAAACATCTCGCAAGCTGATCGTGAACGCCTACATGGGCCCAGTATTAGAAACAGGAATCTCTCTCTCTCTCTCTCTCTTTCTTTTTCTCTCTCTCTCTCTCTCACAACCGGCAATATTCGCGCGCGCACTTTCTCGCCTGGCTCAATCCCGGTGCGGCAGCACAACGGCAAAAAGGACCCGTAGACTGGCTGATACGTGAAAATACTCCGAATGAGAAGCGACCTAGATCGCTTCCCCAAAAAGTCCCGAATCGATCAGAATAGCAACAATAATTGACTGTGACAAAAATCGTCGAAGGCAGTCGGCTGTGATAATCGTTTCGCTTTCACTGCACCGGGCGGCCAGTCTAGCCGGTGGCCAAGTCGAATTTTGGACGAGTATCGAACGGCTTGCACGCTCTCTCGCCCGGTCCACCAATCTCTCTCTCCCCCGGTCTCTCTCTTTTTTCACTCCTTCTTTCGCTCCTACGTTCGGTAGTTCAGCGCAATTTTTGCCGAACGAACGTGCTCGGCGAGACGTGAACGGAGAGCAGCACTCTCGAATTGCCGTGCGAGAGACACGCATAAGCCAAATGACGTGTTCCGACGAAAAAACGCGACACTCTAGTTGCAAACTGCGCCCAACTACGGAATGCGCACTTTTCTTACGCTCCTTTAGAAATCCCCGATCGATTTCTGGCCTCGTCGTGGGAATCGCGCGTTCGCTCGGGTATACATCTTCCGGCAAGCCGATCGATTTACACGTTCGTCGATTGTATCCTCGCCGAGAACGTAATCGATCGTAAGCGATGATGCGGCTGCCGCGATGATTGATCGTTTGGCCGGTTAGTGTGAAAAATTCTACGACGTACCGTAACTCAAATCACATTGCTTTATCGATACTTCGCGTCTATCGGCAACGTCTCGCTAACCATTTTATGCTGTAAGACGAAGTGAGAGCGACGCACGGTTTCTTCGGGAAGGGTTCATTTCTTTAGAGGCTTTGCCGGAAAAGAGTTCGTCCACATATTCTGGAGGAAATTTACAACTTCACTGTATGGATGCATGCATAACGCTTTCGGCCGAACTCCTTTGTTAGATGATTAACTTCATACTGCGTACGCCTGTTAACTGGCGAAAGATGTGTTAAGACGGCAGTGGAAGAAATATTCGAAATTCTTGGAGGACTTCTAAAAATTAGCTTCTGTTTTATGAAATTAATCACGCGGATATTGTGAAGCGGAAATTTTCGCGCGTTCTGCAGCTTAGATCATTACAGCATACGCCGACATCAGATCGCATAATCCATTTTAGGTACTTTCTTCAGCGCGTAGGAAGAGAAAGTCATGTAAACGAACAGAAATGAAAATTAAATTACTGATGACTGCATAATCGAGCGGGCGAAAGTGCATGAATCCACGGACGATAAGAGAAATGATTTCTTCATCCTCGAAACAATTAATCTACGCGCTCGTAGCGATTTTTCAAGAGACGAAACGTGTCACTATCTTATATCAGCTGTGCCGGCGTTTGGTTATTAAAAGCAATTACGGGTTAATGCTGTTATTAATGCGCGTTGACCCTAGCATACCGTACGATTCATCGATCATTCTGCAATCTTTCTCCCCGATACTCTCAAAACAAAATGTGTCCACTCTGTAAACATAACCGTACCAATTCGCGGCAAAATATGTCGTGAGATATCCAGGCAAAACGTCAATCAACGAAAGTTCTTCCAACCATGAGCGGACCGCATCACGATCACCAACCACGCATTTAGTACGTCCAATCGGCATTTAAATTGATTTTACTTCCTGCCGCAATTATTTAAAATTAGATTGCAGCAATATGTCTCAGCGAGCGAGCGAGTAAGAGCGCATGGATCAATCACACTTAAGCGAACGTAACACGACACTCGCGCTGGAAAGTGTATCAGAAGTAATGATTAGCGTCCGAAAAATGCGTTCCTTTAATCACCGGTACCTATATCTCAAAAACAAAAAAAAACTTCTCGCCGCTTTTGCTTAGACGCTTCTAGAGCGCGCAGCGAACGTTCGAAGAAACGATCGTAAGAAGAATCGACAGAACCTTATGGCCCCATAGAATAGCTCTGTAACGTAGCCCATAAATACGTTATCCAGTTATTACGCGTAACACTGCAGTGATTAAGCCGCTATTGAAGCCATTAACGTTCGACCGCTATCGCGCGATACAAATTGGAACTTTCTCGACAGTTTTCAAGTATTCTTTATATCTGTCAATAATGCAGGAAGCGAGGTGAGCGAAACCTTCCCGCTGACATTCGACGAGGAGAGATTTTCCCAGGCCGTTGAGAACGATTGTTCTTATCAGTTCGAGAAAACTGGCATCGCTTTCCAGTCGCGCTCGTGTTTTGCATATCTGCGAGATATTCCCTGAATTACCTTCGCAACTCTCGCGCGGCAGCAGTAGCATGAAAATGAGCGGCTCGGATAGCGTCGATACTCTCGGCAATGATCGTCACTTAAAGTCACCCGATTACACGGCGATTCGGAATTCCGACCGACTCGATTCCGGTGAAAGGGACTTTTCTTTCGCCGCGAATTATTGTAATGGCGCACCGTAGCGCGCCGAAGTTATCGGCCGAAACGACGACGTAGCGAATTGGAGCGGTCGTAAAATTCGGTATTAATGTTTACAGCGGCAGAGCGAAACGGTATCTAATGGTAACGACGAACGAAAGCGTCGTTAGAAGCCAATCAATCTACATTGTTAGGGCTAACGACACTTCGCTCTCATCGACAGCCATCAGATTTTGCATGCTCGCGCCTCGATATCCGCGACTGGTCCACGCCCGAAGCGTTGAAAATCGGCGAACTTTGCGGCTGTTAAATTCGAGCCGTTTTTTTGCGCGACGATTCGTAAATAGCGAGCCGCACGTTATCGACTCCTGTTCCCTCGTTTTTCTCCTCGCCGACGGCAGAACTAATGAGAGGCGATTCAAAAAATGTTCGCACCGATTCCGTTCCGTTACCCCGCGCTTTACGCTCGCAGCGTCGACGTTTGCGACACCGATATCCGTCATTTTGACATTCCGATTCCGTCGGACCGCAGCAATTAACGCTGGCCGGGAATTCGCGTATTACAATGTGGACTGGAGATTATCGGGCCCGGCCATTTTCATGCGATGTCGATTAGTCCGGCGTCGGTGAGAGAATCGCAGGTTAATGACGTGACGCGAACACTCGAAATACCCGATTTGGTAAGCCTTCCTCTCTCGCAGGCCGATTGCACGCGCGCGCGCGCACCACTTATCCCGGCACTTATTATTACGTAGTCTCGTCTCAAAACGGAAATGCCGGGCTCATGTGGCAAACGCCGACACGAGGGTTCGCAGGTCATTTTTTCTGCCGCGACATTATTGGCGCGGCTTTTGTTGCCGGGCGGATAATTAAGAAAAATTGTCGGTCGTGTCCAAATTGTGACGGATACTAATTGCGCGTATATCGAGTACTGGGAAAGCGCGACTCTTTCGACGCATACGTGTGACACACTATAATTGTGTTTTAGTTGAAGAGAGTCGCTTTTAATGTTCAGCGTGCGAAGTCGTTCGCTTCAATTTACCTTACTCTCTTTATTCTCGACGCTGATTTCATTGGGGAGACATTTATACATTGTTAATTTAGAAACGCTGGAGATCGTCCATGTTTATTACATTTTTAGCGAACGTATCTATCAAATCAACGTGCAGGTGCTCCTACGAGTTTAGACCGACGATTAAGAACGGGCATGGAAAATTGTCATAATGATCCCTTGCCAAGAATGAGGATGTTTTCTAATTGCGGTCGCTATTGCTGAAAGATCTATATTACAGCATTAAAACGGCGAATTCAATTCGTATCATTAACTGTTATCCATGTGGCGATCTGTCAGAATATCGGTTTAATCAGTCGGTACGCACACGCAACCCACACCGATAAAAGTCTGCGTTCCGTCGATGAAAACATCGTCTCTTGCATAATTTTAGGAAACAGAATATTGCAAACGATGACGCGATAAAACCATTAAATGTCAACTAATATAATATATGCACTTACGCGGAGCATGGGACATTAACGTTTTCGAACGAGTTTATAAATTACTCTTCATTATCCAGTTCATCAAGTCCTATTAAGTTACGCGCATCGATATTAACGACACCGAATGTGTGCGCTTTTAATAAGGCACGGCATGCTTCCGCGTATACACGGTTGTATCGAGTTAGGCGCGCCGCAAGCGAGTTCTCTCAGTAATTCATTCCACAGGCCGCTGTAAATTGCGTATAAATTCTACATCGCCGTGCAAAGCTTCGCTGCCCCCTTGCAACCAGACCCGATTGCGCTCATCCCGCGGAAAATCAAAGGCATTACATGACGTACAGGTTACAAGACTCATTAGAACCCACCGCCTTACCAAACGTACTCATATGTTTTTTTTATTGAAGAACTCGTTCCATGTGAAAGCTTTAAAATTACATTCTTGTATGTGTATCTTCATTTTGGCGCTTTGCTTCTATAGGGCGTACGTTGAATTTTGGATCATGGAACGATCGCAGTCTTCACAGCGCCGCTTGAACGCCGAGGCGCCGACACATCGTGCAACGATGATCAGGATCAATTGTGAATGATACTCATTTTCCGTTCGATCGTTCGCTGGGGGGGTGAACCACGCTAACGTTCGAACGAAGACATCAGCGCTCTCGCGAACGTTTGCCAATTACGTGTTTTGAGCCAGGCCCTTGATCGCCCATCCTTATCCTCTTCTCCCGCGCAGGTTAGTCGTCTAGTCATCGCCGCCCGTCATGACTTCCATAAACTCTGAAAGCGGTAATAGAGAGCGTAAAGCGTTATGCGGAAAGTAGCCGGATGCCGTCCATTTCCCGGCGCCACAAACTTGGCACGCCACCAAAGGCTAAGATCCTCTCGAATCCCGACGCGCATTCACGAGACGGGCGCAGCTGTCTAATGAAATAATTCAGCTTCTTCGGTATTTACGTAATTTCAGTTCTTCCGCGACCGTGCCGGCGAGCTTATAATTAACCGGCAAGAGGCGTTAGTGAACTTGGCCAGACTGCGCGGGTCAAATGTTCGCGAGCTGTTCTCGGTCCCCGCTGCAACCTTCTGCCACCGCACGAGGATTTATTGACGTTTCTACACTACCGGCGTGCGAGATTTAGCGTGCCACTGAAATTTTGGCCGCAACAGATTGGCTCGGGATTCGGCAGTTGAGCGTTGAAATTGAAATGATTACGCGAATCGTAGACACTGTGTTGTAATAGAAGAAATGTCAGACGAGCTGGGTGATTTTATGTGCGTGTCACACGATGTGCGAGGAGTGGACTAACCTCGCGAATTCGAAGCGACAAATTAAGAATATGTGTAAGGTGGATTTTAATACTCTGCCAAAATATTCGTCTCGCAAACATATTTAAATTGATAAACGAATTTTGTTTTGTTGGTGAGAACCGCTAAAGTTTCTGATCGGTGGACAGTTTGCTGTAGCATAGTGTATGAATAGTAGGAATTACTTACCATCGAAGTCAAGGGTACCCGAACCGTCAGCGTCAATTTCCTCAATCATCATGTCCAATTCCGCCGGCGTCAGTTTGTCGTCAAGCTCGTGGAGAATGTCACGGAATACGTCGGTCGTAATGTAGCCGTTGCCCTCTTTGTCATACAATCGGAATGCTTCGCGAAGTTCCTGCTGCATCGCTTCTGCATTTTCTTCAACCAAGAATCTCGCAGACAGCGTGCAGAACTCCTCAAACTCCAGTTCACCGGATCCTGTTTCGAGCGGCAGGTTAATTTTACTTTCAGTCGTAGAGCTCGTAGAGAAATCATGGTGGAACCGGTATTCGGTGTTCGTTTAAATTTTTCGTTGTCGTAATTGCGATTCTTACCATCCTCGTCGACTTCCTTGATGATTTCACTCAACGTCTTCTCACTAAGCTCGTATCCCAGCATAGTCAAGATGGTGCCGACCATAGCGGTGCCAATGCATCCCTTCTTTTCATGATCGAAAGCGTCGAACGCCTTCTTCAGCACTGCACAAAGTAAAAAGCGTATATTTGGCGCGGATTCTGAATTTACGATCATTTGCGCCATTTCCAAGAGCGTACGAGAAATCTCACTTACGAACAATTTGATCCTTGTTGAGGTCCTCCTGAAATTACAGAACGATCTCATGTAATATCTTGCTTGAATGTCAACTGTTCTGCCTGCACTTATCAATAATGACGTGAAGTTATAACCGGTTTGAAATATCGTGTCTACAAAAACTCTGTCTTCTTCGGTTATCTCACGCATTTCTGGTATATCATAGGAGAAAGTGACATGCTGATGTGATAACAGTCCAGCTTTACTTCGATCTCTACCGTGAATCTAATATGTAACAAACATGTTTATAACATGTTCATTACATGTTCATTTTTCATTACCAAAAGTATCATTTACTTTGCAACTCTGCGAAGGATCAGAAGAGTCAGCGTATAAAGGTAATCAATGGATAGACGAGCGACAGGTTCAAAAGTCACAGTGCGAGTAGGAGAAATGCAAATGCTAAGTGTTGAAGGGATTAAAGGAGTCGGGGACTTCGAATGTCTGACTGTTGACCACTTACCATGGCGACTGGGCGATCGGTGTCTGAGGTTCAGAACAGGCACAGTAGGGTAATGTGGTAGCGTCGAAAGCTTATCCGGGTATGCACCACACTCTGGCGGTGGACATCACTTTTAAATGCTCAAAACGATGGCACGTGATCGAACAGGTCATATCTACGACTCAAGTGTAGCGGTTTTCAAATTCATCGAGGTCACAGCCCCCACTCCTCCCTCTTTCCCCGGACGTCTCGATTGTGTGAATCGTGGTAGCGTCATCTGCGTCGTCCAGTTTGCGAATTTTCCGACAGTTCATTTGCGGTTCCCCTCGTAGTACGAGAGTAGCGAAATTGGTTAGAAGACGAACGGTTATTATTGCCAAAAGCACTCAAATTAATTATAGAAGCTCGGCAAAATCCACGCGTAATTTCGTCAGGAATATGACACAGGTTTATGTAAACGTCGGTCCACTCATTCGGTCATTAGCAGTGGCGATCGCAGGTTTATTTCGGAAATAGCGTTGATCGTTGATCGACATGCGCATGCGCGATGCTGAGAAGTGTTACAAATGAGGAAAGTGCGAATAGCTAACATTTCCTTAGCTGAACCATCAGTGCATCACAATTTAAGGATCTCATAAGAGTACCGGGAACATTTTTCGATAATTAGGCAGTGGAATTTATATTGGTGCTCACTGATCATTCGGTGTATCCTTTCAATCGATGGGATTGCATAGTGAATACGGGTTACGATTTTCTCTCGTTAATATATTTTCGTCTACTTTCAATTTGTATACAGTTATTATTATGTCTACATAAAATCAAACTTGTGAACGTTCGCTGTTGTGGGTGATGCACAATTGCAATGAAAGGAGATGAAGATGTCTATCGTAACAGGCGATATGCGGCACTATAATAAAATATGAGACGGGTGATATCCAGAAATAATTTACGAAACATCCTCGGTCAATCGAAATAGGGTGATAAAGCGATTTTGTTGCTCATTCCTGTTCATTCTCCTGTCATCGCTGCCATAAATTATGCGAACAGATACGACGAATAAAGCTGACCAATTTTAATACCTAAAAACATGATACCCGCGTTTACGTTTCACGCTACTTTAACAAATCCGTGGTTTATACAATGGATAGGTCTCACCTTGAAGCACTTCTCGCGGAACTCAATTAATGACCCACCGTCGAAATCTACGGTGTGGGAACCGTCAGTGTCGATCTCTTCGACCATCAGATCTAACTCCTGAGGTGGAATTTGATCGTCCAACTCGTGTAAAATATCCCTAAAAACTTCTGTCGTAATGCAGCCGTTACTTTCTCTGTCGTATAACCGAAAAGCTTCTTTTAGCTCCTGCTGAATTGCCTCCGTATCCTGTTCTTCCTCAATGAGAAATCTCGCCGAGAGATTGTAAAACTCCTGGAACGACTGCTATCCAGATCCTGCAATGAGTTGTATGATCACGTCACGTTCAGATTGAAACGCTGTTGTCGCACATTTTTAGCGTTTACCGTCACTATCCATCTCTGCAATTGTTTCTATCTGGGTGTCGTCGGTTTATTCGTGACCGAGCATTCCTAAAATCGTGCCGACCATGTCCGTGGTAATGTAACCTTTTTTCTCGCGATCGAATGACTGAAACGCCATTTTCAGCTCTGTAATCAAATTTCGTTAACATGAGAAACATCCAGTGATCGAACGCGTAATATATTAAACATTACATATTTGTATGTAACAGGTCAACTGCGTACGATATCATATTCACTCGATGCGCGAAATCACCATTCTAATGTTACGGATTATATTAAACAGAAATTATGTTCCTGTTACTGTTTAATCACTCACACAGTTAATCGAGATTATTCTTTTTGAACGAGCGACGTCTCCCTTCTAATAACACCCTATAATGATTCCGTCAATTGATTGTCGGCCATCGATAATGTCGTATGCAACGTTGGATGATCGGGGTTAATAGTTAAATATATATGTATCTCAATTTGCGAGCCATCTGTCAACACGTCCAAGAGCCAATCGCGTCTCCGAGCATGGAATACGAACGGCAATCAATTTACTGCTGGTTTCAACGTGTAATAACGGTGTCAGTACCTATCGGGAATAAAGATTGATTTCGGAAAGCCATTCGTATCGTATTAGTTTGACACGGCAATAATCCATCAAGCAATTTTTCATACAAATTTGATACCCTCCATGACGCTGATTGCATAATCATTTCAATCACAATTTCTGTCATCATTAATACCCGTACGCACGTCAGCGCGTAAGTATCGATATCGCGTGGGACAATAGATTTGTTTTGTAATGGAAAAACGCTTTCACAGTAGGATTTGAATATTTCAAGACGTAGGTAACGAGACAATATATCCCAACTGCCGCATTCACTTGCGTGAGAGGTGGGTAGGGGTGGGTCAAATGTTTCGTTGATTGCCCAGCAACGAGGACACCGTAAAAAGAGTCATTCATTCTAAAATGTCGTATTCCTGAAAACATCAATATTTTACATTTATTCCGTCAGCTCTACTAAAAGCGACACATTATTACTTGCCGGCCGGGCTACATTTTCCAAGCAATTTTGTTTAATGAGTAAAAGACGCGGTCCTAAGTGAAGCGTTACAGTTTATTGTTGTCATAAAGCACCGGTACAGAGTACATTCTGCACCGTGCGCCTTTAATAAATTTGTACGGGAAGCATATTGTACAATAAAGAAACATACAACAATACAGTAAGTTGGCAGGTTGCCGATTTAATAGATGAAGCTAACCCGAAGAAGTTTCTACGTCATAACTCCACGCGTTATATTCTTGGGTCGCTAATTATATGTGCTCATAATGCCCGGTGGAAGCTATTATATTTAGGTGATACAATCGCCAATTCCGGCATATTACTCGTTGCCACTGCATTCACCGTATTGTCAAGAGATTTGGACTCTTACACTGTTCTTATTATGAAAAATCATAGTGGTTTCTAGCAACGGCCACACGTGGCCTGTCTGCCAGACATAAGACATATGTCGCCCTAGCACGTGCGTCTTCCGTGTTTCTCATTGTCATCTCCCGCATCTGCGGCACGGATGAAATAACCCGAGATTACTTTTGCATTAATATTGAATTACGCGGACGAGAAACTGGGGGACTGCTCTTTATTGCGAACTTCAATCAGACAAAAGCATGAGGCGATTTGTGATTCCGTGACCAAATTCACGAAAAATAGGTAAATTTGAGACAGTAGAAAGTGGGGAGGGTGGCACGATCGAGGATCCGTCATTTGTTTTGGGCAATAAATGCAAGACGCATTTGTAATTTCTTTCCATTTATTCTTCACATATCCGCTGACTTATAATAATCAAGTAAGGACAGTACAACTCTTACACTCGAAAGTCGCGTGCAAGTGTCGTCTCCACGTACGCGTTGCAACAGACGCAAAGCGTGGACTCTTATAAATACAAATTTAACGATCGCATCACAATGTTCTACTACGTGTTTCAATGAAGGATAACAAAGATGTTACGAAACGGCGATGATTTTAGAAAGGCAACAGGATGGACCAGGATGAACGGCGTTTAATGATATACGTCCCGTCGCGGCGTCGGGTTAACGTCACACTTTTGCCCGCAACGCGTACGTCTCCAAGAAATTGCAATTTCCTCATGGATGTGGACCGCCTCAGTCGACGATAAACGTGGGCGTCAGTAGACCGGGTGCCACGTTGTGCCAAAGTCGTAATTTAGCCTGTCATGACCTCCATGAATTCTGTGCAATGCAAATTGTCAATTTTACTACATGCGCCGTGCGAAATGGGGGGGAAGACAAACGCGTACAGCACCTGTGTCGCGTCAACTTTTCACCTTCGAAATCGAGTGTGCCAGATCCATCAGTGTCCACCTCTTCTATGATCATGTCGAGTTCGTCGGGGGACAGTGCATCATCCAGCTCGTGAAGAATGTCTCTGAATACGTCGGTCGTGATGTAACCGTTTCCTTCTTTGTCGTAAAGTCGGAAGGCCTCGCGAAGCTCCTGCTGCATCGCCTCTGTGTCGGTGTCTTCTTCCATAAACCGGGCTGCAAGGCTGCAGAAGTCTTCGAAATTCATTTCGCCGGTGCCTGGAATGTACGCATTTCACACTTTTAATCGGCATTTTTCGGTAGAAGCTGGTTATAGATCAGAGAGGATTATGGCGAAAATTTCGAATTTTCTTCGATGCATATTATATATGATAACACAATTTTTCCTACAAATCTAAATATCTTTCTAACATTTGCTACTTCATCTTGGAGACAGCGCGTATATGGCAGTGATTTACCAAACAGATCGTATTCGGAGATAATTTCTGGTAAGCCTTGACCCCTCATTTCAAGGCCCAGCATGCCTAGAATCGTTCCGATCATGTTCGTCGGAATTACTCCTTTCTTCTCGGGATCAAAGGCATCGAATCCCATCCGTAAATCTGTCGATCGACAAACAGATGATGAATCGCATACACTTACGACGCATAATAATCTTTGTTCACGTTGTATTACTTACTTGCAAGCTGGTCCTTGCTGAGTTGAATTCCTTCCTCCTGAAACTGATGGTATATCACGAGTTAAATGTACCTGTCCACAGTTTGCACATTCATAACATATGAAATTCTAAATATGTAGTACAACTGCAGAATTCCAACGACAAACTGTCCCACTACTAAATATCCTCTTCACTACGCACCAAGCACAACTCCAATCCGAATAAGTCAAAGTCAAAGAATAATTCTACCGTCACTTTGAATATCACGGCAGATAATTACCATTTTGTCGGTGCGCAAAAATCAGCGAGAGGTGTTCACCGAGTAACGACGATTAAAATGATTAACGAGTTCTCGCAGAAGCAATTGATCGGCAATCGACAATCGACGTACCGTACCGGTGGAAATTTCACACTGAGCCTTAGTATACTAATTAGTAGTGCTACATACGACGCAATCCCGCATTCTTTGCGGCGTCAATAGATCATCGCCAATCATCTATCAGCAATGAAAAAACTATAAAACGATTCTTAATTGGTACCTTTTCACGGTTGCCACTTTGCGAAACGGCAAATACGCTGGCGCAATAAGTTTGCGGCCGAGGGCGTTGAATCAGCGTCGCAAACAGTACGTATCTAACTGCTCTTACCATGCCCATGATATTTCCTTCTAACGAATACCATACATTCATCGAGTATTAGTAATTAGCATTTTTCGGTAGTGCGAATGCTGTAGCAGTTTTATTTTCATATGAATTATAACTTAATAATATCATTGCATATTCTGTCCAGGTAACTGCACTACTGCAACATTTAAAGGAATATTGTCGAAACATTGGCGCAATATTAAACACGTGTAATTCTACGCGTCGTACTACTTGTCGCATTTTATCTTAAATATTTCATTCTGCCGCTGTACGGCATTTCAGCATTATTTTCCTTGATGCATAACATTGAACTCTAACGCATGCCGGTCTATTGTGGCAGCATGTAGCATTAAGTGGATGCAGCTGCATTGTCAAGATGCGGATATAGCGGCTTGTAGAGTCTCTCGCTCCCACGTTCCCACCCCTTTCGACACCGGCTCCTAGCCGTACGAAAGCGATTATACCGATTGCAGCGGCATGCGCGTATAGCAGTTTGATATTGGCATTGCGTCCTTTTAGAGGAATTGTAGCCGCTTGCCAGATGCTCTTCTCCCCCACCATATAAAAAAGTTTGTCTGGCAGTAGTCTCTAACCTCGATATATATGACTCTGCCTGTCAGCCAATCGGATACATCTTCGATGTTAGAGTGCAAACTACTGACCTAATGATTAAAAATAACGCTTTGTGTCGGGCGGCCGGCTTCGGTGACGAGTGATTCATGCGAAAGGGTTGACCGGAAAAATGGCATGATAGACAGTTTACGAATATCGTATACAAATTCAATCGACTCGGTGAAACGTAGAATGCAGATCAATTTCTTGTATTCAATCACACAGTATGTTCTTTAGTACTTGGTACAGTTTTGAATTATTTTATCCATTATTTTAAATGCCAGTTTTTATTATGTACGTTGAATTATATTAAGATTTTACATGTTCCATTACAGAATCTATGGTTGATCGTTAAGATTCTGTCTAGCGTAGAGGAAAAGAAAATAGGATTGTGTAAGTTTCTGTACAAATAGTTAGAATTTATTAATTCCGCATACACTTGCCATTTATCGTTTCATCGACTGTCAGCACGTGCATCGTCTCATTTCGCTCTCCACGTAATATCCTATACCTTTTCGTAGTAAAGCGTGAAACTGACATTGACCCACGTGACTTTGGGCACTCCGCCAGACTTAGCTACAAGCGTGACGATTTGGACCGAATTCCTGAACTTTTCATTAACACCGAAAAGCATTAGCAAACAAGTCTGATAGAACGAAAACAGACAGGAAGCATTTGTTCAAACGCATCGAACACTACGTAACATTATAACTTATAACGGAGATAAATGACTGCATTACACCGTTGCCGAATTGAACAATTTCCCTGAAACAACATACCACATATCCGAGATTTATTAAAAAATTAGCGAACGAGATGACGCGAGTGTTATCGGGACGAAATTCGCGTGCCTCGTTATGGATCGGATATCATCGAAATCACGTCAACGGGTGTGCTTTCGTTGGCCGAATCGACCGCCATGGATAAGGACCGTATGACGTCGTACCTGCGACGCGGTGGGGTGGGAGGTGGATTGATTCGGGACTGGATCTCACTTTTCAATCTCTTCAGTCTCCAGGACGCGAGCTGGAAGAGGGTTGGCTCGATGCCGGAGACGTAGCTGGTGGCGGTGCTCTGAAAGCTGACCCCCGACGACCTCGAGTCCTTCCTCGCAGGAAGTCTATTTGTAGGCAGAGGCGTGACGTATCCATTCTCCTTGCAGCTCCTCATCGAGTACGGCGAGTCGGCAGCTCTGACCTTCGTATCCTGACGATTGCGCATGTAAAAGTCGGCCGGCAGAACGATCGCGTCCATACTTCGTCGCTTCACCATCAGCACCCTCTTACTGCCACGCATCAAATTCGGATTGCGTCGAATAACGAGGAACATGACCAACGCGCCGGTCGCGCAAAATAAGAGCAGCGAAAGAATGGATATTGAAAGAACGGCCGCCTTATTCTTATTCACGATCCACGCCCTCGCTTCGTACTTAGGACTCGTGCTGACGGCGAGACAATTGAGCGGGGCGAGATACATGTCCGCGCCCACCAACAGGCACACCGAGTAATCGGTTCCGGGCTCGACTTCTTTCAAGTAAACGGATCGCCTGACGTTCTTCGCGCACCGAACAACCGAGTCCATTTCCACGGAGTGCGAATTGCTGAACCAGAGTATCGTGACGCCGGTGTCTAGTTTGGGCAAAGCGACCGCCACCGTACCGTCGGCGAGCTCGGCCACGGAGAAGTTTGGGAATCTTGGCGCCAAGCGATAATCCGCCGCGAAGTGCAGTTCGCCGGAACTCGGATGTTTCAAGGGGAAACTGTCGGCGTTCTGGCAAGCGAGCTCGCCGGCGCCGGGCTCCGCGGTCGTTCGCGGAGACGTTACGGTCGAGGAACTCTGAGAGGAGTCATGTTGGGTCGTCGACTCGGTCGCGGCGGTGCTCGCGGTCGAAGATTCGCTGCTCGTGTCGTTGCAGAATTTCGCCCTGGTGAAGGGTAACGAAGCATTGTCTTCCGGAGACTGACAGACGGGCACCGCGGTGACGGCGTAGGGGTAATTTTCGATCAGCTCGCGCATCCACTTCAGCCGGCAATCGCAGTGCCAGGGATTATTCGTGATAGTCAGGCGAAATTGCCTGTTGAAGCGGAGAATCGAATCGAAGAGGCCGTTCGGTAATGAGGCGATATTGTTGTCGCTCATGAACAGCTGTTCGATGGACCTGGCCAAAGGCAGGAAGGCGTCCCTCTCGACGTCGATCACCTCCGAGCGATCCACGTAGAGGGATCGCACTCTCGGCACGCCCACGAGGATCGTTCGATCGATCATGCCGATTGAGTTGCCGCGGATCGAGAGTAATTGAACGGCAGGCAGTGCCGTACCGCCGGTTACGTTTCGCAGCACTGACACGTCGCGGATCACTCCCTCCAGATGGAGAACCTGCAGACTGCCGGCGACGTCTTCGAGCAAATTCAATTCCGCGTACTTCAGGGGGTTGTCTTGAATACTTAAACGTTGCAGATTGGCTAGCTTGCGAAATGTACCGCGGTCCAGGGAGGATATCTTGCTGTCGGCTATCGACAGTATTTCCGTTCCTTCGAAGATCTTGCCCAAGAACGCGTTCTCGTCTATTCTGCTCAACGAGCAGGAGTGTAACGAGAGATCTTTGACGGATAGATCCGTGCGCAGCCAGTTCTCCCGTAATTCGTTCGACGGAAATTTACAGCCGTGGAATATTAGGGTCAGAGAATCGACGCCGGGACACTGGACCTGTGGAAAAATTACGGCGCATTAGATTTTTAATTCACCCGAGCGCACGTGCACGTCGTTCGTGACGTTATGATTGATCGTTTGTTCGCGTATCGCCAAGCATAACAATATTTCTCTGCTTTCTTAATCATTATTCCGCGATATCTTTCAGGACAAATAGGGGAGCAATAAGTTTGATGTTGCGGTAGTGTCGATGATAATTAATTAACCCTCCAGTCAGATTCAAATTAATTCAATGTCTGCCGCGTAATAAGTCATGTTCGGGCATGCGATGATCGCTGAGTCGCCGGATTGTGCGACATACTATGTTTGATCTAAAAATTCTGCAGCACGTTTACCCGAGTATAAAAGCGAATTTTCATGATAAATAAAGGCACGTGAACGTAAAAAGTACCTTGTATACAGTGTCAATGAAAGATGACGCCACTTCTCCCGGATCAAATTGCACGGGGATGAACGAGCACGTTATCGATTCGCATTGGGCGATTGCGCAGAAATACTGCGCGTTCCTTACATCTTGGAAACTTTGAATAATATCGTTCTCCGATTGCCGCTCCTCCCCGTCATCAACTACCTCTCGCATCGTAATCGGCGAGCCGCTAACGGAATCCACTTGATCGCCTTTGATTAGATGCGCAGAATCGTAAGAACGGAAACTGAGAAATCCGACTCCGCCGAAGAACAATGCAGCCACTAGAAGTTTCCGCCATGCAGGACGACTGCGTTCATTAATTTGTTAATCGATACACGTGCCAAATTGACGATATCGTAAACGGATGGACGGTACGAGTCCCGCGACTTAACCGGGAACCTCTGTTAACCAGTTAAGTGTGTTTGACGACTATATCCGTCATGAAGATGTGGCAGAATTTGGTGTCATGACGACTATATCCGTCATGCGTAAAATTTTGTTACAATTTGATATTTAAATTGTAATTCTGGCGAAAACTAAATTATATTCGTAAATTTTAATATGTTTAAAATGTTTAGAGGTCAAGACGAAATGACACGACAGCAACAGTTTAAATTTTTAATTTCTATAAATATTTGATTTTTTTTTCTAAGTTTTTCGTTCTTTGTGTGTAAATATATGTTCATGTTGAGCGACTGTGTAAATATTACTAATAAAAAATTGTTCATTTTCTAAAATAAAGTCGTCTTTTTGACCCAATATTTCAACAGCGCCACTTACTCTGTGTTTGGCGACTATACCCGTCATCGCTTGATTATCGCGACACACACTGGTGGGCGCTTTGCAAAGAGATCGCCACACTTAACTGGTTAATTAACGTACGGCGGATCGTATGTTCAATCAACATTGACGAATGCTTCCGGCGACAACAGACGCGTTTGTCGAGTCTCTTCTTCCAAATGAAAATGAAAGAAGACGCGCGGACGGCAAAGACAGAATTGCGGAGGGTGAAGTAATACGAGATCAAGAATGAAGTAACTCGGCGCGAAAAGCGGTTATTTCTCGCTCGGCAAAGTGAAATAAAATGTCGTACAAGTGAGGCGAGCTACGATTGAAGGAAAATGATTCGGAGAAAATGTTCCCCGGTCTCGCGGTAGATATCATTTTCACCTGTAGAATATCCGGCGTCTGTGCCTCGTCGACCGTAGAGAAATCAAATATACCGCGGTGAAGTGAGTTCGAGCGAATTCGAGGATTACGTGCTCTCCAAATGGAAGGGTTCGGTATAAATTGTACGAACTCACCTTTTCGACGGTTCGCTAGCGTTTGCCATGATTGGAGCTGCACTTGACCCTCTACGGTCTACGAAAACGATGAACAGCGTTTCACGGCAATGCCGACCGATGGACCTGGCGGCCATATGTCGAATGCGGAAATGCAAACCTATCGTCATTTGCACACATGGTATGTACATCCACGTTCGTCGTGGATTAAAGTTGCCATGTGTACGTGCGAGATATACGCACTTCAAATTGATTACGAACAATGCCATATCGATGCGCTTACTACTCACTGATACCAGCACGTTTGGTTAAAAAGGAAGTAACACATAGGTATATTTTATATGCATATTTGACATTGATACATAACTGATAAATTTTCGCAAGGTTAATTGTTTATTCGTAACGGATTGTCATGCACTATTTTGTATTATTCTTAGAATACGTATTAGTAATGGTTTTATATATTGTAGGTTGCTGAAGAAATGTTTTCTCAAATTTTATTTGCCTAGTGCAATCCAGAAACAGTCCGTGAATCCTTGTGCTATTTCACAGTGATTATCTTTCCGTTCAACTGAAAAATAAAATAGAAGTAGCAAATTCATTGTAGTATCTTATTTCATACTGTTAAAATACAAATGTATGTACCGTTATTGCGAGCTGCTGCAATTTTTATTATTTTCACTTACTTGCCTGTGCGCAACGATACATAACTTTCAGAATGCGAGCCCTGCGTACAGCGTTATTGTGATTAAGTCTGGTTACCATTGCGGCAAATGCTTCTGGTTGGAATACTTGGTCAACCATCTGAATTGAATGGAAAGATTTTCATATTGATTATCCACCTACCTTGAGCCGTGTCTCGAAAGTTGATGATAGAGACTTACCGCGCCTGTTCTGTGATAAAAGCATGACAAGAAGCAGCCATAGTTCGTCGTGACTTCTTTGTTCTCCGGTCTTTTCAGATCTTCAAGTCGGAAAGATAATACCGCGATGAGATCACCTGAAAACGGAATAAAGAGAAAACTAAAATTATTTAATCATCGGTTAATTTTTTAATGATCGTGTGCACTACTTTTCATGATGTATTTCTTTATACTCACCACGGGTAAAACCAGTCTCCTCGAGACAGTCTGTGATATTTTCTTTCGACACGCCTGTTCGATCACTATAAATTTCTACAATATCACGAGCTCCGACGATAGACTAATGCAAAAGCAGTCTCGAATAAAACGTCCGTTATAACAGTAATTAAAGTCAATCGCATATTATAATAATGTGCATTTACTCACGAATGGGATAAGAAGACATATAAGAAACGTATTACGCTCCATAATTCTGCATGCAGTATCTTTTTCGTATAACTGGTATTCGCCGTCAATGTTTACGTGAAATTCTAACGAACAGGTGATAAAATTCGAATAAATTGATAAAATTAGAGATCTATTTGGAGTTAAATATAGTATATTAACTGAAAGATATAAAACATAAAACATATAAAAGGTTCATAAGAAACCCCTCACATTGGAGTGAAAAGTTTAACAATAATCACATAAAGATGACACACATATTTATATACATACGAACGAGTTTTGGCGATTGTGGCAGATATGACCGTGATGCTTTAAGAATTATTTGCTCGATGCGGCTGGCGGAGCAGGCGCTTCCAATCGCTGTTCTTTTTTGCCTGCGGCTACGTGAATTTTTTTATTTCTACTTTGTTGCTCACCGAAACTTGGCATGTGATTGTTATGACCGACGGTCCCGTTCTCTCCTCGTACCTCGTACGGTAGCCTATGCCACCTCGTCACCTCGTTTCTCGCTTCTATTGGCTCAATGATTTGAATTGGAGCGTCACGATGTTTACGGTTATTAGAAGTTTCGTCTACTTTCAGTAGAGGCAGATTTTCAAACTAACGTTGTCCACGTCGCTACGTGAGATATTTATGTATGTCTCACGGAAACATAATTTGAGAAGTTACAAACCAACATGCAGGAAGGAAGTAGCCTATAATTAGCAACGTTATCTGATTTGTGGAAAATGTTTGAAAGCTAGAAACATTGCCGAATAACATATTGACATGATTTTATGCGTGTATGTAGGTGTAAAGAAGTACATATACAGTAGGTCGCGATTTTCTCACGTTCTATGAATATTACGGTGAAAGCTATAGTAGATAGATTTCCGCGACATTGTACATTTATACGCTACGCAGAAACAGTGGCATTTGACACAGTAGTTTAGATTGCATGAAGATTGTACAGGAAGCGAAATATAGTAATTGCTGCATATATAATTATCTTGTACTACAACTGCTTTGCATCGCCTTTACTACGACATTATGCCGCTCTGAACATGCAGCCAGAATGTGGAATCCATGTTTCATTATACAGAAAAACACTATTTTACAAAGCAAGTATAGAGACTCCATAGAAAATTTGCTTCTGGATCAAATTACTCATGGGAAATGTAATGCACAAGATTGGTAATTGAGAAAGCCGCTTAATTGGAACACAGAAAGGTTAGGTGGCAGGCTGAACATAAAATCCTAGACATTTGCTTATGTACTTTTTATTACTCATTTTGAAATTTCCACATATACACAGTAATCGTTAACGACATAATAAACAATGACATATAGACATTAGAATCTGATTAGACGTCCGCATCGCAGACCGTTACGAGAAAAAATGTTTCGTAATACATATCACGTAGTAGTTATCATATAATGATCATATATATATGTAACATTATGTATAGACATATACAGACGAAGTTTGTGTTTACGTGTGTTTATATGTATATATATGTATTTAATTTTATATGTAACATCGATATAACATTAGGCTTGGAATTCTCGTGTAAGTGTCGCGTGTGTTTATCCCCTGCGTGTGCGACGTGTAATTAACGTGTTTATCTTTCACAATTATTTTCATTATGGACTCCTTACGCGATACGCCGTTACGGTAACGACGACTTATCTCGTATAGCGAAAGAGAAGACAACGCGCAGGTAGGAGAGGTAATGTTACCGTGTAATTAGTAGTCTAGCAGTGTCGCCGTGTGTTACTCTGCATGTATATTATTCTCGTATGTACGTGTTACTGTGTGCAAGCATCAGGTGGCCGCGTAGTATATACCAGCGAGAGTTTCGGTGTACACGTATACAGAATATAGGTGAGGTTCCATTCGACAGTCGAGTCTTACACACGTGAAGAAGCGCACGATATAGGAGAGCACCGAGATATATGCACACGTATATATTTATAATTATACTTTATCTATATATATAGATTATCCTTTGTCAAACGCTTGCTCCGAACGCGTCTTTCCTTAAGCTCCGCCATGCTATACACGAGAGACTCCGTACGGTGCAGCTTCGTTTCTTTCCTCCTCCACGGTTGTCCGTGCTTCTCGTTTCCTCGCACATCCCCTTTTTGTTTTCAGAGTATTACGCGCTATTATTGAAATAAGTATGACACCGTTCACGCTCGTCGGGTGCGCCGGCAACGACCCGACCACTGTAAGACACTGTACAAAAATACCGCTTATAATAATTAGTAATAATAAATGGCGCGCCCGACGAGGCTGACTAACGGCCCTGAAAGATATGTCTCGACATGGTTCTTCGGGGATTGTCCGGCGCCGATTATTGCGCGGACAACGCACCCATAATCGATCTACGTTGTCTAGAGATATGTATCTACCGTACGAGTCAGAAATCGAGGCCTCCTAATGTTTTAAAGACTTTCATGAAACAGGGACACTGGACTATTCGAGATGCGAGATATCTGGAACGAAATTCGGTGAGTGGGCCGATTTACATCTGGCATCCGTGTGATTGACGTCACGTTACATACGACACTGGCGGTGTACGAATGAGCGCGCGATGTTGGTTCAATATCTGCTCTGATACCTGATAAAAGAAGACGGTAATTCAGCGAACGGCATGACCACGTTAACGTAACATTCTTCTGAGTATGACGTTGTATGACAGCAAGAAATATTCCTTTTGCAGGCGTTCGCACTTTGCGAAGAACAATTGTCCCTTCTACCTAATATCACGTCGAATTAACGAAACGACAGTCCGACAAGCATGTTCTCTCTTGCCAAGTCGTTGGATGTCGTCTCGCGTTTCGAAGGCTGAACTTCTAACTCGCGTATTAAGTGCTACCTGGCTAACTGTCGCTACAATTACTTTCGTATCTACTCATCTTGTTACATTTTTTATTTTTTTTTTTTTTTTTTTGTGGGCCAGCCAGCCGCTTGCACTTTCCCGTTTGCTGTGACCGTCCAAGCATTTCCCTTCTTCCTGCTATGGCAGCAAATTGCGCCCTCGCGTTGGGGACGACCTCCGCTGATTTTACTCGTCGTCGCCCAACGCGAGGTGGAAAGTCGCTACGATGTTTGCAGCGATATGCCTCGTGCGGATCCTAAGCTATGTGTAGGGCCTGCAGAGAATCGCATTCGGCGTATCAGCAGCTCCAAAACTTAAGAGTACATGCTTTTCAATACCTGCTAAGTCGAATAATCGGAGATACTACGTTTGATAAGATCTGAGGCCACGAAGGACTAAAGGCAAACGTCGACGAGCAACGGGTGGTGCGCAAGCAGTAGGCCGACTTTTACTTCCATCGATGTAACTTTTTAGAAAAAAGAACATCCAGTGCGTATATGTATATATGTATATATAACATATAGGTATATAATATATATATATATCTTTGATGACAATAATATGTATACATTATATGTAACGTACATATATATATATATTAACAAATAAATTCTCTTAAATTTCATACGTTGACGATATGTATGTGATCTTTAGTGGTTATAGCTTCGAAGCCTTAAAAACGACGTAATCATTAACCGTTCTCTCTTTCTCTCGCTCTCTCTCTCTCTCTTTCTCTCGGTCTGTCTATCTTATAGGTAAAACTTGGGCGTATAAATGATATGTGTGTATGTGATACCAGCGTGGCACCCTAGCCCTCAATCAGGGAAGTACCCTAACACTCGTGTCATCTCACTCTCTCGATCGGAAAAAAAGAAGAAAGAAATACGGAGTTCGTTCTACATCGGCAAGAAACGCAAAACGGGTATCGCGTCGGAATGGAATCGCGAATCGGTTTCTGCGTACCATTCGCGAACGAACGATTGCTTCGAATTCTACACAAATTTCATGATTCGGTCTAGATGCATACGGAGAGCATTGGGTCACGCGCGCATGACGTATCCTTACGATTAATCTAATTGCGATATGCAGCTTTTGGTTTCACTTTTTTCTTTTCAAGTTAATAATACCCTTAACCGTACGCCTAACGTTAAGACTTAACTATCTATAGAACTGCAAAACGCATTTTACTTTCCGCGTTTATAGCACACTTATATAGCAACAATGCTGCGTTCCGTGTGAAACGCCCCCCCCCCTTTCTTTCCTCCCTCCCCTCTTAACACCCCTCCTTTCTTTCGATATATATTGATATCCCGGTAGCAATTTCGACGTCCGTGAGAAAGTACTCGGCCGACACTCGATATTAATTGGGCCCCGTCTCGAAAGCCAGAAACGATGCCGTCGACTTTTACGCGACGCACGTCGGCACGACGTTATCGCGAGATGTTACGTGACGGCCGCGAGGCGTAAAGCGAGATGCATGGATTTCTTGTTTTCTTCTTTTCGCCGGTTACCCGTGCGATCCGCTATCGCACTTTCGAACTGACGATGACGTGCATCGCGCATCGGGGACCTTTCCGGTTCTCTCGACGCACGCGACACCGAATGCGTCACGCATTTTCTCATGCTGAGCTCAGTATCATCGACATTGATTGTGTCCCAGATCGACGCGTTCGTCGGTATGTCGACCCAGCAGTCTCTCACGTGATTCATGATGAAACGTCAAATGAATTCGTACGACACAACCTTTGCATTTCCGTGATCTGCCATTTTGTTCGTGTGCGCGCGCGCAAATTCGGTCTTTTTTTGGTGGAAGTTGCGGTTTGACTGCGTAATGTTGTCTTTGTACGGATTGTTGTACGGTTTGAGAACTTGGCTAAGACGTTGTCTGCAGCAGAGTTTGAAGCGAAGCGCAGTCAGCGCAGAGAGGCTGGCGAGAGATTTGAATAATCGTGTTTGTGCTACGCGCGGCATTGACAAGTGTCGGTTTCCTGTGGAGCACATTGGGAGTCATCGGAAGTCGTTATATCATTCCGGACGGTCGGGCCTTTGGTGAATGAAACTAATCGTCTGAATGGTCTCAAGATATCGCTCGCCGAGGCGGTGCTGTTTCGTCTGACTTCTGAAATATCGACGCGCAAGGAACTATATGCATTTCGGCCGTCACCGACAACTCGGTCGCGACCGTCTGCCGTTCGGTCGGAATTCAATTTTATCGGTAATAAGATCGTAAAATATGTCGTGAATTGAAAATTACCGTCAAACGCTGAAACGTATGTCTGCCAAAACGATAAACACTGTAAGTACGAGCGAGTGGAAATAATAAAAACAGAGAGCGACATGAACGAAAATTTAATATCAATATCAATATGTTGAACAAAATGAAAATTCCAAGTGCGATTAGCGTCTAGCGGGTGGAAATTTGATCGCGGTGGAGCATCTGATATTTTCCGGACATGGTGTCCTCTTCGGCGTCGTGAAAGATTGTGCCGTACGAATTGTTAAAAGCGAGTCGTCGACGCCGTCGACGAGAAGTCTCCTCGTATCAGGAACGGGTTGATATGTATAACACGAATGCGGCTTATAGAGCCGACGCTCTACAAATCCGGACATCCGACCTCTGTCTCTCACGTCCCCCTTTTCTCTTCTAGAGCGTGTACACTACGCCTCGCACGCCGCGAGCTTAATAGATATCCACAAAATACTTGGCAACGATGTTGATATGTAACGTTCGGTGAAGAAAGCTCATCAGCTCTTCGCAATCGAGACCCCTGACACACATGACACTCCCTCGATCGCGCGTTTCGTCTACGCGTTGCAACACGTATTTCGCCTCCTTTGCATCTCATGAAAAATAAAAAGATCGTCCACGATGCGCTACTCTCGCTCTGCTCATCGCTCGGATGCGTCGACGCATGTCGCGTTAACTTTGTTTTCATAACTTTCTCGCGCTACGAACTATCGATCGATGCAGCCAAAAGAAATGGTCCCGATGAAAAAGACAAATTTGTATTTGACGTTGCCAAAGGATCGTGTGTGTAGATACATTTTCGCAACTCAACAGGCTCCTGTGTCGATGCAATGGAGCGACGAACAATCATCCTGCAATTCGACTGCTCCGTGGACGATCGGCGAGAAACAGTCGCCTCGTATCGCAGTCAGGCAAAGAAAATCGAAGCGCCCGCTGGGAAAGGACGCGAGCGATGTCGCTCGATGAAATTCAATCGGTTTTTCTCACGAATTGCTAACGATTGTCTGCTGTTTGCGCGGCTGAAAAAGGAACTGCGCGCGATAAATGAACCGCGTCTGACAAACGAAAACTGTCGGTCGGTCGAGGGCAACTCGTTTGTAATAAAAAATAAAATATCCAGCGGCGTTGCCTCGGAACACCGAGAATCAGTGACTCCGTCTCGACCAGTCTGAATCGTGTTTCGTCCTTAATAAAAACCAAAGAAAAACAAATACGATCCAGCGCGTAGTCAACTCGTGAAATGACATCGCGACGTCGGCCGTTCGCATGACTCCTTAGCAGCGAATACAGTTGAAGACTAACGAAAATATACAATAAAGTATGAAAACAGGGTATACTTCATACGCTACGAATTTCAAACTCTGACTCGAATGAACGGAAAATATCATTACAAAGTGGACGAAACACGAAGCTCGTTGACTCCGCGAAAGGAGTGAGACGCGCGCTTTGCCGACCTCGCGACGTCATCGCGTCGCGGAATTGATTTACAGAAGGACAGCGGTGAGCAGGAACATCTGCACCAGCGCGGTGGCCGCCGAGTTCGTGTGCGCCGGCGATGAGGTCCGCTCTGCATTCTTCCCGACGCAGCCCATTCTCTCCAGCGGTATATTCTGCACCGAGTACTCCCTGTGTTCCGAGGTCATCGTGCACACCGTGCGCTTCTTCGACATCAGCTCGTCGTCCTTGTCGCGCAAATTTCCCAGCCAGCCGGAGTACCATCGGAGCTCGCAGTCGCAGATCAAAGGGTTGTCTGTGCAGAGAGTGGAGGGGAGATAAAAGAGCAGTGAGAGCGTGACCGGCGGCCGAGGCGATGCGGAAATGATAGAGCGCGGTTTTCGGCCGGACGAGACCCGGACGGCGCGAAATTCGATCCTTCATAGCAATTTCGACGCGTCGCATGCGAGAATTTCGAGCGCAGAGAGTTCGACGCTTTGTCGCGTCCCAGGCATGCGGTCCGAACGACTCAGATAGTTGGCCATTGCTCACCTGTAATGTCGATATGCCGAAGCGTATCCACGATGTTCTCCGTTACTTCTTCTGGGATCTGGACGAGCTTATTGTTCTGCAAATTCAGTGTTTCCAATGAATTGAGGTTCTCGAAAACCAGGGGAGGCAGGACTTTGATCCTGGAAAGGAATTTGATCGGTTTAGTGGAGTCTAGTTGAGCGAACCTCTTGACTTAACTCAACCAGTTCTTTGTCGGCATGCAATAATAGAAACAAATGAATTCGCGTTTGGTAGGGACATATGGGACAAGTGCTTGGGTCTCGTATTTTTGCGATCTCGAGAAAAAGGAACATAGAGAAATGAAAAGTAATTACAGGTTCTTCTGTAGATTAAGGAAGGTGATGGAATCCCCATAACCGGTGAACGCGTCTTCTGCGAGAACGGTGATGTTATTGGCTCTTAGGTCCAGGTGTCGCAGGCGATGAAGACGTCGTAAAGCGTCGCTTGGGACCGCATGTAAATTATTATCTCCCAGCCGTAAATATTGCAGATTTTCTATAAAACATCGAAAGAGGAAAAACTGAATTAAAGGTTCACTGTATGTTCATTACATACAAGTGCTTTCTATAAATCAACGATCGTAATATTAGTTTTATTCTTAAAAAATCATCTCGATTCTAATAACACTTTAAAGCTCATCGTACACTTTCAATAACATTTTGCCAAATACACTACCTTTTTGCTATTATTTCTGTTTTACCAAAATAAAAGGTACCGCGAAGGGAGACTGTAGTTTGCAAAGTGCAATTCGACCGGTTATGTCAACTTCCGACGGACTGTGCCACCCGCTCAATCGTCTTATAGGGCGTGAGTGGTGGTAAATTTACATGCTAGCTGCCGCTACAGAGAAAGATAAATTCGCGGCGATGTAGAGAAACCGGTGCCGTTTGAACTGACGACTTAACATTTGCCCAATACGAACCCATTCGAACGCGAGTATTTCTTTTACGACACTCGAAACTCCTACCGGTCCTACGTTTTCGTCGTAAAAGCGAGAAACTTTATAATATAACGAATTGCAGACGTGAAGAACTTACGATACACTCCAAAGTTCACTGAACCTGAAGTCGTGAAAATTGCAAGACATTTAATACAATATCCTAGTACAATTTTGCCGCGAATTAATTACCTGGCCGATTATTAATGAGTTCATTCGGCATAAGTACGCATAAGCGATTACAATGTCATTTCAATAACCGATTATCAGAAACGAGATGTTGCGTTCGAGAATCGTGCTTTCCCCGTTTTATCGGATCAACAGTGAAACAGTGTACACGTTAATCCCATCGTTCGTACGTTCGCTTACGCGCAATATAATGAAATTGCAGCTGATCAACAGAGATAAATCACGCACGTCATAACTAACTTCTCAAACATTACAGCCGGCTCTCGTTGCGTTACTCACCCTCGAGTCCAATAAAAGCATCGGGATCCACGTGAGTGATTTGATTTCCATCCAGTTCCAAAGAGTTTAATTGCGTCAAATGGGAGAACACTCGTGCCGGTACCTCGCGGATCTGATTGTGCGCCAATACTAACGAGTCGAGGCCTTTTAATCCTGCAACGTTAAGACATTTTATCGATGAGGGGTACTCTCGCTTAATGAAAGTCGTTTCAATTGGCCGGCTTCGCGCGTTATTAGCCTGCCATCAATTGGCAAGGGAGGGAAGAGGACTGACATGCACGTGTAGTCATTGCGCAGCGGGTCGTGTGTGGGTGCTGATGCTGGTGCAAAAAATGTTACGTGTCAAAGTTGCACATCGGCCGCGGGGGCAAAAAGGTAAATTGTCGAATCGAATTACGTCTAAGCGCTCCGACTCATTAGGTTCGCACGTTTCGACGTACATTTCAGACCCACGTCGCGTCAGTACGATACCTTTTTTCGTTTCGTTAATTTTTTTCCGGGACGAGCACTTCGGAGAAATTAACGGCAAGAACGATATCTACTTAGGGCATCGTAAGAACGTGCAAACGTTTTGCCACTTCGGCCGGTCGAGGTTTATAGATGTCAAGCGTGGTAGTTGTAGAAAACTCAACAAGAGGTGCGGAAATGGAATGGAAGCAATGTCACTTGTCGCGGATATAACGGCAACGCACGTGAGGAGACTAAAGTCAAGTAATGCACCAAGAGGTTGACGTGAACTTCATTTTCGAGAAAAGTGGGTTACTTTTGCGGGGCGGAAAAGCGTCACGGATCTTTGCGCGATTAGCTCCGGTGTAACTATGTGTGTCTAAGAGGTTGAAACGTTAAAGGTCATATGTTCCGGTACTATGAAACTTCGTTCCAGCCGGTTTAACGGAAACTATCCGAACAACTTACCCTCGAAATCTCCTTCTTGGATAGATGAGATCCTATTCTCTTGCATCTCGAGTTTCTTTAGCATGTCAAGGGTGGATAATGCTCTTGTCGGTACGCCTGCCAGCTCGTTTCCGCCCAGGTTTAGTCTTTTTAATTTTCGGCTGCATCAGAAATTTCACGTTGTTTACTTAAATGTCACTTATGAGATTCAGTAATATTAAACTAATATCGTGGCTTTTTGGTTGTCATTGGTTCACGTTCTCGAAGATTCCATATAAACTGAAATATGACTTACTTGTCAAGTCCTCTGAACGCATCCGGCTCAATGCTGGTGATCTTATTTTCGTACAAAGTCAGAATTTCGAGCGTATCGAGTCCTTCGAAAGCTTTCCCATGAATGGCACCGATCTTATTGCGATTCATATTGAGAATGAGGAGGTGATGAAGATTTTTCAATGCCGTCGACGGTACGGTACTCAATGAATTTTGCGAGAGATCGAGCTGCGTTAATCCTTTTCCTAGACGGAATAGAAAAAACAGCGTTCACTTATTGTGAGAGATTAACGCAACTATGTATCAAGAATTAAATGCAAAATCCGATAGCACTTTATTGCGCATCGCGGACCGTAAACGTGCAGTCAGCTCACGTTCCTTAGATAAAATCTCAAGTTAATTCCGATCATAGGAATTACGTGACGTAACAACCAACAATGATTCATAAATAATGGAACACCCGCGATTACGTTGGATCGTTCGTCCTCCAAACCGTTCTCTCTACGAGGAAAATTTTTTAACGACGATTAAACTTCATTCAATATAAAAACGATCGCCGCATCGTTTTCTATATCTTGCGAATCTTCAACCGATATTCTTCTTACCAATCGAGCTAATTGAAGACTCCTCAACCACCGCGAGGCTACTGTTGTGAATGGTCAAGTGGCGAATATCGAGGCCAAGGAACACGAACCCCTGTAGCTTGGGCAAATTGTTGTGCCGCAGCCGTAGGTACATTATAACAGCGTTCGTTTTTCCTTTGAGCACGCCCATGGCTTTTGAGATGTGCGAGGGGTCGGTGAACTCGCAGACAATATCCAAGCCGGCTTTCTTCAGGGAGCAGAAACAGGGCGAGATTTCAGCATGAGCTGGACACTGCTGCGTTTGCGTTAAGCCCGTGCCCAGAAAGAGGCAGAGCAAAAGCCACGTCACTCCCCATACGATCGACAGACCTCCGTTTTCCCTCATCTTTTGTCGAATCCACTTCTTCGCTCAGCTTTTCTTCGTTCTCCCTCTTTCCTTCCACCCTCTAACTTTGTGTCCGGGTCCTAGCTCTCTCTCCTCTCTCTTTCACTCTCTGTCTCACTCCCTCCAACTCTATCGTTTTGTCTCTCCACCCTTTTCGTCTTCTCTCTCTCTCTCTCTCTCTCTCTCTTTTTCACGGTCCTGTCACGGTCCTGTCACGGTTGTCCTCTCTTCCTCTCACGCCGTCTGTTCCTGTACCTGCAGCCTGCTACTTAGCTTCTGCTCTTGCCATACCCATTGTTCGCTCTTCCACGGTGCACTAGTACACCGAGTCTGTAAAGAAGAGGAAAGGACGTTAAATACAAGTAGCATATTAATTGTTTGTTCTTCGTCGCTGAGTGCCTTGGCAGGCTGAATCGCGGATGTAAATGAGAGAAGAACGGTTGTCTAGTATGTAAGCGCGGGACAAAGGTGACATGCAGTTACTCCTCGCGTCGCTTTTTGGAATCGTGGGCGCGCGGCAAAGAGTCCGGAATGGGCTTACTTTAAAAGGACAAGTCGCGCCGCGGAGGCGACTAATTGGACGAAATTACTGTCTCTGTTTGTGGTATTCATGTTTCGCATTTTTGTTGTTCCCGAAAAGGAATTAGGTAAAATGAAACCGCAGCATCGCTTAATTCAGTACACGGGGAACGTTGGAAGGCCTTATTTACGACTCGCGCATACGTATTCGAGGCGCGGACTGCTGTTAACGTCGCCATATCCTGCAAACAAAGCGCACTAGGATTATCATGCGCATCGTCTAACAATAGACCGCCGCGTCAGACGAACGCATAATCCGCTTAATTAAACGTAAATAACAGTCTGTGCAGGCCGTAAGTTTACCCACCGATCCATGCGGGACACGCGGGTCCTTCTCTTTCGTTCGCAACCCGGCGATCGCGTGGCAATATAACGTGACACAGTGACGCGAGTTCGAGTAATCACTAGGCATCGCTTTGGATCTCGCGAGACATCGAGAAACTTTATCGCCTAAGTGGCCAACCGGCGCTCAATCATTGCGTTGACGTCATTCGGAGTCACACGACACAACCACACCTGGGTCCAATCCGCAAATGTGCAGGGGACCTGTGAAATCGGGCAACGTGACGTCTGTCTAATTACTTGAACGTCGAACGGGCATCGTTTGTGAAATTACATCCCACTCGACGACACACACACACACACACACACACACACAGACACACGCGCACACAGCGTAAAGGTTTTTCAGGAACGTCGTCCTATCGAATCAACTCGATCCATCGGGTCACGACACACCGACAGCTTGAGTCACTATCACGACTGACACTTGTGTCCACTGCTGCGCAGATGAGACGGCCGAAAGGGAGAAATTCGACGAGCTCACGGGCAGAAGTTCCCAATACCGAAGCACATCGGATAGTTCCCGCTTCGCGTCAATACCGAACGAAATCGCACGGCACTCGGTCAGGGGCCGGAAGCCGGAAGCGTTGGCGATCGCGCACGATGTCAGGCCCGGAAGAGGCACCCGGAACTCGGAAGCCACCGAGTTCGGCTACGTGTCGAGAGGAGGAGTCGTGTAATTGGGGCGAACACGCGACGACGAGCCGATAGTAGCCTCCAGATGGGTACTGGCTGGACGCTGGACGAGACGAAGGCAGCCGCGCACGCAGAAGGTTGCGATTAGAAGCGAAAGTCTGTCGCTTAGTGCCGGGCGCCGCTCGGTACCGCTGCGCTGCGTTTTGCCGGTGACCTGGGTGCCCGTTGGCATCATCATTGGCTCGGCTAATGAACAGCATCCGCCTCGATGATCATGGGACTGCCGTGCCGACGACGACGACGGCGACGACGTCATCGACGCCGGCGCAAACCGCGATACGGTCTTCACCCTTTGCACGAAAGATTCTTCAAATTTTACGTATCCCGCTAAATTTCAATATACGTAGGCCGTGATACAATGTTCGATATAGTGGCCGCTCGCGTCTAACGAGCATCCGACGTTTTAATTAAAGGCACGATATTTTAGTGCTTGCGGCGGTGTCGAAAAACATTGGTGATGAGACGAAGTAGGGAAGGAGGATTGAGCGTTACTGCGGGAAACCGGCCAAAATATCATGAACGAATATTTCGGATTATATGCGACGTTGTTCAAACACGTCCAAGAACAGCGTTTTTTGTCTATCGTTTTATCCCATGAAAAGTGTTTCGGCGAGGCTTTTAGGAAATAACGGATGTCGATAAACCGGCGAACCTTCTCAGGAATTGGCTTTGATGTTACGAAAAAAATGACTTATGGGATCTTCCATTGACGCGCGCGAGAATGGGATTTGTAGCCTTCCATTGGAATAGGTTTTATGAACGGCAACACGTTCGAACGATCGAGCGGCTTGAAACAATAATGAGTGTGCTTTTAACGCCTGCGTTGGCACTCAGACTTGCTGAAAGAGGTAATGATAGATATTTCATGCGCTACTTCCGAAGAGCGAGGGGTAAACACGCCGATTCATTTTTGCCGGGGAATTGACGTTCGATCGAACCAATGGCGTGATGAATTCGATGAATGGCTCACGCCGAGCATAATACGTGTGCATACATCGCGTGACTGCTAACGCTACCGCTCGATCATACGTTTGTATGCGCCATTACAATGGGAGATTACGATCGTTTTCCTATCTAGTGCGCGAGCTAAATTTCCGCGGTAAGTGTCCCGACACGCAATCGGTTTCGACTTCCGACGAATCGCTACAGGGCTCGACAAAAAGTAAGCGCACCTTCGAGCAGAAAATATTCCCACACATACGTGGGCCGCGCAAAAGCATTCGCGGAATAAAACGCATCCGCCCCATTACCGATCCTGACGACTTTGACGGTGATTTATAAAATTACGATAATATTATTTGTCATCAGGCTGCGACGCACGAATATAAATGCGAGAAATTATACTAAACAGATGAATCGTTCAGGTCGGTGTTCTTTTTTTGTTTGCTTTGTATTATTACTCCATGTAACCAGTTTCTCATTCCTTCTGTTTACCTCTCTACCTCTGTCTGCCAGTTTGTGCAATTGCCGATGCGAACGTACCAGGTGCCATTTAGCCGAAAAACTGGCTATACAAAAATATTGCCGCCAGAGCGCAATTACGCTGCCGTTTCGTTCCTCGCAAAACTGTCAATCTTTGTGGAGGGAAATTCATGTGCCCGACTCTCCGGACGCATAACCGGTAACGAAATTGAAACAGCACCGACCGAGTCTGCGAGTTTTTACGTAGGGAAAATTTCTCAGCTGCGCAGTGATTGGATTTGCATGGAAACGAATCGACATTAATGGACGTCGACTTGGCCGTCGCCATTAACTTCCAACTAGTCCACCAATGGAAGTACATATCACGATTCCGGCATGCGGGTTAACGATTCCGTTCCGTTCCGTTAACGTTACGGTTCCGGCATAAGTCGAGGGATAGGAGTGAATTTCCTCAAATGAGCATATTTCGTCTAATTCGGACATCGAGAATATTTCGAGTATACAATCACTTTATACTCAAGCGAGTAATTGGGACTGTCAACAGAATAGCTGTTAGAAACGTTTATATATATATTCTTTATAAATTTTCTCGCCAATATCAATTCGTCTATCGAGAAAATTTCAGTATAATGCAAGTGATGAGTCGTACATCTACACATGCATACAGTTTGTGGTATCGGAATTGGTGGGGATATATTTATCGAAGATAAATCTTTGAGCGCAGGAACCGTGGTATCTATGTTCTCTATGCTTAACTCTCTTCTTAACTAACGATTCCACGCAACAGTTTCTAGAATCGACACTGCTATTATTTCTGGTATCAAACCGAGATTCTAGGTTGTAAGACGTGAAGGTACGTCACTGTTAAGGTGTCATTTGAGAAGATACACCTAGCGGATAAAGGGAGCCCGGCGGTGTTCATGCATCAAGCCTATCGAGTTACAACATAATCGCGGGTCATTGAATCAACCTCTGTCACGGACAATGAGACGGCAGCGCTGTACTACGCATCCAGGGGCCTGCCGGACTCCTTTCAATCCGGTATGAGATTCTGAAATAAAGACCGGGAAGATATCGGCCGATCGCTAATTGAGTTCGATATCGAAATGGACTTGCCGAGAGGAAGATTCGATTCGGAAAGTATTAAGAGCCTTTTAGCCTTCGCGGCAGGGCTTCCAACGGAGGTCGTCACTTTCGAGCTATATCCGGCATGCCCTTCGGCGAAGGATACGTTTCCTCTTTCATTTGAATCGATTAATCGCAGAACCTCCGCCCCCCACCTGCCAATGCTGACATTTCGGCGCAAAATCAGCGTTATCGAAATCGAACAGAATCCGAATGAAATTCAATCGTGATCGCCTTTGGCCGTGAGAGCAAAAACCGCGAATGTTCGGCCCAGCCACAAAGCCATTCGCTAAAAATAACATGACTCGTAGTGTAGCGGTGACAAGTTTATCGTCTGAAATTTGCAACGATATATTTACACTCTTATTGGCGGAAGATATCATAATATTCCGTTCTATCGTTTCTGAGCTTTCAATAAAATGATCAGTACCTGCTGGGATGTCAATTTTCGACTCTGACCATCTCTCTCTCTTTCTCTCTCGTTCTGTTGGCGCATACTTCGTGCTCCCGATAGTTATTCAATTTCTCAAACTTCCGAGATTGCCCCCGCTGATTAATAATTCAGAACGTCGCTTAAGTTGACGGGAGGTCTAGTAAATTCGACGTCGAACCGGCGAGCAAGTTTCGTGGTCGTGGATGCAGGTATCGATAGCCAGATGCAGAGTACGTCATTATGCGGCGAAGGATAATGTTAATGACGCATGAACCGGAGATAGCAGCGCGTCATCTTCATTACGTGGTTCATCCTCTAACAACCACGACATTGCTCAATCGAAAGTGATCCCCACATTTCAAGGTTTTATACCGCTGAAGTATTTGGCAATCTGTCTCGTACAGGGACATCACAGCATCGAGTCACATTAACGCGTCAATTGGAATATGAAATATTTCTTAAGAGCACCTTTGCATGAAATTCCTGCCAGCGGCGAACGCAACAATTCTCAGGTTTCTACCGTGTATAAATGCATCAAAGAAGACGCGACTCTTTTCCACCAAAGAGGCACGAATCCAATCGCGTAGCCTTCCATCCCTCGACAATTTACAACTCGGGTATTTACCGACTTCCGCTTGTATTTTCACGGAATCGCCCACGTTACGAATTAATTGTTCCATCGTCTCGCGTTTTCCCGTTCCGTTCATATTAATAATGCCCCCCCTGTCGATTTTTCGGTGCATCCTGAGTGCGACGCTTCCGATATATCGATGTTTTTCGAACGATACCGTGCGCGCGCCTGCGGTCGAAGATTTAATTAAAAATAAACTGCTCTCTCCATTATCGGGCGCGTTAATTATTTTAAGAGTGCATTTTCGTCAGCGAACCAATAAACAATTAACTATTCCCAAATGCATCGTAACTGTGCCAATTTTCTAGATATAGCCGGCCACAGACGGTTAGCTCCTTTACTTTTTTCCTCTTCTATTATATTCGGCGACTGAATATCATTCGAAATCTTTTTCATTGTCCGACCTACATATTCGTCGTCTCGCTGGGACACAGCTCTAGATTTGTCGTCTTTAAATGTGATTGAATATCCTTTTTGTTGCTCATCAAGTGGGTAATGGTCTCACTGTCCATATGTATTTCCTATTTTCCGACCGTTTCCAGTTGGATAATCAGGTATTGTCGGTTGTCTGTTCTTAATAGAAGCTCGCGCAAAGTTGCCTTCCTGTTTACCGACCGACCGCTACAAATCGACCCGTCTTTTGCTTCTCGCCACAATGTCCCGGCTACATTGTTTGCCAGTCAGTGACACGATATAAATTGTACAATCTCGTGAGCGGAACGCTCTATTTAATTGAGTGACGTCGACACTTCGATCACACGACACCCTCAATGTACACACTTTATCTTTTGTCTCGGTCGTCGCCCGACTTTAATAGAACTGCGGTGGGACGATACTTAGTGTAAACAAATGGTGAGCAGACAATTCGAAAGCATTTTTTCTCTTACCGGAATCGTTTAACTATTGGTCCACAAGCGGTTATTAGGAACACTAAGAGAATAGAAGTGAAAATCAATGGTATAATGTGAGGTCAAAATAATGGCTGCCATTGTGAGAAAAAATGAGTTAAATATGAAACACGTAGATGACGGAATATGGAACTCTAACCCAATTGTCCTAATAAGTTTAGTGGAGTTTACTGGAAGAATTATATCGGACTATTGGAGCTCGCGGTCGATGCCTTTTTCAATTTCACGAGAACGTATACTATGAATCTTTCACTATATGCATGATCAATGGCCACAAGTATTGCTTCATATTGCAATCTCGCTAATACCCGTTGCCGAAAAGCGTCTGTGCATTGAACACAGAAAATATTCTGTTATTCATACTAAAATCCGATAAAAGTGCATTTCTCGACGCGAACAAAACGCGCCATGCGAAACTCTAATATCGACTCACAAAGGATTCTCTGCTTAACTCTGAAAACCCGTATAATGTTTCCAGATTAAAGAATCTCTTCGCTTTATTGGCATTGAGAGACGTTCGAAATACTACGCGCTTATCCTCACGTCTCTCGCATAATTGGACTCAAAGTTTTATCCTCAATGTCATCTCGCGTACATGCCTGCACTTTCCATTTCGTAATTGCTCTGTAACCATCACCGCCGCTCGAGTACGGAATAGAAATTGTAACGACGTTAACGGAACCATTAACCTCCACTAATGCAGGCTCGCACTGCATTTTTATGCTTGTAATGGCGAATGCTCTCGGTCGTGCCGGTTGACGAAGGGGAGGAAAGGCAGACGTAAGAGGACAGAGAAAAAGGCAGGGGGGGGGGGGGGAAGAAATATTTTACGAATTTTCTCATCAACCTTTGGCGCCGACGTTCCACGCCACGCGACGCAACTTTCATTATTGCTGAATTATCGTTGCCACGGCGGCGCATACTTAATTGATCGGGAAAACTACGTCGACCCCGCAGGACCATCCGCCTCTGTTATGCCCAGAACGCGAACGCGCACGTATTCACGCACACGATTCACGTACCCTCGCGCAACGCGCCGAGGCTGCTGTGTAAAGTACATTTGCATCGATCTTTTATTCATAGACGCTCGAATTCCGTGTGCCTTTAAGGCGAGGAGTTTCCCAAAGAAATCGGAATGCATGCACTCTCGGCGCCGTCATACGTCGAACTTCGTTCCCAGCGTTCGCAGCCGGTCATTACGTTACGCCACGAGCACAGGCCCCGGCACAATTCGTCAATGACCGTTGCGCCCGAGGACGTGTATAATTGAAGAGCGCAGCATTGCGCGTCCCTCGTCGTCCCGTTCCCCGGCGACGTTGCGATATGAAATTTTTAAATCGACCGGGATCGATAGGGAGTTTGTGCTCCGCGGAAGGGCGGGCTCGGTCGATTTGCCACTCCCCATACAAAATTCATTGTGTGTCACTTTTTACATACGCGATCTTCCGGCGCCATGGAGCACTCCTGAAAATATTATGAATGCCTAACGGAGATTAATACATTTTCCACTCTCATACTCCCCGCGACTTTTTCTCCACATCTTTTCCGCCCGCCTCCCCCCCTTTTCTTTTTTTTTTTTTGTTTACTACGTGAGCTGCCTACGCTCGTAGGCGGTTACGACCGGGGAACTTCAAGGGGAGCTGCTGAATTCGCTGAACGGCTCACAAGGAGAACGTCTGACTTCCACATAAAACTTTGTGATACGAACCCCAGTATATTGCTGTATACCCCCCCCCCCCCCTCAAACCGTGAAAAAATAGAGAATTTCTTAGGGGGTTACGCTGTCGAATTTTTCAATTTTTAAACGAGCCTCTCACGATTAAGCTAATGATGTTAGCCTGTTAGTTGTGTTAGACTTTTTTGACGCTCTTTCTCACAAGACCAAAAGCGATAAGCCAACTAAAAGAAAAAGTTATTTTCGTCTTCAAAAAATTGACATATCTGCGAAATGAGTGAGAGTTCAGTGTCCAGCCAGTCGTCTATTTTCATCGAAAATTACCCTCTACCGAAGTGTGTAGAATTAAGGCAATACAAAAATCGAACTTTTCTACTATTTTTCGACCGTACCTAGATGACAGATTGTAAATCTTCACGGTTATAGATCGCTCCCGAGGTGATATACATATTTGATCTTTTAGTCAGTCCCTTCTGAGCTTTACGTGTAATGAAGCCGAAAGACTAGTCGGACGAAAAATTGCTTATGCAATTTTCTCAGTAACTAAGGCCTTTGGGATTTTACATGCCCGGGAGACTGTAACATTACGCTGGGGTCCGCTTCCAAAATTCGATCCAGAAATGGGACGTTCTCTTTGCGGAACTTCGTTCACGCATCGACGCTGCGAGGAATTAGATTTTTTTTCGCGGAGCCCGTCCGGCCGACCTCGGGTCGGATTTAAAAAAAAAAACAAAAGAGGAAGCGCCGTTGTAGATTAAATTCCACCGGCGAACTGTGCAAAATACGCCTGGGAAATACCGCGGTCGCTTCACCGTCCTATGCGCTTCCTCGAAACTCGTCCAGCACCTAATTAGTTCGGCACATCCGCAAATTAACGCTTGCAGCTTTTATGTCGCGTTCAGGCTGTTTGTCGTGCTGCATGGGTGATCACGCACATGCGCTTTATGTATTTCTTTCTCACGCCGGCGTATGAAACTGTATCGCGTCGACGCGATGAGCGACTTATTTACTAGTCGAACGAAACAATGTTGCAATGGATTCAACGAGAATACACCGGACTCGATCGTAAAAGTAGAAGATGACTCCCCAAATTGTTTCACATAACTCCGTTGCGATCGATGAATATCGTGTTATAATGCAGCGATAGCTAACATCGCAATGATTGCCGTCCTATCGTCGGCCGTTCGCTTTCAAAATCCGTCGAAATGCACGTTCCGTACTTTATGTTTATCGCACGATAGTAAAACGTGATATCTTCGCGCGCACTGCACGATCGCGTTTGCCGATCGTCCATGAATTTTAAAGTCGCTTTATTATTAACCTATGAATTATTACGGATATATCCCCGGTAAAAATGTTCCCCGCCCGATATGGCCGCATTTGCAACGATCCTGTAGGCATCTCGTTTGTCGAACCCGGAAGATCGGAAATGTTTAAACGAAATTTTTCCCGCATCTTCGTCGTCCTTTTTTTTCTGCGATCAACTTTACGTCAGACAGGTTCTTTTTTTTCCGGCGCATGTGGCTTCGAATGTCTAAAGACACCAAACAGCGTTAAAAATGCTGGGCTACACGACTTCCATCGGTCGACCGCCCTTCCCGGTTTACAGGCCTCAATTATGTTACACTCCGCTTTCCGTCGTTTGACGACGTGTTTTATCAATGCCTCATCCGGAGCAACAGTCTGCACTCTGTACGACGCCGAACGAAGTTACTCCATTTACGCCCCACCGCTTTCGCACACTCAGGCTGTCTAACTTTTTCCTCCCGTTATTTGTAGCCGCATTTAGTTATTTCCCCGAAACACGAGAACGTACTCACTAGCATTACAATCCCTTTTTATTTGCGGGGTACGTGCATCAAAAAGCAAAAGAGGTGTGCATTTGTCGTGAAAGCTTTCGCGATCGAGCGAAAGGGTTGAAAATTGGTCGGAAGGCCTGACAACGGTGCGGGCGGAAACATTTTTTCGTCAAATCCGCAAGCGTCAAGATCACCACGTTGCGCATCGGCGAGAGGGGAAAAAACAATTTTCCGTGCAATAATTCCGAGCCATCACGGCGCTCGTACTATCAATTCTTGTGGGCGGATTCGTCGAAAGTGCTCTCCCGGCAGAATGAGTGGCGCGTACAATAACGATTTACATTGGCTCGACGGAGGTGGGCTAGCAAACGTTTCTTAGAGCAATATCAAAAGGTTCCTTTCTCTCTCCCTCTCTCTCGCTTGACGTGAATTATGAAAAGGTTGGATAAAGTGCGCCGGAATCGACGGGAGTGCCTCTCCCTTGCGGCTTTCTCACCGGGTAGATATTCAAAATGAGTTTAAAATTTTTAGGAGAAGCACGCACCCGCTCTCCTCGAGGGATTTCTTGAAATTTACGGCAGCGTTATAAGAGGACTCCCCCTTTAATCGGGCACCCTATTAATTCCGTGGCGGGAAACGTTGCTGATAGATTGAAGCTGATACGCATCTCAAATGACTCCTTAACCACCGTGACGCTTACGCCAATCTTGATTTTTACACTTTCCACTACATCTCAAGTTAATTGTTGCTTAAAAATCAAGTGGTATAAAAGTATGACCACGCAAGTATCGGGCGACCCTGACCGAAACACGAAATTGCGTAGTCTGCAGACGACGTTAAAACTGACGGGCATGTTGAAGCTTGCAAAAAATAAACTGTATATTGAAAATTGAAAAAAAAGCTGGACGTTTCCAATTACAAATTTGCAGCACAGAGGAAGGAAGAATCGCGAATTACGTGGCAAGAGAAGTGAAACGTTAAACGAGAAGTAATCACTTCTTTCGAAACCCTCGACTGAATATCGAAAATGCTTGAAGCGGCAAAAAAAAAACCGTGGCTGCGGTTCTTGTAACGCGCCGACATTGCAGGTTAATTCCGCGTCCATTGATAACGGAAGTGGAAGATACGGCAGGGAAGAACAGTTCATGACAATCGCTTCCACAGCGCCCGGGCATTGCATTTTCCCCGGACGAACGCCCGAAGCAAGAGCTTCGTATTAATTATGAGAAAGGTCGGTCCTCTCGCGTCAAATCACATTCACCGACGTCAAGTGGAGTGCATTCCGACGACCAGGGCGGTCTACGCGCGATAAGCATGCTTCGCAATCCCGCGATTCACGTCATTCCTTAAAGGCAAGAAGACAAGTAAACAATATGCCACATCACGGGAGCAACAATGGTCGTTGTTTTTAATCATACGATTCGGAACAACGACGATCGTCGTCCCTTCCCTTCTTCATTCAAGACACTCTCGACGTCTGCTGATAACAAAAGATATCACGTCGTCTGTTTCTTTCGTAGTTTTTCCCGTCCCTTCTTCGTATTTCTTGTTTGTTCCCGCTAAGCCCGACCGCATTATTAGCGCAGCCGAGAAAATAAGAAACTTTGTTAAACCACAACTCCGCTGTAACGTATCTCATAACTCTCCCGCCTCTCACCACATGCAGACCGTTCCTCGCGAGTCACCGCTAGAACCAGTTTCATTATTTTTCCGATCGACGGCACATTAATCTCCCTCCATACTGTGCCACGCTCTCTCCCGAGCACTTTCCCGCGCGTCCGCTATGGACGAACAGCCATTTGTTCGTGGGAAATGAATATATGCACGCTGTACATGATTGATCAATATTCATACACATACAAAAATGTCATCGCGATCAATAATGACAAAATTCTTCTCAAAATCTTAACGATATCAGCAACAACAGCTCGCAACCGGTCAGTATAGACACACCTAGAATTAGGCTGAAAAGGCGTGAAGAGCAGAGCGTGACATGGATGCGTGGGTGTGTGCATTGCCGAGATTAGCGAGTCCGGTCCGGACGCCGCTATTGGACGCCGTTTCCTCGTGTGCGGCTCCTAGCAAGAACTACGAACGCCGAACTTTTTTCCTCGCATCGCGGAAGCTGAATGCTTGGCCTCCCCCCCTTCCCCTAAGGGGTGGCATAAAAGCTCTCCGCATCGCGGCGCGATATATCTCGCCCCGACGCTGTCCCTCCTCTCTCTCTCTCTCTCTCTCTCTCTCTCTCTCTCTCTCTCTCTCTCACTCCTCCCGCCTGCTTTTCCTTCTTTTTTTATTTTACTACCGCTCGCGCTCTCCTCCTCTTTCCCGTTTCCTCTTCCGAGTCGTTTTTTTTTATTACGTTGCTCTCGCCCTTACGGGACGGCACTCTCGAAAGGGCACATCGCAAGTTGCCGCGAGAAGAGGTAGATAAACTCTCGACCGACCCCGTAGAAAAACGCTACACTTCCGGCGCACGACTGCAGCCTCTTGTTAGCACGGACGCGTCGCGAATGCGGGACGGGGTGTTGGCTTGGAAATTGAAATGAGCGTGCATGTTTGAGTGTCCCGGATTATTGGATTAACGGGCAAAGTCCCGGACCTTCGTGAATATCGGATAGGAAAAAGTTGATTGTCGGGGCGTGTGTTTAGAGACGAAGGGTGGTTGCAGGTGCACGGACGTAAGGGAAGTGGATTTTATTATTATTGTCCACTCGGAAGACGTTTCGTATGCAGCGGAGCAAACGTCGATGTTTGACTTTTAATTATCGGATCGCGTGTACACGAGATACAGCTTGTCTGCGAATGCTTGCTATGGACCATAATTGGAAGAATGCACGTTGAAATAATAATTAGGGCCGGCACCCAAACACCCGAGATTTAATATTCCACATACAGAAACCTCGTTTTGCCTGAAACGGTTTTCGCGCACACCCGCGGTTTTATGTGCACAGTTCGGTTAATCTGTGCAAATAGCGTCGTCGCGGGGGCAGGTGAAATCGTTCATTACGTTGACATTTTAACGATTCGTAAGCAAAAATAAATTTCACCGATTGGGGCAATGAGAAAAAGTTTCATTTATGCAACGAACAATTTTTGCCCTCATAATTCGTGCTATTATATGAACAGATCGAGGATAGCGATCGCACGTTTCCCGTGGCATTTCCGCATAATGCATGAATCTCTTCGAAATCTCTGCCCAATGATAAATCGGCGCGACTTAACATATCTGTCGAGAGAATGAAAATGAAGAGTGCACGGGCTTGAATCGCTTCGCCGTAGGAAAGGAGCTGAATGCACCCTTTGACAACGTGTCGAGCATAATAAGTAGATAAGTTTTAGCGAGTGTCGACGACAATTGTGAACGTCCGTCGTGCGGGAACTCTCAGCTTTTCTACTTGCGAGAAACAGATCTTGTCGGAGCAAAGTATCCCTGGTTCCGACTAATGGCGTTCTCGCGGCGAGGGCGGTGAGTAAGCGGATTTGAGATTCAAATGCTAACCAGAAGATAAAGGGACGGACGAACCTCCTCGGTGTTCATTCGGATCTGACGTCCGCCGTCCGGGTTCATTCATATTTTTAACGAACGTTTTCGGGAGACGTATTCAGATATCGTTGTGACAAAATTACAGTAGTAATCGGTGGGTATTTTTAATCCCTGTTGTGAAAATATAGTGAAAGAACAGGCTAACGTATATAAATATATATATCGAATACCTCTGATAAAGCATCGGACGCGACCCGTTCAATTTGATACTCCGGACGAAAATTTACGGCCTAACGCGCGCACAGATTTCCAATTATCACCTTCGCCAGCAACGTATTCGACTGCCCGGGGGCATTTGTACAAGCGTGCGCGCGCGCATTCGCATTTTGGTTAGCTCGCGGTCCACGTTTTGCCACGACAACATCGCCAGCTGCCTCTCACTGTCAGAAGCACGTCATTGTTCTCCGTAGGCGAGGAAAAACCGTGTCCAACTATCAATTCGACGTCGCCTTTCGGAGGCGAGCAGAGAGTAGGTGTACGCCCGACAAACTGTACTAACGCATCGTGGAATATGGAAATATCGGGAGCATTGGGCGTTTGCATACGTTTCGGGAGTTAACGCGAGATCTGCCATGCGTATGGGCGCGCAATTACATATGTACATAGAAGTCACACAGGGCCAATCAAAATGGTTCGCAATTAGACCTGTTCAACGCGCGACCATAATCGTGCTGACATGAGCCGTAAATGCACAAAATATTGGGCGGCCATGAAAGCTGAAGCATCTTTATGCACATTTCTCACTGTTTAATTTCGCTCACGTCGCTTACATTCCCCGGCCGTCCGGCAAAGCGAAGCAGTTGCACGGCAAATTTCCGAGTTACTCCGCGCAGAAGCTGCATTACGCTGCGAAAGTTCACTGAACGATTTCCATACAACGAAGGCTCGCGAGCTTGAACGCGTTGGAGGTCGACGGGGATGCATCTGTGTCGATGGTAATGGGAAATGAAAATTTCATAATTTTCCGCATGACGTATGTTGCGCACGGCAAATGCGGCAAGAGTTAGATAATTATATAATTAAAAAATGTTGGACAACTCCCCGGAGACACGAACACTTTATCCTCGTGACATCATCGCAATCACCATCTCCATTTACATTTCTGCTCTTATCGCCCTCATTTCGGACACGCGCACGGGTATAGTCGGCTGTTGCCGTGAAATCGACAGCGCGGCAAATGGAAAGAGTGTCCCTTACGTCTCGTGAAAGTCACTCTCGCCGAACGAAACCGCGGATACAATTAGACTGGATTTTCCACGGAAGACGACTCCTCGCTGGCAACGCTACACTTCCGGAAGTGAAGGTTGGCCATGAGTGGCTCAAGGCGGATCGTCGGTTAGGAGACCTAGCAGGCAAACTGGCTACGATGCTCTATCACCATCTCTCTCGCTCTCCCGTTTCCCTCATAGTCACTCCCCATTTTCCATTCCCCTTCATGAGGCCCTCTCCCTCCCTCGCTTCCTCTCCCTACCTCTCACTCTCTTTATCCGCGCAGGGTAATTTTATATTCTCCCCTTGGCCTCGTATCCCGTAGTCGTAGTCTGCCGCGACGATACTTCACCTGTTGGTCGCTCGTCGTTGGCCTACCCAACGTGTACTACGCGATATTGATCGTTCTCCGGCACAGAATAAACGAGGAGAGTGAGAAGACCCTAACAGCCCTGCAAGACCATTGCCGCGTATGACGTGACCAGGGCACGTAATCGGGCTTAGGCCGACTGGAATTCATAGAGAATTACGCTAAGTGGTCGATTCTGTCCGGGAGGACGAAGAGCCTCTTCGCAGCTACCCACGTATCCCCGAACGATTCGTTGGCTCCGTTGATTAAGACTGTTTGTCCAATTATTACGGGAGCCTACCCTCGCTGCTTTTCGCCGATAACGGCGTCGCGCATTACCTCGCGCATTACGTCGCGCCGCGGCCGCACCGAACTCGAGGAAAGATCTGGACAATCTGGCCATTAACCTACTTGACTTTCAGCCTTTTTCAACGACCACTTTTCTCGCCGGCGAAGGGTGAATTTTGACGAGCACGAAAGCGGAATAATTCATCCTCGGTGGGTCGGACATTATGTGCGGCCGGCGTATACGAGCTGATGGAAACGAATATGAGCGGTATTAACGCGCGACAATATCTTACAGTTACGCGAAGCTTCGCCGGGCGCATGCATGATCGGCGCGCGCAGTGTCGGCGAACACGCCGCGTTGAATTTGTCCAGGGTACATAATGCCAAATGGTCAGCTCGATAGAGCGCAGAGAACATTTTTTGCGTCTAAGGCTGAGAACGTTAGGGGCAGCACCTGTTATTACGTGTGTATGGTTTGTCAAGAGAGCCTGCCCAAGCTTACGTGTAAAATAACTTTTACGATCTCCACGTTGAAAGCGTTCGTTCCCAAATAATGAAAGGCATGAAAGTATCTGGATTCAATTCTCGATCTTTTTTATATGCAGAAAGAGATAGAGAGAGAGAGAGAGAGAGAGGGGGCGAAATTCGCAACAGTATAAAAATGTGACAATATCACAAAACACATGTATTCGCATTCGGAGTGCATTCGTATTTGAATGTTAGTCTGCTAATACCAGAACGAATTGACACGAAGCCTTCCTCTTGCCAGAAGCGTCCCTACTTCAAGATGGCGTGAGATAATCAATGAATCGTGTTAGTCACCCTTTGTGCCCTTCGTTTTACGACACGACGGAGCATCTTTCTGTTGCTTTGTGAAGTGTATAACGTGGCCGAACAGCATGCAGTATTTACAGAAGCAGTCAGTTCGGCGAAGGGAATGTATGTTTAACTGATTACGCTGATTATTCCGGCACTCTTATGGGCTTCACGTTTTTTGTTTCCGAAACTGCAACTCGTGCGCTCTTACTGGGTACAGGATAATAATAGGTTACTCCGCAAGAAAGTACGTGCACACGTACGCGCGTTATTGATCGTCCAGCCGAAGTTGCAACTGTTTTACAGGGCGTATTATGACGACCGGGGAGAAGCGAACCAGCGAAAACATACTGAAGAGCACTTTGTGATTCTTATTAAGGAGTCGGCCCTGTAACTTTGTAACATTTCCCTTCGAGAGTGTCGTGCCGCGGACTAACCAAGTCGGAAACGTATAATAACACTCGACCTGCCGAACATTTCGCACGGCCAATTTCGTCTGGGAGGTTGGTCGAGTGAAATGTATGAAATATCGGCGATTGGAGGTTTTTTCTTTCTTACTGTTCGACTTTCCGGCTATATGAACAATGAAACATGTCGGTCACAACGTCAAACGTCACGTTTGCGACGTACGCAATTCCATGAGCATGTCGTGGCCTAGGTAGATAAGTACACCTTCCATCCTCATTATTTGTCGGATAGATCGGTTGAACAAACGAAAGGATCAGGCCGAATTTCCTTGGTCTTATGAACTCCGCGGCTGATGATATAAAATTGTCGTCGCTCTGTTCTCACTCAACGTGGCTAGGTATTTGTACGACGTCGTAGGCTTCCGGAGCTTTCAAGCTGAGCGGCATGAAAACTGAGGGAATATCGCGGGCAAGTAATATTCCTATCTCAGATTCGTAAGACAGGGTAGATATGACAGGTCGGATGCAGCATGAATAGCTCTGCATCACACTGTGCTTGCTTGCATAAAATGTTTGTTGTAAAGTTCGTATATCGGAGATTATGGTAATACATTGAATTATACGGACTATGATAATACATATGCATGTTACATGAAGACTGTGTAATAGGACGTACGGCAAAGTGAAACCTCATCTTCTAGAATTTAGAACGTTATTCATGAAAAAGTTGTACGTATAAACCTTCATCAAAATAGTCACTAAATCCAGTGGATCGAACTTTCAATGGGATCGTGTTGAAGAGTCGAGGAAGCTATATTCCAAACGGACGTCGGAGTAATTCGTTTGCGATCCGACAATTTGGTAACAAGTTGCTGGTAGCTAAGAACATAACGACGAAATTAACGACGTGTTTCATTTGGCCAGGAGAAGCACTAGACTCTGAGCCCATTCACTTCTTTCGACTCACACATACCCGGACGCTAGTACATCGTATTATGTCCTCATACAACGTATCCGTGTTTCAATCTATCCCTGATACCGTACAATTCGTATTAGCCATTGATGAAGATCAGATATGTACATCTCAGGTTGGAAGCGATAAACGTCGAACACCACTACAAATCACACGTGCCAGGAGGCGTTCAAAGTGCCACGACTTAATTAATTATGGTCACGATGGATTTGATCGACCGCCCGATTCCGTGGAATGACCGCAATCAATTGTTTAAAGGGAATGTCATAGCGTATCAGGTGTTCCAACCTGGTGCGTTTAAGTTGCAAATCGCAAGTCACACGTTAATCTCACTCGGCCAACTTCCCATCCTATCGTAATTACGAGGCGTTGACCTTTTTGCAGTAACGATCGCGTCGCCAGCGAAGCGTTTAATGCATTCTCTCCTATCACCACTCTGTCACGCTTTATGTTGCGTCGACGTAAATTGAGAATGCGCAGCATAATTGTCGTTTCAACCATGCTTCGCACTTGTAGCATGGTCTTGAAAATATAATGCCGATCGTATTGTTCGCAGGAAGATTCGACCGATTGATTCTTCGTTTCGTTGCGTCACGGACGAGCAAAAAAAAAAATACGCGACTCGACGGTTCAAGTTTTGCACACTATTTCGAAAAGTAACCCCGCCGTAAAGAAATGCACTTTGGATGGCTGACAATCAAGTCTTCGGGCGCTGTGTATAATAACAATACTCGTTGTGGCGCGGACCCTTTGCGCTCGCATTCGGCTTCGTTTATTTAGCAGCTACGTAAACTTGAACTGGCGACAAACGTTGACGTACGCTTGTCTCGCTCTGCGGTAGCGTCGCAGAGGTAACATATGCAAAATTGACAGCGTGCGGTACAAGCTCATGTGTTTTCCCACCGAAACGTGTCAATCTCTTCTTTACATTGCACCTGATGTCTGGGCAAACTTAAAAATATTATGATGGACTCCATTAAGGGTGTCGACTAACGTCAATCCATTAAAAAGAAAATGAAATGTAGGGTAGTAAGGTTATCGGCAATTCATTTAGCGAATCATACTTATCCCCTCTGTCCAGGAGTAAGAACAACAGCGGCCGACGTGACCCTTGTCAACTTCCTAATGTACGAAAATATTTGATCTGTCCTGTGTCACCAAGACGCACGATGAATTCAGCCGATGGCCTCCTATCGTTTCGCAAATTATAACACAAACGTTATGCTCGATTGAGTACGGGATCAAGTGGCACGAGGGAAAAAGCACGGCATTTTCAGTTTCGCTGACACCCTGTCTCGACCCGTCGGAAATCATTTTATGCTTCACAACGCATGTCCGTTCATGCCGCTTTGCGCTGCGTGTTTCAAGTCAACGTTCTCATATCGCGTGCACGCGTCCACTCTCGAGAGAAATCGCAAGATTCGCAATGCGAGGAATGTTAATGACGACACGGACGGCATTATGTAAATTGTAGTAGGTAATTTAGAAGAGAGAATGCGCCTGCGACAATTGCGCTCACTGTGAAATCGCCAAAATACGTAATCTCATTGCACGTTCTAGAACTACAATACGCTCTCCTCGATATTACATAACACTGTCAAGCCGAAAGTAGCGGACGCCGATTGTACTTTTAATTGAACTTCTCACTGATTTGCCAGTGAAACTCGCGTCATGAAGTGTGTGACTATAATAGGATTTATATTATTTGAAATAACTACGTGAAAGTTTGCGATCACAGAGGCGTCCGTTTCCGCGATAATCGTACGAGTTCAATAACTACGATCGATCTCGTCTCATTCAATGCGGAAATAGTTTCACACTAATAGCTTTCCCTTGCATGCGAAAAACAAGTCTCGGTGGGCTTGCATATGATCTTTCACGCCGCTAACCTCGGATGCGGTATATTCTCGCACCACCTAGCGAGGGGAATAAATGAAGAATATAGCAGCGCATTTTCGGTTGGCATTTCCAACGTCAAGAATACGTCCGAAATAAACGGAGGTTTGGCAAAATTATCGGACACACGTAAAACCAAAACTGTTCCGTGAGCAAGATGCACATGAGTTAGTATTCGGAAACATACTACTACGTTTTAAATACGTTATCAAATGTCAGAGAACATTCAAACACTCACGATACGCCGTGACAAGCATTATTTTATTTACCAGAAACATCGCTAAACATTCGTTCAGTGAAATACGATAAAATACGCTAATTCGATTAGTTGTCATCCCACGAGATTATCTATTATTACCTTGCTTCCCGTAATGGTTGTAATTAAATTACAGCTCACGTAAGTGAGAAGATAGTGCAGTCCCGTGTACATCGTCGCACATTGTTCGTTAATCTCGCTGTTTACGGAAGTACACTGGCAAGACTATACGCCATACGGCGTAAAGAATCTGTGCGCGGTCAGGTCGGACGAAGAAAATGGAATTGCCGTGTCAACTTTACACCCGCCCGGATACTCTGTCTCTATGCTTTTATCGTTTCAGCGTCTTTCTCGCCCGAGATTATTGCGGTTTTAGCCTGTCTGCTGTTTCTCAGCATGCAGCCGTACCTGTCGCGTCGGGTGCAGTGCCTCCACCCCTTGTTGCGACCACTTCAAGCTTCCCGCAATGAAGGAGCTTTTAGCTATGAAACTCTTTAGCAATATTTCATGACTTCCACGTAGCTTCGCGAACTTCTCAAGAAAATGGTATACTGCGTGGCATGAATTACCCAACAACAACTTCGTAATGAGTTCAATGGACGGAGCTCCCTTGTCTTTCTCTAGGATCGACGTGTAATGCCACACATGAGCGGACAGTTCGGGTGCGAGTCGGCGAGGGAATGGGATTACGTATGACCGTCGCGAATCAATTATTCCGTAATCGTGGTTGTTCGCGAGCGTGCTGCTAATTTAAAGAGCACACAGAGTCAAGCTGGCGCGGAATTGAGTTGGCAAAACTTTTCTGATACGATAACATAAGTCCGTAAAGTTTGCTTCTTATCAACCGAACTGGTGGATTCTCAATGACACAATCTCTACGGTAACAGGCAAAGTTGTCATAATGTAACCGGGAGTGAGAAACTGTTTGCGACGGAACGCTGCTCGACTTTGACGGTGAGTAGGAACTCAGTTAACGCAATTTGTCTCTCAAAGCGGATCAGACGCGCTCGCGAGAGAAACTGACAGCGTAATTATTGACGCTCGTTGGCCCTTTAACCTGACGTCAGATGTGTCGAAAACAATGACGATTTTCGTGATGCTCTATACACCGCCAATGTTTCTGTCCACCATTAACTGAACACCAAAGTTGATTTTACGTTACTATTGCAGATTCTGTTTCACGGTCTGGAACATCGATTTGCACGCGCATTGGAGTCTGGAGCAACTAATACGTACAATCACCAATAGGGAAGGAAACTTCGAGCACGCCGCTAAACGACGTATAAACTCTCCACCCTGGGTAAGTGGCAGTAAACTTCTTTGTTTAGCTCATTCGCAGTTACACTTTGTTCACAATTCAATGCAAACACGCGTCTAACATCCGCACAAAGCATTCACGGAACATCGAAGTTCTGAGCGTCGGCGGAACACCTTGCCGACGTTATCAAATCGCCGGCAAAATTTTTTAATAAGAAACCTATCCCTCGGATTTACGGTCAGTTAACTCTAACTTAACGATAATTGCTCGCGCTTTATGTAACGGAGTAACTTTGCCCTCCTTCCTCTTTTCATCTTAAACATGTTATGCAGGCGAGAAAGAATACATTGTCAGGGCATGAAACTTTAACGTCCCATGCGTCGTTCCGTTACGCCTCATTTTTTTATCGCCCCCGTAACTTCACGCGCTCCACTTTCATGCTTCTAGTAGCTGTCATCCCGAACTCGCGCAAGATTCAGCGATCGATTTGCCGTGACCTCGCTGATCGTCGAGCGATCGCAGGAATAGAGAAGTGCTTCACGAGAGCTAACTTCGCAGATTGAAAATAACATCCGCTAATAGACCGAGTCAGGGCGACGTGTGCCGCGGGCGAGCAAAGGTTCACGACCGCGAATCGAACTATCCCCTCCGCTGGCTGCGAGTTCGTCAAATTGCGGCTAATTTTACTCCGTCAGACAATGCGTTCTCCCCATTAGCGCGGTCGTGGGACATGGCACTTTCGCACCCCGTGAAATTTCCTCGTTAAGCTCGACGGAACGTCGTCCTCTTCATTTCCCGGGTGCGGATATTCGGTGAAGCCATCAACGGCCATATCGTTTCAACGAGAGAGCAGAGCGGGACAATATCGAAAGAGTCATCGGTCACGTAACTTGCCCCGTCTCACGATTGAAAGCTGACGGCGAGCAAGATGCTCGCCGCGTACCGTGGAACGTACGTTGTCTTCAATCTGCACTGCCGCCAGACAAGAAAGCAAGCATATTTGGTGAGTTAAACGAAAGCGTTCTAGCCGATAACTGACATAAGCTGCGCGGGCACGCCAAAATATGCTGACATTAAGTTCGGCTCGTTTCCAGTGCTTGGGTGTGCGGTGAAATTATCAAGGGGTATATCGCGGCAACGATAAAAAGCTTGGCGAGCGATGAATATCGTGCGAGAAAGGTTGAAAGAGTTATCGGTCACGTAACTTACGCCGTCTAGCAGTTGAAAATATGCACCGAGCAAAATGTGGCTCACGTAGGGCGGAACGTTATCTTCAACGCTCTCTGTCGCGAAGTAGGGTAACAAGCGTGTTGCGCGATGTAACGGTTGGAGGGAGAAGAAAAAAGGGAGTTTGCGTTTTTGCGTTTCGCGCCTCCGCTGCGCAATGGTAAGGGAGCCGAACTCGGATGCAAGATGTATCAAAGTCGATGTCGGAGTGTACATTTAATTTGCAGAGTACCTTTTCAAACCATGTCAACGTGGCGGGTTTCACGGTAGGTGGCACGTCTAACAATATTCATTCGTTTAATTGTTTACAGTCGCGCCTCACGCACAGATGTTCGCGAAAACAATATTGTACCTTTGAAACCGATTGAAAATTGTGAAACGAGGCTTGCACGAGCACACGGCACATACTCATTTTAATGAGTGAGGATTCTTGTTACTTTGCATCAAAAATTCATACGTTATACGTCGTTTGAAAATAAAACGTCTCTCCCACGAAAATCGTTTCACACGCTGCCAAAGTAATTCCGAAGTCCCCGATCGTTTCCCAGCGCGACGCTTCGCTTTTCAGGGGAAACGAAACTTCATCCTGCAAATCCGAGTGAGATATGTTACCCACGTGGCCCGAATCCGGATTGGAGGTCTTAAGCTCACGAGCGTGGAAACTCCATAAAATTTCTGCCGCCCGTTTACCGCCCCCGCGTTCCGCCCACAATTCACGCGTAATTCTGCATATCGCGCCGAAAGTGTGCGCACGGGATGATCCTTAGGAACAATCGGACACCCTCGTGCATCGAACCCACCTTCATCGACCGTCAGTTTCCGCAAATTAGCGTGGCGGCCGTCAAGTGCCGTCAGTCAGTCGTTGTTACACCACATACACGCCCACGCGTTCGTAGGAGGTGAGGAACGTCAGAATTGTCGAGATAAAGAATCAGGGCCAACGGGTCACGGAGGTCGTGTCAGGCCGTATCGTGAATCGGGCTAAATTGAACGGAGCGGAATTCTTGCCGAGGACATTTCCATGTGAATCGATGGAAATATAGACCGAAAGTGTAGCCCGCGCACTTACTACGTAATGAGATTTCGTTACAGGCCCGATATACACAGCCGTAGTTACACTCTTGGAATTCTCGTCTCTCTGATATATTACATGCCGCGTTTTTCACCGACTACGCGACACTTTTTACATGAGCGAATGCTCTCGCGACGGTAGTCTGCCTGAGAAATCGTTGCAAACGGCATTTGTCCCCGTGCCGGTATCATTTTTGCATTTGGAAATGACGAAACGTGGAGGAGGTTGTTGAAATTTAGATTCTGTCATATTGAAAGTTACACGATGGATTCGTTAATTTCGACGATTTTGACGGAAGGTGCATGCTCCAGGATTAATACGTCTGCACATTGGTTTTCTATTTCCGGAATCGTTCAAGAACCGCTTTTAAATCCACTTACGGGCAGACTGCACTTAAAGTTGCACAGTCAAGTCTTCCTCAGTTTGGCCGGCCTCGAGTATCCAAATTTAGTTACTTCGGACCAATTCAATTTTCTTTACATAAGTAACAACGATTCAGACCTCAATCCCGTCCCTGGTCTCCACTCGAAGGGAAACGACAATCATAATTTTTAACCGACTTCGAAAAAGGAGGAGAAGAGCGATAAGCAAGCTAAAAAGAAAGTTTTTTTCGCCATCGCAAATTGCCCTCATTGGAACGGCATAGGTTCGGAGCAAACAAAATTTGCAACTTTTTCACCATTTTCACCCACGGCGAAAAAAAACTTTGTTTTTAGCTAGCTTATCGCTGTTGGTCTCATGTGAAAGAGCGTCAAAAAATCTTCAAAAAAGTCTAATACAACTTACATGGTACAATCTATCTCGGGACCGACCTCAAAAAGGAAAAATTATTTTATCCTTTTCAGTGCTGTTTTGATGTCAGTTTTTACTTCTGTTTTTTCAAGTTTTTGTATATTACGCGTACGCTTTGCTACGCGACACTCGTTAGTTTACCGAAAGTTCTAGTCGGTACGAGGACTTTACTTACTTTCAGCAGAGAAGCGTCAGGAAACTTTAAAGCGATCCAGATATACTTGAAAGGCCAATGGTGCTTCTCGGGAAGGCACAATAATGAATTATTCAATATCAGCTTAATCAAGATCCGCCAGTCAGACGACGAACAATCGTTGCATTGCGTCTGCACGTCGTACCACGAAACTTGCAACCCCGCTTCACATATAACGCTATCGATGAAATAATGAGCCGTCGATAAGAACAGCAAGTGGCATATCTATGCTCCGCACGTCACGCACGAACGATGTCCCGTCTCTCTACGCACGGTCCGCAGAATCGACCGATTGTATCCGTAGGACCATTGTCCGACTAGCCCTTTTTTTCTCTCCCCGCTCCGACATATCGTATTTTCTCCGACGCAAGGAGATTGGATCGGGCGTTACATTATGATTACGACTGATCTCACGGGGTGGCCGGGTAACACGAGGATACGGGACGGGTAAACATTTGACCTCTCGTCGGTTACGCCATCTGAAAACCGATATATTGATTGTCCCTCCGCCTTTCGTTGCTTTTCGTTTTGCGCGAGAAATATTATCTGGAAACATTGCCGGCACGTGCCGCGACATGTTGAGAAATTCAACCGATGAATTTCGAAACTCCCTGCTGAACGTTTTTGACTCTTCCAGCGCCGCGCTTTCATCACAGACTTTTTCGCTGGCTCGCTTGTTTACGAACGGTATTAATTAAAAATCCTTTGACACGCTTTCCTTTGCGAGGTACTCGGCCCCATTGGACATTCGAGACAGTTCACATGTTTCCCGTCTGACGTTACGCGGAAAATCTCGACGTACAGCGACGCGATCAATGCATGGTATTAAATTCGAAAACGTTCGATCGCGCAATTTCGATGCCGGGCTTGCAGCATTCGCGTTTATTTGCCTTCGACCACACGACATTAAATTCGTTCGTCGGCGACGAACAAAGAGCGTGCAACGCGTACCGATTGGCCACGAAGAAACGGGGAGCGCGTTCGCGCACGATTCGCATCGGATTCCGCGAGACCAAAATATTCGCTCGGCGCCCGTTTCCTCCAAAATTCCATTACAGTTTCATCACGTCAGAACTCGGTTGCCCTTCCGCCTCGTAACGCTCGGATATGGCTGCTTTCGTTTCGACGCTGCGCTTTCATCTAAAAATACTTATCGTCTGCAGGCAATCTGTATAGCGCGCGACGGCGCGAAGTCGAATAGACGCATTTAATTATGTCCATCTTCGTCGTGGCACGTGAAAAAGTTATTTCAAGAAAATCGCACCATCTATGGAGTTCCATTCCCTTATGGCCGTTGTCTGATAACTTCGTCGCGCGAGATTCATTTAGCCCGGGACATTTGGCGACACGGAGCCGTAATATTTGCGCCCACCTTATCGACGAAACAAAGGCTACGTCCGCCATCCAACGTCTTTCGCAACGACGATCCGCGTCGCGCCGGTCGCACAATTTTCCGAAAGCGTGTTCCCGGAGATACAACGTCCCTTGTGAATATTTATCTCGGAATTGAACATGACACGGGGCTGCTTCAGCCGGTGGGCTAGTGAGTGCAGGCGAGTGTCACGTACAGCGACTGATAACGAATGAAATTAGATTTAACGATACGCAATTAGGGGACATCCTTCTAACGAGTGCCCGCGTCGGCTTCAAAACCCGCGATACTCGTGGGACAATTGCGAGATCGTCTATTGTTCTACACCTCGCTCGACGTTTTACCTTAACCTTAAATGCACGATGCGATGACATCGGCGAGGTGCTGTCGTTTCACGGACAGCTAAAACCTTGTCGTGCGCCTTAGAGACCGATTCATTACGAGGCGCCCGACGAATCTGCGCGGCATCCGCGAATTATCGTGCTGCAAAAGTTTGCAGTTTTCTTATCGGGCCGACTGATGATACGTGCCCTTTTTTATTTTACTTTTTCGGCGAGCACGCCCTTTCATTTGCATCGCGGTGCTAAGGACGTGGAGCGTGATGTATGTATCGAGATCACACGCGAAGATGCATACAGTTGTTAGTAAATGTTCCGAGATCGCGCTTAGATAGATGAGCGGAGTATTACGTTACGTACGTTGCATGCGCTGCATCTGTTATCTCTAATAAAACGTCCTAGTCTGCTTCGATCGATACAGGTAAGAGGGAGGAGGGGAGCTAGAGAGAAAGAGTCGAACGGAGAGCTATCGGATAGATACGAAAAGACCTCCTTCTTCTAATCTAACTTTTCATCTGCGCCGAAGTTACTCGATCCGTCTTTGTAAGTGGGAAGCAAGAAAAATGGAGCAAGGAGTACAGGTGCGGCTTTGTATAATTCTTCGCGTAATCCTGCCTGCGTCGTGCATTTGGATCGATGCGTCCAAATTCGAATCTTCGTACCTCTGCCGCAGAGATGTGTTCATCTGTCGCGGAATAAGGAAATGTGTATAAGACGTTAGCGAGTTTCAGTGTTTCAGTAACAAGACCCGAAGGAAGCTGCTCATCTCGAGCGCCGAAACATTTTAATGTAACTATGCCTTTACACCTGCCCAGACTCCTCAGACTTTACTTACACAATGTGCAATAAGAGAGGTACATAGTTACTCCGGAAATTCGAAGTACCTGCTCATTGAGATCATGTCTTGTAGTTCCGAAATTTGGATTATATACGCTCCGTTGGAACTTCCCCGGGGCTGCCTGAAGCCTTATGCCTTATGTTTATTCACCCCCTTTTGCACACGTGGAAACTGTAAATCCATACGGAGCATAACAGACGCTCAGCGATACGAATGCACGACGATTCATTCTATCTGGCAAACTGATTCCGTTAATGTTGCGGATTGAAGAAAGAAGCGTCTTCAGAATAATAATTCTTCGTCGCCCGAATAACAGACGTCAACCGGACATCGCGTTACGCCGATGCTAAACGAGGTCGACGATTCGGGAAAATGCAATAAAAATTGTCAAAGTGCGCCCCGCCTGACTTCCACTGTTGGTCTCAAGCTCAATTTTCCACTCCAGGAAATCAGGTGGATCTCCCGGAAAACCGCGAGGATAGGAAATTACCGTGAGACCGAAGGGGGCGCGCCCGATTTCCACCAATAAGCTGGACTAATCGTGGTATACGATCCTGTAAATCCTAATGTGCGTACGAGAGCAGTTCCATGTAATGCTGGCGTCGCGCCCGAAAAAGGATCATTGTCCCACGGTAACGGCCGGAGTTTGCGTTTATACAGGGAACTGCTAGGCAAAATTGCTAATCCGCGCCTTTCGCAGGACTAGATATTGCACTCAATGGAAAGGTGTCAGAGACTGTTGAAGCCAATGTCGTTTCATTTCGAAAAGAAACGTAGAATTGATGAGAAAACGTTAACCGGTACATGAACTGTTTCGTTAGTGCAATGGAGCAATCGAGAGACCGATAAGCGTCTCAAAGTTAACATTCTTGCTTGACGCGTTCGGAAGTCTGTAATTGTTCACTGAGATACATTTTGCTCTGTCATACGTATGCGACGCGTTGCCACTGTATAAATAATTCCCACTGAATGTGAAGTGAGAGAAAGTCGTTTCTCTTACCGCTCGAAAGTTCCCTCAGAGAATTCGTTCGCGTCGAAGTTCCGAGCTAAACTACCCTTCGTGTACGCGCGGGGTGGGAAAAAAATCACTCGATATGACCACCGCGTGGTCTTATCGCGTCGGATCGTGTTCGACGATAATTGGGGCTGTCGTAAAAAAAGAAATTATCCGCAACCGGTCGTCTAGATTGTTCGACCTCGATACGACGCAGTTACGGCACCACGCGGCCAGACTTTAACCGGCCGTTCGTCGAAGTAGACGGCAATTTAGTCGGCCGAATGCGGAATTCTCGCTCGTCTCCGTAGACTAATTCTGTCCCGTACGGGGTAAAATATTTACGCTCCCGGCGTCCGGCGTGCCTCTGACGACGGCCATGGCGTCGAAGTGACACACGGCGCTCATTAGCCTCGACGTCGGGCCAATATCAAAGTCAGTTTACCGACGGCGAACTAATTGTACCGGAGAAACGCGTATGGGTCGCGAGGATTGTCTGCCAATCGTAATGCGATGCCAATATGAAACCGATCGCTACACGTGTTTGTCCAGTTGCTCACAGAGCACTGTTGCGGACACCGCATTGTGGTCGAATGTACATTTTCTGCCGTTAACAGGATGTACTATTCTCACAATCGACGCAGAATTAATTACACTGTTTCAAAATTGTTCTTTGGGTTGAATCTGAGAAAGTATAAGATGTTGTCTCTGTGTTTACACTGCGGTAGTCGTAAAGGTGGACATTGATGCTTGTTCGCGACGATGATTGTCGTAAAGACAGTCGCAACAGTAAATAATGATCGACCGCATGGAATATCAGTGCACGCGGGCCTGGAAAACGTACGAGACGAGGGATGTGACAGTTTCTCGACATCGAAATGGGAAAGGAGAGGTCTCGGTAGTGGCAGTAACGATTATAGCAAGGAATTCGGGCCACGTGTCGGTGGTTCAAGGGATCTGTTGGGAGACAGAGTAATGAAACTTGCGCGGCATTCGCGTCACATTTATTAGCCGTATCACCGGTATAAAGATAGATATTGGAAATCGTTACGAACCACGAGCCTTATACGGCACAAATACGTGGTGCACCAGGGCATCGTTACCATTCAAATTGTTATTTGCACATCACTGTCGCCATTACAGAGACCGTTTCGTCGTTAACTTCGGAAACGCGCGAGACGAGCGATCTTGCAGCGGCGTCATTCGGTGATCAGCGCTATCAACGGGAAACGATTGACGCCACGCAAACGCCGAAGCCGTGATAGTTCAATATTTCCGAAGATAACGTACCGGTCGTTACGATAAACCGGCCAACACTGTCCCTATACTCCCTTCCCGATTACTGTCACTCGAAAAGTCAACTTTACCGTCGATTTAGCGTTCAGCGCACGCCTAGCGAAGCGGCTAAAAATTGTTTGAAAAATTGTTCACTGTGCTCGTATCTCAGCCGGGAGTCGGCTGTAATCCGCCTACCATCTACAGCCATCCAGGACCATTCGAGCAACTATTCACGACGTTTGCATTTTACATCGCACGTTTTCAGCTAAATCACCTCGTTAATAATGTACGGCCGTCGGAGTAATCTCTAAATGAGCTACAGCGCCGCGCAACGGACGGTACACACAGGAATAGGGTCGGGAATAGTACGATATCAAGCAAGCATCGTATTAAGCCCGACATGACTGGCGCGCAACGCTTTTCAGCCGAAACGAAGTCTCGCGAGGTCGTGAACGAATTTCCCGCACGTTCGGCATCGAACGGTGCAACAGATCGCGGACAATAACGCGCACGATTTTCTTCTGCTCGATGACCATTTTGCTTCCCATACGCCCGCGCCGGGGGGACATGATCGATGTTTGGCTCACTTGAATGTCACGCCACGGATATTCCGCCGATGGAAAGATATGAGACTCTGATAGCGGCTGCTGGAAAGCTTGCTAGACTAACCTGAATCATGTCACGCTCCTCGCTAAGCAGAAATCGATAACGCCCTGGTGTTGCGCTTTTTCTCACTCTCACTCTCTGTCTCTCTCTCTCTCTCTCTGCCTCCCTCAGTCATACTTTTAACGCGACTCTTAAAAATTACGGGCCGCAGAAGACGAATCGAGGAAGCGATGAGAAATTATTGTTTACTCATTTAAATGATTTATTTAATTGAATGCGCTTTTCTATTAAACGCCGCGGTGCTAGCTGTCAAAATGTTCTATTATACAGTCTCTTAGTCTTCTCAGCAGATCGTATTAATTCATTGTTGGTCCATTCGTTGAGTCTTAATATTTGTTTCGAGTACTTATACTACTAAGCAGACAGCAATTACGACTACCAGGTGGTCGCCGATCATTTGGGAAAATCACTCCAGCGCGACGGATGGCGTTAATTACTTCCGTGGACACAGAAATTGGCCAACGAGAATTTTGCGGGTCAAAGCTTTTGGTGTCGGTGGCGGACTGATTAGCGTTGGCGTGCATACGATTCGCTGGGCCCGCGACGATGTTCCGTGGGCAGGGAAACTTTCAGAAATTACCGAGTGAAAAGTCGACAAAAACGACGTCGATTGCATCTGATAGAATCAGGCTCAGTCTGAAAAGCCAACATTCATTAACGAATTGGTTAATTATTGATACACACAACACAAATTTGGGATACATAACGTAAATGATCCGAATTAGTAAACTACGCATATTACAGGAAACATGTCTGCTCGTAATACTATGATTACCGACAAAATGATTGGCTTCATCATTATATACAGAAGCTCATTGTACGTTCTTTTTTGGTCGATTCCATGCGTACAACGTATATACGCCGTACAGTAACGACGCACAGTACATTGGCAATGCACCGTCCAAGGCCAGTTAAAAGGATGAAGTCATAGAGGCGGAAACTTCTATTCGCGTTGAGGCTGTTATCCGTGGAGAGAATATGATGGTGTGATAGCGTCCACCGTGGACGTCGTACCGAACTGAGCGGTATCATGCGAGGTCCGAACGAATCCCTCGGGGCTATGTCCATTCCTATACACGAGATACCCCGAAATGAGACAACTGGTCCATTCTCGTATTTATACCGTCCCGCAATCGTGCAGAGACTCGCGCCGGTCACGTAGTTAAGCCCCTCGCGGACGAATGGAATTAACCGGCCGATTATATTCTCTAAGATAATTAATCCACTTACGAGCCGCATACGTGAGCGCAAAGCAGAATTGCAAAACCGACGTGCGACGTTACCGGCGTTACGTATTCCGAATCTCTCTGTCTTGCGTAATCCATAAAGCGCTTGATCACCCATTCCCCCGCTGCACGTTCGCACAGTTTTGAAGTGCATCGCGGCGATGTCTGCGCTCGCGGATTACGCCGCGACGAAGGAAAGTTCGCCTCAATTCGAGACGACTTTTCCCACTCGATCGAGCGGAGTCCGCCATCGCGAGTCATCTAACAATGACGACCGCGTGGCCGATGAAAGCTGTCGTTTCCCGTAAGAGTGCGCAGGAGGTTGACATCCGTCGGACAAAGCGCGACGCAGCAGAAAGCCGTTTTATTATCTTAAGATAATAACGAGGCCGGGACAAATTACTGTTGGCCCCGGCGCTAAACGCATCCCACTACCAAGATGAGGACTCATCTTCGCGGTACTCTCCAATTTTCACGTCGACGACACCCGCGGGGCGCAATTTGCGTTGCCAAGGGTCTTGTCAGGCCGTCGCTACGCGGACAGAACTCGCGCATCCCGCCAAAGTCGCCTGAAATATTCAGGCACGAGTCCGAGGATTCGGGCTCCACGTTAACACACGCTAGAGAGTCGCGAGCGGTGGCCTGGATGACCTTCTTGACGTCGGCCTGTTAAAAAGAGAATAGCGTCGGCCGCGCTGCAGGGCTTGACATTTCTAGGATTCTTGTATATCGATCGTGTTAATTCCGTCGCGGACGTCCGTTACGGGTACGCTGACCCTCTCTCGTTCAGATCCAGCGTGTGGCATCTAGGGCGACTGTTTCCTTTGCCCCTGTCGTTAGAACTTTCCCGAGCACATAGTTCTTTTTGTTTGATGCGAGCATGTACGTATAACGAAGGACGTTTGAGGATCTTGAAGAGATCTTCTCATAATTTTATCTCATTGTCAGTGTCTTTGACCGTCTGATAACACATCACCGTGTATGTATGTATATGTCGTATGAAAATGTGCACGCAATGGTAGCTTCCTCGTTACACAGTCGTCCGTTTGAGGTAATAGTAGACAAATTATTTATTCCCTCCGGCTGGCATATTTAAAACAATGTCGCGTGTAATGAACGTTCCTGCCGGTGCATACGCCGAAGATGTTTTGTGCGTCCTGCTGCTTCCATGCGCCTGGTATGAAATTCGACCAACAAAGAGGTTGCGCGCGTTTCTGCAGAATGATAGAAAATTACGACGTCAGAATCCTGTGGGAGCAGTTATTTTTCGGTATTGATAAGTAATCCCTCATGTCGCCGTACCTTTTGGAGCATTGGAGTACAAACTACACACCGATTGCCGATGAATTAATTTTCCATCGTAACATTGAATTTTGCAGATATGGCATTAGATAGAAACAAGAACGCGTCGATCGTACGTCACATTCGATTCACTATCAAAGCAATTATTTTGCTATTTTCCGACAGGACCGTAATGGGAAGAAAACTTGGACTGAGACGTGCGTCAACTTTAATTCGTTTTGTCCATAGTTTCGAAACCTACTGAAACCGGTTCACGCCCATAACGAGAATTTCTTTGTCCTCCGCGAGAGAGGACAGACGGAGGTACATTTCCTTCTGATGACAAAACCTCCCGGGTACCGAGATAATTTGTCCGTAACGACATAGAACCCCGATACAGAACAGCTTCGGTATTAAACGCGGAAACTTTCGTTTCGGCCAGATATACGTTCGCTCTATACCGGCACCCGTTGGGCGTGTACTTTATAACACATACGCGGGCGTAAATATTCCGTTACCCAAACTTTCATGCGCGCTACGAATGAGGGAAAAATAAAATAGGCATAATTATCGTCAGCGTCAGCGGCGCGCACGAGGCAGTGTGGTGTGGTAAACTTATTTTTTTTTTTTATTACCTGTACGTCAGACCGGTATTATTTATCGCCTCTCATCCGGGAGGACCCCCTACGCGCCATCCCCTGTGGTTTTATTGTATTATGTTTGCACCCGGAATTAAAATCGCACATGCGCCTGGACATAATGAAAATTTACTCCAGTCTCGTTCGCCCGAATAATAGAACGGGGCGGCGAGTGTTATGTTAAAAATTGCTCTAGTAACTGACACTAGGTGTCATATTCGACGAATATTCGCCGACATACAGGAATATCACACAATCGGCAAAGTAGACTTCAATTTTATAAGCCAAGTAACAGTAGACACTTTCCCATACGTGTGGCTACAGAAAAATGACACGCGAAAAGGATGACTATCCATATTCGCGGTTTCGCGACGCTTTCGTTTTCCACGGCGTTACCGGCATCATACTTCATCTTCTCGGAATCTTTTATGGCGCCTGTAATGCGAGCGACATGGAGAGTAATAAAAAGGATACGCGTGTCTGATACGCTTCGGCGCCTCGCACTAAAGTGAAATTGAACCGTATAAGAGAGACACAAGGGTTTGCCTCAAATATACCGAAAAATTGTTATCCGACGGTAGGCACTTGCACGCGCACACGGGCTGTAACGTTTAAGCCGCGAAATAAAGATTTGCCGCGGAAGTCGAAGCAGAGGCGGCCGTTCGGCAGATTTACATCGGGATAAGACGGGGAAACGCTTCGCGTCCAAAGATACGCCGCAATCGGATCATCTTCATGCGACACTGCATCTAGATATCCTTTGATAGACAACCAATATTATAAATTATAATATATTATAGATAAACAATATTATAGTCTGCAATGATTCGTTTGCCTTCGTCCAACAGCATTGCTCATAACAATTTCATCAATCTTTAATGATTCCACGCAATAAGAATAAGCATTGTCTTGGACCTACAGAGAATTTACTGATATTTCCGACCCGTATCGCACGTGTCGCCCGTTATGTTCATTTTTGGATTAACTTCCGAGCATTTCGGTGAGACAGCGGAGACAGAGATATACGGAGCGGATCTCCGGATAATATACAGACTCACCTCCTGACACGACGTCGGCTAAAATTGTGCGAGAGCGCAACCTGAGTTCTTGCGCTGGATTAAACGAAAAACAGCGTTCGCGAGGTTTTTTTTATTTCAGCTCTAGCTCTTCTTTCTTTTTTTTTTTGTGCCCCCGACCTATATCTCTTCCTCCGCGACAATAAACGTTGAAATATGCATCCGGCCCGGTTCTTTTCGGTGCCTGCGCTCTGAATTATTCCCCCGTACGGATCGAGTGCACGCCTATCCAGCACGCAAGCTTCGAGTTTTCTCGTTCCTTCCGTTGCCGAGACTCGCACGAGCGCGCTCGATCGCTCAACTTCTTACCCGTTCCCGGCTAACAAAACGACGCCGATAATGATGGTCGCGACGGCCGTCCGCGTCTCGCCCAGGTCATTTTCTACGAATTACGACGAATCCCGCGAGCCAGAACGAGATGAGGAAATTATGTCTTGTCATGCCAGCGGGTACGCTTAAGCGCTCAATTTGCCCGCTGACGTCTTAGACGGTTTAATCACCAACAGCTCGTAACATTAATCCGCGTCACAGAAAGGGTGCCCCTTAAGAAATTCTCGATTTTTCACGGGCCTCTCGCGGTCCAAATTGTCAATCCTAGCGTATAAGGTGTATTAGGCAGGTGTTCTTTTTGAAGATTTGAAGGCACTCCTTCGCATGCGACGCTGGTCGATTAGCTATCTAAAACGAAAGATATTTCGCTTCGGAAAATTGTTTATATGTCCGAAACCATTGAGAGTTCGGTGTGCATCGAGTGATCTGTTTTCAGCGCAAATTATCCTCTGTCGGAGGTATTCATCCGGGGCAAAAGAAATTTTGTACGTTTTCAGCATTTTTCGACCATCCACAATATCCACGATTTTCTATATGACATCTGGAACATACTTCAATTACTCTTTTTTCGTTTCACTTTGTGTGTGTGTGTGCGACAACGGTCGGAACGTTGTGCCATGTCAAAAGGCAGCGGGTTATTGCTTTTTTTTCGCGAGCGTCGTGGAATGGGTAGTAAATTCACAAAGTATTTGATTAGGATGCAGATAAGTCTGCAACGGCTTTAGCTGAATTAAACATTTGTTGCGACGAAACTTGTCGCCGTAACGTTAGCCGCGTTTTCCCCACTTTTGACGGGAACCGTCGCGAATACTTAATAACCCCGTCTCTCGTTACAAAAGCGTCCGCATCAGCGCGCCGCGATTTCGTGAAATGTACCCCGCAAACGTATTTGTTCGCAGGTGTAAAATGTTGCACCGGTGGTTTCCCACTTCGTTAGGCCGATCAAAAAATAACGTTTTCGCATTTGAGCGCGTAAAATATGCACGTCGCGAATCGCGGTCTACGTGCAACTTTCTGCGGCGAGAAATATTGGGGAGAGACGTAAAAACAGGCGTGACGTATGGTACGACATGAATATTTTCGTCCCGGCAATTGTTTCGCGCGGAGTTCTCGATAGTATCGACGGAATCCAGCCGAATCGTTGAAACTGGTTGCGCGTATGGATGATGCGCGAGTATTGGTTCGCTGCAGAGTTCATGTGCGTTACACTGAGCGTACGGTGTTCGACAGAAGTTAACAATATCCGTCACACGCAGAACTTCGACATTAGATGTTGAGAACGGTTCGGCCACAGTTTACTCAACTTCGTGTCGCGGAGCACTGACCGTTAAAGCACACATCCGATACGCGAACGCGAAGTATAAATATAATCGGCTAAAAAATCTTGTTACGTACTTTATGGCAGGGGCTATCGGTAAGGTTGATGGAAAACACGAAATCGTTCACGGAATAAGGGGCGGCAGCGTATCACGTCTCGTATGCGAAATGAACTTACCACACGAAACATGAAGCGCGTGTCGTAATAAATGCTGCCCGTGTGGCTACATCGTTGGCTTTAATCGTTACGTTATACGACTCGTCTTGCGTAGATATCCACGAAAATCGGCAGCGTCGCGTCGGCGGTAATATCGCGAGTTTACTCGCCACCAGCAATTTAAGTTATCGTCGTGACTCTGTGTTAATTTACATCCGCCGAAGCGGCACCGCTAAGATTCCAGTGCGTCCTAATTAGTCTTAGATTGAGTGCTACGGTGCTTTCTGTATACATAGTCCGGTGAGCTCCGCTTTAATGCGGCTGGCTTTAATGCGGCCGACTAATAGTTTCGTCCAGGTCCATTATGGGAAAATATTAACATAAGATACTTTGACTAAGGCCAGCTGGTTGATCGGAATTGAATTGTCTGGGGAAATTGATGTTGCCATCGCGAGCTAATCAGTGTACCGTTCTCGTGTGCGCGATGAGAAAGAGCAACACGTTTCGTTTGCATTACGTCGCGCAGGACTTAGGAAATTCATATCGTCGAATTAAACGGCCACCGTCGACGGACGAAACCGCTAATGCTTTCCAGTTTCGATCGAGGAAGTTGAAACCGTGCCAAGCACTTGGCATGAAAGGAGACGCGAGTGCTCTTTTAAAATCATTCGCCGCGTTCGGAGATAAGGAAAGGGCCGCTCTTGTATTTCACTGAACACGTCGGCAATTATTGATGCAGCGGCGAGATTAAGATTATTTTGGGTTTTTGCGCACGATACGGCATATCCGCCGCACGAAACGCGGACAACGCTCGATGCGCTATGAAATTGGTAGATACTGCATTATTATCCGACTCGGGACGGATTAAAGATTCGCAACGACGTCCTGCACGTCAATGTCAATATCCGCTGATCCTCAATTCAAGTTCTGGGTAATGTGCTGTAACGTCGGCTACAATATGAAAAGCCAGACATTCTCTCCACTATCCCGCGACTCCCATGTGATCGACCTGCAAGTAGTACGAGTCGGCGGTATGCGCCTACGCGCCAGAACGCAAAGTTTCGCGTGCTGTTCATCGAACATTTTCAGGCATGACTACTTTCACCGCCGCTTACGAATGTTCGCCGAATCAAGCGGGATACACGAAAAAAGTACGACGATTCAGAGTCTGCGGATTGAAATTTAGAAAGGCAAAGGAGCGTTTCGCACAAAACTGCCGCATTTTTCAGCTTTACAGTTGAAATATTCATGGCTCTCGAACGAGCAATTTTTGAGCTTCAATAAACACGGCCCGTCAAGTGGCGACGTAGCAATCGAACTTAATGCCATACCCTCATAAAGCATTCCGTGCTGCGGTTAATTTCGCTTCTGATTTTCCAGCGAATTTCCATGTAGCGGAAACGATGTGTTCTGTGCCGGGGCGCGCGCTCGCGCGCAAGGTCGACGGAGGGCGAACTGTGGATGCGTAGATATAATAATCCGTTCAAGGATCAGCGGACAATCGATTTTCGTTAGCAAAACGAATGCACATTGGCGCACGAGAGGGCGCACTGTGGTCGGCTGGCAAAAAAGTTGAGCCGCGAGTTTACATGCGATCGGTGCTCGATATCGCGAAAGCTACGACGCCGAAAAACGCGAGTTTATAAATTATCCGAGAGCATATTGTTCGAACACGTCCTGCGTCCACCACCGTTCGCCCACTGTTCGCCGCAAACAGTTTCTCTTATCGCGAACATGACAGTTGAGCAACGATCTTTGCCACCGAAGCGTGCATCGTCTATCCTCGCGGCGACAGAGGAGAGGTGCAAGAAGAAGAGCGTTTTTTGCGGACCTTTAAGTTGTCCCAGGAAAAGTTTAACAATGAGCTCTACCGGCTGAATTACGAGATCGCGCGTTATGACTTCTAGGAAGTGGTAGACGGAACATAATGGTCTTCCAGGACGGGGCGTACCGGCGTACGCGCGCGTCCTGCAGAAACGAATCTCCGACGCTTTTATTTGAATTTTCGCAGAGGCGAAGCGATGTGGTTCGGTGAAAAATTACCTGTCAAGCGGCTCCGAAACCATTTTGCGCGAGAGAAAGGGTACAGCAGCGTGAAATGAATCGCAGAAATCGGAATGCTTAATAAAGGCGCTGAATTCTCCATTGATGGAAAAAGGACAAAAGCAGTGGAGGAATGTGTATGTCTGTGAAGGCGTTTGTGTGTGAGTGGGAGAGTGAAAGAGTACGTAAAAGCCGAACTTGTCGTTCGATTGGCTGTTTGATGTTAACCCGACTGAAACCTGCGACGGTCGATCAATTACGGAATTTTTTTTCCGCTGCGCAATAACAAATTCCGCGACTCCGTTGTTGTAACAAAGTATCGTATTGCGTACAGTCGCATAGTGTCCTATACTACTGAAACCTTGTAGAGCTTCTAGATTATATTTTCGTTACTAGTGTCTTCTTTATGGCACTCTTACGTAATATCTGCTAAGCATCCAAAAATATCCAATGAACGACAATGAATTTTTTGATGAGAAACGTCTCGGAGTAATTGGCTATTTGAAATGCACGATAGCCGAGGTGTAAACGAATACGAGGATGGCTCGCATCGACCAGTACGCAAACACGATAAATTGTCGGGCGGATAATTCACAACATCCGACGCCCCTGATTCCATTACTCTCTTTTCGCGGGAAATTGCGGTTCGCTATACTCGGCCGTGCGACAGTGGAGAGGGCGAAGAAAGAGGAAATAACTTAAATCAACATCCGCCGCTGTTGTGGACGCATAATACGCTCTCGTGATTAGAAATAATAGCAAGGTTCGTGTCGTCGTATTTCCATAATGCTGCGCACGTTAAATACGCGCAATCGTGCTGGCACCCCGCGCAAACCCGTGCATCACCATGGACTACGCGATCCGAGCTCGACGTATTTGCATATACAGCCGTTAAAGTAGTATTACACTCGTAACCGTAAGTCCGACAATTTTGCGCAGGAAGTAAAACTGCTAAGCGCATGATTTACGGGTCCTACCCACGTTCCGGCTGTCTCACATCGGGAACGAGCATATTCCATTTATCAGCAACACGGCCCTCGGGCTGGAATATCCGCTAAGACGACTGAAAGAGTTTCGCCAAACGCGGCACGTTTGCAGCTGCAAAAATGCGCCCGGTAAAAACAATGATAAAGAGGGCAAACGTTGGAAGTGACTGTTTAAACTGTGTCACAATGCAATACATTTAACGCTGCACAGTTAACAGTAAATACACGTCCATCGCGCCTATTGCTGATATTTATATAACATGGAAAGTAGCATGCGATAAAAGCTGCGTGTACTAATCGCAATCAAGACGCAAACGTCACTTCTAAAGCCGGATCGAGCGACTTCGGTGCGATTAAAACAGCCGACGATCGGAGTCGGGTGAAAGTCAGCAGCGACTCCAGATAAAAGTAAAATCCTTTGAGACCGGATCACTTTCGCGCACTCTCATTCCTTCCATTTGTAGCCCATTTTCTGCGCTTCCAGGGACAGGGCGCCGGATAGTTCTATCTCACGGATAAGCCATTCGTCAGATAAATGCCAGGAATGACATTGGGGACAATTCCGTATCGATCCTGTTTCGTTTCCCCTCCGGCCTGCAAATTTAGCATCTGCCTCGCTCACCTTCTTTCTCCCTCTTTCCGCTGCCGGCTTCACCTCCGAGACTTCGAAATCGCATTTTAGAAGTAGACAGCGAGTAATGGAGGAAAGCTGGGACAGACACACATATAGCATAGGGGTACGTGGGGGTAGGTCTTACTTTCGCGCGCGCACACGCCCACGCAAACGCGAAAGTACACGGTGATGCAAGAATGGGAAACGTTCGAAAGAGAAAGACGAAATGTGTGTACGCGATCGCAGTCTGGGGAACGCAGAATAGGGCTAGAATGGATTGTTCCGATAGAGTCGCGGAGATTCAGGATTCAGGTACTAGAACAGTTTCCGTCGATCATATGTTTGCACATCTATAGCTCGTCCGATACTCTCGACGTTCATTCCGAATAATCCAGGCGCCGCAAATTCGCCTTCCCTCGTATCGATTTGTAACTCGCATGAAGGGCTCCGCTATTTTCTTCATAATCTGGGCTGTACGCTACTTTTGCCCGTTGAACCGATTCTACCCTCGTTCGGGGTAGTTCACAGTTTAATCGAACGCCTCCCGACATAGTTCTCACCGATTTAGCGTCGCGAGGAACGCGATCGACGCGGACGTAGGCGCGTGGTTATTCTCGCTGCACTAGTCTGCCCCTTCCATTCGTATCTCCTGCCACGTGTCGAGAAACAGGAGTTCGCCATTACCATTCAGGGTTCGAATCACGTTTAATCGAGTAGCTCGAAACTTACTTCGTACGGATTTAAAATAACGAGGGGCGGGGTCGATGTGGGCGTGTGGTATTTCGCCTATAATCCTATATCCTGACGTACCTTGGTCTTCGAAAAACGAATTCTATTCCATTCGCGGAAGTTAAACCCTGTATACGGAGCTCCCTGACGTCAGCCGACGTCTGTGTGTGTGTGCGCGCGTGCATCTACGTGTACAGATATATAGCAGTTTACCGCAGACTTCGTCGCGCTTACCGCACCACCATGCACATTTGGCGGTAATCCTGAAAGTAGCACGACTTCCGTCCGCTGAGTTCAGCTAATTTGGAGCATCGAGTAATACGTTCCTCTCGCCCTCCGCCTCGAAAACCACGTGAGTTATAGCGGGAAAATATCGTAACCGACCTGTCGTAATTTCTGACTCTTTCGCGTGTCTGTCCCGTTTCACGTAAGCTCTCAGAAAGGAAGAGATGCGTTTCGCTACCCTCTTTGACTCGTATCCATGTCGAATGATATGTTTAGCTGTTCGTTGGAAGACGCGACGCTGGTGGAAGAGACGCGCGCAACAAGCGGTGGGAAGTGGCATCGTTCGACATCAAATCCTCGTCGAGTCGGCCATCTTTTCCCGTCGTAGAAGATGAACTCGCGAGGTCGACCCTAAAACGATCTGTTGCCTCTCGGCAATGGGAAAGCTTCCTTCATAAGAGCTCACAGCGAACTGAGAAGGCGCACGTCTTGTCTCGCGGCTTCGATATTGGCGCGAGCAAGCTTCGCAATATCGATTCATCGCTATCCGTTCAGTACTCGCATGAATCATAAGAACTGCTCGCAAACGATGTTAGAGGCGAAGCTTTTCATGTCCCTTAAAATCCCCCAACGCCGTCCACGATCACGTAATGAAAGACACGATCGCAATCTAGTAGATTTACAGTTTAATTGCTACACGCTAACGCAAGTCCACGCTTAAAGGCTATCTGCTACGCTACGATTTTTATAGATCAAGCAAAGTGCGCGAACGTGAATCATTAGACATGACGGTGCGTCGCTTGAAACGCTGCTGACGTAGAAACATGTACATCGTCACGCGAAGGTCAAAACGTTAAACGCGTAAAACAGCTTTCAAATTTTAAAAATGGTGAAAAAGTTCAAAATTCACTATGTTTATATTTTATTCCCATTAAGTTCTTAGATACTCAAAAAGCTTCCCCAATGTCGCGTCTCACGCCTTACGATTCGCTCGCTTCATGAGCCTATTCGTTTTCCGAATAATCTTTGACAGCCCCCACGCGAAATTTGTTTAAATTCGTTCGTGTTATTAGGGTCGCACAGTCGAGGGGTCGAAGTCGAGACGACGACGTCACGCGCGATGGCTCGACGCTAATGACCGAAGTCGCAGTGGGGGAAGAGATATATAGCACGGGATAAATGCTTTATTCGACGAGCGTACCCATTGGTCTCCCGAAACGTTCCCGCGGATCTGTCGTCGAAGTGGCGAACGAATATTGAAATATGGCGCGCGTTTTGCGGACTCAATTGCTCGGAACATGGGGCTGGCCACCCTTTACGATGCCGACCTCATCGAGATGTCACGCATCGCATGTTAGTCGGGCGTACACGAAAATGGCCGCGAGGCACCCTCTCGTAATGAGATTGCATTCTTTTTCCGGACGTTGTAACGTGCACGGCGAGTAATTAATGGCCGTCAATGACACGGCTTGTACCTATTATACGCGTTCATCTAGAGTTCGCTGAGTATGGTGTCGAGATTACAATGGCCAGCGGGTTTATTCATAAAACGCGGACGAGATGGTTGCCGTTGACTCGCGTGCCGAGTGAAATAACACCCTTTTCACGTAGTCATTTTCAGAATAATGCGTCAAATGCCTGGCCGTGTCGCTGGATGAGAGCTATTAAACGTTTATTCGTCGGGCTAAATGAACAGACGCCGGTATAAAACGTATTCGTGTTACCGATTCCATGTTGTCGAACGAAAGTCTATAACCCGTACGAATACACAAAAGTTGTATATATATATATATATATATATATATCTGTATATATATATATGGTAACACACATGTACATATTGTGTTAAAGTTATATATAAGTTCCGTTGAGCGACATGCTTGTGACTGTGCCTTTTTAAACGCAACGATAACGTTTGCAGTTTTGCGACAAATACTTGAGTGAAACTGAGATTGGTATTCTTCTTTAGCTATTACATTAACGGCACCGAGTTTAAATGTGTTTTTAAGAAGCAACACAGCATGTTATTTATGAGGGCGGCGAGTAGAGCTAATGCAAGTACTTCCCCCCTCCCGTGTTACCTGTCAACCGTCGCGACCACGAGAATGCACCCGCTCGCACGTCGCCGGAAATGATTAGCAAATTACATTACGTTAAACAAAGTTGTTTTGTTCGCGGAGCGCAGTTAATTACGGGCGAAATAAAATTTATGAGACCCCGGAAGCCCTACCCTCCGTCACGCTACGACCGTAACTCAGGCCGACGTCGCATGAAGTGCGTGGAAAACGGAGCTTATAGCGAACCCATTCGGAAAAGGGTACTCGTACGGTCCTCAAAACGTCTCTTGAGCTTTCCCGCTTTCCTACTATTTCGTTCTCCCCAACGCTGATCCTGCTGTATCTCTCTATCGACATCTGGCAAAATATTTATACCGCTACCGGAATTTCCAACCGAGGAGCATATAGTATGGAGTTACGTAATTTCAAATTGCCAATACATTTATGCAGCGATATATATCAAAAAAGCACATCTGTTCTACGTTTACCACTTATTTGATCGCACATCCTTATACGAAGCATACCGGCTCTATCTCACGATGTCGTAAGTTTCACGAAGATCGCGCGATTGACAAAACATTTCGCACTGCCAGTCGAAGTCGACGCCTGTTTACTCACCCGTATCGATAGCGGCAGTTTTTGTTGGCGAGGAGCGCCGTTATCGGGCTTACAGCCTCTCAGTGGAAACGTACCTGCAACGGAAGAGGATTAAATTAATGCATGCCGTGAATTCAATCTCGTTCGCGGACACGCCGCTCGTTGCAACGATCGGCGTAGGCGAACGATGAAATTTGTCTCAACGATGCGGGAGCACGATAGGGAATGGAAAATATAATAGGAACGACCGTTTCCTCGGTTTCCAATTAGGCCACGAGCACAACTTTCGCACCGAGCGCGCTGGCAGAAAATCGCCCGTCGTTGCTAAAGCAAATTACATCTTGTTGCTGCACTTTTAATTTCCGCTTGATTCGTTACGCGAACCACGCCTAGGGGACGCGTAGGTGGAAGCATCGATATCTCGTTGGACTCTAAAAATCTGTTTGTCGATGGTTTTTTGCTGAAGAGGGTCGCCGTTGCAGGCCTAAGCAAGAAGCGAAACTTGCATAAGCATACGTTGCACTTTAAAACTGCGCCGATGTACGGAGTTTTGTTTGGCTCGCGCTTGCATATTCATGAATCATCGCGATCCGCCAATAATTCTGACCTTCGATGGTTGGTCAGATAATTCATCGACGACGGCGTGGGCGTAATCTTTGAACAACGTCAATCTCTGTTTTTCATTGGTGTATTGACACGAATACTTTGTGCCGTTTGCCCTGTACTGACAGTCGGGGTAAAGCAGAATGATAAGAAAATGGGAGAAAATCGGAGCAAGCATCAGTTCGACCTTCCTGATTGAATACGCCGCCCAGTCGACACAGTTAATCGTTTGTTTCAACAATTAGAAAGACAAATTGAAGTCACGGAACCGGCATCCGTCGGTGTTCGCAATGTTTACTCTGTCATTTAACTTTAGCCGCGCCAGGTTAACTATGACGATTTGCCCCGCCATCGTGCCAATTATGATTCGCAGAACAACAAGCCGCTAACGGGTTCCCAACTTTTGATTGCTTCGCAGTAGGTGACGCTTTAGAGAACACCGGCGATAAACTGAATTCCCCGGCGAAGTTGCATTTTACGCAACGTTATGGATTTACGTCTGTTGGCGTATTCACTGTTTCACTTAATTAGCTTCCAGCTGTGCAGGGAATACGTCACTGCTGATCTCCGACACAATGGCCGGCGATGTTAAAGTTGCGACAGTATTCGGACGCATCTTATCGATGATGAAAACATTCGGATGCAAGGCCTGACCCAGCTACCCCTGCGGCCGGATCGCATCTTGATATTATTCCGAAAGCTCGCGTAACAAGAAATTCCTACGAAACCAGTTTACGATCCACTCAACTCCTTCTTCCCGACCTCGTTAATTCGTTAAGGTCTTTATGCATTAAACGGAGACCGAGTAAAAGTCTTGCCCACAGTGAAGTTGTGAAATTCCTGCAAAGCGTGCTTTTGTACAGTCGGGGAAATGGGGAAACTATAATAATCTTCATATTTAAGGGGCGAAACAGTACTTTTCACGTCTTTCTTTTTCTAGCTGTATCTACGAAACTGTTGCACTTCACTTCGCGGCGGACATATTACATTTGCCCGGTCTCCCTTCACGAACTCTGAGAACTTGAAATTGCGCAGCTGTTTAATGCGGACTTTCCTAGTAATACTTTGACCACTTCTACTTCCCGCGCGTTTAATTACCCCTGCGCGGAAGAGCGGAAATTTTCCGGCAATTTCGACGTCGTTTTTCGGGCTTACCAAGGAATTCGCACGGTCAAAGGTCAGTCACAGCCCATCGTGCCCGTTCTTCTTGGCGCACGTACTCAGCCGTCCCGCGCACGTTCCTCGCTCCCTGTTATGCATATTTTACGCGCTACGTGTTCATATTCGCCCGCGTCGGATTAGATTTGACGCGCACCATCAATTCGTCCGTCGCGAAGCGGACCGTGACCACGGTGCTGATTATGCGAGACGTTGCCCGACAGTGGAGGCACCGATTTGTCTTGTCGTTACCTTGGACGTGGACTAGTTACGCGACGAAATGCCGCCGGTAATTAGCCGTGATCGTCAGAATGTAGCGCGGTCGAGAAAATAATGGAAATCTCGGCTACGCAATGCTGCCCCACATAACAAATAAATCCTATTTCTAAGTCGAGTATAAAGCGCCCGCACCTGGAGCAATCTGCCGGCCTGCAGTCTTATCTGCGCGCGAAATGAAACATTTGCCAGTACGTCGCCTATCGCTAAATTGATTCTGTCATGCTTTTTACATTCCTCGCGAAACAATGACTGTCGTTTTCCCGTCGTTGACGTTACCGCGACGTTGAGATTTCCCGCGCGCACGTATATGGCGCCGTTCATCGCGGCGTAAATACTCGCATGAGATTTCACGCTCAACCCGAAGGCAATGTAAATTCAATTTCAATTAGTCGGAAGCCAGATCGGCGATGCGAGCATCGCGACACTCGGTACGCGGGCGAGCGTTGATTATTATTTACACAGCGCTGCGCAGCCACGTGGGCTCTCACGTTTCGACGTTCGACAGACGTCCAAACATTCGTGATGTCGCGCATGATAACGGCGCGGAATTTCGGCGCGCGCCTCACAGCCGAAGCGCAAGGAATTTTCCCTTAGATATACGCGGCGCGGTGTTAAAATAGCACCCGCCACCGATGTTTCGTTTCCGCGTCACTCGCTCCTCCTTCCGTATCGTTCTCGCTGAAAGTTCGTTGTTAGTTTGCCAAGAAGTGCAATGGACAGTAACAAGGCGCGCCTTAACTGCACGTTCCCGCCAGACACCTTTATAAGACATTAGCGACGAAAGAGTCTCGCGTCACAAAATAAGCGCGCTATAACGTAACGTCAGCGCGATCGCAGGAGGATTCACTCAAATCATCCTCTCGAATCTAAAATCTCTCTACTATCTTGTCTAAGTGGGGCGAAGTCCAATTGCAGCGAGTGCACCTGCACGGGCATCGGTAAACAGTGGCCAAAAAGGGCAACCTTCGCAGGATCGGGACGAGCGGCTACTGGGAGGAGAGTGTATACGCTTTCGACTTGAGTGATCAGAAGTTCAGCGTTGCAGAAGGCCGAGCGAGGGGAAGTTGGGATCCGCTGGGAAATAAATCCTTGCCGATCTATACTACTTTGGGTCGCAGAGCGCGAGCGTCTCCAGTTAAGGCTTTCCCCGCAAATCCGACTGCCGTTTGGGAAGAAACGTACGAAAAGTGGCTGGGATTCATCGGGGGGAGAGATGGCGAGAACAAGAAGTACAACGAAAGTCGAACTTCCCGTTCGAACTGATGGGACGTGACGTTCTCGATCGTTCCCATGTGTTCATGCCTAGCGTTCTTATCTCATCTGCTGTCTGACGTACCGATAGCTCCGCGTCAATGATAAAATCTTCTCGGGACAGATATCTTTTCTTACGAGGGAACTCACGGTGTACGACACGTTTGACGATGTCGGTCGAATGGCTCGACATTAGTCATCTTGCACGTCGAAGTACGCGCAAGCCTGAAACCGTCTTCGCAGAAGTCGGAAAAAATGGGACGCGACGTGTACGACGATATTCCTTCGCGTCGACTCGGCAAGTCAGAGAAGGGTCCGATGTAGTTCGTAACAATCGGATTATGTTGTCGGAAAAGGAGGCCGGTGCTTTGAGACGGATAAAGAACGGCGCGGAGGCTGACTGGCCGTGACGTACGACACACCTGTAGCACCGCAAACCCTTTGCCCAGCGGCCACGTTCGTCCTCGGCGAACGAGGTCGACAGTTCTGTCACGTACCGATGGAAAAACGTGCCCGCTGAAAACCATCGCCGAGATGCCAGATCCGACCGACGTCAGCAGCGTGTTACGGTTTCGGCGAAATTTCGTTTCTACGTGGCGTCGGAGAAAAAGCCCAGGAGCCGATGAAACCTCCTACGTACAGTGGCAACGAAAAATCCTCGGCGAAATGATGAACGACCACCGATAAGGTAGCGTCGTTCATCGATTCATCACCGGTACGATGAAATCTCGTGCTGTGCAGGTTAATTTTAAGACGAATCAGCGAAGCGCCCAGTGGCTCCGTGCACTTCACTTTAATTGCGCTTGTTGAATCGTTACGTAATGAGATTTCATCCGATTTCCGCAGCCGCTAATTGGCACCGCGAATTTTCGCGAGAATCCGCTTAAAACTTGTCCTCAACGCGGAGGACTGAAATGCGTCATTACGAGTACAATCGTCGCCATGAAAGAGCATACTCGTGCATTCGAACGAGATATACTTATTAATTTTCTCACGCGTTCGGCGCTGTTCCCTACTTCAGAGTAGAGACACTATAATAAGAGACTGGACACGAGACAGCCACTTTTGATTGGTCCGCCATTTATTGTCTTTTCCCGCTAATTTTACACATATGAACGTCACAAATTTATATAATCACATACATAAACAAAAAACTTAATAACCCAATACATACACATATGAACGTAAAAAATCTATGTAAACATGGGTAAGAGTGAGATAGAATGAAATAGTAGAAAGTCGATATATCTTTCTCTCTCATAGGATTAAGACAATACATGGCGGACATTGGCTCGTGTCCAGTCTCTGATTATAGTGTCTCTACTTCAGAGCCGATAAATAATTAGCGAAACGCTGTAGCACTGCCGCATCGGCCAGTGGGTCATAACGAATCCATTAATATGCGGCGAAAAGCTATGAAGATCCGCGGACTCCTGCAACGTGCAATTGCCATCTCGTCGGCCTGCCGTTGAAAGCGGCCTTAATATTTCACGACACCTTCGTTAAAATACGGAAAGTCTAACTGCGCTTTTTTTTTTGCCGCCTCCCTGAATGTGCCATCACCCGCGACGGTATTCTCGCGCGGTCCCGAAGGAAAAGCGCGCTCGTTAAAGTAGCAACTAAGGCGGAAGAGTTAACGTTACGGCGAAGCACGGGAGTTTCGTACGGCGTAAACATAACTGCCAAGCCGAGAGAACAATGAGGGTGCACTGAGGGCAGTTAATGCCGTTGCAATTTTCAGAACCTTCCAGCCGCGAGAAAGAATTTGCCGCTAACGATTTAACCGCAAGCGTCATCGGCCAGTATTGGGCTTTATTAAAGTTGTTAATGGGGGACAGCTCTGAATGGGAGAGGAGGACTTATAAAGTGCGTCGGGCATCTTTCTGCCGTAGGTCCAACGATTCGATCGATACTTCGACGCCGGGCATCCGTGTCACTTTGCGGCCGTCCTTCTACAGTAAGTATGCTAATTTGACCGCGCCGGCCTGGCTTTTATGCGTCTCGCCATTTTCTATACAGAGTTAATTATTTTGAATTGCGACTTGAGTGCACTCACGGCGACTCCGGCAAATCGAGTTCATTATATCGCCGCGCCAGGCTCTTAGAGGAAAATAACTTGCAGCGTTCTTTCGCGGCGAGACGAACTCTCGGCTTCGCGTTGAACTGCCGGACGCGGGGTTATAAATGAATTACGCGGATGCGTCTATTATTATTGCTTCGTCGAGCGGAGCGATACAGAGTTTTCGTTGAGCGGGTACACATAGCGAGATGAAAACGTGAGTGGAAGGTAAAAATCGGGCGCAGCTGGTATAGCTCCGGCAACACCCTCATTTCGAAGGAATACATCCCCGATAACCGCGGCCGGCCATTATTTCTGCAACGCTGCATGCTATTCGCCCGATGATTTTAACTCCCTGAGCAGCGGCGTTGAACAGATAGAAGGATGGCGAAGACTGAATGTATCCTCGTTCTCCCGGAGCCCCGCCCTCGTCTAACAATCTCAAGAAGGCTCTTAATAAAACGGCCCGGGCCATTCTTCATCAGGCTCGATGTATCGCCCCGACAGGTATTGATTTCATCTCGAGTTCCAGCGTCGGCTGGCAACGAATAATAATTGCAACAAGTAATGGGATAGTTGCCGACAAAATAATTGTTCCGTGGATCATGGACAGATCCGAGTTAATGCCTCGACTACCCCCCTCATCACGGCGACGAGGCATCAACCGCGCTATCGCTTTCAAATTTCCCGTAATCTCTAGCTATTTCAATCTGCTTCATTATTATTCGTCCGAAAATATCGAAGTAATCCGTTTCTGGTCGTCCGAAGGACGTCCCTCATCGTTATGGAAACTTTATTCCCCGCAGAATACGTCATAATTCATTCTCGAGCTGTTAATGTAAGACCTTCGGAGAAGACAAAGGGAAGGCTATTCACGAGTGCGGCTCAGCTTAGTGTGTACCGAACTCCCGCGGAGTTTTAATTAAATCTGATACGGAAAGTAATGTGCCGGCACTCAGCTCCGTTCTGTGCCTCGTCCGCGACCGAGATTAGATCGTGAAAATTGACGACCGCCCCCGCTATGTAAAGACAAATTCGCTCTGTACCGCTGTACCCGTGCCTTTGTTTCAATCCTCACTATCATCAATTGAAGAGAAACAAGAATCGTTACGTCAAAGAAGGATAACAATGCCGCCGGATGAGATGAAAATGTGAGCCCTCTCCCAATCAATCTGCCTTCTTTCCTTCTCATGAAAAATCTCGGCTTTCTTCGTCTTTGGACTTTCCTCACAACGTTATGCGCTTCGTGGAAAATGGGAGAAGAGTGTGCGCCATCAATATTCGTTCCCCCGTAATACAAAATTATTGTAAGGCAATGAGGTTACGCGCGTCAGACTGGCTTATGTAACAAATGCAACGGTGGACATCGTGTCGGTGGGGCTTTGGGGCTTCGACCGGTCAAGACGCGATTGGAAATATGGACGTGCTGAATTCCTGACAGCCGACAAAGCTTCCGGGCGTGATGCGAAAGCAAAACTCGTCCTGGACGGAGCGTCGAAATTAATGACGGCAAGCGGGAACATTGATTCCGTTCGTTTTCATCGTTGATCGGCTTCGAACCCTGCCGAGAAATAATGCGAATAAGTGAATCCGAACAATAAACGTTCCATCGACGCGCTTTAATTACGATTCAGTAACGAAGAATCCAATCGGTCGGCAAAATTTTTATAAAAGTCAATGGGTGCCGATGTAACTGCCGCCGTCGTTATGCCGCGATAATTAATAGATGCGATGAGTATTTAAAAAGTGTGTGCCGAACGTAATAACGCGTATTCCCGGCGCAGCGTATACTTATGATCGACGCGTGAATAATGGCAGGATATCGAATACCAATTATCAGATATGGAAATATAAGGGCTGCCGAATTAATTTATACTGCATACGTGATTGATGGATCGCTTCTGGGAAAAATTAAATGTCAGAGGGTGCGAGCAGATACTTTTACACTGCTGCTCTACGTTTCTGCATTCAGCAAATTTAATTAATTGACGTGGATTGGATAGAATTTTTCTTCTTTTTCTTTTTATTAATCATTTCACGTCCGATCAACTTCATATGAGAGTTACAGGCGCCAATGGACAGATTCGTTGCAAACGATACCGTCCGTTTGATTTCCGCAAATCGTTGCTGCATCAGCTGTGAAAATTCCGGACAGAGCAAGACATGCCGAAAGGTGAATATAAAGTACCGAACGGAACACATTACATTTCGTATGCGATCACACCTGAATTCATTCGTTCAGTCGTTTGCACAATTGAGCTACTCTCGCGCGAACTCGCAAAACGCCATTATAAAGGCAACCACCTTATTGGCTTGGCACAGAGTTGTGCGTACTATCACCAGCTTGAGCTCAGACAATCGTGGCTATTGTAGGGCTTCGTCGGGTACGGTAAGGAGTTCGAGTAAATTCCAATTAAAGAACACGAATCCGTCGAGAAGAGCACAGTTCGCCTCGGTATCATCTTCGACTGTCTTTTCATCTTCTTCGACTGGTTCGTAAAGTGGCATGGAAGATGCTCCATCGCAAAACGCCTTTCGCCACAAACGGACGTTTGCCAGCGTCCAAGAGAGAGGAAGGAATGCGGAGCGAACCGATGGAGACCGGGAGAAAGCGAGAGAGGCCACGGCTTTTGATCCCCTTTATTATTAATAAAGGCGCGGTCGTCGTCACTTTTGTGAATTCAGCCTCGTCCCCTACCTTTTACAGATTCTCTTCTCGGAATCTCGCCAACATCTTCTCTCCCAGTATATGCAATGACTCGCTCGAGATTTCTAAAATTGAGCAGCTGGAGGCTTGCGAGAGAGAGAGAGAGAGAGAGAGAGAGAGAGAGAGAGACAGAGGAATCTCGGCGAATATCAGCCACTTCCTTTCTCCATCTGCTCAAATCGAATATCGCAAATGGACATGGAAGGGTCTGCCTCTCGAGGCACGCGCCATTATCGTGCGGAGCGTGGAAGCATTTCGTTTAACCCCTTTTATTCCCGTCCCCTTCTATCTCGCACAAAAGGCCCACAATTCGCCTGGGCTTGATTTATTAACCCGCGTGCCTTTCAAGTTCACCTCGATATCGGCGTATAATGCCGACTCCGCGTGCCCATTCGTCGACGACAATGGATCCGGGATCTCTATATTTGCTGCCGCCTAATATTTCCTGCCGTGCCGACTCGTATCCTCGCCGTTCTGCGGACTCCACGAGAGCAACAAGACTGTATCGCACGTTTCTCTTCTTCGCATTTCGGCGCGGTCGCGCGACCAGCCGACCGTCCGGGCGGAGGAAATTTATTCGGGTACCTAATTGGCTCGGCAATTGATACTTATTAAGGACGCCGACGTGTCGCATCCAACCGTAGGTACGTTACGCCGCTTTTTCTCCTATGTTCGTTCGCCGAATCGGAAGAACAGGTGCCAATTAGCAAAGTGGAGCATCTCGTTGCGGGCATTGTCTTCCTAATTGGAGTGCGCTGTGCTCCTAAACGCGCATGATTAAACGTAATTTTCAGGGGAACACTTTTTTTTCCCCGTTTCGTCTCGTTCGTTCGCGAGGAATTTTCCGCTGCAATCGTCTTGTTACCGGCGGCGATCGGCGACTTTTCGAATGGCGGGTAGAGTGCGTGGCGTGCAACGAATCGGCTTGGCGAATGTGCGAGGCTTGGAGTGTAACGCACGCATATGCAACGGTCCAATGTGCATGGAACATCGTTAGATACTGGGCGCGATGTAAAACGTACGGCTTGCGCGGCAGCGTATTATTTCGCGCGTGTGCGCGCCGGCCAGATTTGTTTCCGCCATTTCCGATATCTGCTTCGTGCGCCAGCTGTAACTCTCATTCCGCTGCATGCGCTGCGTGTTTTTCGTATCGTCCCGATCTCGTCCGATGATTTACTAACTTTGCTAATGCCGTATTTGCCGCGCGTACACTTTCCCATACACAGAATGTACGATACTTACGTTAAACCTTTGTAATCCTTCGACATCGAAGTGATGGGAGCTTCATTATAATCGCATACTTCATGCTTGCTTCGAGTTAACTATTTCCGTCAGCGACAAAATTTGTCATTAATCGCTGATAACGTAGTAATGCCGGCTTAGACCGGTGTGTTTCTTTCGAAAGAAGAAGGTAACTCCGTTATACGGTATTAAAAGTTACAGGACAGGTGCTCGCGCGACCGTACAATTTTCACTTTCGATACTCTTAAACTATGCATTACTTTCGAAAGTAGTTCCAATATCGTGCTGCTTACTAGCCGCCTCGTACTATATTCCGAAGTCACTTCCGCAGAGCATTAACATGTAACGCGCTGATGCGCAGCGGAACAGATACGCATTTCCCAGCGAGGAATATTGCCCGGTCTAATCTCGGTACGAGTTTTCCTCGCTGTAAAAGTGCCGTAAGCACGGTTAGCGAAACTTGGAAAGATTCGAAAAGCGCCACGCGTGCGCTAATAAATAGGCCGCACGGCGAAAGTTAAGCGTTCTAAAACGAAATTGCCGCGAAAGAAAGCCGACCGCTGCTGGGACGGTTATTACTAAATGAACTTAGGATTAGCCGGGATTATCGAAGTTATTCTGTACTGGGCACGTTGTATGCCCTTCCGGCTTGCCTCGGGCCGCCCGTTAATTCGCCCCGAAGCCTTGATGGTTGGTACATCGCAGGATTCATCCATCGTTTTCAAACGTGAACAACTAATATTTACGTAGCCCCGCGAGATAATCAATTTCCAGCAAAATATTTATTATCCATCTCCGGCGAAATCCTCAGAGAGCCGACGTGGACTCGTTCCACTCCTTCCGTGTTGTTTTTATTTCGAATGCCTCACGGGGGTGCTAGTATGAAGCCCGACGGCGCGCGCCGCGGTGAAAAATTTCGGCACGTCCAGAGACGGCCACTTCGTTCTTTCATCATTTAATTCATAATGACGCGATGTCAGTGGACTTAGTTGGATGGGGCCAGGGCATGCGGTTGGCATTCGGTTTACCTAGGGAACGTTTCATAAGTTTGCCAGCAGAAGTTTAAAGCGGGCAAAGGCGATTCGTCGGAATGAAATTTAAATTAAATGGGACAGATGCAATGGTAACTGCTGTTCGTTACGTTTGATCGTCACCGCGTTAAGAATTCATTGAATCGCCAGAGCGAGAGTGATTTTCTTCCTCGAGTTCAGGGGTCCTCGTCTCCTCGAACTGTGTCGCGTCAGATTTAAGTGTCATCTCATCGGGACATCGGCAGTCTCCACCTCTCGAATCGACGTCGTTAATCGAAGAACGGAGAACGAGGAACGAAGAGTCGAAAGGCGTGGTTATGACTCCCTCTCGTTGGTACGAACCGCGTTATGTCGACGGAGCAACGAATTTCGTAGGCAGTTTCCTGCTAACACGAAATGAACTTTTGCAGCCAAACGAATCTCCGTCGAATTTCATTGAATGATGGATAAGAGAGTGAGTTTAACCCTTGATCCCGTATTCCATTCGATTCCACCATCGCATCGGTCTGGTCTGATTCAACAGTGTCATTCCATTCGTGCCTCGGCTGCTCTCCGTTCCATGGAATCGATGTCGTTAGTCGGACGAGGACAGTGGCAAGGGGAAAAGAACGAGACGCAGTTACACTCCGTCCGAATGGAAGCAGACTGTACTACGACTCGTTCAAAAGCTACGGATTGAAATCGAAATATTGTTTCCATCCCCGAGCACGTTGACACTCGAAATCTGTATCTGAGATTCATTGAATCATCAATGACAGCATCCGTTTCAACATTCCTCTCACTTCTAATTCTCTCATATTTCTGTACTCTCATACGTCTATTCCGCGATCGGATGTCGTGCGATTCAACAGGGTCGTTCCGCTGGAATATTACCCCGTCTCTATTTCTCCCCCATTCGACACTGCCAGAGAAGCGCATAGACGCAGTTAGTGTCGATCGAAAGGACGAATCGTCGCGGTCGTTGGAAAAGTTCGTATCACCGGCACCAGCCACTCCTCGTTCCTCGCCCTCGTCCACCGACGCACGGCGCTCACTTTACAACGGTCCTTTACACCGTCTCGCGGAACTTCTTTGCCCCCTGGTCGTAACGGGATCAAGCGGAGATCTTATCGTCGTTTTTACAGTCTGCGGGTGGCTCAGGCCGCATTTTCTGATTCCGCCCGACAGATAAGCCTAGCCCGCCGTACGTTAGTCGGCCGTCGCGGTCGGCGCTGTTGCGGGCGACGCGTAAGAACGGGCGAGGTCGGCCACTCAGGCCCGGTAATGTAGTTAGTGGCGGTCCGCGCCTTTTCCAACGGACGTGATTTTATCGCCGAAAGTTTTGCGCCTTCGCTTCACCCCCGCCGGTGCGCGAGCCACGTTCTATCGATTTTCGTGACACACTCCCTCGTACGCCACCTGTTGTAAATACCAACCAAACTTCGCCTTTCGCGTCTGGGAGGTTCGAAATAAAGCAGGATGGAAGGGCTGATCAAGTAAATCACACACGAATAACCTCACTTTTTTATTGCGGAGACGCACCTCGTCTCACGTTCAACGCTACAGTCCCAATGGTCTCCGCGCGGCCCGCGACGCACCGCTCTCCCCTCAGCTGTCCTTCCTCCGTCTTCTCGCACAGGGCTCGTCAAACAAAGGACAGCTCGCCGCGCAGCGCGCGCGAGTATAATATTCGCGACATCCTCCCACCTTGAGGCTCCGACTCAACATAATCGGGTCGCATACAAATACTTAAATCATAACGCTGTCTATTCTAATAGAAATCCGGCCTTTTAATCACTCGTCCACTTCGCGTCTGTATACTACATGGAGGTCGGCTTCCTCCCGCAGCGCTATTGCCGTTTTCCGAGTTTGTCACACGCTTCTTATCTATGTCGGTATCGCTCGCCTGTTCATTTACATTTCTCCGCAGAAATTCGCCCTCGATCGCCTTATCCTGGCTAACTTCTAACGGGTACAGACGCTGTATTGGTCGCCGCAGTAGACCATCCTTAGTTTTTAAAATAGCTACCCGCTTTATGCCGTCTCTTCCGGCAATGAGACTTTCGATTCGCGCTAACGGCCAATTAACTCTTCTTTTATTATCGTCGCCAATAAGGACTACGTCACCTTCTTTCACCTCACGCAACTCCTTAGCGGCACGTTTCAAGATCAACTGACTAAGGTATTCTTTACGGAATCGTTTTCTCAGATGCTCCATTATTTCCTGTTTGCGCTGAAATCTCGCATTCAGGTTGACGTTGGTGACTATATCTAGTTCGGGGGTCTCGGTTTCTTTTATATCGCGCAAAAACATCGCCGGGGTGAGGGTCTTCAAATCGCCTGGCTCCTCAGAAATATACGTCAACGGTCTCGAATTCAGAGTCAATTCGCAATCGCACAAGACCGTGTTCATCTCCTCGTAAGTGAGGCACGCTTTCCCTAAGACCCTGCGCAAAACATTTTTAAGCAACCCGATGAGTCTCTCCCACCATCCTCCCCACCATGCTGCCGTGGGTGGATTAAAACGCCAATCAATCCGTTTGGCTGAGCTGTAACTTGAAATGACATCCCAATTCAGCCTCTTGAACGCGTTGTCCGCACCAACAAAATTTGTGCCGTTGTCAGAATAAACAATACTCGGCCTACCCTTACGCGCGATAAAACGCCGCAGGCTGTCTAAAAACGTCTTAGTCGACAATGACGTCACGAGTTCTATGTGAACTGCTCGGTATACGGCACAAGTAAATAAGCAAATCCACGCCCTTTGCCCTCCGCGTAGTATTACCGGGCCTGCAAAGTCAACACCCGTTATTTCAAAAACTAAAGCATCTCTCACACGATCCACGGGCAAAGGGGGCGAATCCGCTTTCATATTCTTAATACTATGTCTCTTACAAACAACGCACCCTGAAATAACTGAACGTACAACCCTTCTCATTGAAAAAATCCAAAACCTCTCTCTCAACTCACACATTACAGTTTGCACTCCTGCATGACACATATTTTCATGGGTTTCTCGGATTAACAACTCCACGGTTTTATGCTTTTCTAATAATATTGGACACAGGAAAGGAAACTTGTCCGGTCGTTCCAAAATCTTTGTTTTTACTCGTATTAACCCATCCGTGTGTACAAAGGTTTGGATCGTAGCTAGCCTCGGATCATTCCCGGAAGTGAACATTTGTCCCTGCACATACTTCAAATGCTTTCGCTCCGCATGACAAATTTCCTGGTACGTTATTCGCGTACATTCAGGTCTTTCTCCTTTCAATTTATAATTCTTAAATCGCAGCATAATGGCAAAAAACTTGATCATCTTATTATAAGAAGAAAACCTCTCTACAATGTCGAAGTCTATATCTTTCCCTACGCTTAACAATGATACTTGGGCCGATTTTCGCACCTCACCGTTCACTTCATTTTCATCAATTCTCCCGGAGAGATGCGGCCAGCTATCCTGAGCCCCGCGAAGCCAGTCGGGCCCCTCCCACCAACGCGAATCGAACAGCTGTTTAGCTTGACATCCGCGCGACGGAAGGTCGGCCGGGTTCAATTCTCCCGGTATAAATTTCCACGTCCCGGATGAAGTAAGCTGTCTAATCTCCCGTACACGGTTCCATACGAAAACGCCCCATTGTATATCTCGATTCAGCCAAGCCAATACTGTGGTCGAATCAGACCAGTAAAAGGTAGGTATCTGCTCATAATTTAGTGCCTTTACGATTTCTTGCGTTTGTCGGCTTCCGATAGAAGCGGCCAACAATTCCAATCGGGGAATCGACGCGTTGTCGGGTGCGACGCGCGCTTTCGCTGCAACAAGCCTCAAATCGACACTGCTCCCGCTGTCTATGCGTAGAAACGTAACTGTCGCGTAAGCTACTTTGCTCGCGTCGCAAAAAGTATGCACCGATATATCACCTCCCCCAATTTTTCTAGGAACTTCAATATTTTCCAAATAACGTAACTGACTATACCATTGTTTAAATTCACTCTGTGTGGTTTCGTCCACGGGGTCATCCCATTGAATTTTAAATTTATGTAATCTTTTCAGCAATAGTTTCGGCAACAAAGTTACCGGCGAAGTGAAACCGATTGGGTCAAATATCCTATGCGCCATCGAAAGAATTGACCTCTTCGTAATATTTTCACACTTTTCTTTGTGGTCCAAAATCGCGGGATTGATTGAGATGGTGTCGCGGGCCTTGTTAAACAAAATTCCAAGAACTAAAGTCGTCTCTTTATCCGTGCCGTCGCGTGTGTACTCCCACCCTCTCAACTCAAAACCTCCCGTGGTCATGATAGCCTTACTCGCGGATATAAAATAATCCAGTTCCGTCAATGATTGCACGCTCGTCGTGCAATTGTCCACGTAAAACGATTTAGCCAACCTCTCCACGATTTCTCTAGACCACCGGCTCCGATTTCCTTCGTCAATAGCTCGCAATACAGTCGAAAAATGAAATTCCAAAACTGCTCCTAATAAGAAAGGGCTGCAGGTGAGCCCAAAAACCACGCGCCGGTGCCGAAATACTCTAAGTTCTTCGTTCACGTACCATAGGAAGCGTACAAAGTCGCGATCCGGCGGGGTTATTTCAATTTGTAAAAAAGCCTTACGAACATCCGCAATCACCGCGATCTCGTGCTCCCGGAATCTTAACAACGCGGTCGGCAGTAGTTCGATTAAGTTCGGCCCCTTTTCTAAACATTGATTCAAAGAAGGAAATCCCTTCTCGCTCGCGGAGGCATCAAAGACCGGCCGAATCTTTGTCGTGCTCTCTTTCTTTATCACAGGGCGATGAGGCAAATAATGCGCGAACGACTCCCATTCACTTTCCGGCACGAGTTCGACAATACCTTCCTCTCGCCATTCTCTAAATATCGCATCGTATTCCTCATAAAGACCATCTTTCCGTAATTTTCTTTCCGTGTCCTCTAATCTCTTTTTGGCTAAATTAACGTTCTGCGATATGGGAGCGTGATCTTCAATCCATGGTAAGCTAACCAAATAGCGGTTATCCTCATTCAAAGAAACGGTTCTTACAAAATTATCTCTGATCGCCTGTTCTTTTATGATACGAGCAGATTTTTCCACGGGGTCGCCGATCCCCAAAACGTCTAAATGCCACAGATCCGTGATTTTCGCATCGATCGCAAACATTGACCGAATAGTTAACGCGGCATCTTTTCCCTCACTCGTGACTGCTTTTCCCATAACGGTCCACCCTAAATAAGTCTCTATGGCAGCGAGGCCGTTATCTAATTCGTGTTTATTCCCAGTCATAAGTTTGCCTGCCACATCCGCACCTATAAGCAAGTCGATTGAGTCGGCGAGAACTTCGGCGTTCGTCTCCAAGTCACTAAGCGTAATATCCCGAACACGCAATTCGTCTAGCCAGGCGGCTCTCTTTATGGTCGGAATAGCTTCGCAGATAATCGGCTTATCCATTACTTGAAAATTGCACGCGTACTTTCCATCGAGACTTTTGACCCGCGCTACATAAACATTATGTACTTGGCTCTTCGTTCTTACGCCGCCAAACAATGAATGCGCTGCCTCTACCTTTCCGGTTGCCTCATAACTCAAGAAATTCGCTACTTCCGTTCGAACGTACGATCGATGAGAACCTCCATCGATTACAGCTCGCACTACTCTTTCCCGAGAGTCCGAGTATAACACGACGCGCAACGTCTGCAAGTGGACGTCGGGCAGACTACAAAGATTCGCTAAATTGTGTTCCCTTACGGTTTCCGCTGTATCCACTATCGGTTTCTTATCCGTAGCCTCGTCCTTAGACTTATTATTACAAAGAACCGGACAACTAAGTGTCGAGTGTCGGTTACCGCACCAGCCACACGTAATTTTTACTTTACAGTCTCTAGATCGATGTCCGCGCTTCAAACATTTAAAACAACAACCGTTTTCTTTAATCACTCCCGTACGAACATCGGTCGGCATTTTCTTCGCTTTTTCGCACGCCGCGCTATCGTGGTTATCTTGACAAAATATACATTTCTTACGCTTTTCTTCCATCGTAAACAAAGCACTGGCCGTCGGTATCTCGGGTGTCGAGTCCGCCCTCATCCTTGTCCCTCTGGGCTTCTCTCGCTTCTCGGCGGCTTCCGGTTGCGACGTAAATCCTTTTACAGCCATGTCGATCCGTTCCTCATTTTCGACCTCTGATTCCAAGAACTCGAGCAGCTTCGTTAGGCGATCCTTTGTCGCCACACCTTCCCCCGCTCCCTCGCCGGTCGTCAAGGAACGCTGCCACGCGCGTAGGATCTCCTCGGGTAGTGACGATTCCACCAATGGGTACAACATTGTTGCACAATTATCCGTCGTGACGCCGAGAGACTCCAGCGCGCGAATATGCGCTGATATTTTGTCATAAATGCTTGAGACGCTTATTCTTTTTTGCTTGCTAACTGCATTCTGTAACACTAATGCGAGCAACTCTCGGGTGTAATATTCCACCAATAGATCGTCTCGGCCAAAACGGTTTTTAAGGCTGGTAAATGCTTTCTCGTAGTTTTCCGTCGTCGTGGGATAACCTCCAACTACATTATCCGCCTTCGAACCCCTTTGCATACTCTGCTTCAGGTACTCTAGTTTGTCTTCATTGGAAATATTCTTATCTTCATGGATTTTCTTAAAATGTGACCAAAATTGAAGCCAGTCACTGACCGTGCCGCTAAACTTCGGAATCTCCAAGGTGGGTCGCTTAAACGGTTTCTCTTTGCGGACCGCACACTGCATCGCACTTCCGACTTGGTCACTAATATCTCCGTCCACTAACCTCAATTTAGCCGCTAAGAATTTACTCGTATATTGCTCGTGCGATTCAATCTCTGCTTCCACTTCCGCTTCCATTGCGTCAGATGCAAGCAACAATTCCACGAACTTCTTATTTACTGCGTCCAGTTCGGTCATTCGTGCGTCTAATAGCTGCAGAGCGACGCAGCGTTCTGCCTGTGTTACGGACTCGTTGCCACATTTTTCCAGGAACGTGTTCCAGCACTTAGTGAACAACGTGCGTTGCACTTTTCTAGATTTCTTTGCTGTGTCCATCCCGGTCCTGTCACGGTCGCCAGATGTTGTAAATACCAACCAAACTTCGCCTTTCGCGTCTGGGAGGTTCGAAATAAAGCAGGATGGAAGGGCTGATCAAGTAAATCACACACGAATAACCTCACTTTTTTATTGCGGAGACGCACCTCGTCTCACGTTCAACGCTACAGTCCCAATGGTCTCCGCGCGGCCCGCGACGCACCGCTCTCCCCTCAGCTGTCCTTCCTCCGTCTTCTCGCACAGGGCTCGTCAAACAAAGGACAGCTCGCCGCGCAGCGCGCGCGAGTATAATATTCGCGACACCACCTCTCTTTCTCGCTCCCCGCGTCTCCCCTCCGCGCGTCTGTCTCACCCCCGCGCACAAATTTGCCCGCTCGCCGCGACCCTCCCGAACACCCTCTTTGCCAGAATCTATCCCGTTGACGGCGTAGGAGAGCATCCCGCGTACGCGCGATCCCTTCATTTTCGGACGAGGGACACATTTTCATTCTGGCGTCGCGCCACATACTTACGCTCCTATTGATGATTCGAACCGCGTCTGCCTCGTGGGCGTCTCGTTATAGTGTAATGCCACGATATCGTCCTGACTCCGGAATATCCACTATCCCGACGAATCGAAGAATGCGAACGTATAATTAAGGTCAATCGAGCATCGTCGCTGATCGTACGGTTTTAAAGAATGCAGACTCCGGAGAAAGATTCTGTTGGTCGTTTAAGAAATGATGCACCGATGCATCGCGTAAGTATGTCCCGTCATTAGGCACAACTGTCACGATAATATGCCCGGGCCGAGGCTTCTATCATCGAATTCAGTCCTCGCACTCGATTCCCAGCATTAGCCGTATATACGTCCGGTAGATTTCGGCGGAGAAAGTGAATATCGTCACTCGCCGAGAAAACTTCCACCTTCCGATTCGTTCGTCGACGCTGAATTATTTGTTTCGTTTTCGCCGCCCGTTTAACAAACTGGGACGACGTAGACGTGGCGCGATGTTTCTTTCTCCCCAGCGCTTCCGCGTTGCGCCAGGATTGAAAACGTTCCACAGCCCGAGCGAGGCAACTGTCTATACAGAGATAACGATTTATTAAAGTGTCGAGACAGCTATAAGAAGGCCGGAGGCGGATGAGGGAAAGAGCCGTGAGGAAAGCGTGGGAAAATTGTGGGAAGACGCTTTCGACTAGATTGAGGAGCGATTGAAAAGCGCGTGTACAATGAGGGGCTAAGACGAACAAGCGTCGGAATTTAATCGGGGATATTCAAATGGGGAGGTATTGTTGGCTCGAGACGCGAGCGGCCGGAAATGGAATTGCCGACGTATTAACTCGACCGCGACCGATATCCGAATAAGGCAGAAGGGAGAGGTCGAATTGGTATCGGCATTGAGGGGAAAAGCGTACGACGAATTGAGAACTCGCAGGAGCGGAAACGCAATCGCGGAACCAATGTTCGTCAGTTTTTAACCGTTGCGTATGGAGGACGCGAGACGCGGGTCGGGAAAGAGAGAGAAGCGGAGTTGGGAGAAGTAGCGGATCGATGGATAGATAAATAAGCAACCAGACAACTGGGGTGAGAGGATGCGCGCGTGGGAGGAGGAGGAGGGAGAAAAAAAGACAAAAGAGCGACGGACGAAGAACAAAGGTCGCTGAAACATTTTTCTCCTGGGAACGTCCTAAATTTCCACAGGTCTTCCCCGGCACAACGTTCACCCCGCGAACTTTTTCTTATCCAGGTCTCGCCCGGCGGTCACTGAATAAGCTGGACCTCGATATATTCGGCTCGCCAAAATTATCCGACGGAAGGTGATCCGGATTTCGACGTACGTTTCAGCGGCGTCTTTCTCGGCTGGAGTGTGGAAAGTAACGAGTTAAAGGACACATCTGTTAGGAATAATTGTTTTCAAGACGACCATTTACTGACGTATTCGCCGAAAATATTTATTGTATGGATTTTCATTCTTCGCGTAATAATACTTTGCCCGAAGATATTTTAACAATGGAATTTGAAATTTCACTGCGTTTATTCGATTCGGGCCAATCTCTGCATCGAATGAAAGAAATGCTTTTGGAGCCGGGCGGAACCTACTTGATCCAATAATCGGAGGCACACGTAGCGGAGTATCGAGAATTCGACTGTGCCGTCGATATAGGGCAGGACGAAAATAGAGCGAACGGTCAAAGGGCTCGCGAGACCCGTACGACTCGTGATTTGACTTCCAAAGTAGAGTGTAATCTTGTCTCGCAGAACAACTATGCTGTCTTGAGCCTTATGCCCTTAACACATTGACTGCCACGTAGAATACAGAAATTCTTTGCCAAAAGCCAGATTGCCGCCATATACCGTAAATAATACAATCCAAGTTTTCCTCGACTCATTTCCATCAGAACTCGAAGAACAATTTTGCCCCTACAATAACAAGCAGGCAAAACAATGGTAATTCGATAATCGAGCAAGCAGAATTTGCACATTATTCTTTCATCGACGTGTAACGAAGCTTTAGGGTAGTCTCGGAACGAGGACGAGAGCATCTCTTGCATGATAAAACTGCAAAAAGCGTAATCGTGCCTCACGCATGTGCTCTCGTGTTGAATATCCGCCGAGCCGTGGGGAAAGAGAGCTTGTTGCTTTGCATAATATTCCAAGTAGCATTCCAAGAAATAGACCCCCGGCAGCAAGAAACGGCCGCGAACGAGAAAACGACGGAAAAGCCAACACGGCCTTTTCTCTCATCTCAGTTCAGCTGGGAGCATCCGCTTTTCAGACGAATAAAGCACATCGGATGTCCATGCATGGTATGAATTCTCTTACAAGATATATTCTCTGTTCAAGCAATTTAAGTTTTTCAATTTGCTTCTTCTTCTTAGATACCGACTAACATTAAATCATATCAATGTTACTTACGGCTATATATTAAGTCACTGAATCAGTGCAAACAGTGTGAATTATTCATTACATGTTACGTTCGAAGTAATGTCTAGGACAAATATTTAAAAAAGAAGCACTGAAACACACGCGGCAAACAGTGAATCCACATACTATGGACCGTCTACGAAACGACGGCTGCATCCACTTTCATATCTAGCCATTATTCCTCCACTGCGTCCTTCCAACGTTCTCATCTATTTTTTGCCTCAGCAGAGACGTTAACAAATTTTTCCACAGCCATCGAAACGCATTTCTCAATATTTCCTGCGCCGTGCGCACCAGCATCCACTCGTGAACTCGAGGTACGAAATTAATTCACCGATCCTACGGCAAAGCAATGAAAAGTAAATTTCATTCCGGATCTAAATAGAACGCGGTCGCATTTATAAACGGCACGCAAACACTGGCGGAAGTGGCCGTCGGGATAACAATCTGAATCTTCGCCGGTTTCCATCCGCCGCGAGATGTTACATTTCCGGCGAGGAAAACGTAACACACCGGGAAATGCCGCGGAAAAGCATTACCAAAATAGTCTACAACGCTCCTTACAGAAAGCAAGTGTTTCGCCCGACTAATTTCAACGAGGTCTGCCAGGATATATTTTAACACCGTGAGCGCGACTACACCGACAACTAGACGGCAAACAATAATATTATTCAGAATGTCTCTTTCACACTGAAACAGCGTGACGTTAGGAAACGTGTAGGTATTCTAAAACGTGACACTTTCTACGTGGAAATTTCAATCACCGGTCTATATATGTTAATCGATTAATAGTGAGCACACGGCGACTTTATACTTGGAACGTCCCCGCTACCACAAAACCTGTATAACAATGCACTCCGTTCGGCAGCGGCAGAATGCATTGCGCAGTATTGCCGTGATGCATTGTGATGCATATGTCAAAACGTCAGGTGAACTCGGTGCCGTTTCCATTTGATTCGTTTACGACCGCGAAAGCGGAACGCGACGTTTCTCTGTCGCGTTGTTACCGCGACAAAATCACGTCGGACAGTATGACAATGACACCTTCGACAGACTACCTGTTCGAGGAGTGTCTCTTGATATTTACGGTACAGCAAACGTACGCTCGTCAACTGTCCACAAACAGTCTGCGATTCCTTAGCGGGGCCGAACTAATTGTAAGTTCTTTGAACGTTCTTACGCATATCGCCTGTATTCCTTCAAGGTAGCGCCTCCAGTCCGAACTCCGCCCTACCTATGGCGTATATTTCGGGAAATCTTTTCCGCGGCGTGCGCGGAGAGTGGCTGAAAGTTCGTAAAGTCGTTGATTTGCAAATATCCCGAGACCCGAGACGCTTTCATTTGCCAAACACCCCCCTCCCGTTGAAAGTCTTCCCATTTTCTCCCATACAAATAACACGTCGTCCGCGTCGACGAACTTTTCGTGAAAAAGAAAGTTTCGCGCGTGAACCGCGCGGGGTCATTTCTTTTATCGAAAGCTCATTCGCGGAAGAACAGGGGTGCGAACACGTAGGAGCGATGTAAACGCGATAGCCTGCCACGTAATGCGCCACGTGACGGGCACGGTAAGCTCTGACACATGCGACAATAACGTATGATTAGCACGTACTTTCGTCTCAGGCCTGTGACGCGCAACCCTCCGAGGACCGATCGCGTGTCAGTTTGCGCGAGCGATGTTGAATCGTCTGTCAACGCGAGGAGACACTTGGAGCGGGCGAGAACGCGAAGAATTCCATTTCCTGATCGTAACCGCTTTCAATATATCAAAACAGTAGAGACGCGGGAGAAGGAGGGTGAATACGTAGTCGATGGTTCGCAATCTACCGAGCATCGCGATGCGATATCTGCACGACGCGCCACATGCAATATCTGCCGTTGGATATCTATGGCGACGTGCACTTGCATGGACACGGATTTGTACAAGTAGAGCTCGGCCTCGCGGGTACACTGATTCGTTAAAATAAATCCGATTTTGCTCGGCGCGTGGGTCAGGCTCCGGTGAAACGTGCATCGTGCGCACGAGAAATGAGATTCGCCGTGGTACGGACGAGGTGCAGGATAGATCCAGCATTTTATGGAACGTCGCCGTGGTTTTCTCGTGGTAAGTGGCGAAGGTTCAGATTTCTAACATACATCCCCCTCCACCTCTACACACAAACTCTCCAATCGTTCGACGACCACTACACATAAGCATCGAGCACGCACAATTCTCTAGTAAGAAAATTCCAGCAATGAATGAACGAATCAGCTTCATGCTGAAACGATTTATGTTCCTCGATTCTCCGCCGGAGACGTAAGGATCATGAATAAGTTGGCGAGAAAAATAGCGTGACCGACTGAAATATGCAGCGAAGGGAACGACAATAAAAAGGTCCGCCCGCTTCTCTTGCCGGTTCCCGAGGCATCAGGCTCGGGTCGGAGTTTTAGGGAGCCACGACCTCGTGCCATAATCAAGTTCGTCCGACGCCGTTTTCCCTTGCTAAATCTCCCTCTCGGCTCCGGTCGGCGAGATTTAAACGTGAGACGTGCTACCCTCGTCCACGATTGTCGGCGCTAATGTCTCATTAATTTTATTCACGGCATCCGCCCGGCGACCGCGTCGGGCAAATGAAAGTTCGATCGTCTGTTTGGACGAGGCAAATATCGGCATTCCGGGAAAATCACGAGCGACGCGGGCGTGGGTGAGGTTAACGAATACAGAAAGAGAGTTCCAACGCTCGAGCGTGACTAGAATATTCGGCACGCGGTCGAAGGAGACGTGTCACATTCCTCGAGCCCTCCTCGGTTCAAATCATTCCGAACACACGCCGCGAGTCTGTGTATTTCCGATGTCTAAAGCTGTCGCGGAGGCGCAAGAAATTCGCGAGCCACGAGTTGCCGAAAGACATTGTAGTCAAACGGAAACATTGAGCGGTTCGCATTGAAGAGGCACTGTTAACTGCGCGAGGGCGTCTTTAGTCTCGCAATCCCTCCTCGAAGTCAAGTACGCGTACGTGATCCGTTGTCCCGACCCAATCGTCAGACAAAAGGGGCACTTGTAATGCCGCCAGTCAGTGGCGTGAATGCTGACAATGAGACGATGAGGCAACCCCTCTCTGTCTTCGATGCTAAACAAGCTCTTTTATTTCTAATCCTGTCCGCGTTTCGCGTGCCAGCGGCGAGGCACCTGACGCTCACTTTTGAAACTGGCTAAAGTTCTGAAAGAGAAGTACGGAATTGCGATGCGATTTTCGACCGAATACGGGCCAGCTGTGCAGCGACGCTAAATTGTACCGGTGCGCTGGAAACGGTGGCCTTTGCTGAAATATCTCGCTCGTCGTAAGGAGTTAGCGGCGACGTAAATGGCGGCAGGGGATAAGTCTGACAACCGCTCCCATTCGAACTTCGTTTTCGTACAAGGCTCTCGCCGAAGGTAAATTGTCGCTGCACAACGACGCAGTTTGTTCCGAATAAAGCGTTGCGTGCCGAGTGGACGTTATAATTGGAAGGAAGATAGAGCACCGTGCTCAATACTTTCACTCGCTCGAGACGCGTAAACTTGCCTGGGAAGTTTTTCCTTTTTTTTTTCTTCCCGCCAGCGCCTGAGTAGATGCACATTTTTCACTGTAGATCGGCTCGTACGACGGCCATAAACTTTGATTGAAACGTTGAGCGAGAGCCGCGCGACAGTTTTAAATTCCGAAACTTTTGGATACGTGCGGAAAGAGTCGACGCTATACGCTCGCGAAAATGTAGTACGTGGCGCGACGGTGGAATGGACAGAACGATAGCCGACATGACACTCGCCATCGATGCGAAGTTTCGCGGTGCACAGCTTGGGTGCTTGAAAGCCTTGCGCGCCGCTCATAAATGGAAATGCTGATTCTCATAAATATTCGGCTACCGCGCTGTTCCGGGATTCTCTAGTGTTGCAGATTTTTGAATAACGGAAACAAAAACGACAGTAACGGACGCTATTTATGGAAGAGTCGGGCAAATCAAAGTATGTGTGGTCTCATATTGCTGGGAAAACAATCGGAACGGCTCTGATTCTCCAACGTCGATCATCGACGCCTCCGCAAAGTCTCTGGACAATGAGCACGTTTTACGGCAGATTAGAGTAGGTGGGGCGTACGTGGAACTTCGATTGAACAGTGAGCCAAGTGGCCGCAGAGTTTGAAATTCTCTCAACTTCTAATTCGATTCGTTCAACTTTTGATACATGGAAGGGATCACGATGCATGCCCAGGCAAACGTAGTACGTGGCAGGCCGGTAAAGCGGATAGAGTGACGGCCAGCGTGGCACTCTTCGTGGTTAGAAAGTTCCATAACGTAACTCGTGATCGCCCCGCTCCCTAAAATGCAAGACGTTAGTCCTAAACTTTGAATCTCGTAAGGATCATTACTTTACGATATCCAAATTTACGTTCCGGCACTAAAGCGAAACTTTACGGGGCCATTATCCGCCGCAAACGAAAGGCGCTCAACGAACAGCATGTCCACGACCGACCAATCCCGGCCGCTCCACCGCGAAAGCTTCTAACAACGCAATACGTCGAACGCAAGTCATTTCTCCACAACGACTCGACTTACGTCCAACGCGACACCCTCGACCATTAAGAACTCCCACAGAGTCCACATCCGACACGACAAGCAGCTGGCTCGAGGAGCTAAACCTAAACGCTACCTACCGCGAAATTCTACCGTCTAATCATCCATCGTCGATCGTCGTGCTCGACATTTGAAAAGGCCAGCGCGCGCGCGCTGCCGATCGACCCAGTTAAACAACGCAACGTATTATCAAAGAGCCGCACGACACTCGTGAGTGCGCCTTTTGTGCGCCGCTCCATCGCGAGGAAAGTACAGCGACGTCAATAGCCAGATGGAGAGAGAAGCGAAGGAGGGACGAGGAGGAGGGAGGTAAATCGAAAAATTTCTGGTAAGCCATTTCCACGTCGATGGAGCCTAAGACTCGCCCGCGCAACGCCCCACCGCCGCGTCGGCAGCGGCAGCGGCAGCGGCAGCTCAAAGTTATTCTCCTCGCATGTACTCCTTTTATTACCCCCTTCATCTCGACGTACAGCGCGCACCAACCGCACGCTGAATGCTCGCTCTCTTGCCTCCGTTGTGCACTCGTCTCCGGCGAAATATGGGATTCCCCGGTTATGACGCTCGACGATGCCGTAGAAAACTAGCGATGGAATGAGTTGGGCGGGCGCGAGCGAACGTACGAGGAAGGGGAGGAGTTCGTGTTTTTGGCAAGTCAGACGTGGCCGATTGAACCTGGCAGGCGAACGTTGCCCGCTCGATATGCATCCGTCGGGTGCATGAAAGAAACAAATACAGCCCTGTGCCCTGTGCGCGCTATCAAGATCGAATAAGTTTCCCGGATGAAAGAGACGGGATCAATCTTGGCTCCCCCCTTACCTGCGATGGCATGTGCACGTTTCGCGCGTGTTTTGCGCTCGATTGCTGCGTTGCGTGAATAACATTCTTGTCTGACGTTTCCGATCGAATCGGACGAAGCGCGTTCTGCTTCTGCTACTCAAAGTTTGCAGGGAACGTAAAACATTTCTCGTCAAGATATGAGATGTACATGTGTGCCTCTGCGTGTGTGTGTGTTTGAATAATAGAAACCGAATGGGGTGACGTTTCCTTTCTATATGTAGAATCAGACTCATTTTTAGAGAGTATTCGATTGACGTGTAACGATGTGAATTTGTTTAATTCGTTTTGATGACTCTTGTATACCACCAGACCGTGTAATAGGAGATTGAACATGCTTAAGGTTCGATTGATATTAAAGAAACCATCAGATTTCGTGCGATTGCATGGAGGCCGTAAAGTCAGGCGAAAGAAAGAATCGCTAATCGATTTAACGCGTGGGAAGAACGGATGATTCGAGGCGAGGCATAATATAAAACCCGTGAATATTTGATTAAGTCTCATCTGCCGAGGCAATCGCGCGAGGAATCCATATCGATTTGCGTAACATCGTAATTTTATGAATCACGTATTGCCGTACGGCAGACTCCTCGAAGAATACGGGAAAAGTGCATTGCGAAATATGTCACGGACTCAGAACGTTGGCTTACCTAAACAACCTGCAGTGCTAAAGCACTTATCACGAAAGAACCGCACTTACCATAAACCCCAGTGCCTCCCTGAAAACGTAACCCAAGTAGGTAATGACCGAAATTATACAACGGTGCGATGCATTCCGGTCATAAAAACTGCTATCGCGTTTGCCAGTACCGTAAGGCTTTTGCATTCTGAACGATTATAAAGGCGCAACCCAGCTCCGAAATACAACATCGGCGAGAATAGACGAGGACTTTATCGGCCCTGGCACTTCGATATACCGACGTGAAGTCCAATTGCACGTGACATTTTACTAATGCGATCTCGACCTTCTGTTCGGAAAAGTGTCGGAGGCTAGAAATATCGAAATCTTGCTCTCTGCGGACTGCTCGTTCGGTACACGACTTTGTTACATTCTTCTGAATATAACATAGCCAATTGTTTGATCCCTATTGCTGGATTTTCGTTCTCGTCTCGCTCAAACGGAACACGTATTTAATAGGACTCTTCCTATACTACTTCTTTCGCGCGCTGTTCATCCGCGGAGCGTAAAGGCGATAAGCCAATATCTTCAAGGTATTCTTTTTGTAAAGCGTAGGTTCCGCTGGATGACGATGAGAAGGCCGCAGAGAGGATCGGGATTGAGGATTTCACGAACAACTGCGTTTTCTCATTCTTCGGGCCAACTGTGGCCTATCATGGGACACGAGAGGGTAAGTAGCTATATATGATGTACATCGATTCCACTTCATAGGTTCTTGGCACAAGTATACTTGACGTCAAGAGACTCGCTGAGAAAGACACATCCCACGTGTCTCGTGCCTCCGACTTACGGACCTAATCAATATATCGATATTCGATCGCGCCCGGGGATACAAAGATATTCCGCAATTTATGCGATCTGCAAATTTGACGTTTCGCAGACGTAACTACCCATTCCCGGCGACATAATATTAATAAACAGTCTCGAAGGCAAGAGCACGAGCATAGACGTGTTCCTACTCCCGATACATTCCGACAACTCCTAATTCCACGTACGTACTCCGTATCCGAAAACTGTACAAATTCTTTCCTTTCGTTTAGTGCATTTGACGTCTCATAAAAATACAGCGCCGACGTCGAACACGCTCGCTCTCGACATGACAAATCTGTTCTCTCTTCGCACACACTACGCCCGGCAAATTTGTCGAACCCAAGCCATCCACGACGTAACGTCCTGCGACAGATCCTGCGATAGCGTCGCCGTTTTCTCGAATCCGCTTCCCGTTTGGCCGGCGAGCCATTGGCGCCGTCATTGCCGCTCGAAGTGTTTGCCGAAGTCGGAGAACAACGACGGGACCAATTCAGACCCTTGGATCCAATTTTCCGCGGCGAACGACGAGGAGGACGACGACGTTCGGTCGTTAAAAACTAATGCCGCGTCGTGGATATGGATGAAGCCGGTTGGGTGGTCAATAAAGCAACGAGCCGCCCGCGCCGTGGCGTGTACGGTTACGAGAGAAAAGCGAGATAATGGATACGTATCGTCGCTGGATACCTTGGGGCCGAAGCACTATCTGCCGGCTCGTTCGCTGCCGACGTGTTCCTGCGTACACACGTTAATTGACGTGTACGCTCGCGCGAACGTGATAAATGTCTTCGAGTGATGCCCCCGGGGCATCGTTCTCATTGTCTGACGGTCATTTTTATACGGACGTGTTCTTTCGCCCGACGTTCGATCCCTCTCACCATCCGAACGCGCGGACTTATTTTTATTGTTCCGATACCTAGATTGCGCCGAATCCGCGTGTAAAGTCTCATGCCGCGGTTACATGCGGTTCGGGTGATCGATTGCAGGAGACAGTGAAGCATTGCACGAGATCAGCGCAATTGAAAGAGCATTAGCCCGCATTAGTTTCCATTGCACCGACCGCTGATAGGAGTGTATTCGCACGAATGTGTCTTTGACGCGAGTTGGTTTGGTTGAAAGGATGCTCAGCGAAAAATCTCATTACATTTATCGATAACCATCAGCCTTTGATTTACATATTAATGAAACGAATATTCCTTTCGCGGGGCCATCACTGTTTGAAGTATAATTCGTCGAGAAAATGAGAAATGATTGCGGAATTCTAGCGGCACTAAAATTAACGGAATGAAGTGGCCGTGCGCGGTTTTGCTCGAGGTCGGCGATCGTTAAATTTCAAAAATTGTTGCAATGGACGCGCGCGAGATTGGCTTATAGCTTCATAAGATCATAACGCGATTAAACACGATTACGGCGGACGTAAAAAGGGAAACAATGATTAACGTTATTGCGGGACACGCCGCGGTATTACCCGTGCAGATGGCCATAGAGGCCGTTCGAGCGGAACATTATTGCTTAATGTCGACGCACGCCTGCATTAAAGCTGCCGCACACGAGCGGAGACAACTATATCACTGGATTTTCGTTAATCCGTGCCGCGAGCACCGATTTCGATTGTCCGGTGGCAAGCGTTACAGGCAATCGGCCATTTTGCAGAGAACACAGCCGCAAACTAGATGTCTCGGGGAACATGGTCAACGGCCGTTTGTCCGTGCAGCTGAATGATACGTATTAATCATAATTTTAATTAACTACGACAGCAGCCACTACGACGGCAGCCAATCGCGATAATCCAATTGAAATACGAAATTAACACCGGTCATATGTACGGATTCGCGGCGCGTCACGTAATTGCCGGATTCTGTATAAACGCATCCATACGTTTCCTGCGCATTTGGGGGGATGAATGTCGAGCGGACGCGGGAACGATGACGAATTATTCAAGCTAACCGGCCACAGCTTTCGACACTTTAGCCGGGAGAAGGAACGTGAAATACTTGGCAAGCGAGTAGTACGTGGGTGGACGAGTCTCTACATCGTCGCCTCAGGATATCACGAAATACGTATGACGACGTGGTGTACCCATTAGTGGGCACGTGCACTGTATCATCATGCAACAAACAGTAGCGTACGACTATAACGCAGCTGCTCCTAAATTATCGGCGTACATGCGATGGTATTAGACGAGATAGCGGACCAGGAATATTCGTGATCATTGCCCGCGCTTACGGCGAGCCCCATTAATTGAGCGCAACTGAAATAAGCCTGGTGAATGCGTACCGAGAATCGTACTCGTCTATGCCCGCGACGAAAACTTCGATGCATTACTAAACGTTCGATTACATCTATATTTTCTCATCCGCCGACCTGCCGTGAAAACGGTTCAATCTTAGTACGACTTGCAACTTACATGACGATTATGTTAAGATTGTACGGTGTCAGTGTAGGAAACTAAACTGCGACAATACCCGTTTAGTCCCAATCCGCCACTTAGAGCAAGGCGCTTAAAACAAAAAGATCCAATATATCCCGGAGAAATTGCTGACTCGCCTTCCCCTCGATTAGGTACTCGTCCCGTACGTGTGACGCCTGTCACAGCTCCTTCTCGCCGTCGCGTCACGAGGATCATTTAGACCGTCTGCACGTTCCTGTAATGATCGTCGCTGCACGTCCCGGGAAAGTGGCACTGGTCAATAAAAGTCTCACAGCCTAGCGAATCCTTTCGACGGACCATTTGACGCGGCAGTCGCGTCACACGGCAGCATAAACAGGATAAACGTTACCTTCTAGTCATCTCGCCCCGCCCCCGCGTTCGCGTTCAGCATTCCGGGCTCGCCCTGCGTTATGGCAAGAGAGCGGCACTCGCGAGAGGAGGCTTTTTACGACGAAACTCGTACGCGAAGCTCCCGCGGACGAGCTTCCGGGATATGTGACCCGGTTCGTTTGAGCCCTCCGCCGCCCTCGCTCGTTTCGTTCCAATATTTCTCTCCGTGCCGACCGATCCGCGCCCTCGCTTTTTCGTCCGAGGAACAGGTTGCTCGTTTCCGGAACGGCGAGCGGGGATTTTCGTTCTGCGCGACACATGAAACTTCTCGGAGGCCGATGTTTTTTTTTTCTCTTTTTTTTTTTTGTATGACTTCGCACAGCGAGGGTCCGAAGGGATGCGTAGTTCACTTTTGACTCATTTTACGACTGGCTGGCTCGTGTAAAATCGGTGGCGCTCAATGAAAACGCGCTCGGGCGGAAGTTCGTGGATTCTGTTATACCTTTTTGCCGGTAGGGGCGAGCTTTAGTCGATGTACGAATGAGAATTATTTGATTTACTTTATTCTGATGCGGGATAATCGTGGATTTCTTCGAGAATTTCGAGAGTTCGCCGAGTTTCGCGATCTTAATTCATATTAAAAGTACGGCCACGGTCGAGGAGAAAGAGGATTCTGTCCCGAGTCGGTGTTATCGTTTCATCTTGGGCTTGATCAATAACCTTGCTTAATTAAGAGTAGGTCAGCTCCGGACAGAATTTAGAGGTTTTCTTTCACCGGGCGTGTTAGGTTCAAAGTCGGCTGCCTTTGGGTCTTGAATTTGGCGTATCGCCAGGCTGGATAATATCCCTCAGGAATTGTCCAAGAACCACCCTATTTCATACTTAACAAATTACCACACTCCCGATAAGTCACATCATTCCAAACTTAAATATCCTCCCAAAAATCCTTTATCCGAGACTCGTACGTTGAGCCTCGAAGAAAATGCGGAACACACGCTGATAAGGAGAGCCAGGTGTAATCAATCCTATCGTTTATCAGGCACCGTTAATAGCACGCGCGCTGTGCAAATTTGCTCCGTTTCTCGGGCGCAGCTGGTTTCGTGTGAAGTGGCTCAGCATTAGGCGGTTTCTGAATTAACCTTTGACTGTCAACGGTTATATCGCATTAGAGAACGGCGAAAACGATGCACCTGCACCTCTATGCCGCGCATAACGTTCCATGGAAAATCCATCGAGTCCGGGGTCGAGGCAGGATACCTATCCGGGTGCGAGGAAATGCGAAGGAAGAGAACGTCTTCCGGGATATATTGAACGGGATACGTCCGGGTGGTAAAATTCAGCAGGGTGCGTTTCGTGGAAATTCGTCCTCTCATTTTCCTTTCGCCCCGCTTTACGGTGGACGCTTTACGTTTCTTCCACTCGCCGTGACATTGCGTTTCGTAGATTTAATAACGGTTTACAACAAATGAGCGCGGATTGCGAGGTGCACATTGCAGCAGCGTAAAGCGGACGGGGAGAGGAAAGGGGGGACAGTAATCGTATTTTCTAAGTATACGAGCGATCGCGCATAACTTCTCGCCCTGCGCGCCGCTGCAAAGGATTTTACATGTATCTTTATAGTTATCTCCTTTGCAAGCTCGCGTTTTAATGCACATTCGCGTAACAAATGGACGAGCGTATTTCGAGACATTATCGTATCGTTGGGCGGTACGGTTTCGACTGCACTCCGGCACAGTCGGAGAAAAACGATGTAGCTTGGGAAATTCGCGGAAAATTCCGGGAAAATGGAAATTGGCCAAATACGGGTTGCAATATGGACGAGTTCTTGCTGGCAACGTCAAAGAATGATTCACGCAGCCGTAGCGAATAACTCTTACAACGTTACACGCCAATTCCGTTTCAAGCCGTTAACGTGTTCGACGAACAATTCGCGAAAATTTGCATAAATTCGTCCCGTTATTCCAATTCAATATTGTTTACCGCTTTCGCGGAAATATACAGTTAATCGTTAAATGTTGAACACGCATGGACAAATAAAATCACTTCGAGCGCATCGAATGCAGTGCGCTGGAGCAGAAGCATATTTCGTTCCTATATCGCCCAACTGGTCCGACATTAATTCTCACGATACTATCCGCCTTGAACACGCCATAACTATTGTCAGCGCGAGTGTAAATTTGCCGAGCACCACCGTATCCGATGAAAAGCGAACGCTGGAGGCGTGCGCTCGGTATAGCGTTGGACGAAGAAACGAAATTAATCTGCCCCGGCAAAAAAGGGTAAGAGGCGTTCATCGTCGACGCAGTGCATATTTGCGAGGATATATCGAACGGAAGTCCTGCGGAAAAATGAACTCCGCCCTACGGGGAGAGGCTAACAACCGAACGAGGGGGTGCTGGGAAGGTGGAGGTCCTGGGCAAAAAGGGAAGGTTCTTCGATTAAACCATTCGTTTCGTCGTTATTCCTTGGAATTGTTCCGCACCGCCGGACTGTTCGGCTATAAATAACGGACTCGTACTATTCCCAGTATAATCGGGCCGAATGAGCATGCGGATACTCGTTGCCTGCCAAACTCGAATTACTTCTAATTTTAACGGTCCGGCGCCTTAGTTTGCTTCCGTTCGAACTGTCTGTCCCTTCGGAATATCTCGACTTCCATTCTACTCGGACGCTGTCTGTAATCCGTCTCGGTGCTTACGAACGATGCAAGCGGTTGTAGTGAAATCCGCGAACGTAACGAGGGAACCGCGAGTACGGTGTACGAGGAGACCGCTCACGTTTAACGTTCGCGGCGTACCGGAGCAAATTATTTCTGGAAGACGTCCTTATCCCACAATTTCCCGCGGACTGTTTTCTTTTCATTCGCACGAACGAGCGTCGCGCGGGCTCGCTGCTCGACGACATGAAAATTATGCGGTCAAATGGAACGTTAAGCTGTCGAGTTATTGTTATTGTATGGAAATTGCGACCGTCGGTCTAACGGGTCCGGCAGATGAGAGATAGACGTGATGGGGCGTACGAAATGGTTAGTAGGAAACATTGGATTTTCATTTTTCAAAAAAAAAACTCGCTATATACTTATTATTTCCGACCGGCGCGAAGCTCAGTCATTGCTTGAAAATTGCAAAAAAAAAAAAAAAGAGAGATATCTCCTGAGACAATGGAACAAAGAATGTTTGATGGTCTGCTCACCGAAATGGGTCAGTGCACTTCCATTACGAATCGCGATGGCGGCATTAAACTTTCGACTGCACGCTCATCAACCGGCAATTCTCATTTGCCGAGATTTTCATTTGCGGCTAGCATCGCGTTCGACCGATCGGGAATGTTTTCATTTATTTGTCTTGTATGTGAAGGGGTGAAAGTCTGCATTACGCAAAGTTATGAACGGTATCCCGTGCATTACGAACATGTGATGAAACATTCCAGTTTTTACGCTCTTTAAAACATCATATTTATGGAAAACTCAGTGAATAAAAATCTCGAAAATCATATGTACCACTGCTTCGTGTTTGCATTCAATGACAGCGGGTTACGTGAATAAGCAATGATTATGCCCGATCCAACTTCATGGAACAGCAACGTCAAAGTCGGAAACGGCCACATTAATATTCGCGCAGCAACTAATTTCTATTCATTCGTATACTGCGTATTATCGAATTATACAAACCGAGTTATACGTTACACGAAAAATCATTCCATTGATACTCATCCGGCACAGTCAGCCTCGACCAATGCCAAACGTCAACGGAACAATTGGCTCCTTGTGCAAGTTTATAAATCAGATCTGAAAGATCCAACGTGCCGGGATTAATTGTGAACGCGCTCATTGTGGGAAAATTATACCGAGAATAACGGGAGAAAAAGGGGTGCTGACAGATGAGACAGTAAAGGAAGACCGTCAACGTTCTACAGCACAATATGACGGGAGCCATATAATTACTCACCCAGTATACGAGTACATAGTTCATAGTGACGCTCGTAATCGCGTCAGCAAACCATTGAATTTTCGATTTAATTTACAGCTCTCGTATGCCGCGCCCGTAACGCCCGAGCTTGACGTCAGAATATCGTGTATAGACCGTATCCACGAAGCATCGCGTTACAAAGGCAGTGGAGGAATCAGCGGAACGCGCTAATCGGTCGTTATAAGCCGCTAGTATTGCTCCGCCATAGTAGGCGAACTATTTTACGCGCCCCTAGCACGATCTACCAAACGGGATGGACGCATAACCGAACGGACGTATCGACAGTCCTTAATCGATACGTCGAACGGCAAAAAGCTTGAATCACGAGGGGGCACGGTTTGTTCTGTGCACTTTATAGATTTTGTGTCAAAGAATATATCTAGGGAAACGTATTGTTTGCCTGTTATTTTGTCATTCCTACGAATACGTGCCTTGCGTGCCGAATTTCGGGAGAGCACGTGTGCAGCCGACAGTAAATACTTCCTTATTCTCGCTCGTTATTCATCGTAACAGAATCGGAATGAGCGTGTCAAAAATTCCCGCGCATAACCGAATGAACTGTGTAGCACAATGTAACAATAACAGCGTGACATAATAGAGCGCGAACGTGCCATTTGTCGTGACACCGTCGCAAATATAATTCATGAATCAGAGCGCGACCGGTCCATAGAAGATTAAATTCAACACCGGCTGCAGTGGCGCCTATCGAAAGGTTTACGTAACTCAGATCCCCGAAGGATTAACGTTCATTATCAGCTTTCAAAGCAATATGACACGAGATCCCGCGGGCACAAAAAGTAATTCTACAAATATTTCGTTCGCGCTAAAATCGTCCCCGCAAAACCATTCCCCGCAGTCAGGATGTTGTGGGATAATGAGACATTAAGTGAAAGCCTGCAAACGGCGACAACACAATAGCAGGGTCGACATAGCACAGCGCCCCATTTAACCCCGAAAATTTGCCTTGAATTTCATTCAACGCCCGCATTTAATTCACTCGAATGGAATTTGCGCTTATTGTTAGTTCGAGTCGTTCACTGATCACTTTATGAAAATATTAACCCGCGGACTCTCGATACATGTTCCTTCTGCCATTGGCACTCGAGACACCAATGTGCGACATATACTTTGTAAGAGTTTGAAGCATAATTCCTCGTTAATTATTATCTTACAGTCAGATAGAACGCAGTTCTATTAAACATTAAACAGACCCACGGAAGGAACGACGAGCGATTCTGTTCGGTTGACGTAAAATATAACGAGAGGTTTGAGTGAAAGCTGCGAACAATGGCAACGCGAGCGATACGTAACCTGTATACTCGCGGCATAATCACATCGCTAACGATTGAATTCGACGATTTAATTTACGGTTTCCATCCAGACAAGTATTCAAGCCGCACGATAGACGCGCGCGTACCCTGCCCCAGCACAATTTAACCTTTAACTACCGACACGTCAGTATCTGTTACGCGACAGGTATGCACGTGCTCCGTTCCCGAACGATGTCAGGGATGATGTATCTGCTTCTAAAACGCGATTAACCGAACGATTCGATAGCCAACGTTAATGCGTTAACGACGCGATGCAAATTCGCGCGACCCACGCCACAGAATTTGCTCAAACTCTAATCGATGACGCGCTACTTTTTTTCACTTAATCCCGCGCGTCATGGCCCAGGCTTCTGTATCGTTGTCAGCCGATGAAGAGCGTATTTAATTTCATGTCGGGCGATGTTTCGATTGATCGGACGCATTTGACGGTTTTCGGAGTGCCGATCAACAGGGAGGTAGTTGAATGCTTTGAACGTTAAGTTTAATGTAAATTGTTTTGAAGTTTGCTCGTCGCTCTCCTGTGATACTTTCAGCGTGTAACAAGGAGTATGATGGGAACGTTGAATTAGCGGGATCTTAAGGAGTTCGGTAAACCGATTAAAATCGGTCTTTGAGAGTGGCGCGACGTACAGTTTATACAATATATACTTTGTGCGCGCGCGCTATTTATGGAAATTCGTCCCCTCGAAGAGTTTCCCGCTTAGTTAGCAGAGGAAACGCGGCGGAAGTAATGTGTGAAACTTTTCGGTCTGACCGATTCTAAGAAGTGCGACGCTCTCAAGTTTTACGTCTTTCGGCGAATATTCAATCGACATCATGAACTCTTACTATGTCAGTCCGATAGACGTTCCACATCTTCGAGAGTGTCTCACGAGATCGTCTGTCACGTTACTCCGTATAGCTTCATCGCAGCGCCTGGCCAATTTCAGTTCGAAACGTTGCATGCCCTGATCGATCACGTCTGTGTCGATTAGACATTAACGAGCTTTCTGTTGGAATGCACCTGACGCGATGTAATTTTAGCCTCGCTCTCTGGGAATGTAACGACTCGCCTTCAAACGTCAGTTTGATTGCAATATCAGCTCGTTCCCGGCGCGAGAAAGGACCGAGGCGTTCGACGTAATGATCGACCGCGGAATTGTAGGCTGCTGGAATTTTCGGAAAGTCACGACTATCTCACTACCGTCGCTTTTAACGAATCAATGCACACTAGTCTCTGATTATGAACGACCGACGCGATAATACTCGCGACGCGTGAAGAGTTGGCGTTGGCGATGCCGATTGATCGTTTTCGGGTTCGAAAGATCAGCTCGACGAGTGGCCGATCGAATTATAGGCGTTGAACAGTTCGCCGTCAATACTCTTCGACGAAAGATACCGTGCAGCCTGTAATCAAGAGTCGGTGTTCCACCGCCCGCGCCGACGGGAAGTGGCAATTTCGATTGACCACTATGCTGGATGGGAAGATCGACGACGAGGTGCGTCTCGGCATTAATTATGCATCACGTCAGGAAGTGGCCAACGATCTCGATAACAGAGGCACGCCTCGCTGATTGAAGGACTATCCAGGCGTATCACTGGGCGGATTTTACTTGCAAATCGCACACGTCCCTATACATTTCGAGTTCGGCGTGTGTTACAAACGATCCGTAATGTCATTCCAGTAGCGGTTTGCACACGGCAATTCCACGGTGGGCTAACAGCAGTCCAGCGTCGCTTGGCGCTTGAATTCCAAGCTATTCCGCAGCCGGGTAAAAATTGCCATTAACGAGTTTAAGGTGAAAAGTGTTTTAATTTTATCGCGCCCGCTGTAGTACAAGAATTTTCTGCGTCGCCCTAATCGCGTTATGTGTAATGTGTGTGGTAACAAGAGAGACCGTGCCGTAGAAGAGCTTATTCAAATGTCAATTTCTTCTTAACCTTGCGCAATCTGAACACCGAATCAACCACCCCGTGCATGTAACCCTGCCGTTTCCCTTCGCTGATCTTTATGGGCACGCGGCGAGACTTGAACGTCATTTGCGTCAGGTCGCAGAATAATTAGCGTCCACGAGGACGTATTGTAAGTCTCGCGTGAGAGTGCTAATCGATTCGCGATATTTCATTACCCACGCATAGAAGCGTCAATGGATCGAAAGTTATTTCAAAAACATATGTTACTTTTGCAAGAAAATGCTTGAGCAAACGGTAACACAAACGCATACTGCGAAATTATTCTTAACCCCTTTTTCAAATATGTACACCCAACCGAAATGCCGTGCCAACTAGGCGCGTAAGGTTGCCAGCGAACAGAATAATTCCAGCGTCATCACTACTTCCTTAGACAGCTACGTCGTAACTTTCACTCACCACCAAAATCCACCACTTTCCGTTATCGTTGACGACCTACGTGTAATTTCACATTCCGAACACGCACGGACGCGTCGCGAAACTAGAGATGAAAGATCGGAGGAACTTTGGAGAAAGAGCATAACTCTGCGACAATTTGTAACACTTTCATCGTCACTTTTTATTGTCTTCAAAACATCAAGTTGACGCGTCAAGTATTGAGTACGACCAGCCAGATATCACCTGTTCGTCAAAATCAAGTCTAACTTTCGCTCCCGCACGTCCGCTTCTCGAGAATTCCCCGATATCGCAGGCCTTTTGTGAATGTTGCAGAGGTTGGCATCTTAGTTGCCGCGATGTGGGACTACCCTCCGACGAAACGCATCCATTCAGAGCGGAACTTTATGGCCGTTCGAAAGGCCGCGCGTTCCGCCTCCGCCGTTAAACTACAGACTTGACCCGCTAAACTTGAGCACGGCACGTAGGTGGTGAGTTCTACCCGATTCGAGAGGGATTCCGAGAGAGATTCGATGTTAGAGCGGTTCGGTCTGCGACTCGTAACTAGTCGATTCGTATGCGACTCGCTGCATACGTTAGGGCGCGACGAAATACCATAGGATCAAATTGAATGTTATACTAGGAAGTTGAAAAACAGATTGAGAGAATGGTTGTTGCATGATTATTGTCTCCGACGATATCAGTGGCGATTAGATTTACACGTTCTTTTTACTATTCGAGACAAGGAGTTCTTCAAGTTTAAGAGCTCAGAACTGTTTCCTCCGCCGAGGCTCGCATCCGCGTATCAAACATTCACATCTCTTTCGTCCGACGTGAAACAGTTCGCGCAAGGCGCACGAGTGCAACAACGACGCTGTTCTGGCCAGTGTCTGCGTCGTCGTTTCAACGAGACGAGATACTCTTATTTTGCACCTTCATTCAAAGCGCTGCAACTCGATAACAGTTCCGTCCAAGCGTTGTAAAAGCACGGGGGTCGTTCGAAGTGGACAACGTACGATGCACTTCGCTCGGTATGCTAAGTTTCCAGGCTACTTCGCCTGAACTTCCGTCCCGTGATCATTACGACGCGTAACGAGATGGATACAACGTTAGTCTCGAGCGCTTTGCATAACGAGAAATGCCATTTAACACGCTGTCGCCGAATTACTTAACATTTCGCGCTGACGTTTTTTATTATTATATCGTGAAATAAAAATAAGAGTATAACGTTCCCACGTACAATTATACTTAACACCAAGTTTGAATTCATTGAAAATTTCGCACGTCCCTATTATGAGTTGATGAATTTCAAGAAATATTCCACCCCATATTCATCGTGCACCCAATTGATCAGAACGTGCTTTTAAATCTGTTCGTGCGTTTCAGTAGTCAAGGACGCTATCCTATTACCACAGTAATGCGCCAGGCCCGTCATTGATACGCTTCACTTACGGAGCGCAAAGTTGGCGTGCGTGCGCAGAACGCATTCCGGCCAACTACGGTCGTACCTATTTATTGAACAAAGAATATTTCTCGCGGGAGCATGGTCTCGCGCTCAGCGTTAAGTTAAAGTTGCGGGCGGATACGTAACCTGATGCAAACAAGTTCTCCCGAAGGACTGGACGACAAACTTGATACGGGAGTTTCGCTGCGGAACTATACTCGAACGTGTACACGGAACGAGACACGAGAATAACTTTTCGACAAACAAGCGTTACTTCGTGCAAGCATCAGCCCGATCGAGCTGAACGCTCGTTTATCTCGACAGGCTCGTTCAATATTTCCAGTGGAAATAATCACTGCGACTTCACAAGTAACTGCGAGCGAAGGCAACGATTTGAAAATACACTCGAATCGTAACAAGCGTTCGATACGTGTGCTCTGGTAAAATAATGAGCTTCGTCAAACAGAAGGTCCGACCGCAGGACCAATGTAACTAATACACTCGATTATGCGACGATATTTTTGAGGGCCATGCGGGCAGAACAGTATCGAAGAGACAAATTGACTTAGCGGTGCCATTAAATTTTCAATTACCAACATTACGGCATTATGCGGCCATCGCTCAGCATCCGCATGCGAGAAGGAGCCGCGGATAGCCTTACATTAGTTTTAACGAGCTTCCTGTCGCTGCGAGACGGCGTGCATACATATGTTGCCGTAACGTGGGGAAACTTTACGGCCATTCTGCCGACCCATTGCACAAGCAGCTGAGATCCCCCGAGGAAGAGGAACATCGCATTTCGCCTCTTCCGCTCTACCTACGGATTTGTTCCGTTCGACTGGCACAAAAGTATGGCCGAGCAAGAATGTTCCACGGAACGGTGATACGTCGAACTTAACTATCGAATATCTAATAAGCGTCCTGGCTGAAACAATTTAGCTCGCTATTAAGCAATGACAAGTATTCCGCGCGATATCGCATTATCGGCATTTCGTTCGATATCCCATTACCAGCATTTTGATCGTAAACGTTCGATAAAGTTAGGATTACGTAACCTGACATTTACAATTCTCTCCTGCATCATAACGTCGAAAAAGATGCTAAAAATATATACCGAATTTCGTCCGACTGAATATCGAACATTGTTACTCCAAATTGCATGGTTTCATTATTTTTAACCAACTGATACTGTTGGAGTATGAAGTGCACTGACCCGTGAAGCGAGGCAACACTGGGAATAAATGGCATACGGTAAACGAAGAAAAATAGATATTTACGACGATGTTCCGTGAACGTAGGCGTAGGCGATCCCGTTTAGAAGATAACTAGGCAAATCCTGGAACACTTGAATTTGCCTACATTATTATGATATTGCTGCACTTACATGTAAATGCCGATACGTGACCTCGCTGCATCACAACGTGGGATAAATACTGCTCTGCTTTACATTCCAAATGATATACTATAATTACGGTACATTTGAATGCATGGAATATAGGTAAAGTTACAATGCATATTACACGCGCATCAATAACGGTTCACCCTTCCTTTATTCACCTCAAATACACGTTGTACTCAACATTATCCCCTACTTTGCTTTTCAATCGTTTCATAGGGGAAGTCTTGAAAAAAAAGAACACAGTGACAATTGAATGCCCGCTCCGATCTGACCGATACCTGTTCTTATCTGTTAAAAAAGAACGCTACTGAAGTTAAAGCTGGGACCGACGCACGGGTGGGGTGAAATTAAGCCAGCACGATAAGCATGGCCAAGTACCCTTCGGAGAACTGTTGAGCCAGCGAGTCGAGCCACTTCGCTGCTCGTTCCGACAATTCGTTAAGAGTTTCGTTATTAAGAGTACGAAAATATGCCCAATACGAGTGTCCGTTTCCCAATGAAACATACAGTGACCCCTGGAAAACTGACCAACATCGAAGTCGAACAAAAGAAGTTCGCCCCATCTCCAGTGCCGACCTCCATTCCCCTATACCGCCTAACAGCGTCCGAGATATCGGAGGTCGTTAATTCGTTTCCTACTTTTTCGCAATTAGCCCGGTCCTTCGTTAAAGTAAACTTACTGACCGGCACGGACGAGTTTCCTGCCCCTGTGTCTCTATTCTTTTTCTCCATCGCGCTTATTTGTCTTGCCCTCCACTCTCTCTTCGCTCCATTTTCCTTCACCTTGTGCGCTCGCCAGCTGCAAAATTATTTCCAGCTTCGCTCCGCGGTTCCCCCTTTGTCCCCGGGAGGCGCAACAATTATCGCTGCTAGAGATGCGCGCGATCAGCCGGTCTCGTGACTAGCGAGGGGTGTTTCACGTAACCGGAGAGCGCGATCCGTAACGGTGGGCTTGATATCGCGATTGGCCGCGGTTAATTGTGTTCGGATCGGACCAAGTTCTTGCCGCGCGTCGAAACTTTCGCGCAGATGATGAACGCATTTTATGCGGAAAGAGATCCCGACGTTATCGTGCCGGTTTCGTATTGCGGCGCGAAGACCTACTCTTTAAAAGTTTGTGCAACTGCTGATAAAGTGCTGACTATAGAAGTTTCAGTAATTAAGAAGTCGGTGAGCGTTAATTGCTGTAGGCTTTGTTTATCGCATAAAGCGGACAACTGTCAGATATCTTTTGATAAATCGTGTTGTTGTGCTTTGCGATAGAATGCTTTCGCTGCTTCGATATGCTTTTCATTTATTTTGGTCAATAAATATGTTTCTTCTGTTGCCACATTTATACGTAACGATGCAGTTGAGTATTGAGCGCGCTGAGAGATGGGGTCTAGAGATAATTAGAAGTCGTCCGGAGTGCTAGTGGCATAGCGTGCATAATAGGCAGGTCGAAAGTGGTGGTAATGTGCGAGTACCGGCGTGAAAAACTGGGCGTTCTTAGGTCCTTGCGTTAGAAGAGACCAAGGTACTTAATTCCTAAGTAATTCCTAACAACCGGGCTTGCACGAGAAGCTCCATGAAACTTCCAGAATCGTATAACGAATATTCGTCGGGACGTTCGGCATACGTCTGTCACCATTGAGCACACACACCTCGCGCTAATTCAAACCTGCTGTCAATGCCGGGGCAACATCAAAGGCGAGACCAGAAGACCCATTTACGCTCGCTTCTTAATTTTCGTGCATTCTGTTGGCGCGTAATTTTAATGAATTTTCCCGTTTTACGCGGAACGGTGGTATATGAATTTTAACAACGTTTGCGCATCTCACGTAGCATCGTTATCGTCGCGCGCGCTTTTATACCTAATGAAAAACGGAGGCCGGCACACACACGAGAACGCGCACGCGCGCGTCAGTTTCGGGGAAAAAAGTGCTCCGAAAAGAATTACAAATTTTATGCTCATCCTCGACATTATAAAATATGAACGCCCCGCCTCGTAACTTTTTCAGCTCCTACTACCTCACGAGCAGTCCAGGGTGCGAAGCTGCCAGGGAAGAAAGTCGAACGTCCCGGAACTTTTTAACGCATACAAAAGTGCGCTCCTCGAACGTGAGTTCTCTCCTTCTGGCTGCGTGTGTCAGATGTCAGGAGCGGGGAAAAGGCCAAATCGAGACTCGCGATCGTTTCTTTGCTGAAATACTTGCGGCCGGCGTTCGTGATTGAAATCGCGATTTGAATGGCCGCCGGTAACTCATTACAGCTTGAGAGCAATCGGCACGCACCCGTCGTACTTGCATACGGGCGTTGGAAAACGCGGCGAACGCTTTGTAGAATCGTACCCAACCCACTCTGACTAAGGCCCTTATCTCGGGTACGTGAAACGTCTGTTGCTTGTCAAAGTATTACATGCAAATGTATGTGCATCGTAAGACCCGGCGCGGCTCTCAATTACAGAAGGCAGCAAGCTCTACTGTCGACGGTTAATGCAAGGCCAAACTACCAACAGGGTACCAATTTGCGAACATACACATATATGTGTACATATCCTGTGCTAAGATGGTTCGTCTCGTTCGCCTGGTCCCTGCTAGCCCGTCATCCTGGCTAGATGAAACGTCCTGCCCGAATGTGTCAGAAGGTCGCCCGTCAGCTAATGCCAGAGAGTTCTCCGTCTAGCAGAGTCTCGTTGGACGAGGACAAAGCACGCGAATTCGACGGCAAACAACTTCCTCCGGATAGGGACGGCGCACAGGGACATATGCGAGAAAAATGGCTCATTAACTTTTCCCCGCCGAACACTGTCGGGTGTTTCTACATGCTAACGTACTTGCAAACTCGCTCTCCATTGAATAATATTCGCTGGACAAGAAAGACCGTTGCAGCGAGATCGATAGGCATATGTATGTATGTAAATGAATCTCTAGCAACGTGCGGTCGTTTGACAGAAATGAATGCGTAGGACGGCGCGCACTTAATATTTGCTACATGGCAAAAAAAGAACGCCTGTTGCGAATTTTTCGGCCGCTTGAGCAACGGCAGAGCGAGCGAAACGGGCGTCGCTTGGCCAACTGACACTGGCCTCCGAGTGCGTTGCATAAATTTCACGGGGAAACTTTGTCAGTGCATTCCGGCCTTTTCCCGGCTCTTCTTTGCGCCCAGATGCCGCCGCGGCCGAGAGATTACTCGTGTGGCTACCACGCTTTGTTAACTGCGCCAAATTCCATTGCCGTGCAGCCAGTGGAAATGGAAGGTCGAGTACCTTTTCGCTCGAAATTTGTCATAAATTCAATATCACCGGTTGCGCTTCCGCACGGAATGTTTATAACGTAGACGAAGGAACTCGATCTACCTACCGGCAGCAGAAATAGCGTCGAGACTTCTGAGATGCGTTATGCCGGAGAACAGTATCGACGTCAGTCATTTCATCCTCCGTTCAACAACATATCTTGCCTACATAAATTACAAACCAGCGCGACTCAACCTGACCAAGTACTAATTAGGACGAATCGCCGACGAAATCTTGACTCCCGCCAAAGTTCCTCATCAGCGAACTTATTGATCGAACTTCCCGAAACTCGTATACTGATTGCTGGGCGAGAAGAAAAAAAAAGAAAAAAGTCCATTAAGAGACAGAATGCTCGTAAAGTTTGATTAGCGGGGTGAGGCGCAGGGCGTTAATGATTGCCGTTTGTGGAAGGGCCGCGTCGGGCAAGAAATCGCGAGTAATTTCGCGCGCGCTCGCTCGTTCGCCAAAGGTCAGAGCAAAGTTCGCGAAATAGGCGATAGTTCGGTGGCGAGTGGCGTAGGTGAGGGAAATTGGGATGTACGTCTTGGCGTGCAGGAGGATCGATAATGCGCGCCTAACGCCGTGGCGAGGAAGAGACGCGGGCGAAATCGTTCTCCGCCGATCCTTCACCCGATTGCGCGTTTACATTCGGAATTTACGAGCAGTCCGTAGGGGGGTCTGGGAGGCAGGCTGATGGAAGAACTAAGACGGACCGATAGAGCGGAAACTTTAGCGCGAGCAAAGTCACCCTCCGCTCCCTTTGGGAGCCGAGATCTTGAAATCCTGACCTTTGCGTGCGCGTGTGCGTGCACGCGTACCTCGCGCACACCCTGGCAACGCGAATCAAAGATGCATTAGTCGGCTGAATCTTATTGACAGAATTTGAATCTGACGCGGAGTGAGACTCCGAGTAAGAACGGCCTGCCCTGGAGACGTATTTAGGTCGGGTGCCAGATGAGGCTGACTGGGGAGCTGGGAAACGTCTTGTGAGAGGATGAAAAACTCCGCGCCGCTCATCTTGCTGGCGTCTTTCTTGCTTTCGGAGCCTCACGAAAAAGGTTGCTCGTCTACAATGCAAATAGCGGAGCCGTTGCCATGTTTATTAAAACGCTATGGACTCACGGCATTTCGGTCTCGTAAGCGGGGAAGGCGTACATAAAGTACTTCTTCGTTTTATATGTTTTCATTGGTCGAGCGGTAGCATCCGAACTCGCATTCAATTAATGCGGAATGAACGATATCGAAAAATATGAAGATCTTCGACCCCGGATGTATTGTTGATATGAAATGGCGAGTGTAATTCTGCGTTTAATTTCATGAGAAATTAAATGATAGTAATTAATAAATGGCTGTTACTGGCGTGGTAACCGTATTTATTATCCGAACGTTTCGCATTAAGTTGTACTTTTTCTTTCAACGATCAATTAAATGCGGAGTACGCGGCCTTTTAAAAATTTGATTACAACGTCAACCAATCTCTCTTGCGAATGACGCCATAAATTCTTACACGTAACAGCGGCGGTCGGTACTACCATGCTATATTTGATTACTTTGACCGCTGAATGCAGCAGCGTGCGCAACGTGAATGCAATCCGGGTTGTAGTTGGCGGTAGTTCAGTAAACCATTAACAGATGAACCCTGACTCCCGACATGTAATTCATGTAACTTTGAATTTACGCACCGACTGAAATGCATTGCTTCGCAAGACATAAATTTCCATCGGCAATCTGTTACAGAGCCGCTAAAATGCTACAATACCCACACGATCGACACAACTTTGATGAGAGTAAATCCCGGACTGCTGATATTACGGTAGTAATATTCAGATCTTGGCAAGATTACAACCGAGATTCTAAACTAGGTTGTCGAGATAAACGGACATTGTACGTGTTATATAAAAAGCAGCGATTCAGAATTATTTCCGATAAAGTAAAGTCTGTCCGTCAAGTTCGAAACATTTAATTGCCTCGTCGAGAGTCACCGGCGCATGTCACTTCCGTTAGCCGAAGATCAAAGTATTCGTAAGTGATAAACTTTAATTGAATTGCCGATGGGAAAGTAAAGTTTCTTAAGACATCGTGCTTGCGGGTCTTTACCTCGTCGTATAAATATGTCATCTTTTTGCGTGGGGAATGATGCGCGCGTGGTAAACCGCTGGTGAACGTTAAGGAACGCGACGTGCGGCGTTACTGTCATCCGCTATCCCGTGTACAAGGGCCCGTATACCCAGGAGACAAAGAAATCTAATTATCCTTTGAAATGCGCGAACGTTTCATTTACATATGGTCTAATTGCTTATTTTTAGTAGCCAAAGGGCAAAGGACGCATTACGCTGTCGCATCACTCACTGCTTGACCTATTTCTTTTAATCCGTGAGAATTGACTTTGTCTCCTGAGATTACTTAAAAATTCTCACGGGCGACGTTATGCAAAGCACCGCTGAAAGCAAGCTTACCATTTCTCGCCCAACCCAAAGATATCACGGTTATTCCGTACAAGTGCAAAGTAGTTAAAAGACTCGGGAGTGACATTCGCTGCGTTGATTGGACGGAACTCTTGAGACAACGCGAGGGATCAGCGGAGAATGACGAGAGTTCGTTCGACTTTGTTCGCGGGCCGGGCTAAAAGCGAGCGATAAATTACGTTGCGCAACGCGGGAAGGTATTATTCGATCGATTTAACGACACCGTTAATCCGGGCATCAGCCGAACGGACGCCGGGCCGGGTGATCGATCACAAAATTTTCAACTGCGCCCCGTCGCCGACGTCGATTAAATTTTATGGCCGATAATTGTCAACAATCCGTGAGCTCGTGTAATGCCCCTCCCACCGCCCTCCGCCCTCCGCCCTCTGCGAGGGGCCGAACAGAAAGAAATTTACGATCTGATAACGACATTTGCCGGAACAAAAGCCACGCGAATAATGATTCGTTAATTATACGTCGAAAACTTTATTAACGAAGACAATCTGCATGTTGATTAACGAGAGCGTCTAGCGGAGAGGGACCTTGTTACAGGCCGTAGCGCACGTCAACTGTGACGAAATGGAATATTGCATTGAGAACGGCACTGCGAAGTGTCGCGTAATTCTATTTACCATAAAATGGGACAGCGTAATTGACAAGCGATAAAACCGATCGCTCGGCGCTGGGAAGAGCGGGGCTTTAGAAAATCTGCACTATGGAGCTTTTCCAAATCCCGCGAAATCCGGCCTCGGGAGAGCCGCGGCGAGCTGCGAACGTATCGAAAGTAACCGCGAAACAAAGTGGACTGGGGTTGCGATACGAATTCGAGTGGCTGGCGCGCCGCGAAAATCCCCGCCATTGTCGCGTCGACGGTCGAAATTGATTGAGGTTGGACAATAATGCGCCTATAAATATCGCTGTAAACTCCCAATGAGATATGCGCCTGTAAACGCGACATCGGGGGCGAATAGTAGGTAAGAATTTGTCATAACCCACAGAATCATAACAAGCTGCACGGTAGTTGTGAAAATTCATATTTTATCGTTCCAATATTATCATTCTGCATATTCAGTCTCATTAGGAATCAATGCAGCGAAATCCACTCTCTCTCTTTCTCTCTCTCTCTCTCTCTCTGGCCACAAGTATGCACATCCTACATGCACATGTAAAAACGGCGACGAAGGAGACACTAGACGTGCAAAGCACGGAGCGAGAGGTGTCTCCGCAGACGTGCACCGTTGTATCCTTTGTGCAACAAGCGACAAAGGAAGAGAAAGTAACGAGCCCCGCGGTCGTGCTTGCACGTCGACGTGGCCATAGTTGTGCATTTGGCTGCGAGCCACGACGAGCGTCTTTGCGTGAAGAATGACCGCGAATCTCGAGGAGGATCTGGCGGGTTATGAGGCGGCATGAGCAACCCGCCACAAGCTCGCCACGATAACACTACTCGATAGCACGCGATACAATCGATCCCGAAGCAAATTTCGGCCCGTCGCGTCGCTGCGTTGTGTCGCACAGGCATTCGCTTCGTGGGTGTATCTTATTTACGATGAACGGAATCTGGGCAAGCGATACTCCGCACGCAGTCGTGTACGGTAAGCGGAACGTAAATTTCCGCGATGCCTACCGGCAGCACACACACACGCGTCCGATTGATACGCGATACACTAGGCCGAAGCTCAGAGGATGCTTTACGGCCAATTTCTCGGGTAACGACATGACTGACTCGCGATAAGACAGTCTCGTTGTTTTTTCTCTTTTTCTGTATATTTCATCGGTGTTTGCATGATTGATATATACGAAAATATGCATAGAAACGAGATATTACGAGAGACCGGGAATCGAGGGTACTGGTAGTGGAAAGTAAATTTAGTCATTGTTCTCGAGTTCTTCTTTCTAAGATGGGGCTTTTCGCAACGAACCGCTCTCGGGGATAAAGGTAGTGGAAATAATGTATGTGCGACTGAACTTGCGGCGAGGTGTATTTTGAGGCCTTCGTGGGAGAGTGACTTGTCGCTTGAGAGACGGCCTTTTTCTATCTGCGGCGCGGTCTATAAACCTTGTCTGCTGTTTCCAACTAATTCGGGCCAACACCCTTGCTAAGGAGCCAATGGCGCGTAAGCCCACTAAGGTGACCAGATATAATAACAATAATGATACTATCGATCGCAGTATCCGTACTAGGGTAAACTCGTGCGTACTGGTATTCAGGAAAATGACTCCCGGAACAGGCCGATAACCCGATAGTTGGAAAGTCGGGAACAGTTCGTAGACATATAATATTAACGCAGGGCATGGGACATCCTCTCACGAGGTCAGAAATTTCAATAGAAGATTTAGCGTTTCGTCGCGAAAGTCGCGAAAAATTGATTAGAACGCAATGGAATCTTATTGTTCCGACATTGCGGTTCGCATTATGCACTCCTCGTAAAAAATGTATTCTATAAAAATGCATGGTACTGTTAAGATCACAAAAGCGCATCGCTTGCAACAACAAACAGCAAAAGGAGAACTCTTCGCTCATCGCAATCAACCTTAACGGGATCACGAGTAGGTAAACAGACATTTTGAAATTGAATTTGATATTATTACAGAGTTTCGCTTACCGCGCGGGTCGTTTCCTGAGGGAAATTACACGTGGCGGAGGGGAATAATTTTTGTAGAAGTACGAACGAGAAGGAGACTTAACCGCGAGCGACGTATTGTAACATTCTGCCGTGGCTTGTACAAACATAGAGGCCACCCTAACGTGCGTACTCGAGTCAGACACACCCTTCCCTTTCATCATGGCACGTCGGTCGAATTTTGGAGCGTCATACCCGGCGCCCCCGTGCGTCATGCATAAGCAAACAAGTGCTTCGGCGAAGGGGGCTTGTCGCGGGAGTACAAAGAGAGTCTCGATGCCAATGTCGCGTGACTTAGAACGCTGCAGCCGAAGTGCCTCGGCAACGTGAACGTAATCGCTCTTGAAGACGGTCGTCGGTATAAAATGATTGGGAAAAGAATTCCACCTCGAACAAATCCCACTCTCTTCCCTCGTCACTCGATTGTCGCTTCTGCGTACAGCTAGGTCCTTCGCTTTCGACGTCTCGAAGACATCGTCAAACCTGATTACCGCTATCGTTCGCCAGTGCGCGTGGAGCGGAATAAGCAAAGCGCAATTCGGCAGAGTGAGCGTATGTAATTTGTAGAAAAATCTGCGCGGCACTCGGCGATGCAGTGGCGACGTCGGGGAAAATTGCACGGACGCAGGATGGACGTCGAAGCGCAATACGGGGGAAGTACGTTACGTGACCCGAGTGTCCGGGCTGCACGCTCGCGGTGGGTATGTTCCATAACGGACAACCATTCTTGACCCCAGGCGCCCGACGTCTGCTACTCCTGTCACGAAATAAGGTGCCGTTGTCAGCGACCTGGCCGGATCTTTCCGTAGTCAAGCCGAGATTAAGTGACAAGTGTGCGTATATATATACGTATATGTATACATGGTAGGTACAAGATTCGGAGATCTGAATGGTAGGCAATTAGCGCCGTGTCGTTTCGTCGGAAGGAGAGAAAGAGTCGGGGCACAATGAGTGCGCACCACAGCGGTGAGTCCCGCGGCTGGAACGGAACAGAGCCACTTGTTACGCCCAACGCGATAGAAATTGTTTCCTCGCCACCTCCCTCGGCGTACGTTCACGTCGCGCGTCGGCGGCGAATTTCGTCGGCCCAGAATCGATACTGTCCCCGTTGCGCGCGTGCATCCCGCGCGTTAGACCGTTTAAAGCGAATGCTCTCGATCCGCTAATTGACGAACGGGAGCTGTCGAGCGGCTGAATGACACTCGTCGTCGCACAGCGCTCGCCATTGTCGAAATTTATCGCGAGCAGCGACGCGAAGGGCTCCGCCAGAAGTGTCCGGCGAGGTCGAAGGTGTGCACACAAAGGGCGATTAATTCCACGAATCAAGGACCCTCGGAACAATACTTTATGCGGCCGTACGCAGCTTCGACAAGTGTGTGCGTACGAGGCAGGTGGGAAGTAGTTATTGCGGTTACCGTCTGACGACTCCGTTACAATGGCGACGCGTAACGAGATTTCGTGCGAGCTCGGAACGAAACCTTTTCAGAGCGCGACGTTCGTTATCGTATTTCAAAGCGTCGTTTTCGAAGAATTTCAGCGAAATAGGATGATACTTGACTTTTCCTGAAGTCTGAGTACGGAGATGGGTTTTAACGACGATTAAGAATTATTGCTTTGATGGCAGTTCGGGGTGTAACTTGCTTTGAGAAGGAACGATCGGCAGAACTTTCGCAAATTTTGTATTATAGGTAAAAACGATAAGGCCTCGGTCCACGAGAAGGTAACTGTTTATTGAGACGATATTCCGTGGCCCCGGTTTGCTAAATTTGTTTCGAAGTCGAGTCAGACAGACGGAGGTGTCTCAGGCGTCGCTCGTTGAAACTAGCACAGGTAAGCGACCACGATATTGACTTTTCAAAAATAAACCTCACCTGGGCCGTTCTGATAAAATATCTATCTATACCGCGGCGAATGTAGAACGCAACGGCTACTCGGAAACGATTTTCTTTTCAAGATGGTCCACCCGACTAATGTCTACTTTGAAAACTTGCCCGTCCCCGTTTCAACGGGTTTCCATATGAATCTTTAACTCGACCATTGACACAGCGTCGCCAGTCGCGAGCAATTTTTCCTATCATCTGACCAGTTCAGTCCGTCACTGAGGTACACACTCGACCAATCGCTAGGACGGAACGAAGTATAATCCTGGCGTCGCTAATCACGCTGAATATGAATTAAATTGAAAATAATAGTAATAATAATAAGCCCTGCCCCGTATCTAGATCGTGCGCGTAACCCAGTTTGTAGGGTGCACACACTCGGCAATTTTCTCCTTCCGTGTCGCGCGCTACTAACACTTTCGCGAACGGCCTCTCTCGTGCCAATGGGCAATTTCGCAATTCCTGGTAACAGGTGTCTGACGTGTCCTGCCCATCGTACCTCCCGCGAACGGGCCAGCAGCCACGGATTTTCGGTTCCAGCCTCGAGTCTCGTTCCGCCGCGGCCGGCGAGGTCGTGTCAATGCTTTAGTTCTTCGTTCTGACGTTCACCATACAAGATCGGAACGGCTATCGTAATCCATAGCAACGAGTCACAGTTGAACGCACGATTTTCTTCATTCACTCCCGACACGACGACGACGACGACGACTCGACGGCGGAACGACCCTCCTCCCGTCGTGTTCGCCTCGCACAAAAAATCCTCACTTCTCGCGTAGCACTTGTTGTCGGTGCCGTGGAATTTCGGCGCTCACTCGTTCACGGCCTCGCACCCTTTCTCTCCTGATACCGTCACTCGCGCGAACTGGCTCGATCCTCGACGTGCGATTTTCAGACGAACCGCGGCTTGCGATGTTCTCCCCTCTGGTAGTTCGCGCTTCAGGTTTGAGTGCGCTTTGCAGTAACGAGGAGGGTAACCGCTGCCGCTTTATTGAGACGTCGGGAAGGAGGCGCCGCGTACGTATAAACACAGGGGCACAATGCGAAAGGGAACGTCGTCAAAGTGGAAACGCACGGCGTGATAATGGGCAATTAACTTCGCCGGTGTAGTATCTGTTCTAACTGCACCAGCCGCGCTCGTTCTCACGATCATGACAATAATACGATTCTGATAACAATAGCGTCAAAATCAGCATACGCAAAAGTGAAGCGAAAAGTCGACAGAACGATTGTGCGTGAGAGACGATGATGAAAGGAGAAAGACAGCTATTGACGAACACGATAACGATGAAATGACTGACCTTGATTTGGGAAGATCCCTGCCTAGAGGCCGAACGCGCGGGAACCGAGGCTCATGTCAATTCGGAAGGAGCGACGAGGAGCGACCGGCGACGAAACCGAACTATACGATTGGACCTCGTGATCCTGTGGGCTCCTGCCGCGCTCTATAAGCTCAACGCTGTCGAGCGTCGACGGCGGCGTCGGCGTCGGCGTCGTCGGTCGCCCCCGCCGCTGCCGGCGCCGCCGCCGACAGGAGCTCACCGTGCACCTGCGCCTTAACGCCGGCTCGTCCTCCAACCCGAAACCGACCCAGGCCCACCTTAACCACCGAACACCTGAGCTTACCCGCGTCCTCCTCCTACTCTTTCTACGCCCCCATCCCCCTCGATCGCCTGACCACCCAACACCCCCTCATCCACACACCCTTCTTCCGCCGATGACCTACGTGGATGCGGTGGATGCCTTACGTACGAGCTGCCCTCCTTTCTAGCGCCCACGAGAGTGGCTACCGCTGAATGGACAATAAATAAAGCGGTCCGTTTGTGGCTCGCCGTAAAAATATACACGTGAGGAATGGCGTGTCGATGGACAGGGCACGTTGGAATGTGAAGTAATGACCCGCCGAGAATGCGTAGAGCACGGGGAAAAGGGCAGAAAATGATGAAATTATGGGTGTGGTGAGAGGTACAGAATTCCGGATGGGATGTATTGAAAAATAGTTATGCTTCAATTTTATGCGAGTGTAATACAGTTAAACTTGGCATATTGTGTAACTACTTATCGCGTGAGAGACAATGTACGAGCAACCAGGCGAGTTATATTCTGGTAAAGAGCTTCACATGTAGACATCGAAGATACCTCAAAATGCGGGATCAATTTGATAGCCACAGACATAGAAGTGCTGAAGAACGTAGTGTGTACTAACGTCGGTAGCTTGCCGTAAGTGCCGTATTGGAAAAAGACAGAAGTATGCGAGGAATGAAGCGGGAAATGCGAGCTGTCTACGTCAAGAGACATATGTAAAACGGTGCACGTCTAAAGTTGTAGAAGTACAGCGGAACGTTGTAGCGAAGACGGAAATGCCACTGAGCAAAGTTTCTGCTCGCAGAGAGCTTATCGTAACTGACCAAAGACTGAATTTCTTTGTCGTTCTCCATAGCCCATCAGCTACTAGCTCGCAACTCGCAACTGTACAGTTTCGACCTGAGAGACTAGCCGTCTATAATCCGTGGGCACACGCTTTATAGAACACTGCTTTCTTTACACCCAGAGAATGGGCATGTGAATAAAGTACAAACACTGTAATTCGCTTTTAACCCGTGGAACGAATACTGGAGAATGTTCTATAAACAGCATCACTGCATTCTGCTGCACTGTTTAATGTTTGCTTCACATACGAACTATGCTGCCATTCGCGTATTATCGAGTATTAACGTGCGTACATAATATATATTAAAGCAAATTTTAAAATGCAATCTGCCCTGAATGTATATTAAATGAAGGTGTGCGCATGGGAGCACACGATAATATCCGAAACTGTGCAGAACGGTGGAAGTGTTACGAAAGAAAGCGTACTAAAAAAAAATTTGATTTGATATGGGGGAAGTCCTTTGTTCAAAGCTCACCTTAACCAATCGACCTCACTCTCACGCTCTCACCCTAGTGAACCACTGAGCCGCCCTCCCAAGTCTGCTTTCTTTCCCTTCGGTCGTTTCTCACCGTACAAACCTATACCATACATACAGGGTGTCCTGTTCTCGTATGCCCACGAGAATACAATGCGTACGAAATTGATGCCCTATGACTCCAGAGTCTTCACTCCCGAGACTGCTTGGCTTTTCTCACAGAAAGCGAGGCAGCCCCGATAACGATCAACGGCATTAATTAGAACGAACGTGGACGCACCGAATGTAATGACAGGATCTGTAAACCAAGCGTGGACGCGTTAATTGACGCTAACAAAAGCCCTTTTGACACAGGGCCGCCTTAACATAATAACACCTGAGTTTCTGCCGGGTCTGTATGTTTCTGGTCCAATCGTTGAACCACCTGGCCACCCTCTCGACCTCCCCACCCTCACTCTTTTCTCGCCAACGACCTACCTGGACAACCTCTTACGTACGGGGTGTCCAACTTTCTTACCCCCTCACGTAACTGCACTATTTATCGCAGGAAATGCTGTCGTTCACGACCCGGGAATAGGACGTTACATTGCGAGGATGGAAATTGAGAAGAAAATTGGTTGCGATTAAATACTGTCTGATCAACTGATCGTGTTGTTAATTAAACTGCGCGACAATGTGACTTCGATATGAGTTTCGTATGAAAGCGTACTGCTGAAAAATGTGGCATCGATGCTTCGAATGCGCGGTTATTTTTGTACCGCAAAATATGGTTGTTGGACAGATATCGTCGAGGTATGTGTGCGGGTTAAGAAACTTTGCGGAATTGTAAATTGTACTATATAATTGAACTCGTGAACTCGAGGCTTTCGAATGACACGGTTGGACAAAAGGGGAAATATACTTTTGAATAATTCCCTGCCATCCTATCCTTGGGGCAATGTTAACCAGCAACCGGATCGGACGACCTTAGTTCATTTCTCACCGGACCATCTGACCCCGGACTAGACACGTAGGGAGTGTCTTGTTTCTTGCACACCGCGCCAACTCGAACCCACACTGAATATGTATAGAGACTGCCTCGGAGATTGAACCGTAAAAAAGAACGAACAATACCGACGCTACGTGAATTAATTTATTAATTGATTCCCGTTCATCCGAGGGCAAACAGTATGCGGAGTAAAACAATCGTGCCGTCCGATAATTCCGCTACCTAAACGAAACAACGAATAAACGTGTAATCGTAAGATGCTTTTCGCCATAAATCGCGAGCACCGAGTATACATACACAGGTGCACGGATTTCTGGACTCTAATTTGTGCCCGTTTGGTCTAATTCAGTGCATAATCTCTTTAGATCAAATACCGCAAATATCGAAACTCTGGAATCAGAGATCGTACTGCGCCGCGGGCTTCTGCGGATCCACGTTTACGCGTAAATATTTGATTTTCCCTACATTCTGATTAAAGTCCGGCTTTCAGCTACAATTAGCTTGCGCAAGTGTTAGCGGGGGGTAAAGGAGAGTGTTTTCGAACGCTATCGGCCGCGCCGACGCTGCACTTTTATGCATTTTCAATTTCCCATACGAGATTAACTCGTGGCTAATTTTCATTGCCTCGCCGTGCAGTCCCGCGGAGAATTTTCCCGCAACGCCAGCCGCGCTTTCCTGTCAAATCCCGAAGCGATCGTAATGGCCGCGGGCGTTATCGGCGGAATGTAATTAACTTAATTACCGGTCATGCACGAATTATGTCGCGAAGGATTAGTTATTGAGATAGCGCGCCTGTAGGTACTCGTTCTAAAACTCATAATTGTAGTCTAACAGCGCTGGACGTTTAACCACTCGTTACGCGCTATTATCCGTTTTCAGCGATAATTTATTAGCGCCATCATACAACGGCTTAAACACGACTCTCGCTGGTACGCGAAATAATAGCACCTGCTAGGCAGCTAGGCCGTGCAGAGAGACGGATCGCATGCCTACAAATAACGTGTTTCGCGGCGTCACTTTTGGATCGCAAACCGAATATTTTCCGTCTTATTGTTAGAAGACTTCGTACTGAACGGCACGCCTGGCTGAAGCCAAATTATGTCGAGCGATTAAGTTTAACGACAACGTAACCGCGATCGTCTCGCTCGAATCACGTTTCGCTGCATACATAGTTGGCTAATTTGGCTTGTTGGCAACGGGGAAATAATAAGGGACGGCTTCGCGACAGCGGGCCAAATTCTTTCGCCTTTTTCCTACTTTCTCGTTCGTGCATGCTCACGGGGGAATCCCTGCTCATCGGGTGAAAAACAAACCGACAATGTCGCGCAGATATGCAAACGCGCGTCGTACAGCGTTGAACTGCAGATAATCTTCTTTATAGCTACCGCAGACAAGCCGAGCTGCGACGCTCGGCTGCGAGTCCGCAACTACCCTTTTTACGAGCAAAATAGCAAGATAACGGGGAGTTCATGATCGTTATGAACGCAAGGAATACTTCCATTGTAGTCCGTTCGCACTCGTATCGCGCAGCTATCCGCAGAAATGGTTCCCGATCGAAATTAACTTTATTGAACGCTACGCAAATTTACAGGCTGAAATTGTTTGAAAGTGAACATTACAGAAAATACGTTTCGCTATTGGGCGGGCTTGCAATACGGCACTTATGACACCGAAGTCTCTTAATTATTCGCTCACGAACTCTGTGCAGTTTGAGTCTTATTTCGACGGAGGACAACGTGTTCAAACGTAAGCCAAGAAATTGCGCAGCTTGACATTTACGATAATTGGATCACGAACGACAGTCAATTACGAATAAGATACCATTTTAAAGTGGTGCCAGCGCGCGGCGGGGTTAAAGGGGATATGAAATATCGACGAGAATACGTGTGTTACCCGTTCGTCCACCCTAAACGAAAGTGCGGCCTGGAACGCTCTATTCGTACGTGATGCAAGTGTTCGCGGCGAACAAACCACACTTGCAGCCACTGTTGCCTGTTTACTTTTCATTAAGGAAAGGTGTGCGCGTCGTGAGGAATTCCATCCTGCTAATTCAGCGCGGACTACGGCAAGGCTGACTCACCTGTGAGAACATATCAACGGCTTAGTATAATGATCGTCGAACTTAACAAATGTACTCAATAATGGTATCGATTAGCTCGGAACTTTCGTACGGGAGAACAGAAAGCTGGCCTTAGTGGGAAATTCGTAGACGAAGCAGAAATATAGACTTTCCGTTCTTTCCGTTTGAACCTCATTACTTCCACAAGCATTCTTCTTCGATGCTTATTAAGAAATTCGTACTCGGGGTTTCTGAAAGTGTAGCTCGTTCCGGCATCAAAGCGAGCAAAAATTCGCCTGCATATTTCGAATTGGCAGCGGGATGAGAAGCTGGGACGAAAGTGCATTATGTTCCATTTCGTAACATTTATTTGAATTAGCGCGGTGCACAATGGCCGGCAAAAGAAACTACGCCGGCGAGGAGAGACTTAAAGCCGGCGCGGAGAAAAGATTTGACGTAATTTATTCTTCCCGGCGGGCAAGCGAAAATGTCTCCTGCTGTTCGCACAGTTAGTACGGCGAAACATTAGTCGTCGGTCAAAGGAGGAAGGCGCATTAAATATGAGTTAATAACCTTCCGTCTCATATATTCTAATGTACCTATATGTGGCTTTTACATAAAGCAGTACACGTTTTGGCTAACGCTGGAATGTCAATCCCACGAATCCCTCTTAATAATCCCCGAAATGATGTTTGCGCGAGATAAAAACGACCAGGGAACACTTTCGTACGGTACTCACCGATGAAATTTATTTTCTTCTTCGCGGGCCACAGCGAAACTAAAACCGAGTCAACATTTTCCTATCCTGCCCTAACACATTTTGCCCCCGTACCTCGGTACGTTGAACTTAGCAAACAGGCAGCTTCTAAAAACACCGGGGCAAACATTTGAGCCGATCGTGCAACGGACGCTTCGGCTGTGCTAAAATGCAACGAAACGCGAAATCCGATATTCGATGCCTGCTTAGCGGTGAACCGGGCTTCCTCGCGACTCGTGCAATAAATAAGCGACACATAATAAGTCCATCGTCAACGGGTCAACATACGCACATATCTCAATCGATTTTCGATTCATACTCAAATCGTTCACGCGAATGACGCGATGTACTTATTAGAACTAAATAGTGAACAGTCGTTCCGCCGAGTTTGCGTCAAACCGGAACTCAATTGCAGCTTCGTTCTCACTCATTGAAGCAACTACAACAAAAAGACAAAGGGCTTTCCGTGCAATTATGCTTCGGAGACTTCCTTGATCGCACTTTAATCCGATTGAAATAAACGACAATAATAAACGGGCTGACGCAAACGGGCCAACGGAGTTGTTAGAAGCGCCCGGGAAGAACGAAAAAGGCTTTGTATGCAAATACGCCTTTAACGGTCCCGTTGATCGCGCGTAACTGCTCCATCCGTCGGTATAAAATAAAGGCCAATAACGAGCGGGGCAACGTGAAATGGGCCAACTACCCAAAAGGCAATAAGAGCGAATAATACTCTACACACAAACACCCCTTTAACAGACCCTTCAGCATCGATACTCATTTAACCGGTTACGGCAAATAACAATGAACAACACTTAACTATCTCGGATCTTCCTATGTCCTATAAGAATCGTTAAAGCTCTCTACCGTGGCCGTTATGACGCGGACAACATAAAAAGTACATCCATCTCTAACGTACGAAGCGTGTCAGTTGACATTTTTGTTACGCGCACCGCGACACGGTGAAAATGGATAACATCTCTCGGCGTGATCTCACCGTTAACGATCTCGTATACATTGGAACCTCGAGCGACGCTATCCATGTCGCGAAGTCGTTCCGGCCAAAAACTGGATCAGCGTGTACCGTGCCGAGGGTGCACGGAAGCTGTCCAACGATCGCGCTTCGCCTGCTTTTTCGATGGGATTATCGCTCAAGAGAGTGACGCTGTTGCTCGGTAACGACGTTACACAGACCCGGCTCGTTTGCGCTAGCAGGCTGTCGCTTCGGCCACTTATATGGTGGTCGCGTCGAGAGTTCTGATTTGTAAACTCGAAGCCAAGCGAATAGTGGTCATTTTTCATCGGACCCCAGAACCAAGCTGTCGTTGGGATACGTCGGCAGTTCCCAACACGTTCGCACTGACTAAACGGTCTTATTTTATTTTTTATTATTCTTCGACGATCTTGGGCCAACAGAACGTATGTTGGCACAGATGATATTAAAGAGTCGACTGTTGCAACTAACGTCGATCTTTTTTATACACAGTGTTGAAACAGCATAAAGCTAGTTTTTGTGAGTGTACGGATAACGTGATTGTAGTATTAGATCGGATTCAGACTATCGAGCCTGCTGCAAAGACGTGAAATTTTCTGTCAGACATCAATGCATTCGCCATTCTCACGTCGCCGATTGATAAATTATAGAATTACGTTGGATATTAAGGACGAAATATTCTTTGGTAGGGAATTGCCACAGAATCTACGTTACGTATATTGCATTCGGCTGTGTCGCATGTTCCTCGCTCGCGATACTTCGCTGCCTGTCGTTTTGTAAATTACGCTGATCCGTGAAAAAGTGGACTTTTATCGCTGCACCTGCTTGCCTAAGAGTAACGTTCATCAACAAAGACGAGACCTGAAACGCTAGCACGTGCGCGCCAGCTTGTTGCTTACAGCATGCCGCACTGGTGCACGAACGACGAGCAAACAATTCCTTTAACCGAGTTATAATGGAAGGACTGTTCCTAACCCGGAACCTTACTCGAAGGACAGTGCACTAACCGAATCAATTTGTCCAGAATCAAGCTAGGGCTCTGGAGAATATTTTCTAAAAAGTTCCGCGGTGGTACACCGGTAAGTTTGGGCAGCCGTAAAATGTTGACAAGGTACCAGTAGTTTCTGTTACTACTTCCGAATAAGACGCGTGCAAGATCTCTGGGGACGCAACCTGAGAGTCGTTATTCAGTTCGCATTTCTCTACGCTTAGAATCGACAACTGTCAACATACGACCAACATCAAATTAAATTATTATCATCTATTACAAAACTTCAATGATACAATAATTGTCAGCATCTCTCACTATTCTCTTTTAATGAAACAGTTGCGGAAAAACGTTACATATCTGGGGTCACATACGAATAAATAATACGCACAGTCCGTTAAACAGCCATATTACGTTGCCACACAGGTCCATAGAAGACATACTTCACGAACAATTCCAATCCCGCGTCGGCATTATTCGCCTTCTGAACCTTGTCAAAAGCGAGTTTGTCGGATCCAAGGTCCTGTCCGTAGTACATCTATGAAGTCCATTCGTAATTCCGCAAGCCGGAAGTTTCTCCGCCGAACAATCGGACCACGCACGCTGGCCACAACAACGTCGACGTCCGCGACGGGTTTAATCGCCCGCAGCATGTGCGAAAAGCGACACCCTGTATAGCCGGCGCACATTCATAGTGGCGCGCACGCGAGCTCTGCTGGAAATGCACGCGCGCGCATGCACACAGTTGAGCGTTGCCGGACCAGAAGCGACGTTGGTTGGTCGGGCAAGAGGGGTGAAAGCGTGAAGGTATATATACGTATATGCAGCGAAGAGAGAGAGAGGGAGAGAGAGCAAGAGAATGAGAGGGTAGCGAGCAAAGAGGGCGAAGCAACAACGGACGCCACCAACTGGGTCAATACTGACGCCCCTGTCCTTCGTACCCCGTCCTCCTTCACGATTCTCCAACCCCTCCTTCCCTTTCAGCTCGTCGCTATCCTTCCCATGCCAATTTCTATCTACCCTCCCCCTCCGTCCTGCGCTTCTTACCTTTTCTGTCTTATTGTTCGTTCCGATCTCTTTGTTACGCGTCGTCAACTCTCCCGCTTGGGCATCCACTCACCTGCTTCGTTTTCCGCCTTACGCCCTCATGCCGTTCATTATTCTGTATCGTCAGCTAGCCAATACCGATCGTACGCGCGCATCGACTTGGCGAGATGAAAGTCGGGAGCACCTGTTTGGGAGTGGATGAGGAAAATAGAGAAATCGAGGCGGAAGGAATAGAGGAGAAGGCGGCCTTGCGTTCTGGAGGAACGTGTTGGTTAGATAATAAGGTTGCGTTTCTATGTTGATGCACATTCTACCAGCCCTAAACGCGATTACGGACAGTTTATGCTGGATGCCCGAATAATGCGGCTTCGCCGTGAAATTAAGCAGACAAATGCCCTGAGATTGAGAAGGGAACGGGCGATGGAAAGGCGATAAGATTGTGTATCTCGTTGGATATGAGTAATGCCATGGGAATCTTCTTTTCTCGCTGGGTATTTTTTGCTTCTGCTCCCGCAGAACCGACAAGTTGCGGACCGACGGGATGACAATTGACGCATCGAATCGTGAAGATGAAAGCGAGACGAATATCAAAAGACAGATGGAAGGATATAACGGACGGTTGACCGAAACGATAGCCGAAAATTATAACTATTCTCTCGTAACATAGTAACCGTAGTTTCTCCAAACGTACCTCCATGTACCGTACTTGCACCGATTTCGAACAATTTATCACGCACGCTTAATCAGCTTCCATAGTACCACCGTTCAGCGTACTAGCACACGCATCAACCCCGGTGCTGGCCTTGCACCGGCGTCGCGTTATCTATTTTTAATTGCCCGCATCCGATGTTCGCTGCGCTGCTACGTGTTACGTGAAATTATTGCGTTGAAATATTAGAAAAGTTCGCCGTAGAAAACTCGCCGGAATCGTTTCGCATTCTGTTTCACACGTTCCCGCGATCTACGCTGAAGCTCGGATTGTCGGTTAAAAATTGAAAGACTACCAGTTTCGATTCGTATTCGACACGGTTACCTAGGTAAAACTGTACCGTACGTATGACAACTAATTGTGACAGTCGTAAACGAGCCAATTTATTCCAACAGTTAAATCGTTAATGCATTAAATTTTCTCGACACAATAGTTTCGTGGATAGAGCTTTTTTGTTAATTCCACGCGAAGGAGTGTCAACCAATCTTTAAAAAAGAGTCTAATACGCCTTACAGTGAAAACATATTGAAAATTTGTTTGTGAACCCTTCTCACGTTTGTGAAAAATCATAGATTTTTTATTTACTTGCACCTTCAATTACTTAACCTTTTATGCACTCAATATTTGCCGCTAAACGCCCTTATATGTATTTGAAGTAAACTTTGGAAATGTAGTTGTGGTAAGAGGCATTTCAATCTCGATCACAGGCAGTCCACAATCATGGGCTTCGAGAACTTGCGATTTAATTGGGACTACTGCCGACGATAATTATGAATAAGACAGTAAGTCGAAACTAGAATTGTGGCCTGAGCTGTAGTTAGCTGATCCCCTTTCTCACGCTGCGGTTACACAACGTTTCTCCTGTTCATTTAACGCCACTGAGTACAATCTACGCACAGCACAGTGGAGAAAGTCTGGCCTTTAAACAGTTGTACTACTTGATGGTATTATAATGGCACAGAATATACTTCGAACTTTAACATGACTCAAAATTGACACGAAAACTAATATTGATAACTTTATACGGAAATGAATATTTTAATATTTTCCATATTTTTTTGCAAGTTTGGATTCCACTCATGACCATAGTGTCAATTTGTCGAGCTTCGTGGATTCTCTACAAAGTACCTTCATCAAAATTACGAATAAACTTAATTGGTGCACAATAAGCTCGACATTACTACAATCATCGATTCCTGGATATCATTCAACAACATCCCAGGATAAAAAAGGCTTCCACAAGCGCGTGGTGTGAAAGTGAACGTGGCAATATTGTACGACTATCCCCTGCAACAAGCGTTCTAACGCACACATTTCCATGCCATGAATATTAATGCATAATTAATACTTTCGCCTACAATATGACAGGCATCCCGACGTACCGATGTCTGCCGGCAGGCTAATTCCCTTTATGAATGGATGGGATTTTAATTAATTGATGTAGATCCCCTGGACCCGGTCTCCTTGCGGCATTGTTCGGTGCAAGTCGCGCACAAGCCGTGAGACATTGAAACGCGCGCGCGCTGCATGAAAAAGGAGCTACTCGAAGCTGGGAAAAAAAATCTCAACGGCTATCTCGTTAATTGCATCGCCTGGCCGACGGCATGCAGAGGTACGCGGGCCATTCCCTCCGCACACAACCTCTTTCCGCCCACTCGTCCCATTTGACTCACGTGCTCTTAACTTTTCGACGACCGCTCGTTTTGGAACCAAACCAGCTTGCTGAGTGCCATGTGCCCATGTGCAATCCAGTAAATATAGACTGTTTTGTCTACTTTCACACAGATCAGCTGCCTGTATAGAACAATTGTGATTTATTAGGAACAAAGAATAAAACCAACATTATGTTTAGGGGATTGCATATATATGTTAAAACGCGAATAGCGGCTATACAGACGGTTCACAGTAATAGTAATAAATAGCGTAGCATTTACAAGCAAAATGACAAAAGCCAACGTCATTGGCTTCGTTGGTCGCGCCGTTTTCACGGCTCTGACCTAGAGGCTGTTCCACCCGAAATTCACTTCTGCTGGCAATTGGCCAACATCTGTTCCTAAACCAGCGATGGCCAGCAATGCATTCCTTAATGGCGCCTTCAGCCTTGCTGGGGTTCACGTCGTTGCATTAACTACGGGTACGATTGAGGACGCGGAATGCATAGAAAGTGGTCAAACGTAATCCTTTGATCGCTACTGGACGTATTATACAAAGCAAGATGTGCACGCAATTACGTTGCTCTTGTTCGGGGTGGAAAATACGTGATTTATCGTTTCCGAGGGAATACAGTCCCAATATTATTTCCGCTGAGTTTATCGAAGAATAGAGGTTAACGTGAACTCGGTCATAATTAAATGTATCGTGAACTCAGTGAACGACTGGCAAAGAAAGGAGGCAAGCGAATATACAAATTTTTAATGTATACCCCAGATTCAAGATTTGAAGTTAGTTGAAAATTACAAATAAAACAATCTAGTGCCGCTACATTTCAAATTGTACCTCACGCAGTTGTTCCGTCTAGAGAAAGTTGCATAAACAAAGCAGCATATTAAATTTCAATATATTACACCGCCAGAACAACAACACTGTGTTCTCTTCTCTCATTCCACAGCTCGTCAAACACGACGCCAGACAAAACTACATCACGTAAATTATGCCGTCGCAATTAGAGGCAATGAGCTTGGAATTACGATAGATAAACAAGTGGAATGACATGCGACCGACGCATAAATACGCTGACGGGGCATACGAAGCAATCGTTCGTGAAACGCTGATAACGCTTCACGCAGCCTCGAACTTCAGTAAAAATGGATCTGAAATGGGAATATATTAGTCCACACGATTGGGATTTGATGCCGTTCTTTATGAGAACGCGACTAAGTGATGGTGGCAGTGAGATGTCGACAGACAAGACATAATACAATGTTATTGCAACAAGCAGCACTATACAAACTATCATAATTTTCATTCTGCATTTGCATTCCACATAATTTGCATCCGTCATCAACGTGTCAGGAATACAACATTTTCTCGTGCAGGTTATATACTACTTACTTCATACCCTTAAAAATTGTCATAAAAGAAGCTTTACCGCCAAAGAAGCACCCTGTCATTCAAGCGTTCAGTGCATACAATTCTATTCAGTCTAAATTGACTTTATACCTACCTGTCCTGCCGAACAATCCGGTAGAAAAATAAGTCTCACACGGTATTGTAAGTTACAAGCGATATCGTGTCACAAACGATACATTAAGCGCACACGATATCGACTGTCGACTATCAGTGAGTTCGTTCAGCTGGCTTGCAAACGGCGATCCTTTGGTGTTTCATTTTGTCAGCCAGTCTGTCGCGGCCTGCGCCACTTTGTCACTGCAGCAGAGCAGAACGGAACTACGAGCGTAGAGCGGGTTTCAACGGTGACTTTGAATACCAATGCTTTGGCCGTGTCACGGTGTCGAAGTGTGCCGTAACAGCACGGTATAAAGACGTCGAACGTGCCTTGAAGTTCGGGCCACGTGCTACGTAGCCATTTCTACGCGAAACCGGCATGAATCGCGTTTTGTGAGCCGATGACACTTCAACTTGGCATGCAGCGAAAGTGTCCCGAACGGGAATATGTGGCGATTCTCACACTAACCATACGTCATACTTAACGTCGTACATTTTAATTCGAACTTTTGCGGAATATGTATAAGATCTGCGAGAGGACATGTGGGTACTTTCGTTCTCAATCCTTTATTACCGTCAGTTCTTTTGATAGCAATAGGTCCTGTCATATCAATTGTAAAATTACTATTAATTATAAACAGATATCATAAAACACAAATCGGTGCCGAACACTGGCCGTTCTTCCCTTGAGAATAACCGAGGTAGTGCGGACAAATATTAGCGGTTCCTGTAAATGCGTGTACGCCTCGTCGAGTAACGCCAACGCGGATGAGAGAGGAGGGCCAACGAACGACGCCAGGTATCAAACATTACCCGCTGTTTCATTTTACAGAATTATTGTATCAGCACGGGAAACGAGGAGAGCGCGCGACAGGAATTAATGCGCTGGTAATTTACATTTTTATCTCGCCCGGGTCGCGGTACGGAAATTAAAATTAATTCTAACGGCCAAAAATAGCGGCGCGACGGCATAAATTACCGGAAATCGTCCGCTCGCGCATGTTCCACCCGATGTCAAGAGTTTCGTTGTCCCGATGCAACGATTTCGCTGCCTTCATCCGGCTTTCGTACAGTCGGACGAGAATGTTTGGAAGTGGAAAACGTCGTCGGGTACTTATATTTGCAAGTGAGCGAGCCGTATTCATAATTAAGCGCGCCGTAAAGGGATTTGTCGTCGCAGATCGAAATTTGCATAAAAGATACTGGCGCCGGAATACTCTTGGGCAACTCTTTTTGAACTTAATCAGAGGCCACCCTCAACAATCCGCCGAGGCGGCGGCGTGAAAGAAAGGGCACGGCGGGCGCGTTTCACGCTTTTTATTTCGCGTCCAAGTGGCGCTGCTGCGCTTCAAAGGTCCTCGGATGTATACCTAGTCAGTGCAGCACCGTATACGTGTTCTCGCCATTTTGCGCAAAACCGAGCTTTGTCATCCGAACGTAACGAGTTACAAAGGCACGCGTGCTGAATTCAATACGCAATTAAAGTGGCTTTGAACTGCATCGTATCGTTGTATATCGCTCGATCGACAATTGTTTGGTTAAACTTAATCACAGCGACTCTAATGAATGCATAAATATCTGACACTTTTAATTGAATCAAAGCAATCGGCAATATCACGCCCGAAGAAAATATTTCACCGAACGATACGCGCATTTATCAACGCACAGCCATCCTTCGTTCTCTCATTTGATACGAAGAGTATCCTTGAAGATTTATATTACCCCTCTTTACTTTAAGCGGCGGCACGATAATTGCCCATTATGTTAGCATACATTTGCAGGAATACCGTTTGCTCCCGGCGCCACGAAGCATTTAAATAAAATCTATAATTTCGATTCGAGTGAGTATATACGTATATCGAAGTCAATGTCTCGAGGAATACTTTGCTCGATCTCGGGTACTCTCGAGTATTTTAAAGGGAATATACAACTCAGCCGCACACGCCGAACTGGACGTTGGCCTTATAAAATAAGTTTGCTGTTAAACCGACGGCATACCTCGATACGGGGAAAATAAAGAAAGAATGAGCTGCAAAGAAGTCGCTTAGGCAGGAACTGCCGATACAGATAGTGTCCCATTCCCAGAGCATCGGCCACCTGAAGAGTTTCGTGCGCATGAAAACCGGCGTAAAGATTATCCGAGCGGATAAATTTGTAATAAGGAATGCCAAGTATTACACAGTAGGAGTGTCACAGAGCGCCGACGTCACCTCTGACACGATCACGAAGCTCAGTCGAAAATCCGCGTGCCTCCGAAATTACTATGCAAAACCGTGAATTATTATACATGCAATGCTATAATTCACCTCCGCCTCACCTTTATCACTTCAGCCCGACTGTTGCCGTTGCCATTGTAACACTGCCTTAAAAAGGGATAAAATAGTGCACACACTTCTTTCTTTTTTCTCGCGCGATAGGTACAATAAACCTTTTAATAGAGCAATGAACTCATTTTACGCCCCGGAATTTGATAGCATAAATTCATGAGTCGCGATACCGTGGTTACCCAGGAACGAGTGCGCGGCATCTCTGCCGTTGAAATTCCGTCTAACTATATCGCGCAAAATGTCGTATGTAAATTGCGCGCCGTGCACTTTATTATAACTCCGTCCTTTTTTATCTCCCTCTCCGTCTCTCTCGCTCGCACTTTCTTCGTCGCTCTCTCAACGTTCCACGCTTCTTCTCCGTTGTCTGCATACATCACGGTGCTACCCCCTTTTAGCAACAAAACTTCCACTTGAAATGAAGCGAAAACAGTATTTTACATAAATGCAGCCGCCATTTGTCTGATTCGAACTATCGGTGCCTCAACATTTTTCCTCCAGCTTTTTGGTTAAGAGGTTAAGCCGCACGAAGGGTTCGGGTTACTTGCTTCTTCGCGCGCAATGAACAATGATTTGCAACGTGCTGCAACGATCCATTAAAAGCGAAGGTAACCAGTCGACATTTACGGTCGAGTGTATCTTAATATCGCATGTTGGCTTCATTTTCTGTAGTACAATACTTCATTCATCTTAATGCGTCCTCACCGTTCGGGCGTTTCCTTCGAAACTGCACTTTCTCTTGAGTTTTGCCTATTTGTTTGTATTTCAGTATTTTACGTTCTTGTATGTTATCACAAATACAGAATAATGTGTATTTGATGATAGAATGTACTATGCGATCGCTGGAATGGGCTATTAACTTAACATGTGATTGATTGAACTCCGTATAGCCGTAAGCACGTTCAGCATTTACTATTGACGAACTCTTGGTATCGGGAAAGGAATTACCTAACCTAGGAAAATCGGTACACGTGCATGTTCACAGATGCACAGCGCCAGGGCTTAACGCTTGACCGGCGAAGCAGGAGAATTCTATCAAGCATTTACAGTTTCACGTACCTCGGTCGCTCGCTGATAGGAAATGGCTTCAAATTTAAGGAAAATGATCTAATCTCAGATACTTATATGCATCAAGTACTACAATTCGGTGCACCAGATTTGACACACAGCCGCCCCGAGAAGATTTCTCTAAAATCGCACGGGATATCGATTTCGTGAGTTTCACAAAAGTGGCAAAGTATAGATTACGTAGATGAGCATTTTTCCGCGGACAGGACTTACGGTCTTTCAAGTTTTCAAAATGGAGTCGGGTGGCGGCAAACGGCAGTTCGACGTATTGGAATTTAAATAGTTCGTGGCCGGTTCGGCGGGAGGTCAAAGGGTCAACTTGATTCAGCCAAGTACGTACATCTCTATAGAGCAGTCCGAACTTTCCGTCCGACCGAACAGATCTCGTCGACTATCGGTACAGACGAGGTTTAGGATAAAGATAGACCCATCATGAAATCTAGCTAAAAAAAAATGATTTAAATGGTACAGATCCGAGAAATAACAAAATTAAAAATTTTGCACCATTCCTCGATCATACCTCGATCACAGTTTCGACCATATTTCGTTAACTGTTACATCTAATTAATTTCTGTATACCTAATTTAATCCTATTAATTTGGTTGTATTTAAATGAACTTGGCACAGCTATCTTGTCAGGTTTTCTCGACCAGGGATCTCTTCCTTCTGTTGAGATCTTGCTACAGTACGGTGTTCACTTTAATGCTGATTAATGTCCAACAGAAATGCACATCCATTGTCTTAACCTGCCAACAACAGGTTTTACTATATCACGACCGGAAAATGGCCATACCTCGCGAGTGTTCAGCGAGTCTGTCGGTGGTAAAGGAAACCCGGGCTCTTTCATCATCAACAGGATGTACGTAATACTTTTCCAGGGGCGTGCAACCTGGCTGGCGTGACGATGAAAAACCAAGAAGGGCGTGGGCGGTGGGTGGACGCCCAGCTTCTCGGGCGAAATTCACGGTGAAAGAAGCGTAAGTGACTAGCCAAGCGAGACGTGCGTTATACTCTCCCTCTCTCTATCACTTCGAGCTCTTTGCCGCGTGAAGTAGGAAGGAATCGCGGTTCCGGCAATACGGATGCGATGCAACAAACACTCGTCTGTACAGGGTGCCCGAAAAGTGAACCTCTTAAATTCGAAATCGTGAGAAATGACATACCGCCGCCGAAATATGATCTAAAAGTAGTGGTAAAATATACCATATTTTGCCCCGGGTCTATTCTATTCGATAAAGGATAATTTGCACCAAAAGTATGAAGAGAAAACGGAAAAAGCTGATTTTGATATTCCCAAGCCACCGAACGTATAGGAGCATGAGTGTCTTGCACAGCTTTCTTCTGTAACGTTCATACGTCTAAAAAATATATTCATAAGTAAATGTTACTTGCCGTGATTCTCGCGTTACAGTCTGTTTGCACATAAATGATCGCGGGATGAAATTAAGTTTGAGTTAAAACGATAAATTGCATGTCTGAGCGACGATTGACTTATTCACTGAAACATCCCGGCACGCGGTCGACGAATTATAATGAGTGGCCTACAGTGGTCGTTACGAGTTTGCCTGTAACTCGAACACGACTGTAGCTAACAACATTCATTATTTGTGTAATTATGTCTTCATGGTATAATTCGAAACCTTTGCTAACAAGCGTTCTCTTCGGCCAAATCAGTAGTACAAGTCTGAATATATAAATGGGCATCTCATCTTTAAAGCTAAAAACGGAATCATGTATAAGAAATACGAATCTCTTGGATTATTGAGCTTAGCAACATATTTCAAGAAGAACCAAATCGGTCCCGGACTCTGGTCTCCCTTCTTTTCTCAGATGTGTTACATTAACACTGCATTAACCCAAGTGCTGAAAAGACAGTTTGAAACGAGAATAGGGATAAAATGAATCGATTGACCGTCCATTTCTGGAAAGCTGCTCGCCCTAATGCTATCATTTGCAATTCACAGTGCCCTTGTTCGAATGCGATAGTCCAGCGATGCATTTATGTATGTTCGTTTTGCCGGCCAGTAAGTAGACGGAAAAACAAATGTCCGCACGTTGGCTTGAAAACAATATTCCCAACTATGTACATTGTACAAGATGACTCTTCGATTTTCATTGACAGTAAATTTTCTTTTCTTTTATACTCTTGGTCTTACTTTATGTAATTTAACTTAAAAACTATGAGTAATCTTTATTACCTTTGCTGCATCGACGAGCGACGTAAACACACCTGTCCACATCTTGGACTCTATGAATGACGAACAAATGTCAGGGTTGAAAGAAGTGCCGCGGAAGGAATGTCTTCCGACAATTCTATTTTCTTCGATCACCTTCTAAAAACATTGTCACAGCACTCTCGCCGGGATTTCCGTAAAGACAGAAACGATAAAAAGGACGAAGGACGCAGAAGGGCTACTTCACTCGTTCAGTGTACTTTACCGGAGTCCAACTCCTGGGTTCATTCGCACGATAGCTCCCGACTTCACATACTTCTCGCAATCTGGTCTAACCCAAAGGTATTGCGCGGCGTATTTTCGACACGCCATAATAAATGCAACATAAATCTCTCAACTTTACGACAAACACGGGCGTTTTCACGCGTACTTAAAGTGGACGGTCGAGAATTCTTGCCAAGGACAGTTGAACGTACTCGCAGCGCATTCTGAAGGTTCCCTTGACCGCGACGACGGCAAGCGTCCGCAGTACTTTTTCCCCACACTTCGACCGACCCGAAAGTTTCCTGCGCTAACTAATCCGCGAGCCGCCATAATAAATACATGTAAATCAGTCGGCTTTATGGTGGACGCGGAAAACGGGCAAGAGCAAACATAGGCTCGCACCAGTATTTTTGTGGGGCGCGCAACGTCCGCGGCAACTTTTACGCCGCTTTTAAGCAGAAATTATTTTCCGCCGACCGCCCAGGCCGTGGTGCGAAAACGCTTTAACCCAAGAGCTCCTCTTAAAGTAGGATAACGCGGTACGTGGACAGGGAAACGTACCCTTGCTCCCAGCAACCGGCGTGTCTGGACTGAACACAAATAGACGATAGACAGAAATTTGGATTCTCTTTGAAACGCACATTGAATGGTATTGTTTTTAAGGATTCATCGATATATTTGAAATTCATTTCTATATTTTTGCTGACACAGTATCGTAGGTATTGCATATGGAGGCATTCAGAAGTTGTTATGCGTATATGTTCGGATTATTCATACATAATGGCACGGAAATCAATGGAAAATTGATGCATCGACATTGACAAGCTTGATAGATATTCATTAGCAATCGCTACTTCCTTATCATATACTGGCTTGAATAATCTCAGCTGTTATAAATCGTTGTTATCTTATCTCGGGAAATGCCGGAGGCACGAGAGAACGTTCAGGTAAGTCAGGATCTCAACAGAGTCCATTGTACTGTCCATCACCGCAATCGGAACCGCCACAATACCCGTGCCACAGTGGTTTCTGGCTTACGCCGTACAATATTACATCTGCCCACTGTGCGAGCTTTTACTCCTCGGCGGATATAGTGCATTACACTGCCGACAAATGGGATAAACTGCATAACGTCTACGAGTCATGTTGCTATCGTCTCTACCAATGATGTAGATTGTTTACGCAGTTATCGAGGTTGCTTACTTAAATGTGCACCGTTTGCATTGACACAATTCCATCAGATATCGTGTATCTGCACACCTCCTGTGATCCAGAGAAGGTCTACGGATCCATTCATGACATGCACTGTACCGACAGAGGAATCTGTACACTCCTGGATCAATAGCTCCACAAATCTCACTGACGCTTCACGCACACTGACATCGACGAATAGTCGTACAAAATATATTCGTCGTGCAGGCTAGTATTAATGCGGATCAAAAATCTGACGCACTCGATCCTGCGTACGCCAATCATTACGACGCCCGAAACCGTAACCGCATCGACCCCGACCACGACCACAAATACGGAGAACACCGTCGCGGTTTGTTCATTTTAGTCAGAGCTAGGAGATCACTTTCACAAAAGAACATTGACAGACGGCGCCAAAAACAATCGAACTATCGTGAATATTATTATTCAAGAAGGGATGATTCTGAAAGGATAGTATGAAGCCTTTTTGGTACAAAGAACAATGGGTACTAAAATCGAGCGATAATTAAAAACGAGCTTCGTCCTGCGTGGTTGGTTTCAGTCGTCACTGGATCCAGCGACCGCATTGATGACCCCTAGTCCAACCACCACTAACGCCACAATGTAACGACCGTGGCTGGTTTCTAGCACGCTCAACCGAACGGTGTCTGTCAGCGGAATTTTTCATTCGCTCGCACATACCACCCTGCGACAAGTACGTTTTACCATGCAGCGGTGGCGAGTGCATCGTCCTATGACGACATGAGATATGCCCTACGCCCTACGCATTTGTCATTGCAGGGATCGAGGCCGTTAGTTCGAAAAGCATGTTAAATGTTAAAATAGTTAAAAATATTAGAAATACTCACAAAGTGCCATTGACCTGATTAATATATCTCGAACCTGGGCAGCGCGGATTTCGACAGAACTCGGTACAGTATTCTGTGAATACATCGGGCAGTAACGAATCGTATATCATAGGTTACATATCGTGCACGTATACACGTTATTACTCAGACTAGATTTATTCGACGTCCCATTCCCACGAACGGCACATTACGAGTAGCAGGTGAAATATAAATAATGATAGCCGAATATTGCACTCTTCGACACATTTAATCGTACATTCGCCATTACCTATTCCGCTCAATGTACATAATTTCGCGCACAAGGCACATGAGTGGTTTTAATAAACGAGGAATTAATAATGGGCACTGGCGTTTGTTATCGTCGACATTACGAGGCATTAAATTCACGAACGTTGGACAGATCGGAAGCATACGCGGCGACATTAAATTTTTCTCTCGTCCCATCCGCGTCGTCTTTTTATTTGTAATCTTCCGCCGCCGTTATTTTCTCGTTCTTTCTCCCAATTTACCCCCTCGACCGTGCCTCTCTCCACTCTCTTTCCCACGAGATAACTTCCGCGCTGCCGTCGCTAGCTTCTTGAAACTTTACATTCTCTCGCCCGCTGCCTTTTCCTCTCTTATTCAACTTGGACTCCACTTTTTTCCATCTATCTGCGGCGTTCTGTTCCTCTCGCCATAGAACTGGAAGAGCGAAGCGGCTGCTTTCACGGTTCCGCCTTGTAACTGCACACAGTGATTCGAAAATTGAATGCACATAAAGGTAACTATGTGAGTATACCCAAGAATGGAACAAAAATAATGTTCTAACAACGAACTGAATAACGTTTGCATAAAAAATTACAATCGTGGGACATGAAGTCTAGTAATATGATCAGTCTATCCTTTTATCTGGTCAGCGGTAGTAGTTTCTTTATCTTCGAATATGTCACGAGTTTTATCCCACCCTATGTAGACTGACGCACAGATAAGTGTGCGCGCAAGAACTAATAAACTAACGGACCGAAGAATGATGTACGAGACGTCCTGAGCGGTAGTTAATTACTTTCTGTAGTAGCTGTGGGTATCTAACTCAGGCACGCTCGAACTGCCTGTCGTGACAACGGTCGATTAGTAGAATTACATCGATTGCGATCGCTTCCTTCATTTTTCTTCGCCCCACCGAAAATCCCATAGTTAGATACCGAAAGAAGTGACAATCAAACTCTGAGGAACCTCGTCTGCTCGTCTGTCCTCCAAAAGAAACTAAATGGTGAATATTCATTTGAAAATTCGGGAGACTCGCTAAATTGAACAAAAATAAGAAGCAGAGCAAACGATCGGAAAAATGATATTTCTACTTTTACCCCGCCGTTCCCATGGGGTCCATCCACCTGTCTACGCAGTTGCACATTTACGACCTACTCGCAAATATCAATCAATTACCGTGCCACACAAAATCGGTTCGAAGTTTTCCTCACTTATCGCCAGATTGAATACTTTGAAGTTATCAATTTTCCTCGGGACGCTTTTAGCTCTGGGTAAGTTTTATGTGGAGATGCTTTTCCAACTACTAACTACCTGTAGAGTCAAGTGGAGACGGACCAGAAAGTCTAAAAAACATCGCAGCTAAACTGTCCTGAGTGTAACAATTCGTTTTTCTCCCATTGACTTCTGCTTGTCATCACGCGATCAAAGTATCCTCAAAACATGCTTCGTTCCGTCGTTGTGCCGTAAATGAGACTGACGTCACGTTTACTTTAAAGATACCGTTTCCCACCAATGACAGCTGAACACCGTCGGGCTCAGGCTTTTATATACGTCAGCACGCTGGACGGCGAGCAAAGCTACATAGAGAAGGTCGCGTGTCACATGAAACGCACAGGTAAACGTATCAGACTTGTGCATAAATCGTATGTAGATTAGCGGGCCGTACGGTCTCCGCGCACTTTTTGCCGAATCAGATTATCCGTTGCACATGAAATGCGTCCGAGTCTTTACGGATAGCGAGCCCGTGCGTGAAATTAAAGGCGAACGATACCATCGGGAGGATTAACGAACCGACAAACGCCCGCGATCACGGATATCAAATATTCTCGATGGCCAGAGAAAGCTCATCGTGATACACGGCAAGAAAAAGCGAAAAATGCAGCTCAGGCGAGCTTTCTAAAAATCTTCAATTTGTCCCGCGCACGTCTCGTTGATGCAGCTATACTCCAGGCACGTTACTCAACGTCGTTAAAAGTTTACCGCCATATAAAGTTACTTCCGTTAATGGTTAAGAAGCGTTATGTTATAATCTATCCAGAACACGAGGCCGAAATATTTTTACCGTGTCTCACCTAATAGTATAAAAAAACCGAGAATTTCATGAGCGATGTTGATTTTCGAACTCGGTTATAAATGCACCCGAGTGACATATGGCGACAGGTGCAATTAATCGCGGAAGAACGCAATGATGTGAAAAAACTAGTTTCCAAATGGAAAATTCTATTTTTCTAAACGTTCTAATTCATTTATCCGCGTGCAAAACCAACGGACGTACCTGCGCTCTGTGACGGTGAAGACTGCCAAAGAAATATACAGTTACCGTAATGCATTACCATGATCACCTACGCCGATCTCGGAGCACAGCAATAAAATCGAAGAATAGACAGACCATCGTGACTAGAAACCAAGCGACGGCGATCGATCCACTAACGGTCCACATTACGATTGATTGTAAGGACATCGGTGTGATTTGTCTTACACGATAGTCGTGCAATACCACGCTCTGTGTCTGACAGGCGTGAGAGACTGGTCGTACAATCCATTCCGCACTGACGCCCTTCCTACAAAGGCACGTTTCACATACAGGTACACCTATGCGGTTCCTGGACGTGGAAAAGGCCGCCTCGCTTTACGTGCTTCCGCAAACATATTTGCGCGAGTCATCTTACCAATGAGATGAACGGCGGGCAATAGAACCGATGGGTTGTCTGTAGGGAAACAACCACGGCTCAATCTGCTACGGACATTAATCGTCTGTCAATATTTTTGAATTCGTTACTCGTTGCACGGGCGAACTCTGAAATCGTAGATGCGTATGATTTTCTTTAAACGCTAAAACTACGTGCGCGATACGTGATATAAAGACGCGTTAGCGAAAATTGCATTCCCTTGATTGCAGTTTAGAGTATCGTACAGCCAAGCAAATACAAGCACCCTCCATAGGTTTCCGATATTCGGGTAAAAGTAAACATTAAAGACGTCGGCAAAGGACTTTTAATCACTCGCGTGATGAAGTACGGGATAATCGAGTCACCAATGCCATTTCAAGGGAGTGCCTGGTTGTGGATGCTCGGGGTCGTTAAAAAATACAGAGTTCAAGTTCGCAGGCGGCGATAACAAAAGTTCCTTTTTACCGTTGCCCTCGATTATTCGCTCCCCGCGCGCCGAGGGCGTTTATTTATGTACAATGCAGATCGATAGAATCGTTTCGCCGTCACCGTGTCGAGGGTTAGCGTGAACGGGGTTGGCACACGTACGCGAGCACACACTGCCCTCCGCGACCCACACGAAATTGATTTCGCACGACGAAGGAGGGACCCCGCAAGATTTGTCCGCGCACGCTTCTTCATCGGCGGCGCTTCTTTTTTCTTCCTTTTTTTTTCTAACGAGCTTATGATTCGGTTTGCCCGCGAGCGCATGATACGGATCGAGGAAAAGGCAGACGAGGACGTAGGGAGAATATAATTGCGGTTCCGATGAATAATGTATAGAGGGTGGGGGGAGCGATAAAGTAAACCGACTGTCGGCAATGGATATTTATTGCGAGCTACGACGGCGAGCAAGGGGACCGGTTATAAAATCAGCCTGAGATAGAATTTCAGACGTCGCGAGTCATTAAAAATTTCCGGTCCTTTTGTGCCGGGCATACTCTTGTTAAAGGGTCAAAGAGAAATTCGTGGGGATTACGTGACTTGCGTTGCGAAGCTTTTTCGACGGATTTCATGTAGGTTTCTGGCACGATCGAGTGTTGTAGGCGATGTTTTCTTGTCGGGGAGGCACAGGATCGGCGTCAGAATCTCCACCCCCTACCGCGCGCATCAAAATCATCTGCTTTTCATCGGCGCACACGATGTAGCCCGCGTGATATTTATACCGGACGCATGAATATTTATATTCGGCGATAGAAAATCAATGAAAATGCATTAATCTACTCCACATCGACGGGGAAGATACGAGCGAGGGTGACATGCATAAAATATATTTCGCCCGTTTGCATACGTGTTTGAGAGTGTAAACGAATCGACGTCAGCGTACAGCGCCGAGCGCGCAACGAGCTTAAGCGTGTATATTTATGTACAGGTATGTATACGCTTTAAAAAACATGCTCTTACACAGATATGACGGAGGGAGTGATAGATATAGGTCTCGGAGAAACAGCGCTGTACTCGAGAGCGTAATAACAAACGAATATAAAGCAAGAAGGAGAGTTGTCGGCACATGCATTGCATATTGCCGAAAAAAACTAACCCACTCTACACGGACTCCAGCTTTCTTCCTTCCGTCCCCAGTATCCACCCTTTCCCGGATCGCTACCAATGTGCATTCCGGCGCGGAAAACGCAGCCGCGACAAACAATTAGCTAAGTGGCGCGAAATTTATGCCCGGCAAGCGTCGTATCGTTCTCGGCAGGAGCTGCAAATTCCGTCGGTGCGACGATCAAATATTAACGAAAAACCTCAAACTCCGTGCGGGGGAACTCCATCTATTCCGGGCGACGTTTTTCGACGCCTCGAAGAAGCCGAAGGAAGTAAGCCGCCTCGAAATAGCGCGCTGTCAACCTCATACACATGTTAAGGGGGATCGAGTAGGCGGATGAACTCGGTCCGAATTCGCGTCCGAACATGATTTATTGCGGCCAGGAGTCTTATTCCGTCAATGTAGCAAGGGTTCGACGTAACATCTCTCTGATCAGTTTCCACTGAATCAACAAAAATCAACAAGCCCTCCGCTCTCTCGAGTAACAGAGTTTACGTAGCCCCATTACTATCCATCCGGTGAACTCTTCGAAATCCGTACGTGCCCAGGACTGCAGGACAGAGTACCGGTTTTCGTAGGACGAAGAACTTCCTCTGCATTCTTTCGGTCGTTCACTACATTACACGTTTGAAACAGAAGCGTGTACAAGGGGCGTCGTCATGACGACGCCCATCCAGTCTCATGCGCCCTTCCCCGAAGTAGCATCATATTGCCAAAGGTTTCCTTAAGCTTTTCGCTTCGCTCCAGCTGGGGGGGTAGCGTCGTCCCGGAATATGCGGAGGTCGTGTTCGGGATGAGTAGGTCACCTAATACCGACCTCCAACCACCGGGACGCTCTCTAACGATCCTCGAACAGCCTCCCGCGGACCACGAAATTAATTCGTCACTTTCATCTCGCCTTCCATCTCTGCCCCCCTGCTTTCTCTCTTGCCCCTCGCCGTCGAAGGCAAATTGCGATGAAAATTGTGGCGCGACGGGAGACGATTTAACGCCCTCGCCGGCGGAAATGTCTGTCCGTCGAAAATTCGATATTTTTATTCTTTCTGATTACTTCTGCGAAAATCAAATGCAACGGGTTTCAAAGGGGCCGATGGAATTGCTTGTAGCAGCTGACACTTTGGTCGGGCAGACTCTGCTCTTGTTGTATTCAGATTCTACTGTATAACGTTCGGTAAGGTAACGTTGCTTTAAGATGTGAATTCGATGAAGATGGAGGTGGTAGGTGGATAGTGACGTATGCTTAATGTATCGTGGAAATGTTATTCGAAACCGCGAATGAGGTTGCAATGGAAATATTTTCGTTGTATTGCGAGGCATGAATAATGGCGCTGATTGACGAGAGGAAATTTATTAAGAAAAGAGGTATAAATATCGAATGTTCTTCTCGCTCACGCGATCTCTTCGTCTCCAGAGCTACGACGATGCTCTCCCTCACGTCTCAACAAGAACAATAGCTCCCCTACATTCGCAAATGACGCTATTAAGTGAATTTGAAATGTAATAATATCCTACTCCCTCGCCAAGATCTGCTATTTCATCGCGGTAAAACATACTTACGAACAGCATGAGCCAATGAATGATTCGTGACTTACACCTTTGTGTAAATGAAAAATGTATATTAACCCATCGCAGTGATAATTCAATTTATTCCGTGAAAAAAGTGCAGTAGCGTATCATACGTTATAAGTTTTTACAATTTCTCCACAGCTGTTTTTTTCCAAACGTAAAATACATGTCGCTTAAGAAGAGTTCACAGGGCGAGTGACGTGTTCACTTGACTGAACTCTCATCTTCCCGGGAAATGTACAACGCAATGTATACTTTAGAGCGACGCGCATATCGCGCCTCGCCCCATTTATTACCGTCCAACGAGGAGAATGCGATATGTATGCGACAAGTTTCGCCGCGGGGAGAAGTTTGCCCCAGCTAATCTTCTCCAGAATTTGATTTCAACGACGCGTTGACACGGCAAACATGACAGCATTGGTGTCGCGTTGCCGCTTACGACAGTCCATGATACAGTTCAAGATTATAAATTGTTATGTAGTCCCCATGCTCGTGGTAGTAAAACATCGTGTTTCGTTAGTGGACACCGAGTTATGTGGTGAGTCAAGATTTGATGGCGGTAACTCCTGAGCAAATGTCGCTGTCACGTTCTTCAAACGCCTTCCATTTTATGCATTCCCCCATTTCAACTCGCCTTGTAACATGACTAACGTAATCGCCTGCTTTCGCAGTATCAGAGAATATAAAGTGTACTGCCGGAAATCCTTGTAACAAAACTAGTGAAATTTGCAATAATCCGGCGAGTCGTATGAAACATGGAACGGGAGTCGTGGGTCGTGAAAAAATGAAAGATCGATCAACCGAAATAACAACGTTCTCATACGCTGCTTTGATTACCACGATTTCTCATCAAACGCACTCACTTGCGGAGCATACTTTTTGCAGCCAATTGCAATTAAGATTCCACGTGACCTGTTTTAGGGCAGTTGGCCGTATTATCAAATGATCGCTTCTCACGAATTTCATTATAAAGTGGAAAAAAGTGGAGCATCGTATGTGCACACGTACGTGCCTAGATACACGCCATAACTATGGACGAGAGTTAAATGTGCAAAAGCGTCAGACCTGGTAACCTATTCTCGGCATCCATTATTTATCGGTCAACGGCACTGCTCTTCGCTCGTGCCTTTACTGTCAACAAGACGACGCTTTACTAACCTTAATGCAGGCCACCGAAGTAATTTCTACAAACGGCAGATGATGAGGGCAGGAGGACTTGCAGCGAATTTCTCGAGTCGAGTGCGCTAATACATGCACTAATGACACGCCGGGCACGGCATACGTTTTGTGACTGTCCCGCCGCTCATGCGACGATGTCGAGAGAGACTAGTGGAACAGTGAGATTTCCCACTTCGACGACGTAATCATCAATGTTGCAACATGACATTACGCAACTTCGGTGTTTTCGTGTGCTCTATCGCGACACATTGACTTATAGCACAGACCTCTTGATTCGTTACTGTGGGATTGAATAAGTTATTTCGATCTGAAGCATCGATCTTTCAGAGTTGAAAAGTGTGCGATGAGAGATACTGAAATTTAAATACAGCGTTTATTACGTTAATATTGTTTTATCGCTTTAAACGCGAATTACCACGTATCGAGTATCAGACACTGTTCTATTATTCGTCCGAGGTCGGTAGTATCCCATTGGGAAAGTAATGCAAGGGTAATAAATAGAAAGCAACAAATCAACGGTGAATCGTTCCTCATCCTCGATTTATTTACGCTGTCGTGCGCGCAAAATCAACGACGATTAATCCATCTTTTATAGTCAAGGATTCGACTGACCTAAAATACGCATTAGCGTGAGACCATCGTGACACGCAACTCTTCTGGCAAAGTACAATCGCTCGGCTCAATGTAAGCACGGGGACGAAAATAGAAATTTTACAATTGGTCGACGGGCCCGAACGATCAACAATACAGCGGCTTGTTGGAAACAACTGATTATTTTTAGCAATACACGATCACTCGGTAAAACCTAAATATACAGCAAAGGAACGTTTATGAAAACACATCATGTAACAACTTACGTCTCACATAGCTACTCCACACTTTCACGTGTCCTCCCAAAAACTCGGCCGTACAACCACGTCGCAGCTTTATTTAAAATAAACAATATCCTCTCGCTATAATACGTTTATTGACAATACATTTGCATTACAGTATGATAAAAACGTATACATGGTAGTGATCGAAATATTTAGCAATCCCGAAGCTGGAACGTGTACCGTCTGTACACGCGTGCCGTCCGAGAAAACGAAGGAAAAAACGAAAACACCGAAGTTCGACATGCCGTCAAACGTCCAAACGACTCGAATACAAAATGCGCGGAATGGCACAGGTCGAGAGCCGAGCGAGCCTAGCTCGCAAATGTCCCTATACGCTCGCTTCTATTTTTACGCCGTGCGGCCGTGCTCTAACCTGTCGAAACTTCACCAGTCGCGATTCATTGGTCGCAACTAATTGCACCAGCGAGTTACGTCGCTGTTCGCTGTCGTAACGCGAGCTCACAGCGCCGTGGCTCGGCCGAAAGCTCAGCGAAAAGCTCGGCCAGTAAAGATTGATATTGTCCGCGAAACGAGGTTGTAAACCTAACCCAGACCTTTCCCATGTCGGAGCACGACTCCCAACGTTACCGTTTCCGTTGCTCGTAAACTTTCCTGGGTTTTTATTCATTCAACTAAAACGTGACCACCTGAAAGCCAGGATTTCTCATTGGACGAAGTTCGAACGAATGAATTTTGCCGCTTATTATGGCGAACGTTGAAAAACGCGCTACCTTGCGCGAAGTACTTTCGAAACGAGTAAGAGTGCACTAATGACGTTTCACCTTGTATCCGTGGATTCTCTTTATGAGAGAATTTGTAGGAAGAGAGGTACTTGTTTTGTGTGTGCGTGTGGCCTTTCGTCCGGAAGGTACCGTCTACGTTTTCGTCATTTAAAGGGTACTTCTTGAAAGAACACCTTTATGCGTCCTGTATTTCAACGACTGATCGAATCGCGGAGGAAGTAGAAATGTTCGACGATGAGACTTTATTCTTCGAAAGTAAGGTCGTGGGTGGTCGATGTTATTCAGTTTAATATTCATTACATAACAATTTTCAACTCTGGTCGGTGTACACTGTATTAGTCTTCTAAAAGGAACGAAAATTGTTCTCGATTCGATTCGAGAGTGCGTTGCACGTGGTCGAGAGACAAGTTACAAAAAGGTTATTTCATGTACACGGAATATAATTTGCGCTTGATTCGACATTTATATTCAAAGCCCATGATTGGTGACAGTTTCGAGCGGTTCATATAGCACTTTTCTTTGGTTAGTCTCGTGTCGATTACATTGATTACTTATACATTTACGTAGAAACACGGTACACGTTCAAAACATAGAACATCCGATATTTACCTTTGAATTACATATCTTACATGCATGTGTTCTGTTAGCGCGCAACACTCATTCGCGACAAATTATGCTCAGCCTATTGCATAATTTAAGGATCAACGGATCCTCCTTCAAAAACAGCCAATCACGTAAACGATTCTAAAATGTGTCGGGATTCGTGGAAATCGTTTCGTTGAAAATCATCGTGCCAGCTACATTAGAACCTATACTCTGTAATGAATGCAGTTCTAAGCGTAACATTTGCATTAAAATGAACGTTATCTAAAACCGCGCCTCATCATTACTTCACAACGTCAACAAGATGGAAATTGTCCAGCGTGATCAGTGATAATTGTACGACAAATAAATTAGGCCTATTTGAGAATTGGAGACGTCGACTAACAGCTCTCTTATTGCTTTCATTCGTAAAACGAAAACGAATTTGTTGGAATTCATTTTACATGGAAGTTTACTGAATCAGAAATGGTGGCCTAGCTTTAAGTTAACTTTTCCTTAACTATAAATCGGAACAGTCATTTATTTCAATACTCACACATTGGTACGTTACCATTTTGCCACCGGAAAAGAACAGGAAAATCGTATCGCGTCTTGATACCGAACCGAACGACAATGACTTACAATTAATGTACGCCTCACATAACCGTAAACATTCTTGTACGTAACAGATTTTAATTGTAAGTGCATAGGCATATATTTGCGCGTTGTTGGCTGAGGTACTTACCAGGTTTCATTGTCGAATGACTGAATTTTTATATTTATTTTTAACGAAACAAAATAACTCTGCAAACATATATCAATACATTGGTAAACACATTCACTAGTTTGTAAATGTAAATGGTTGAACACTTGCAAATTCTGCAAACAAGAGATAAGAGCGAAGCCGGGATTGACTGTGATTTCCCTGCAGAAAACATCACTGCAAATACTATGCCATATTTCAAAGTGCGATAACGCGTTACGAACCTCGCATAGAAAATATAATCTATATCAAGATCAAAAGTAACGGTACTTCCGTTGGAACATGTTGCATACAAAAAATTACACCGAAACGCGTAATTTCGAAAAACTCTCCGCGAGTACCAATATTTATGAACAATGCGCAGTTCATCTGACCCGCCGTTCAACTCAACAGAACTATAAACTGAACAACTTGCGTCGGAATAATTCAATACGATTATCGCGACCTATGCGCGATATAAAAATATACTCTGTCCTAACTCGCCGCTGCAAATAGATATCTCGATACTACCACGATTCATTACGATAGTTTCTAAGTTTAAGTAGTTCCGCTCCGTTAGAACGAAGAGCAAATTATCGTTAAATTCATCTCACCCCGCCGTTCATCTACATCGTTTATGCATTATCATCTCTTCTGTTACATATAAAGATCGAGGTCCATAAATAATAATCGTCGTTCAACCTCTCTTACAACAACAAAAGAACATCATCGAATCTCATTAATCGCTTGTTACTGCCCACTCCCAACGTGTAACGTCACTGTTGCGGCCTCGCCGACAATAAAAAGAAACGGGGCGTCGTTAAGGAATGTTCATCCGTCTCATGAAAAATTGTACAAAATCGCACGCCACGCGGCGTTATACAAATAGAATTTTGTGACTCTCGTCGCTAGCCCTTTAATTGCCCACGCCGTGCATGTTAAGTCCAAGCAAAGTTCTCATTTACTGTACATTGAATCTTTTCATACTGACGTTCCATGTCTTGTATCGATATTGTACTGATTGTAGTTTATCGGAAAACCATTGACTCTCAATACTATCGTCTGAGGGAAGATGACAGAAATGTCCTGAAAGATCTTGAATTGGAAACGTGGATTTTGGCGCAGTTTTTTGGTCGATTGGCGTCACAGCTAAATGGTTGAACCCTTTAACGTTTCCGTATTGACGCGAAACTTAGGAAACTAATGATCCTCGATGATGTATAGACGTTAACAGCCTTCTCTCGCAACAATTACATTATCGTCTTACGTCAGCGAAGTATCAGGGAACGTGTCAAGAGGTAGGTGTAATACTATGTAAATTCAGTCAGTGCGCCGTCACACCGTCATGCGCACGACGTAAACAGAAATTGGGTGGAGAAAGAATCAGCCGGCTGCGAAAGAAGTTCTCCCTATTTGATCCAACCTCGCATCTTACAGATTAATCTAAACGTTACGCTTAACATTAAGTTACAACCTAGAACGGATTAAAAACATTGTTTACTGGCGATCATGTTTGACTGAGGAAACTACTGTTCTTGGGTATTAAACCGGCGCTACTCTCTGACATCGGTATTACTGCCGATCTTTCACCTTTCGGCAGCTTGGCGTGTGACTTTATGTTCGGCTGCAGCCCCTTCAGGATGTTCTGTAAAACGAATCGCACAATAATCAGATGAAAGCGTTCCTCGAATGTCGTTTTGTTTTACTATCTTCGACGTCGGTACTTTGCACTATCTTTATGACCGTTACCTCTTTGACTGTTCCCGGTGTAACGATTACATAGTAAATAGCGTAGGCTGGTATCCAGAGCATAGACGAGAGGCTAAGGCAAACGCCGACGATCTCGGCCCATGTCGGATACTCGTAATCGCTTCCGTACTTCAGCGGCTTGTACTGCACGCATTGAAATACGAAGATAAACTGAAACGAGACATAAAGTTTACTATGTACAGACGATATTATACGGAAAGTTTCACGCGCACCGCTTTTAGAAAGCTCAAGCCAAGGTTTATCTATTTCTGCCGCTTTCCGCTTCATGATTAATAACTTCAATAACAATTTCGCGGCTATTCGATGGAATTTTATTGAAGATTTACGAGAGCGCCGACTCTCTAATCTCGGCCGACGTCGTTAGCTTTGCGCAAATTGCAGTGTAACGAGCCAGCCCGTGTTACGGATAAGAGCCTCGAAACGAGTTCGTCTCTAATCTACTTTTGCACGTTATGCCACGGTTATCCGTCGTCCATCGTCTACACTTACCGCCATGATGACGGGGGCGAATACGACCCAGCATATGTACCAGAATTTATTCAACCGAATGCCCATCATCTGGTGGACGCAGTCGCAGAATTTCTGAGCGCCGAATATCCACGATATGGCTATCGTCTGGAAGAAGCATACCCACAAAATGGACATGCCGCTCGCAGAGTAGAAGTCCATGAGTTGGAAAATATAAACACCACCCTGCAATATTGCATGTCGTAATAAGTACATCGTTTTCTACGATAGGAATATTCAGTGCATTGAGTGAATTAGTGAATATCGAATACGCACGTTTGTCACCATCGGAATTCCCAAGCCAAACATCAGTAGACAGATTACAATGGTGAATTTGTTACGATGAGGTCGAAGGAGATCGGGCCAGTTGTCAACCACGCCCGTGATAAAAGATTCCACTATACAGAATTCACTGTCGATGCCCAAAATCTGTTAAAATTCAATGCGCAAACTAAGGTCCACTTCGATTTCTTATGGACAAATATGTAGATTAATGTGCGAAAACAGTTGCACTTTGACGGAACAAGTAAAATCGACGGATGGTAAGCGTAATGACCAGCACCGCCACAGCAGCAGTTGGTGAAACCAACGAATTTACACACGCGTTTATCGAAAGTTCTCATAGTCAAATCCAGCATTTAAATTACGCCCTTCTCCGTACAGACTAACACGATAACTCAATATGAACACGCTACCAGTGCAAAATAGGATCAAATCTCGCCGAGTCGCTGTTAAAAGACCAGCACGAATGAATATAACTGCTATTGGGCAAATTGAAAATGACAGAAGAGACAAACGAGTGGTCAGTGTCGAAAATTGAATACGAAACCGTTTCTAACTTCCCATTTCTGCCTGAACCGATTATATGATGGAACGATATATATGAAATGGCACACATACGCAGACACACGCACACACACACACACACACACATACACACAGAGACACATTTTTCGTTGGCGTTGGAACTTGTGCGCTCCATCGTTGGAATAATAATTTCTTACGAGAAGCATGACGAAGAAGATAATAGCCCATATCGGAGCACCGGGAAGCTTCAGAACGACTTCGGGGTACGTGAGGAAGACGAGGCCTGGTCCGCTCTTGACGACCTCCGACACCTCGGTACCTTGCTCCAGCGCGATGTGACCCAATATCGAAAAGGTCACGCAGCCAGCCAGAAGACAAGTTAAGGTGTTGACTACGCAAGTGATTAGTGCATCTCTGTAAGACAAAACTCCCTTTTTGAAAGACTTCGGCAATGACGATCGCACGGGCTGCGTCGTACATAAACTGATTCCTGCGCTTTAATATTTGCGTCGCACTTCAAGGCGGAAATTTCGTAAGAAGCTCGTCGATAGCGTATCTACAGATGTTAACAATAATACACGGTACATTTCTCAGGTTACAGTCAGAACACGCTAGAACCATCGCTATACTCGAAATTCTTTCTGCTATACTAGAATTACACATTGCATTCTGTTGCGCACAGTGCGAATGGAACAGAATGTGACTGAAGGTATCCATGAATCATCATTTTCTAAACCTGCGAATTCCTCTATGTTCACGATTAGTTCCAATCATTTTCTCACGTTTCGAAACGAGACACGACGCTTCCGTGATAATCCTCGCGCAGCATGAACTGGCGGTATGCTTACTTGTAACAGTTGTGGTGGAACTTGTTGTACGAGCCCAAGGCGGGGAGTGCCCCAGTACCGATGCTGTATGCGAAGAATATTTGCGTGGCCCCGTCTATCCACGGTCCCGGGGCGAGCAGTTCGTCCCACCTTGGCGTGACGTAGTATAGCAGACCCTCGTAGGATCCCTCCAACGTCACGGCTCTTCCCAAAAGAATGAAAAGCACCACGTACGGGAACAAGGCTGAAAACCAGATGATCTTACCGCTCTGATGTAGACCGCGTCGGATGATAAAGTACACGAGTAGCCATCCGAGTGTCAGACAGCCCAACAGTTCCCATTGCATTCCGCTGATCTCTTCGATGCCGGAGGTGATTCCAAGAACTCGTCGTCTGAAATGTTGCAAATATAGAATAACTTCCTGTATCCGTAATCTTGTATATATGGTAAACATATTCTACGCGAGTTTGGGCAACCGATTCTTATGCGTATAGGAGTTCATCATTGTTGGATCAAGGAAATCAACTGTGCCGGTCTAATGAGAGACTGTGGCTGTGATGTGGTAAGAGATAGTATCAGTTTCTTGTTTCCCGCATACAGAGGACGGTAATTCTCATCTCCCATGGGAACGCGAATAAACGCGTTTTACGCTCTATGTATTTAATCGAACACTTCATAATGACGATTGCGCGTGCAAAAACATGAATGACCATCAAAGTTATCTTTCAACCCGTTCAGCTGTTGCATGAAAGTAACAATCGCTTTTATTGCATCTTTCGCAATAACCCTCAGCTTCTGAACCCGCCTGCAGTAGTGACTAGTGACCCGTATTCCTGAAAATCGATAGCAGATTTTCCATTGTTTGTGCCGCGTCTCGAGAGACTGACCATTGCAATAGTTATAAGTGCTTGATTAAATTCACCTTGCCGAGTGCATGGCGAACAGCGAACAGCCATCCATTGAGCAAAATGGAAAACGTGATTGCCATATCTCTGTTATTTCCGTGTCGCGAATAATCCCGCAAATTTTCGCTGCATATTTCAACACATGTACTAGCACGTCAAATTTGCTGATACCATACGATAGGTATTATTTTTTTAAACTTGTGGTCTTGATATTAGTCTCTAATGAAGGGTATTAAAACCTTCAAAAAACGAAATAGTTATATGACCAAAAATAAGCAAAAAATCTTGACATTGTTTGTTGTCCCGATCTAATAATACAGCTTAATACAGTTTCTAATAAAGAACGTTGAAACCCACACGATCCGCGGCCTCAGAGTTTCCCAATAACGCATATTGGAAGTCGATATCGTGCGGCCGTAGCAAAATTATTTGGAATAAATCTGAATATATTCGCCTATACTCTATACAGTTCATACGTGCGATTACTCACTCCCAGTATTCCTCCACAGGAGTCGTATGATGGCAGGTAATATTATCCGTCAGATTTGCGCAATGCACGCCTCCGTGAGCGTCCGCATCTTTTCTCGATGCATCAAAGCAGTCTTCCGTGTTCCACCAATTCCCTGCGAAGCATATACGAACGGTTAAAACTTGAGTCTTTCGAAGTAAAAGTTCTGACGTATCTCATTCCGTATGTACATCTTGGGCGAATGCGTACGTCATCCGTGATATTCAAATATTACTCACCGCAACCACTCCAAGGAACTCCGGGCAGCTTGAAGAATGTGCTTATCAGATAGAAAAGCGTCCAGGCGATAATTATGCAATAGTAGATGTCAAGGAAGAATACGATCGTCATTGTCGCGTATCCAACACCTACGATATAGTAATTGTTTATGTGGTGTAAGTAAGACATTAGATAAATGATTTAAGTAATATGTTGGGAGCCACAGCTAGTAATTTAGTAATTAGACACTAATGCGGAAGGATAAATGCAATCTATTTGCAATTGTTTCTCCTTTAATATAAGGTTCATTCGTTACCTTGCAGCAAAGGACACAATTGGCCAACCAGCGTCATCCCGCCAGCACCGAGGTACTGCCCAATGGCAACTTCTTGGAAGAAAATCGGAATTCCGCAGAACAGCATGGCGATTCCGTAAGTAATGAGGAAAGCGCCTAAAATGAAAATTGACATAACGCTCGACATCGATCCTATCGCCTCGTACCAAATATTTCTATCATTATACCAATTATAACACAGAAATCTTCTCGTGCAAGGTCAAGTTTGATTAAATCTGTGCTTGGCCGGAGAATATATATCGGATTGTCAATATCATCGCAGGATCCTGACGTTTATGTGCCGCGGCATTAATACATATCGCGCTTTCGTACAAATCCAAGCGTTGTCATGGCAACTTGCCGTTCCCTAATGTAATTAATTAGCCGACGCGCACGTTCAAACCGCTTGTTAATTATACATGGCAAGTGCAGACTATTACTTGTGTATCCCCTCCGTCCGCCCGTACCTACAGTTGGCGCCAAATCATGAATGATAAACGTTTCCCCTTATACGGCCCTATCAACGCTTCGACGGGCGGAGTTACGTGGAATTTCATTTATTTTAAGCAAACTCAGCAATGCAATTTGATTTAATTAAATCCATCGCTGGCGAAAATAGAAATAACGACGTGGCCGTCTTGGCTCGATGAAAATTTGAACGATAATTCGTTGGGATCCTTTCAATTTCGTGATACATAACCGATGCGTCGCGCGTCGTAACGTACAGTTTTAATTAAAACGAAAACTCTGAAACGAAAACCATTAGCAATGTATCACACCAAGCTGTCCAGAGCAGTGCTGTACCGATGAAGATAGCAGCGAACAAATGCACTGTTTCTTAAACATCACGATCGACCCCGACGCTGGACAGCAATTTTTCACAGTACCCTTCGTACTGCGCGATGCATTTTGACAAAGTGCGTTCGCGACGTCGAGCGAGCGTGATTGCATCCGAACGTCACGACACCGTCAACGATTTCGCATTAAGCGATAAGACGAGGATATTCTGCGTGGATCGCGTCGCGCGGATATAAAACTGTGCTGTTTTGCATGACACTGTGCTCGCTCATACTGCACTGCTATTGCCCATGACTCACCGCCGCCGTTTTTGTAGCACAAATAGGGAAATCGCCAGACGTTTCCTAGACCGACGGACACGCTGATGCAGGAAAAGAGGAAGTCCAACTTGTTATCCCATCCGCCTCTCTCAGCATCCTCCTCGCGCTTCCCGACTTCCGTCACTTTTCCCTGCGGTGAGGAGACTGTCATTTTCGGCACGGACCGCGACTCCTTTCGTCTGTCGGACCCCGACGATTTCGCTTTGAACTCGATGAACGTCTGGTCCGGATCGATCTGATCCTTCTCCTCGCCCCAATAGTACATTTTCTCGGCCATGTTCCCCTGAAACGATTAAATTGGCACGATGACAAACGTCAGACCGCCGGCGCGAGCCCAACGTAATTCCTGACTCCACGGTGGGAAATTCCGGGATGACGGGTGCGCGATGAATTTCTGTATCGCGTTTCAGTGTCAGTGATTTCTATGCCATTTAGTTTTTTAGATATTAATTTTTTTCGCGATAACGTAACTATTATTTTTACCAATCGTTTGAGTGGTCCAATATGACTTGTTTCAGTGTTTGGCATTGGACTCCTTTGAACAACGTATTGACTGGTGATGTCCGAGCGCCGCAATCGAAAGACTGTTCGCGGAAGTGAGTGTCGCAATTCGCATGGGGCGCAGATTCCCCCGACCTTCGATGCACGCTCAAGGATCGACCCACTTCGATCAAAATTACGACGCAGCGGTGGCGATTACGTAAAATCGTCCCGCACGGGGGGTACCGTGTCATTAGGGGAATCCTTGCTTGTACACGACACGCGATACTTCTTTGTTATTGGGAGCGTGGGCGAAAGGCGACCGCGTGTGTAGATATATCTGGGAAGGACGGGCCGAACTGCTTTAATATCGGTTAAAATGTCGCGCGGCACGAAGTCCTTGATAATAATATTACGACTAAGGCAATTTTCCTTAATGTCTCTCGTAAGACGGTACAAGTCGAAGTTCGACATAAGACAGCGTACTAATGGATTTTCATATCCGACGTAAACACGCTAAGATAGCTGGTTGATTAGGATAGAAAGAAGAGCCAGCCGACGTGAATTTCGTCACGACGAACTTCCTAACTGCGCGATCGATGCTGAAGTTTACAATGAAGCGACGCTTCAATCAGGGGTAGGGAAGCGTTATTGACAATTAACGCCGATGAGCGCGGAATCAGGGTCAACGACTCGAGAATATAAGGTACTCCGCCCAGGATCGCTCGGTACACACACCTACGGCGTTTGCCATCCGAAATCACGTCTGCCTGACAAAACCGGTCGACTAGTTTTTTCGACGGAATTCGTACAAGTTATTTTTATCATCCGCTCCCCTGGCGTACGGTTTTGTAAGAAGAAAGACAGCGCATATTCGCTCATTGAAAAAGTCCCCGTCCTTTGAAACGCCTCCTTCTCTTTCCCGCGTAATGTGCACCCTACTTTTCTCTCTCATTGTAGTGGAACCAATTCAGAGAGGCGCAGACCCTCGAGGGAGCGGGAGGAAACACGTGTCAGTTCGTTTGTATTTATTCGCATATACGTACACGGTACACATAGGCGAGCATATAGTCATGAACCTGTGTGCACGTATGTATATGACGTGTGTACGTTTGCGCGCGCACAAGCTTATTTTTTTGTAGGCTTAAGCGCCGTGTATGCGCATAGAATCGGTGCCGTGTACGTACATACGTAAGCGTGTGTATGCGTATACATATGTGGTTATATGCCTATACGCGAATGAGTTTGTCAAGTTAGGCTGGGGCGTTTGTGTTCGTCTATGTACGCGCACCCGCCACAATGCGCTCGTGTTTATATATGCGCGCACACGAGGGTAAGCCCACGCACACGGACGCGAGCGCCGGTGCGCGCGCTACGGATGCTGAACGCAAAATCAATAGCAAGGTTTGTATCACGTTACCGCGTACACGTGGACGGGCATTTAACTACAGACGCATCGTGGTTGTAAAATCCAATCTCGCGCAGTCGAAAAAAGCCATCGCAATTACAATTCTCTCCTCGCCCGATCACTATTGCATTCAAGAATCTCAAGCGCGGTCCGCATCTCTCCCTACGTCGTACGAAAAGGACGGTCGTGTGAGAAGTATGTGTATGTTGAGAAGGAAGGAGTCTCTTACCCGGTCGTTACCGCATAAAACGTGATCAAAGTTCCTGCGCCAGTCCGACGTTGGATCGCCGCCGTTTTCCCCGTCTCAGACGTAATTCGACGTTCACCCCCTGACGACGTTCCCGTCCGCTGACAAGCGTGCACAGGATGAATCAGACACAAGCAACCACGGATCTCAAAAGCAGCATCCCTCGGTCACGAATCTTCCGCCAAGACGACACGAGACGAGGCACACGCCCGTGCCCTTACAGTCGGAAGGGTCCCTTATTCTCTCTCTCTCTCTCTCTCTCTCTCTCTCTGTCTCCGCTTCTTCCACTAGCCCGTGAAATCGGCCCCGAGTCGACGTCGTTTCCACGCGATCACGAGCGAGTCACTGAGTGTTCACGGTTCGGAACCGTCGAACGAGCGCACTTCCTGGTTTCAGGCGAGGTTTTATTGCGTGTCAGATTGCGAGGAGTGTGTATCGTCGGTGCGACCTACCCCACAAGGGATATCGTTACAGAATAATGCTCCGGCACAAGATGGGGAGTGTTACCCCTTTGGAACGCATGCGCACGCCGCCACTCCCCTCTCCTAGAATGCCGAGCAACGAAAGGATCCTGCCTGTCGGAGGAGACGCAGGACTTTTTACTCGGTAAATAATCGTACGGCAGTGGGAGAAGGGTGGAAGGGAGGGAGGAGGAAGGGGTGGGGAGAGATAAACCGGAGAGGTGACAAAGCACTCGCTCACCCCGGGGAGGACAACCCCCTCTGGCCCACCGACCATTTTTACGTAACGCATTTGGTAAAGTGCTTATGACACGGCGTCGAAATTATTTGGCGCCTGGCCTGGCTCTCACGTCGAACGCGATGCTACCGATCGGGACGCGAGTCTCGTTGTTGTAAATCTCGCCGGCAACAACGCTGGATTTGAAGTATCTGACGTGCGTCGTCACCTTCGCCTAAGTGCGCGCACGCTCGCCGATAAGAGGTTTGTTTGGCTGGCGGATGATACTCGACTAGGCAATATTTCATTTACCCGTTTGACAACCCTCTCGCGAGCGTGTCGGCGAAGTCGGGTAAATAAGAGCGTAATCGAGGAAGTCGCCGTGAATCGATTGTTGCCGGAAAAACAAGTCGATGGTAAAGTGTTTTGCCGATTTATGTCAGTATCGGGACTGAGTACATCGTGCCTATGTTTGAGGTCCGGCAAGGAGGACGTTGATATTAAAGGGATATGTATTACATAAATAGCTTCACTGGAATGTATTGTATGCTTTTATGCGTCTAAATGTAGGGTACAAATGGAAATTATCTAAAAATATGTACAATGTATTTTATAGCAATTAATCCTTCATTTTCGGTACTATGGGACAAAGACGAATTTTGTACCTCTATCATGTCAATCAAGGATCTCTCCCCATGTGTATTTTACCTTTGACATTCCCTTATGATTGTGAATCTTGTTTGTAAAGTACAATACCCTCCGAACTTCCCGGTAAATTGGAACAAACTTCGCTGCAGAAACGCGTCATCACAAGCATTATCAGTACTTCAAGAGACTAACCGTCGTTGCATAGTCTGATGCCGACGTTCACTAAAAAAATCATTCCTACGCGTGCTCGAAATGAATATCGCGAGTACGGTTTTCTGTCAGCATCCGCTGGATTTGTCGCTGGAATTGCACGGAATCACACTGTTGCACTGGCGTCGAAGCCAGAGTTGTCTCGGTGGCAGGTTGTCCTTCTCTTGAGCATCATTGACGCCGGCGACGGTTTGCATGGATTTTATGGACGCCTTCCTTTGCGAGTCTTTACGCCCATTGGAGAAATTCGGTTTGGGCATCCAATTGGTGCCATTCGAAATCGGATGAATCTCGAAATGCGGCGGTGTACACGCGTCGCTAGACACTTCGGAGCGACATTCGTCGTGCATCGAGCTAACATCAGTACCGACTGACAGTCCTCTTTGATCCCGATCTTTGTCAACTTCCTCTGAGCTAAGGGAAAAGGCAATTTTAAACGGCGCCTTAAGCTACACTTTAAGCTTTTAATATTCTCCAAGTTTGGAACACACAAAATAGCGGATAACGCTGAAAAAGACAAAACTTTTATAAATATCTGATGTCCTTTACAAACCTTTGAGTGGTCCATTGCATGTGGCACCGTACCAACGCGAGTCCCTCTTGAAATGCAACCTGGAAGGTTTCCGTGATGAAAGAACGAACCTGGTCGGCGGACACGACGCATCCCAGCACCGTCGTCGCGAATAGCATTGATATAATCCAGCTTATGAAACCGGAAGACATCACCGGCGGCTCCAATGGCAAGGGGTAGTAAGAGGACCATACTCTCTGCCACCACTGATGCGGTACGTTGCGGTACTCGGTTTCCTAAGAAGCAGGAAACCCTGTGCTCAAAGTGACGCATTCCACGGCAATATATACGACAGTACTCTCAGAGCCACCCTCGTAAACTGCGATACACGACGTTCGCTGCACGTAATTGTACAGTCTACAACGAAAGTACGTATTGAACAACGATTTCGCAATCGAAATGGTACGAACCCGTGGGTTATGTCAGAAAACGCGATATGACATTTAAATAGAAGTGCTATTCGGGAAACATTCATCGTTTCTGCTGAAAGCAACGTGTAGGTAAAGCAATAGTAAGTACAATCGATCGTTCAACAGGTTTTCCATACGATACATTCGGATAGTTCAACGACCACTCACGTAACTCCAGGACACCCAAACGCCACAGTAGAGTACCCGCTGGAAGATCAGCCAGACCCATAGACTCACATTGACGACGAGCCAACTTACAATCACCTTGAAAGACAAATAACGAACACACTAGAATCCAAGCTTTTGACATACACATATCACAGTTGTCATTCGCTAAAACATTAGTCCTACGTCTTCGACACGTCGAATTCTTTGGAATCCTGAAAACAAATAGACGCCTGAATAATGTTCAATATACCTGGATGGTTTTGTACCAAAAAGTCGAGCCAACGGCGTGAAAGAGCCATTTATTGGAAGGAGGATGCTTCCATACGAAGAATGCTATGGCAGTGAGGATTATGAACGACGGCAGTGTGTGAATAAAATCCGGGCCCACCGCTATTTTCGCATATTCTCGGAAGACCTTGTGCTCGAGCAGTAACACCTCGCGCGGCGCTGACAAAATCGTCTCCAGTTGCGAGTGCAGAGCGCTCACGCAGGACATCACTGACGCGGCTGGACGTCAGCCTGATCGCTGCCGATAGTACGCTAGCGTGTTTCCCGACAACCTCTGAGGCAAGTATGAGGTTATATCGAAACGGTTCTACGTCTGACGTCGCCCGCAAAATGAATGGCGAGGTGAATGTTGCTTTGTTTTAAGAACTTTATGTCAAATTGGAAATCTAGCTAAATGCTTTAATTGTAAGCCTTTGTGATGACGTGACATGTGTAAGCTTACGTATGGGTTTTCTTCCTTCTCCAGAAGTTTAATATTTAGTGTTGGAATGTTTATTTGGAGGATACGATGTCGTATAAAGTGAAATGGCCGATATAAAGGCACCAAATTGGTTTATGTTATATTTATTTATATCAGAAAGTAATATAAAACTATTCCATTGAGTCCATACGTATATACTTGGGGGGTAAGTACTACGATATACATATATATATATACCTATATATACAACTATGTACAAAAGTGTCTCTTAACAAACTAACAGTCTATATAAGGAAGTAATCTGGTCCCACGAAAGATCCACACTTGGGAAAGTCCTCCGGCGCGGCAATCATGTCGCTGGTTTCGCCAACCTTCAGAACAACATCCAATCCGCGTGTCCATTCGGCCGCGTGCTCATCCCTGAGCATCCAGTATCCTAAAAATGGCACAAAAAACATGGATGCATAAGATGCCGCAATTGAATACCTGAAATTTGCTTCGTCCAAAACCCTTACCTGGATTGTCAGCTTTAAACCTCAACGCGACAGCGCCGAACTTCGGCACGACGACGGTATCCTTCAGCGGCGGGCAGTCGAGGTTGCGAGAGAAAAGCTGTCCCCTCTCATCGAGATCCTTAATATCTTCTAATGGCATACTTCGTCCGAACCTTCGAGCTCCTACGACGTAAAAGCTGTAGCCGTGCAAGTGGTAGACGAGGTCGTCCAGGCCGCCTGTGCACACACACGGAAACGTATTAAACCCTTCTGTCCACTCTTCCTCCGCCGTCTACCTTAATTACATTTATTTCAGTTTCCCCGAAATTTTCCGTTTCACTATGAACCATTCAGTCGATTCAGTAGGTCATTTCATCTATCTCCGTAGATTCGTGTTTCGCTACATTCGAATTGATCGATGAAATGCCTCAGAAACGCTAAAAACTTTCTTTCACAATAAAACATCGTGCACAGAAAATGTGATACGATGCCAACTGAGCGTTCAGCTGACTGAAGTGTCTAGTGGACATTAAAAATAAAATACTTTTGGTCGATTGCTCGTCCAATTGCGAAGCTCCACAGGCAACTCCGAAGCTGGGGCAGACAAATTGATCTGCCTGATTCCGTTGAAACCTCGCAAACGTGAGGCCATCGGATAGAAATTCTTTCGCAAGACCCCTGAACAACGCGTTCGCAAGTGGAGGAGCGTCCTCGGAGGACAGAGAACATTTGACATTCCGACAGGGATGATTTATAGCGTAGGGATGCACGGCGATCAATATTTTCAGGCTCCGCAGAAGAGAAGTATCTGGATCAAGGCCTACGCGAGTCAAGGCTGTGCAACTGCGCGACACTTGATACGAACATCTTGTATGTTGCAAAACTACCCCTCTTACATCTTAATTGAATGACGCGGAAACACATGCACTACGGAAACTCTATCTCCTATGTTGGTAATATTCCACAACGTCAGATTTCAAGAGATACAGTAAAAATTAGGTGTACGTCGATAATGATAGCGACGTCATCGATATACTTGACAGTTGAGAAAGTGCTGAATTGGAAATGTGGTGTTATAAACACCTTAGAGTTTTAAGCGATGCACATATAAGTCATCTTCAAGAGGACGGGTCTTTACAAATCGAATTCTAGCATATTCTTCTCCGTTGCCAAGACTCAACGTTAACGACCTCACGTTACTTTCACGCATACCTGCCCCCAGACACAATTGTCCTTATTACCTTGATCCAGGAGGATAATTTCTACTGTTGACCTGAGCGGAATTTTGCGCACGTGAACGCACTCGCACGTGTCAGACGATTCGCCGCCAATCGATTTACGGCACTTTCGAGGCGTAATTTCGTTATTTTCAATATGATCTTCTTCAGCACCGCTCTCTGAACACAGCATCGATTGTGAGACATCGCCGCCTTGGGTCAACAGGGGTGACGATGGAAAGGTGAATGTTGCGTTATCGACATTCAGAACTCTGGTCTCTGTACCGATTCCTGCAAAATAGAGAACATCATGAATGCAAACTTCGAAAAGGTGTGAGGTGTGTCGTAGCGGTTGCATATAAACGTTTGTTGCTAGTTCGCACTACTGGACGTGTTGCGCTCGCGTGCACAGAGCGATGAAGTATCTTTATCTTGTTTATGTGCTTAAATGCCAGACATCGAGCACGTGTCGCCGTGTGTTTAAATAGCTCGAAGTGAACAACCATTTCGCAAGACGACAAATGTAAAGAATTCTGTTGCAAGATCATTGATATTCGTTCGCGAATAGAAATTGATCGCCAGTTGAAGATAATATGACATAGATACATTCGACACAAAACCAAAGTAGATCACACTGATTCTTTTTTTTGTTCGTGGTTGAAGGCACATTTACAATCATACTGGCTCTCAAGTAGGTTTCAGTCGAAATATTCCTAGATACAAAAGTCAGCTTCATAAACTCTGCCACTTGCGATGCGTCACGTACCTATAAGCTCGTTAGTCTGGATCTTATAGTTGATCGGCAAATATATCTTAATGTCAGTGTTTGACCCCGTCAGAGATTTCGGCATTTTCCGTACAGCCTGAACTTCCGTGACACACAGACTCTCCTCATCCTCGCATCTTTCGGCAGGACTTGTCGTCATCATGACGTTGCCCACTGTGCTCCTATACGCGTCATTCTGATCGATAACTTCCGTCAGGGCGGACGGTGCGTCCGTAGCGCTTCCTTTATACTTTATAATAGCGGCACCGGTGAACGTGGACTTTCCGCACTCCTTCGTTGTATGCACTTTCATCCAGTAAGTAGAAATCCTGTTGCTGGCTTTAAGCACGAAGTCTGCTCTCTCCCCTGTAACAACAACAATATTACTTCAAGTCACATCCTACACCACCTATGTGTATTATATACATACGTATCTTGAAAGTTGCGTTACTTTACTAGACAAACATTGGAAGACACATGGAACTCAACTTACTTCATATATCTTATTTATTGCTATTCGGAATGACCGACATACGGGGAACTTTTCTAAATTCTACATTGTCGATGTTAGTATACATGGGAAAATTATAAATTGAAAATAGAAATTTTAATGATGACCGAGGTTTGACCTGTGACGCACTGACCTTTGGCAAGTGTGATTGACGTGACCTGCTGCGGATTAATGGGATGACCGTCGAGCGCGATCAAAAGGAGAGAATGACCGTCGACGGAGATCGTTATTGGACAGGAACCAGCGCCTCCAGCATTAGCCATACGGAATCTGTGACGACGACCTGGGATCACTGTAAAGGTCGTCAAAGGAACCTTTGGTCCGTCCGGCTGACGTCCCCTGCCGTTCACCAACAATATAGCTGGCCTGGAATGTCCGTGATCAAAGAAACTGTCGCTGGAATGTTGCCAGTGTGTCACCATAATCACGTGATTCTGATCGTCAACGTCAAAAAGCGATCGATGCGGTTCACGAATATCGGCCTGTCTAACGATGAGCGAGCCGAAAATTCCGTTCGTTACATCAGCGCCTGAAAGCAGTGAACGACGTCGATTTGGTCAAGAACTTGAAAATGTCTCTGACAGTAAATGATGTTACGCTTGAAATATAGACTGGTTCGCGCAAAGTGATCGTTACGATGGCAAAACGAAAATGTTGTTCCGGTGAAACTTAAGGATGTGAGATTATAATTCGCTAAAATCGCTACTTTGTATAGTGTGTCTGCGGCAAACCCGCTATCGTTAATTGCGACGGAGCAGCATTTTTGAAACAACATCCGGTGAAATCGCAGCCTTTCTTCGGATCGTTCAAGCTATCTCGCGCGGCGTAGCAACAGATAATTTCCATGCAGGTCTCGATTGCTTTCTACCGCATCACCGGGATAATGACTTGTTAGGGACGCGTCATTTGCTTAACACCGATATAAAGTCAGCGGGAGCGCGCAAAAAGAACATCCGACGGATGCTCCCGTATGGAAAGTGTGATTTGTTTTCTCAAGCTTCGTGTAAAGGTAGGTTTGTTACGCAATTATATGAATTATGTGGAAAGGCAGTAACCAGCGTGAGCATGCCAAAGATGAGTTCCAGGCGAGGAGGCGCGGAATTTGTATTGGAACGTGGTGTAGCTCGGAATTGGACATTGTGTGACCAACGGTGCTCCGTCCATACAGGGTGTTTCACTTTGTGATTGCCCTCGCCAGTGGACAGCTGCTGCCTTCCCCGGTAGTCGGTTGATCACGTCTATCACCAAAATATCGTTTTCGCAAACCTAAAATGAAATGTCCATTCACACCCATGCAATATAATTATAATGCACACGTCTCGCTTTCAAGTCAAACTCCAGAAAATGGACCTTAGCATATCTTTACACTCCTCGCGTCTACAGAATCCGAATCCATTCCGTACCGTAGGCCTTGTTTATTGAGAAAATTGTATAAATAACTTTCCCTCTAACTAGTCTTTTTGTATCATAATATACACAGGCTATTGAGTTAGTATCTTTGAAAGGAAAACTTTCACGGTCAACACATGCTCACGATGTTACTTTATGCCACGTCGCCCATTATGGAATATAAATCTGTACTTTACGATTCGTAAACCGTGACAAACGGCAACATGAGCGTTGAAGCGAATAATCTATTAACATAAGACACATGTCAACGAAGTATCGCTCCTTACCTGAATGCTGGGTCCAGGCATTTGTCTGTTTGCGGCCAAAATTCCCCGTCTCTGTCCGTCGGCCGAGACGCAATGATTGGCCATGCAGGCGGTCTTGTTCACCAGACAATCGCCGCAGGATCTAGAGAAACAGGCAAATAATGCATGAGCGTTATCAAGGGAGCCTTCTCGTAACAGGAGACTCCGGCCAGGAGTCCGTTCGCGGTCGATCGAGTCTTCCGCATTACACTCTTACAGTCGGCAATTGCGTAATAGTTGCAACGACCGCAGCGAACCGCTCATTTTAATGCATCGCTCGAATACTGTTACGCGCTTGACATAAGACCGTAACAGTAACATCAGTGTGACGCAATCGACGCAATGCAACGAGTCCGAAGGCGAATGCGTTTTCGTTATGCCATGGAACTAACGCGAAGCGTAACGTCTCGTGCAAACATATACTTATAGGAAGTGGCTTCTATCAGCGGGCCTTTCTTTATTTCAAGCATGGCGTCACCGGCGTCATGGTGTGATTACAAAGAAATGACTGCTCTTACTTGCTAAGCGACTGGAACACCTCGAGGGTCAATTTCACGCGACATATCATCGGCCAGTCGAGGTGATGGCACGGACGGTCGCATGACAGGAACGTTTGCTCTGTAATGGTAAAGAGAAGCACAGTTACGTCGAATGTTGCTATCAGAGAAAGAGACGTGGTTCGGAAAGAAATGTGTAGATTTAATTGTTGTTCCATCGATTGAACGCCAGAGATTAGATTGTCTGTGCTCTTAGAAATAGGAACGTTAAACGAAAATCACGTGTACGTGAGATCGTTGACAGAATCAATTGAACTTACTGGGTCTGTAATTATTAATATGCAAAAATGTTGCCGCAGCTGCGATCATAGTGACAACAACGACGCACCGTACAGCGTAGGTGGTCAGTGGCACCGGACGATATGCATTCTTCGCGGGATACATCGTGCAACCTACTTTGTTACGCTATGATAACAGGAAGTGACGACATCCCTACCCATTCAACCAATATTCAAAGAATTCTCCGTCCGCATACAGCTGCTTCAGATTACGATAAACTTCTTGACCGACTTTGTGTCAATTACATGTACGTATCTCCTAACTATTTATCCGAGTGCGCAGTATTTGGTGACGCCAAACGATTCAAAGCATTAATTTCCTTTCGCCGCAACCGCGATGTACGACGATCAAATTAAGTTATTATGAAGTTTGCGTCGAAAGGTCAAACGACGATGTCGAAAATTGAGTTGGGTCCCGATGGAAACAATATCGGACCTGGAAGTAGCAGAATGAGAGTGTTTAATTTTTCTAGCATTATAACGATATAATACGTCTTTAGTGTTATGCAACCGACCCAAAGGAAATATAGACAATCGAGGTAAAAGCTTGGTGTGTTAATACTCTGTTAGTTATAATGGTGCATTACGGAAGCGAAAGTGTGCCGCAGCGCATAATGTTGTGTTTGCCTTATCACACTACTGACAGGTGAAATTATAAACTAGATAGATACTTATTGCTTGCTAATTATCAAACTCGAAACCCATAACGATCACCATAGCTACCGCAAAACGTATATTTTTTATCGTTAGCCAAAAACCTTATAACAGAATGTTACATTATAGAAAGTATAAGGAAATGAACACGTTCGCCATTTTAAACAAATTCTCACGAATTTTTTCAGCGTATGGTAATAAGGGCATACATATGCGAAACTATTAATTTACGTGCTATAGAAGATTACCATATTCTTGCATGTAGTTCATTACTTAGAAACTTTCGAACCTTGTAAGAGCAACAAAATTAACGACAACGACGATTTAGAATCGTGTATAAATTCGATCTAATTATAGCGCCGCTTCTTAAGTAACAGCCATTATCATTACTCAAAGACTTGAGCAATTCCCACACAACATGCCGCGAATCTAAAAATAGATCACGTGCGTTGTAAACTCTACGTTATAGAAGCTAATATCGTCTAAGCGTTACACAAAGCAACAATACCGTGTACTTGGCATTCTCTACAAAGAATGATCCGTTCTGAACTCTGAACAAGAACTCGTGTAGTGCCCCAGATCATAACGCTTCAACAAATAAATGACAACGCCGACGATTCCGAAAAGCTGGACATGTAATGTGTAATGCAATTCACTGCCAGTCGCGACTCTGCGATATCATTATTTCTACGCTACATGTTTGCCAAAACTGTATGAAAGCAAATTGACGTGACAAGTCCCCAATATCAGCCGATTTAATTTCCGCTTCCTCTTCCCTTTGCACCGACATGTTAACCTTTGCGATGAAATGTTTGCACTGCCAATAAATACTGTTGTACTGCGCTGCCCCGTGACATCCGTCACCGTATTAGCACGTACGCCTCGCCACAAAGATGACCGCAACCCGGGTGACCGCGCCATGTCATCGCATTCCGACATTAATGCATCGATTTTCTCGAATAATCCATAACCGACATCTTCCTCTTGGCGTGCAGCGAAAAACCACCATGCCACCTGAACTTCACACCAACAACCATACCGTCGTATGCAACGACTGCTACCCGACACCCGACACCGCAGATATAATCAAACGAGAACAAAAAAAGAAGTGTAAGAAGTAAGTAAAGTGAAATTGCGCTCAAGATGGATAGTTTCCGATGTATCAGGACGATCGAACGAAATCAATAGCCAGAGAAAGACGGACGAAAAGAGAGAAAGCGAAGACAGCGTTAAAGTATGATTCCATATTTCACTGCACCACTGTCGTCCGCAGCACGTGGACTCGGATTACGACAGTAAGTCGTATGCACCGTCGCGCTCTCCCGTCAACGACTGACGAAGAGTACGAGCACGAAATTCGTGTGCCAGAAGTCCTGGAGCGTCCTTACTCTCCCTCTCTCTCTCTTCCTCTGCCGTCTACGTAGCCCCGTGGCAAATTCCCTCCATGTCCATATCCGTAAACTTCCCTCCCTCCCCTTCCGCCATCTTCCTCGCTCCTTCGCCACACAAACGTTTCTGCTCGCACTTTCATTATTATCCCGAATCGTAAATATCCAGCACCGAGGGGAATCACAGTGGTCTAAAGAGTGAGACAGAGAGAAGGGGAGGGGAGAGGGGGGCGGAGCGGCCAGTCAGTAACTACCCCCATGATCGAGAGGAACGCGAACCGACCTGTAACGCGCGAGAACGCCCGCGCGCGGACTCGCCAGGAGCGGCGAAACGATTAAGTGAAAGTTGCCGAGAGACCGGCCGGCGAGTCTGTGCGCAACTCACCTCCGCGCCTGCCGTGCGTACGGCTGCTCGAATTCGTTCCGTCTCTCAGGCAGCTGCACAAACACTTTCATCTCCCGACCTTTCTCCTTTTTGCCCGTCGCCGTTGTACGCCGCTACAGGTTCGGCGATCGGAACGGTCGCCGGGGCCCCGGGAATTTCGCTTTCGCTGGATGGCGCTCCCCGACATTGTCGCCAGTCATATTCGAGCGCTGATTGGAAAGCAGGTGTCGGACTCTGTGCCTAGGCAAGAAACGAAACGCGCGACTCGGCGCTTCACTCGGCGCGGCGTATGCAACATCGCGGATGAACACGCACGCTTTCTACCGACGATGACCGCTGAAACGCGGATCGTTGATGTGCGAGCGCGCGTCTCTTGGCCGTCGGAAAGCATGTCTCGCGCGGTGAAGTAGGAAAATAATGATTGGCGAATCGAATATGCTCGTTGGTCATTGATATCTAATCGTACGCTCGAATAGACGATGCTTTTCGTTTTGGTACCCCGTCCGTTCAAGTCAATGTCATGTTTCTTGTCGCAGATGGCGTCGTCGGTGTTTCATTTTTATGAAACGTAGGAACGTATGTCTCGTTAAGGTCGAGCCGACGTAATTAGCCACCTTCGGGATTGTAGTCGGGGCTCGCGAGAATCTTTGCGGCGTTATTTAATTGGTTGCGTAGTTTGTTAATTAGGGCATGAGTGAACCAAGCTTGTTAAACGAGAATGATATGTTGAAGTCTGCCACAATGCCGGTTTGCTTGGGAATGACGTGTCAGATTACGTTCAGAGATAAAGTAAGCGTTTGCCGATGCAATTTACGCATGCTCTTTTTCGCTTACGTCATGTTGTGAGCGTTGATTTATGTATAATGTTTTCTCCCTCATTTTAGGAACTTTATAACCATTACCGAATGAATGTAATAAAATATTTACGAGACCCGAGTTTAGAATAAACCAGAATTAGTTGTACGGTCAGTAGTAATAATACTAAAAATTACTTTCTCCACATAACTGGCTTTTCATGAAAAGAATGAATTACATGCTCTCTGCGCCATGCGAACCTGTTACGAGAGTTCCTCACACCGATTCTAGTGTTACACGAAAAACGACTATGCCAACATATTGAGTTGAACCAGTAGACTTTTTTCAAGTGCCTAGTGTAAAATTCTTGTTTATTATCTTCGCGTAGACCGAGTATATTCATAGGTTCAGGCTCACTTGCTTACCATAGAAGCAAGTATTCAACCAGGCACTTTCACCTTCGTCTCTCCGAAAGACGCTTACCGATAGTTGTTTCATCTCGACTCAAAGCCCACCGAATAATTTGACGCGACACGAGGAACGCGCGTCGTCTTCACTCGAAGACGCGAGAAAGCATAGAAAAATTCAGCGTCCTCGGTGATTTCAACCGCAATTTGCACATAAATGATGGCCGGCACCGTGCGATGAGTTTCTTTAAACGTACGACATAAATCGCCACGCAGTCGTCAATCATGGCACCGCTCCCGCATATACATATCGTGCGCGCAAAATTCGTACTTTCCCTTTTTAACGGGTTCCGGGCGATAGTAGTTTCAAAAGGCGCGCTGGCAAGATGCGAACGGGAGACTGCGAAAGGGAGTAGAAAGTACGCTTACATTCTCCCTTTCTGCTCAGATTTGGATCCTCCTCTCACAAGGCAGAAAAAGAGAGAGAGAGAGAGAGAATGAAAAAGTAGAACGCGGATATGCGCTGACAAAGACACACGGCCGCGAAACAACTTCCACATTCTTTTTTATATCCTCGGCACTGCTGGTCGGTCGAATTGTGCGCTGGGTACAATCGACGACGTCGACGTTCTCCTGTCTTTGGCCGATCTTTCTTGCGCCCGCTTTCGAGCGGCCGATTCTTTTGGTCCGTGGACTTTTGCGTAACAACCGACGCGTCGCTTTTCGTACGGTACCTCGACGAGGAAGAAGGCGGACTGCAAGGCGGAGTCGCGAGAAACGTAACTTGAGAAACGAAAAATCGCTTCCTACTGTGACCACGGCGTACGGAAAAAAGCACTTTCGATCGCCGACGCAGTTTTGCTCGTAACAAAGATCATTCTGCAGATACTTGGAACGGATTATTACGCGCTTTACGTGCTCGCGATTTCGACTCAACAAGGGACTCGACGGTGTTTGACTACTTTTTCGCTTGACCATTGTTCGCGCGCCAACGAGGCGGAAAGAAAATTGCAGCTCAGAGAGCCAGTGGTTTTACGGGTGTTACGTTCGCAGAGACGAGGATTATCATTTCGTCAAGTAGCATTAATAAAGTAGCTAGGTCCGCATGCCCGAGAGGTAGATGCCGCTCTAATAATCGTAATTGCTAAAAAGGGAAAGTTACGGTGAACGGTACTCACAGCAGTCATCGGAAAAGGCGAGAATATGGAAGATGGTGGTAAGGTGTGAGCGTGACAAATTTGAAATTGATTTTTCTCTCATTCAACGGCGACGAAATTATTTTTGGTTCAAAACGTGAGAAGTAAGTAAAGAAATAGTATTGTTACTAAACGGCACCAAGTGGTAAATAGCACTTTATGCAACGCGTGATCGAATCGAAATGTATACCCACGCATTTACAGTGAATTGTGACATTTGCCGCAGTAAAAACTGTTACTCCGATTACGGAAGAGAGCGTGTAGCAAGCAGCAATTGCACGCGAGGGACAGAAAGAGGAGAAGAGGATCTTGCTACGTTGTTTTCCGTGCGATAAACGTGACGCTTTCACGTGAAACTTTCAAGATGACTGGTATATTTTGACTGCGATCGTCGGTCAACAGTGATCCACTTTTTAATAACTGTTCGTAATTGTAAGAAACATAAATATCGCAATTAAAAACTATTTCGTCGTATACGAAATAAGAAATGTACCGTGCTGCTTTAGTGTCACGTACCAGACAATAAACGTACAAACTATAAAATGTTAAAAAAAAAACAATAAACACATCATCACATTTCTTTTCCTGACATGAAAAAATGTAAATGTGAAATATTTTCTATAGGTGAAAATAAATAATGTGGCGTTGTGGCACTTGCCCGATTTTCACGTGTAATGAACAGAACGCACATGTTGGTAGATGTAGTACATAGATGAAAAATATTGTAATATGCATAACGTAATTAAACTGACAATAAGAGCATTGCGCGCTTAAATCATAGTTAATGCAGTCAGAGCCATGTACATACGTCGTTCAGAAAAACAACTCACGCCACAGATTTACTACGATTTGGCATATCACTCAAATCACACCTCGATATGCACAGCATGTACAATAAGTAATCACGATTGGCGGTTATTCACCTTAGCCGTGTATCCCGACACACCATCCGTGACTATCTACAAGATTCCATACAATACCATCCCGACAGATGCGCATCCATACTTTCTTACCAACGAAAATATCGCAATCTGACATTTCGCCGCAACAAGCAAGCGCAATCTTGCCACAAACTTTGAACATCGCATTAATTTGGACATTGAACAAAAAACCCAGATATCCATGATGCGCACTCCACTTTCACTGCTCCCATAATATAATCAACGCCGTGATCACAATCGGACACAGGGCATCGGTCTTAATATACGCAACAATATCCAACGAGTCAAACGTAAAATGTACCCGAATCGCAGACTCAAAATGATTTCGATCGTGTCAAGTGGATAAGATATTTTTTAACAGTTGTTCGATGACATTGAAAGACTTACCGGGTATCGGTGTGAAATATATAATGGTCGCGACGACGGAGCTGAGACCGACGAAAATGGCGCATCGGATGAGCATCCTGAATTCGGGGTTGATTACTTGACAATCCTCTGTTGGTCCACGTTTCGTGAACTGTACGTTCCGTTCAAAATGAAAGTGTTCGGAGTCTGGAGAACTGGCCGGTGTCGTGGCCGCGGATACACTAGCACGGCGGCCGGCAAGTTCATTGCCAGGGAGAGAGTTGATTCCCGATTAAAAGGAAGAAAAATCTGTTTGCCTCTAAAGGCGGCCGCCGTGTAGCAAGTTGCAAACGCTCTTACAGCAACCATCTTCTTTCGCTTGCAAAATAGCCAACGGATTCTCGGAACGTTCGAATCCGAACAGTTTACTTTGACTAGATTCTGGTTTTACTTGATATCGAAACCGGAAACAACCGTTAACCCAATACATTAATTTATTAGTTCGATAAGAAAGCAACAACTAGGACGCGCATTCTAACTAACGGGCCAGCGATATCTTGTTGGCGATGATTGACATACATCGAGGATATATATGTCTTTGGGTAACTTCGAGTTATTCTTATCGGGAGAACAAACTTAATATAGCAACGGAGGAGGGATGAGTAACAATTTTCATACGTTTCACATACGCAGATTGAGGTAAGTGGACGACGCCATAGTATCTACCTTCTTACCAGTCACATCAATGATGTGCCGGAGTAAAGTGTTTGGATAATAAGAAAACAGTTAAAATTATCGAGAAACGAAAACTATTTAACAGAAAAAAAATAAATGTCTGAAAGATATTTGACGTTTTAAGAAGACTGTTATTTAAACGAAGCCGTACAACATCTCTGATGACACCGGAAGTGATCGATACTTTACCTGTATGTATAACCTCTATATAGAAGTACCATGAATATTGCACAGCAGTAACTCTGTACGTCTTGCTAATAATGTACTCTATACCAGAAGTCGAATGCACGGAAATTAGCAACCGCATATTCTTCAGAATTTTCATAATTCCCGTCACATTGTTGCCCTTGAAGAAAATTTACAATCGTCAATGACAGGTAAGGTCACGGAGGTAAGGTCAGGTCCTGTTACCATCTCTCCGAATTTGCTGAACCCGGTCAGCGCAAGATGTCGCCATCGTCGTCTTAACCAATTCATTCAACCTGGTAACCTCTTTCGTTTCCGAGCGGACAAAAGTATTTGACAATTAAGATGTACGATGTGTCGAGCGATAATTTTAAGCAGTTATACCCGCAAATTGAGAATTCGTTAAAGAATGCGATGTTCATCGCGTTCGATTTGGAATTTAGCGGTATTCGATCGACGGACGCTGAGAAGGAGAGGTTAGTTCGCTGTTCATATACTTCTTTCCCCCGCGAATACGTTCTCACTATTTACTGGCACGCCGTTACAGAGCTGGATAATTTCTTATTGCAGCCTTTTCGACGGACCCAAAGAACGTTACGATAAACTGAAAGGTCACATCGAACCGTTTATAGCATTGCAATTCGGTGTCACAGCATTTGGCAAAGCAAAACCGATTAATAGGATCCAGGAAGACATGTTTATAAATGTTTACGAGGCTACGACATACAACTTTCATCTAATGCCAAAGTCTATTCCCACGAAAAATCGGCAATTTTCGTTTCAAGTTTCCGCGCTAGAATTTCTGACGTCGAACAATTTTGACTTCAATACGGTACGTAATTGTATTTATGTAGCACCAGTGATGCGGCTAAACAATAATACAATTCACAACTTATTCATGCAGCAAGGTTGATCCCAAATCATTCATTGTAATAACGATTCTTTTATTTCTTATGTATTGTGTTTAACTTCTATCTATCTTCTGTTGGTAATATGTTTACAGAATGCTAACTGTGGTATTTCCTACCTCAACGAAGAAGATGAACAGATATTATTAAAATCAATAAATGATAATACATTCTTAGATAGTGTTAAGAGAGTTCTCTCATATAAAGATGAAGATGAACTGAGAGAAACTAGATATAAGATATATGACTGGTTGTTAAATCAGAAAGGGACGTCAACAATTAAAGTGCCGACATCCAATTCTGTTCTCAATTATCTCATACACAAGGACATACGGCAACGTTTTCCGAATCTTTGGACAGTGAGCGGTGATCGTTGTGTAGGTTCCCTAAAATGTATGATCTTGATAAATACAGTAAAAATATTTTTACACAAAATCTGTGCGTTAATATTGTTTCACAGGTACATGTAATAAAGACGAATGAAGATGTGAGACAGAAGTTGCAGACTGAGGAAGGATTAATCTTAGAACATGTATTTTTAGATCTATACATAGGATTTTCTAAAGTGTTCAAACTTTTACTAAAACTGCAAAAGCCCATGGTTGGGCACAATGTCCTCCTAGACTTGATGTTCATGTATCAACAGTTTTATAAACCGCTACCTCGTGAGTAAATATCGTTTGTTATCAATCCTTGAAAATATTTCATCTTTCATGTATAACTTTACTTTGATTTGTGTTTCAGAGAAGTACCAGCACTTTAAAGAGTCCATTCATCAATTATTTCCAGTCATATACGATACAAAATGTATGAGCTTTCAGTTCAAAAAAACGTTCCGAACAAACGGTGAATTATTTTCACGATATCCCATTTTAATAGTTGATCGTCGTAATAGTTAGATTCCTTTTTAATTGGCGCAGAACAGTGGAAATCGAATTCACTGGACGGTCTGTATCAATACTTCGATTCTGGAGCAGGAAAAAAGCTATCAGCTAATTCAGTATATCTACATAAAGGCTCTGATCCTGATAGCGGTGAATATTGAATATAATTAAGATTTTTTAAGTGTCATGCTTACTGTCGTATATATCATTAACATTATAATTTGCAGTAAAAGCGAGAGCAGCGCCGCATCATGCTGGATACGATTCGTATTTTGCCGGATATATTTTCCTGAAGATGTCGCATTTATTCGCATTGAAGAAATATGGAAAGTAAGTATTACGTTTGTAATGAGTGCTAATGAAACGATGGGTGCTTCAGTTCCCACATATTCCTTTTTTTATCATTTGGAATTTTGTGTTCATGTTCCAGAGGCGTGCAATTAAAACCCATAACGAATGCGGAGCTATTCAGTTGTTTAACCGAAAGGCGAAACTGCGTACATCTTCACCGCGGGAATATACCATATTTGGTAAGGCAACATTATTTTATGTATGGTATAGCTGACCACTTATTCCATGCTTTGAAGGAAATGTCGATGTGTGGAGCGTTGCATTATCAACAAATTATTAATTTCGCAGAACCTCGGCGGCCCCGATTCGAATACTTCGAAAGCACCTTTGCTTTGCGTGAAAATACTAAAGCCAGATGAGATATCTGAATACCAGGTGTGTACTTAATTTGAATTGCACTACTTTAATGTGGACCAATCAATCTATCTGTATAAATCAGTTTACAAGTTGGGTTTTGTTTATTCAGATAGTGGAGAAATTTTCTGCATACGGAACGGTTGATGTACGGAGACTAAGTCGCAAGCACGCGATGGTAGCTGTTGGACTTCCAAAAACGTAAGTTAAACCATAGTTCATACAATATATATTAACAAATATCGTAGACACTATTAGCGTGTTCTTTTGTAATTCGCTTATGTTAACTCTAAACGCAAAAAGAGAGTTTACAAAAGTTATATGACAAACAGTCATTAGATAAATAAGTATGCATGAAACATATGACTGTAACAGTAACTTCCCGGTGCAAATCCGCCTAGTCCGAGCAAACCTCAACTGTGTCTGTCATTCGGAGTTAACATCTCCTTTGTACTCTGACAACCTGACAGGAAACACGCGCTAAGAGGCTCGAGTCGTACCTTTTATTCACTACAGCATTCAGGTTAACAAAATAGACGAGAGACCAAAGGAAAGAAGGCTTTCAGAAACCATCGTATTTCTTGAACTCTGAAGATGGCCGTGCGATAATCGTGTTAGTATCGTAAGTTCTACTCATGAGTATCTCCAAGCATATGTCTTTAACTCAACCGTTTAAATAATTTTTTTCTCTCTATCTCTGTATTCAAACGTATCCGGTAGCTAAAATCTTCACACGTTTCCACCTCGCTTATGTCAATGTTCACATGAATCCGATTTCAACCCGTTTCAACTTCTCCCCGATACTTTCTCGTGCATCGTATTCTTTCGACTCATTCTTTCTCCCTGTCAAGCTCTAGATCGGGCAAATATAATTACGCATTAAATACGCAGTTGGTATTTTAGTATTAAGCTGTCCCACGAGCAGGTTGACGGGACCATTTTGGATCCGCTCCAAGGGCAAGCCACATACACTCGTCTTTTGCACTTACGATATAATATTTTGTAATATTAACGCGCGTGTTTTTATGTAACGAAATCTTATTGTTCGTCAGCGCTGGACGAATATCATGACGCGCGCTATAATGAAAGCCTGCTTTTCTATGATCCCGTTCACCGTTCGGCGAACATATTTATATCGTGTAATGGATCGTGTACACGTATACGGTACCACTTCCTGATACTGTGCACGTGAACGGCTCTTTCTCGCGTTGAACGAGTCATTAAGGCTAAATGACGCCGAGCGATGTGCGTATATCGGGATAACAAGATCACCGCCTTCTTCTCAAATTGCGCTTGAAATATGAAGGTGCCGTTTGTTCGGTGCTCCGCGCTAACCGCTTAAAATATACGCACCGAGAGTAGTCCTTAAAGCCGCGCTTCACCCACCGCGGATCAGTATTACGCGCACGTCATTACGGTACTCGTACGCTAATGTCAACAACTTTCGACTAAAGTTTGTTTCTTTAATCGCGCTGTATGAACAATCTTCCCCTATGCCGTTAATTCGGATACTCTCGAACTGAAATCACAAACCGCTGTCGACTGGATACAGCGATAGAGAGGGTCCATTAAAATTGGCTTATGTTTCGCGAACGATAAACTGTCAAAACAAGGCGCGCACTTCGGTATATTGACGACGTGAGAAATGAGAATTATGATTCCACGAGCAATCGTAATTCTTACAAGACGATTGAGAGAGAAAGAGAGTACCGTAAGTAAGAATCGTACTGCACATAAAACATACGAAAAAGCATCTTGTTTTCGCGCGAATACGCAATAAAAGTAAAACGTTTACAACTGACGAAACTGCGAACGGAAAAAGAATTAGACGTCATTTGAACGTTCGATGTTTTGGATTCTTCGGAGAGTGCGTAGATGGAGAAAGTAAAGATAAAATGATCGGCGATTCTGCTCAATATATTCGATGCAATCTATATACTCGAATTTGCATTGTTCATCATTCCAGATTTCGCGATACGCTTGTATCGCCTCGTTCTTAAATATTCCGGTGACTTCGAGAGGAACGTTCTCGCGTGTGAGTTACGGGCTCGTGAGATCGCTTCGATATCGCATACACAAACGCTCGGTCGTACGCGTTAAACGTAAACGAGTCAGCTGACTTCATTATTCCCGAATTAGCTCAAAATGAATTATCTCGCGGGCCGCTATTAAGTACGCATTTTCATGATCGCACTGCATTTTCCTTTACGCTCGCATCCTGCACAATTCACTCGCGCCTACCCAGCGAGCGTACATTATAACCATCAGATTTCTCTCGTCGCCCTGGCATCGTTCCAACATGTCGTATCGTTTTCTATCGTGGAACTTTCGCGAAATCGCGCTGTCTTCGGAAACGACGCATCACCGATTCAACATTTTGCAACGTGCACTATGATCGTTTGTCAAAGAAATAGCTGATCTGCAATTTCAGTAGCATTATAATCACAGACCTTATGCGGGGTGCGGCGATTATGGTGGGTAGAATCGATATTGGAGCGATTTATCTCCTTGGAGAGATAGATCGAAAATTGTGCGACTATAGTTTCTGAAGGCAGCTCCATTTTCAATGAGAAACTTGCGAAACGATCATCGCCGTATCGCGTATTCCTGTAGCCGAGATGCGCTTGTGACGGACAAGCGGTTAATGTGCATGTATTGGAAATTTTACTTTTAGCGCAAATGATATCGTGCAGAAGTTCCGCACGAGCAACGAGTTACGTGTATATTGCCCAAGTTCAAGCAGTTCCTTGTATCCGAAACTGTCTCTCTGGTACGTACAACAAAGCATTTTCTTGCGCACACCTCCGCCCTTCCATATGCGATTCATTCACTTGCCGAGCAATTCGTGTGTGTCCGTCCTCAAGTACTGTTGCATACATTTCGCAGCGACATGCACAAAGGCTGCCAACTTTTTTCCGTGTGTTAACAAAACGCTTGAAATGATTGACCACGCATTGTGGACGTGCACAAGCATTGTACATGTGATGCAATTGAAATTTTAATGACCGCCCAATACGCCCGGTCTAATTCAATCTGTATTAGTGGTCGAGGCTACCCGCATTACGTCAAACAAATTAATGGTTCTTCTCAGTGGCCCAAAACTGTGTTCGCAAAGTCTCTAATTAGCACTAACATTGCCATAGATGCATAAGCATCGTGCACGGTGCCAATTGTTGCGAAGTCGATGTGAATGCTGGTGCACGATGTACCCATTGGTCATAATCCAATAGCTAGGGCACAGACGAGATATAGGATATCATCTTACGGGACTCGTCTCCCACGTTAAACAATAAATGTACGGAGTAACTTGAAGTAATGATGGAAATGAGAGGAAAAAATCGAGAATTTCTTAAACGGTACCCCTGTTGATCCTATTCCTCGTTTGTGGCTAGAGTGAAACGCTACTATCGGTCTCATTTTATTTTCTCCATATTATGTGCACTTTGTTCAATGCCTAAATGTCGTGAAATGAGACGATATACATTTGTACGTAAGGACTATACGATATACATTTGTTAAATGTACGCAACGCACGAGCGTTCGACGATAATGAATTTCGTACTGGGTTGGATATTTCCTAGTGCGAAGAGAAGATTCTATGTACGTGTAATTACAGGAGCGGCTTGCTTCTCTCCGGCGGAATGCTTGTCTGGATGTGGGGTCGCCATTTAACCTCGCAATTTGTCAAACGCACCTGATTAAGATAAAGCGGCAGCGACACGATGGACGAAATCTGTCTACCACCTTGTAAATACCGAAACAGTAAATGACTTTTTTAGACTCGACGTTATTTTATACCGTCCACGAAACATGCGGTGCGGCAGACAGGATCGCCCGCACGACAACTACTGTTAGAGTACAGCTTCATCACTGCCACGTATTGTCGCCTTGATCGTAGAAAACTTTAGCAAAATGGGAGATTTACCTCACACGTGCGCGCGTACATATGCACGTCCATGTTTTCCTCATTTTCACCCGCATCTTGAAACTTTGAACCAATCATCCGAATCGCGCGCGGTATCCGTGCGCGCGTGTCTTCATTCTCACTGCGCGGCGGATGCTCGACGTTTTCGAGCCGGCCAAACCCTATTTCACCAAGGAATAGCTCTCCTCTGCCAAAGGTCCTCTTTGAAAAATCCAGTTATCCCTTCTACCGTGACACGTCGATCGCCGTGCACACTTTCATCTATCATATTTTTCACTCCCCCTTCATCCCACACGGTTTTTTTCCTCAACGTCGGCGTCACGCACCGTCGTGCCAAATAATAATACGCTCGTGACGTCACGGTCGACTCGAATTCCTTGGAAAGTTTCCTGCTCGCATTTCGGCCTATATTATCGCCGGCGCAAGGAGGTAGATTAATAGCACGCTCCGCTTTCAGCGACATATTGTTTCTTGCGTAAAATCCGGGGTGAGCTCAAAGTTCTCAGGGAAAATTGAACAATGGATGTCGAGGGCCATCGTTTCTTCAGGCTCGATTGTGCGTTAATGTTAGAATGACCAAAGAACTGATCAATGTATCGTTAAGTGTTATTTACCGCGACAGTGCACAACGAATAGTGTAACGAAACCGGAGTATTCCCGGAACGTTAACCGGGGAGAAATGATATATGTATATTTTTGCTAATGTTGAGTGTCGGGGGATATGAAATTTTATGTTTGACGTTAATAATGTACTTAAGATGTATGCCGTTTGCGTGATGAGCTAGAATCAAATAAAATTTGCAACTTTACTAAGAGGACGTTTCTAACCGACTTGTAGTGACGTTAATCACCCGTCCAACTCATCCGACGCAATCTGAATGTATGGACAGTTGGATTGCAATGTACAGTCCGCGTACGAGCGAGCGGATCGTAACTCTGGTGGATGGCTTGGCACACGACATTATATTCTTCTCGTCCGAACTAAGGAAACGCACAGATCTGGATGACCCTATTACACGTTGCGGAGCAAGGTAGTCTTAAGAGTCGAAGTGTACTCGAAACGGAGGATAAAAGAGGATCTCTGCCTAGCGAACACATGTTGAACCGTCCTGCTTCTTTCACATAAATCATCGGCAGTTAAAGGCTCTCCTTCGTACCTCCGGCCAACAGCAGAAGCACACTTCGAAATAACGTATTACAACGGAGAATAATCTGTATTTAATTCATACTATGCAACGGCAGAAAATAACACATTTCCCGTGTTTATCGCAAGTTTCGTGCACCGACCCTTCCGACTCTGCCCACCATCCTGACGATAGCTCAGCGCAGTAAAGCTCGTCCGGTACATCGTGCCGCTCTTGCCAATTACGCAGAAGTTAAAAGCGAATTTAAAAGCGCGCGTGCGATCCGGCGATTGACATACTGATACGAAATTTTATTGAAACGAGCACAATGTCGTGACAGTACTCTTGTCAGTGTCGTCTTCGCTGTCGCTGCACCTACTCGTAAACACTCCGTACTTATCTTGGAGTACCGATGCCGGAGGAAGAGCCCCAGCGTTCCCCGATATTTCAAAAGTTTTCTCTGGCCGCCACCCAAGGCCAAAGCACTCGAAATAACGCGGTAGCAATTCGTGTGGGCGTTCTGCCGGACGGTCAGCCTGGTCACACTGGTGTCCGATGGCAGGTGGAGGAGCTTTCGAGCTGGATCACTATATCTCCCTCTCTCTTTCTCGCTCCTCCGTTCTTGCCCTCTCTCTCTCTCTCTCTCTCTCTCTCTCTATCCCACCCCGTCACTCTATTTCTCCTTCTCGTCTCCTCATCACGTTCCTCTTTCTCCCTCGTCAACGTCTGCGTAAAGGTCGCGCGTGCTAAGATCGGGGGCCCATGGAATTGGGTTAATCGAATTGACACGTTTATGCCACCCAACTGTTTATCCCCCCGGCCCCGGCCCCGGCCGCGACTCCTAACGCGACGTTTTATGATGCGCCGCCGAGCGTTCTGCGTTCTGCATCGTTCGGGCCTCATCCTTCTTTCCGCCCCGAAGAACCGGGGCTTTTCGCGAAAATAAGACCTCCGGCGTCGCGTGGCCGATCGATCTGCATCGAGTACTTTACGATCTATTTGTGTTTTGTCTATACCGTCGTCAATGCAGAACGGAGACGAGGGTCGGGAATCGAGGAGTCGTGCGATTTTCGGCGTCGAATGACGTAAGAGCGGACGAAAGCAGAATACGCCTCGCGGGTCGCGCTTGACATGATCTGAACTTGACACATTTTATCTGTCGGCCCGACAGAAGCTTCGTGCGGCCACATTGAAACGGAGGGAATAAAGGCCGTCACCGGCGCGGGCGGCGGCCCACGGGGTGTGGTGCGGTCTGAAAATTGGCCCGCGGTCGACATTGTGTCAAACGGCGAAACTGCGAAATGCGGATAAGTCTCTCCTGTTCAACCTCCTCCTCGTCCTCCTCCGTTTCCGCGACAAAGCTGTTACCATTCGCGCGCGGCCGTAAAGCGGCGTATGTATCTCGCGCGTCTGCCAGAAATATGCTGTAAAGCCACCTATCCGCTCGCCTTCACCTATCGAGCAGCGGAAAACGAAGGACCGACATGTAGCGGGACTCTGCCAGGCGCGAAGGGGACGTGAAAGAAGAAGAAGAAGAAGAGGAGCGTCGGTGTAAGAGAGGCGATTGAAAATACCCCGGGTGGTTTCGTCGTCATTTCGAAATCCCCGCTGCCACACGGCAGGGTTACTTGTAGAGTGACCCAACCGACGAGATCCGCTCGCTGGCATCGGCATCGCACCTGTCGCACGTCGCCGACAGTGGAAATAGCTGTTCTCCACGAGGGGAACGTGCAACTCCCTTGCTCTGACAGAGAATAACGCGAATACGTGGGTGCGGCGAGATTAATTGGCCTGCGCCAATTACTGAAATAATGGCGTGCGGCTCGAGCCCCGACAATGTCCCGGATTCAACGCAGTTCGAGTACCGTCAATCTAAAGGACGCCGGCTTATGACGCTGGAGAAGGTGGATGCTATTCTTCAATGGTGGTTCGCTTACGCTGTCATTCGTCTCGACAGTAACGATGCCCATGTTTGGGCATTGAGTAACTTTCGAGTTAGCGAATATGATGTGAGAACTGGAAGACATATAAGAGACAGCGGCCGGTGTTAGCAGGTGGACGACGGTTTCACGCGTAAACGACATCAAATTTCGAGATGATTTCGAATTTCAGAACTTGAACTTATGTGGCAACTTCCTTGGAATAATACTTGAACGATCGGTCGATCTCGAAGTATATTTCCGGTATCCCTCGCGCAGCGGGAGTAAATAAACGTTGCCGCGGTGTCGGGGAATGTGAGTTAAACAAATATCCACGGACGCGTCGGGCGAAACAAGCGTTGTGGGGGTGATTAAAAAATCTAAACAACTCTCCGTACAATTGCGCGCGTGCGAGAGCTCGAGTTCCCGTGATGGGCGGAGGGTATGGCTATCGTCACAGCACCATGTGACCGGGGAAAACGATAAAAAGGCGTCGGATCATTGCTCGGCCACGCACAGGTCGAGAAAAGTTCGCAACGTAAAGTGATCGCGGACAGAAGTCCCAGTAGCTTTTTGTTTGAAACTTCTCTAGAACTATTTTTGTCCATAAGCTGAACCAGCGGAAATAGCCTAGCCTAGCCCCTGGCCTAGAGCGTAGTCTTGAACGGCCATAATAGCGCCTCTTTTCAAGGATCCTTCGTGACGTCACGAAGTTCTTCTTCGCGGCTCGAACAGAAAGAATACGTCAACGGCCTGGAAGCATTTCCCTTCCCCCGTCCGCGTTACGTTAAGCGATGACAGCACCGTACCGCCACGCTTTGACACGTGTTGCTGGTTCGTTAAGCGCGGGAAAAAAGTTTCACGTCAATCGGCACCTATTACAATTTTAAGCTCGCCGTGTTCCCAGCGTTCTTTGTCGTAATATGGGACACGACGCCGTCCGCGAACCGTTCGCTCAATCTTTTTCCGGAACTCGTTACCACCCTCATCGAAAATCGGTACAACAATCAAATTCTTACTACTCTTCCTTCGCAGTGATGCACGTTATATGACGCATTCGTTGTATGTTCGCAGTCTTCTACTATGATAATATTGTACAACGTACTACAACACTATGTCGCGGTATAGCTTAACTTGACTCGTAATTTTAACTCTTTAACATTGCCTCGCTAAGGACTCTAACCAATATGGAACATCCCAGGCCCTGTATGTCTCACACTCGACTGTGTCTTTCCTTCGAACCCTTGCCAAGCCCAACATAGCAGAACGTCGTAAAATTAGGCAGCCTTTACCACTTCATATTGCAGCGAAGCGTAGTTTCATTTGAACTGGATACTTCGAGCGGACGAATTTACGAGGAACGCGTCATTACGTCACTACGTCATGACTCTCGTGTGTACGCACGTGTTAACGCGGGCGAAATACTTCACTTAACGACAAACGGCGACGTAATCACGAGGCAAAAGATCGAATCTGATCGTCCCGATAGCAGAGGCTGACTCTTATAAGCTCTACACGTCATGCGCCTACTTTAGACTTAGTCAATGCCAAATCGATCGCAGGAAAATCTCAAAATAGAGGATTCTGTGCACTTCTTCGTCGTATTAAAATACTTTGAGAATATAATGTACTTGCAGGATATCTGCCTTTGGTATCGACGTTCGTGCAACACGGTTGCGGCATATTGTAGGCAAATCGCCGGGAGCGAAGATGAGGATCGTTGACGCGGCACCTGCAGAGGTCGGGAGAATGCGCATAAAAATAATTGAAATGTCAACTCGACCCGCCCCTGCCACGATGATACCTTGAAACACGCTCGTTTCATACTCCGAAAATCTCTCTACCACCGTTCTCCCCCGACACTCGCCCAATAAGTCTCGCTAATTCCCCGTCGTTCATTTATTTGCGGACTCGTCTCGCGGGGTGCGCAGAAAGAATCCTGACACACGTCTTCGACCTATAAAAAGAACGACCGGGGGTACAGCACGTGCAGAGTGTCTTCGGCAACGCAAAGACACTCTGTCCGCGAGCGTGTGTCGATATATGAGCTTGCGCATAAAGCGAAATTGGCATGACACTGCGCGTCGATCTCCGGCCGATTGCGCAGCCGCGCATCATCCTCGGTGCTCGATCATTGCGCGTCTCACCACGCCGACGTCCGATTTCCGCCAACCTCCCGCCGGCCCCCGCCGATAATTCGATACTTCCGTGTTTGTCCAAAGCATTTCGCACGCCCACGCGGCCGCACGCGTAATTTTCCCGGCAGTCCGTCTGATTCGATTCCGCGCCGAGACGTCTGACGTCGTCGTAGTCGTCGTCGCGGGCGAAGTGCATACGCACCCGATCTTAATAATCGAACAAGCCGCACCGCGCCCAACGGTGCCCAACCACAGCGGCGAGACCACGCTCTAACCAAGACAGCGCCAAGTCCGACCTCGCGGTATCCTTGCGACTATTTTCGCGTTACGCGTTTCGACATGATAGATGAGAGTTTTCTGCGTTTCCTCGACGTCGACGTCGCCGTCGCCCCGTCGCTCGAAACCTGCCAAAGATTCTCGCCGACCGTACGGAACGTTGAATAATTTAAGACCGCGGACAATACCTGTCGTGCGCGCTCTCGCGCATTGCCGACGACAGCGACGGCGGCGGCCTATCGATAGATACGTTGCCAGTTTTGATCCGCGGATCACAAACGCGACGCTTTGCGCAGCCATCATCAAGGACTCGCACTCCTCGTGCTGGCCGTTGCGCCCTGCTCCGCGGAAACGCGCACTGCCTTCCGATGACACTCTGTAATTTCGAGTGGTTATGACGTTGGGAGATGGCTCGAGGTCTTTGTTGCTTGGTCGTTCTATGAGTCGTGATAAATGGGTCCACGTCAAATGTATCGGGGTCTATATCACAGATGAAATATGAATGTCGTGATGACTGTCTTTTATCCTCTTCGTCCTTTCATCTAGCTTGATGTTTCATTGCTTATACATGTGTGTCATGCTCCGCGAAGCATGTAACAGAATGACGTGTTGAACAGACTGCAGAATTTAATTGAATATCTCGCGGAACCCCCTTTGCATAACTAGCAACTACATACGCGTCAACTATGTTGTTCGAAAGGAGACCGGCCAAAAGTGTCATGTGTGGAACTACAAATAACGTTCGAAAGTTCCTTCAGAACATGCTTCTTACACAGCCTAGAAAATGGGGAAATCATGGTTGGATGTCACAACATATAGAAGCATCCATTGTAAATAAAAAAATAGTATTTTAGCCCTTAAATAAGAAAACAGGCACATATTAAATACTGATATGTTCGCCAGCTGATTTCGAGATCCAGTGTGGACGCAATGGTACTTCAGTTGGCGAACAGTTTGCAAGCAGCAAACTGCTCGTCGACAGGTCTGGCTAGTGCGGACTCGGCAGAACTAATCACTGCGGCTATGTCTTCGCATTTTATCGTTAACAATGGATGTTTTTGGTTAAATTAGTATGATTTTCCCGTTCCCTAGAAAGTATAGAAGCATGTTCTGCAGGAATTTTACAACTTCACTCTGGTTCCACACATACCCAACACTTTTGGCCGGTCTCCTTTTAATAAGAGCCAGCGGAACTGGTCCGAAGGCGTCGTTCACCGCTCGCAGCAACATTTATTGCGGCCAGCACTCTCGATGCTGCGCCGCCAAATCAGCCGTGAACTGAATCTAACTTCACTACAACTCCCGACATGTGAAACTGCTCGCTCTCGCGGAATGTGCAATTAACTCGCGTGCGTCGACATTGTAATCGAAAAGAATGCTATCTTCCGACCCGCACCACCGACTGTCACGGGCAACGGGGTTGTGAGTCAATGCATTCGCGCCGGCGAATTCAATTAATGACTCACTCACTCTCTCTCTCTCTCTCTCCCTCTGATTACTTGGGCATATATGTCGATTCCATTGAGCGTTAAATTTTCGCATTATTGAACGCTGAGAACATGGAAACCGGTAACAAATTTAGCGTACGATTCAGCATTCATCGGACGGATCCGACACCGGCATGCACATGTCATTAGGGATCCCTGGTGACAGACGCTATTATACTCCCAATGTTCCTGTACACGGCTGCGGGATGCCAACCATCGGTAGCCGCTACGTAGATGTCGGACTATATTTGGGTCGTTGTGAGCTACGGTTACTTCACTGGCCCAGTTGGCCGTTGATCGGACCCCACGCGTATTTTTAGCTCAGGTCGTAAGCATCGGTCTGCTAAGACCAACTGCATCGCAAAGATTATCTACCTCGACCGCGACATCGTCGCGTACCCGCAAAGTGATAGTAAGCGTGTGTCGGTGCGCGTGCAATGACGTACGTCTACACGTGGACCAACCCAGACGTTCGTATATGCGGACGGTAAATTTATATTTTTTACACGCCAAACGATGGATACGATGCGCGTATTAGACGTATAAATAGAAACGTTTATCTAGATACGTATTATATCGGGCCACTATTATGAAGTATCTAATATGTGCTGCTAGCGTTTGTACGTTTATACCGAAATATGTATCATCTGTACACGTGTCTACGATTTCCTGCTCGTAAAATGACGTTCCTCTCGCGCTCGTATTCTGTACACTTACCAATTTTCCTTTCCGCGTAAGTATATTCGGAACGCCTAACTGTCCACTTTGTAATTAGGCCAATGTTGGCCCAGATCGAAATTTTACATAAGTACGAACGATTCGCATTAACCCTGAGCCGATGAGCCCCTGTGACACCGACTTGCACACGTCACGGACCGATCGCTCGCGGTTCGACGTGTCACCGTCCCCGACTCGTGGCGACGGCGACTACTTCGAGTTTGACAGACACGTTGACCGTGTCGGAGACTTCCTACCCAACGGAATGCCGATATGGCGTAAGCCGTAAGGCAAAGACCCACGTGCACGCAGTATAAATAACTATAGAGGAAGAGAGAAGGCAGGAGTTGCGCGGTAGAAATTACGGAAATCGTTTATTTACTTTCTTAATCGCACTAATGCGATGCACATACGTTCGTGCCCGTGCAGCCAGCGTCCGCTCTTGTTTTCTCAGTATTTCGCGTCTCCGTCGAAAGGATATCGCGTGACATGTCATACTCCGTTTGAATGAACTGACGTTTCAATGTTGCAAATGTTACGAAAGTGCATTATGCGTTCTCGACGCTGAATTACCCGCGATTCAGGGTTCGCGCAATTAGTGGAGAACCGGTTACCTAAAATAACGAAGACGTCGCCAAGAGTTAACCACGTTCTATATTCGATACGCAGGGTCGAGTCCAAGCAACGGCTTGAACCGGGCATTTGTTCGGCATTTCGGAATCCTGGGAGCCTCTGCTCGTGATTCATGTCCGTTCGTTCGATCCAAATACGTCCTACATCTATAAGTGGAACGATAAGTTGCCCTTTATCTCAAGGCACACGCGTCTTTATGTAATCGACGGCCCCCCGTTTGAGAATCGCTATTGATACCAGGCAGCGGCGGTTACTTATGTTTGAGGATGATCCGAGGCGTATCTTGAAAATACTCATAGATAAGGCCAACTTCCGTCCTATCGAACTATGACAGACTACTAGAGGCGGCGAATGACAAATGACGTCGTAATTTAACTCGCCGCTGATCGTTCGCTGGAACGGTTCCAATAAATTGGTTACAACTGCCATGGAAAATTGATGTATTCATCAAAAGTAGCTCTATCCGCTGTGCGTGACTTCCGACATCGCTGAAACTTCGCTAGCGCTTCTCGAATCAGGCGGCGTCGCAAGTCATAGGAGATGGATCCTGGCGAGGATCTCGCGACAAGAAACACCTTGATACAAATAATAACCGCACGTGTTGCGTTCTTCTGAAGGAAAAGAAATCGTTAAATAAGCGACGTGTGAATCGACATCAATTCTGAATATATATCCTCTTCACCAGTAAACGAGTGGTCGAGTAAGTGATGGTTACTCTGGATCGATTCTGCGCCTGTGGAACGCTGCCCTGTAACACTGTCGCGTGGGAAAGAGAAATTACGCATCCATTTACACATCGCGCGCGACGCTAATATGCACGTCGTCGTCTGGCGAAACCGCCCTCTTTCTCTCGATCATCTCTGGACCAGAAGAAACGCCGGCTGGCGATGGCACAAAGCACATGCCTCTGTCAGCGTGCAGCTAAATTCTCTGTCATTCGCACGGTTCCTTTGAAAATTCGCGCGTGCTTCCATGCGGCACGCAAACGGTGCCTTTACCGCGATGAAAGTAGGCAATGAGGTAGCCAAATGAACGTTTCAGGCCGGCGCGGGCGCGGGCGATCGATGTGTTAGTGAACGGATTGAAAGAAAACGTTCTCGACTGGATCGTACGTTTGGTCGGTACGATGTCGAGGGTGGACACTCTCGTGTTCACTCCCGTAGTTTCGCGTGATGATATGTGAATGATTTTGCACTTATTGAATTGTCACAAATCGTCTTTATTCAAAAATATTCTGAGGCTCGCGTGTTCCCCGCGAGACAGTTCAATATGGAATGATCGCAAGTATTCGTCTTGGCGACGACGCGACGGTCAAAAAACACTTATCCCTCCTTCGAAATAAACCCAAGACAAGGAGAGAAAGTGTGACAAAAGCCAGGGCCCACGTGCGTCGCCGTGTCGCAGGGTTGAGGGATGACGGTCGCCATAATAAAGGCGTAAAAGACATGCACTCGAACGCATGAGGAACGCACGTGACCCATCGACGGTTACTTATAGCTACGCAGTACAATTCGTTACTTTTTAGACAAAGGCGCCTTTCGTTCTTTTTCGTATCTGTTTTATGTCGTGAACGACCTCGAGGAATGCTACAGAACATCCTCCCCCCGTTGAGAGGGTACTGATCAAGTATTTTATATGTATATTGATGGACGTACCGGCCGTATATTATCGTGGCCGTACTTCTTCAGATGCTTCGGTTCAGGAACAGGCACTCTCAGGTGTAAGCGGCAATGGCTCCTCCTGAACCGAAAATGTCATCCCAGCATTTGCTCACAGTCCCAGGGGAAACCATGCCGAAAACCCTGGGCGAGATGACCGCATCACTTGAGCGAAACTCTTAGCAACGAATGACTTGACAACTTCAAACGCCCGAACACTTGTAAAACTGCTTGGAACCGCCGGAACATGAACAGAAACGGAGCATGCTATCACCTAACCGCGGCCGTAACAATTTTTCGGCTGCGGTTCCGCCTCGAGATGATATTTGTATTTGTGGAAGCGCATGCGGGTGCGACAACGCCTCGAATGTGATCATTCGGGTCGCACCATATATTTGTTGCGCCTGCATGTCTCGACAACGCCTCGTAATGAGTCGGGTCGTGATAACGCCTAAGGTATATGTTTGTACCTGGATCACGACGACGCCTCGACTCGCTACGGGTCTCGACAACGCCTCGTAATGATGGACATATGTATTTTTGGCTGCGGCAACGCCTTGAGTTGGTATGTAAAGATGGACTCGGGCCGCACCGTTTGTATTTTGTATTGTATTTTGTAGTAGCGCATATGGATGCGACAACGCCTCGAATGTGTTGATTCGGGTCGCACCATATATTAGTTGCGCATGTATGTCTCGACAACGCCTCGTAATGAGTCGGGTCGTGATAACGCCTAAGGTATATGTTTATACCTGGATCACGACGACGCCTCGATTCACTACGGGTCTCGACAGTTAGGTGGCTTACATATTTCACCTTTTTCGTTCGTATGGCCCGTAGGCCCTTTCGGAACGCATTAGAATCTAAACGCGCGGCTAGATGGTATGTATATGCGGCGTCGCAGGCCGCTTGCGCTACCTTATTTTACGACACGACAACCTCCCCCCGTTGAGGGGGTACGATCAACCTTTCGCGCAGGTTGATAGTGCGTTTCTGCGGATTGTGATGTACCGTGTATGCGGAGCTTAAATGCTACACTGCCGTCGATCGTAACGGTCGCATGATGTCACAATACTGAGACTGGTCCTTCTTTATCGCTGTGACCTGCACAGCTTTCAACCGCGAGGTAGCGGACACAGCACTTGCGTCGTCCGTTTCAGTTCCCCGCTTGCTGTTTTTACGGTGGCGGCCCTGACTACGCCGTCTTCGCCGGGGTGAAGACTGGTCACCTTGCCCAATGCCCATTGCGAACAGGGTTGTTGTTTATCCCTTAGCAGGACGACAGTCCCGAGCTCGAGGTTCGGGCCGTCCTTGTTCCATCTGTGACGTTGCTGCAGCTCGTTGAGGTATTCTTTGCTCCAACGGGCCCAGAAATCTTGGCGCACCTTGGTAATGTGCTGCCAGGTTGACAAGCGGTTCGCTGGAAGCAGTAACAAATTGCCCTCGGGAAGGGTGGTCAACGGCTTGCCGATCAAAAAATGAGCCGGAGTTAAAGCCATCACGTCGTTCGGATCGGAGGACATAGAGGTGATGGGTCGGGAATTTAGAATGCCTTCGATTTCGATGGCCAGTGTATTCAATTCTTCGAATGTAAATAAGGAGTCGCTTACAACCCGACGGAAGTGGTGCTTGAAGAGTTTCACCATAGACTCCCATAACCCGCCAAAATGCGGGGCCGCCGGCGGTATAAAGTGCCATGTGATGTTGTGTTCACTGGCGTATCTTTGAACGCGATCTTTATGAGCTTCGGAATGTAAGACGGCGTATAGTTCCCGTAGTTGGTTGTTCGCACCTATGAAGTTAGTGCCATTATCGGAAAAGATGTGCGAGGGAAACCCACGGCGCGCCGCGAATCGTCGCAACGCCGCGAGGAATCCGTCGGAAGTCAAGTCGCTAACGATTTCCAAATGTACCGCTTTCACCGCCATGCACACGAATATGCAGACGTACACCTTAACCCGCGTTCTGTTGCGATGTTTCTTCTCCTTAATAAAGAAGGGTCCGCAAAAATCGACGCCCGTGTTTTCAAACGGCGTGGTCTCGCGTACGCGGGCCGACGGAAGATTGCCCATTTTATATACCATGGCGCTGGCACGGAAACGGAAGCAGCGCGTGCAGGTCCGCACTATTTTTCGTACCTGGTTCCGTCCATCCAGCAGCCAAAACCTTTGCCGTAAAATGTACAAGGTGGTTTGAATACCCGCATGATGATGCATTTCATGAGTTTCGCGGATGATTTGATCTGTTAGGCGGTGCCGGCTCGGTAATAGTATTGGGTGTTTTTGGGGGAACGTGAGTTCTGATTTTTGTAGACGTCCGCCGACCCGTAATAACCCGTGATCGTCGAGAAAAGGGTTTAAGTTCGCAGCTTTGCCTTTCGGAGTTGAGAGTTCGTCCCGTAGATCCTGGATCTCGCGTGCGAACTGTGCTGCTTGCATGATCTTTAATATGCGGATTTCGGCCGTTTCAATCTCTTCCGCGGAAAGCGGTCCTACGCGATTGGTCTTGGGGCGGAACCGTAAGCAATACGCGACGACTCTACGCAACTTGGAGTAGGACGAGACTCGCTCAAATACGTCAGCGGTCGGCATATTCGTTGCCAAGCATGTGGCCCGCTTGAGTTCCGGTACTTCCATTGACGGTAATATTTCGTTAGGCCAATCTCGCTCGTCGCCATGTAACCAAGACGGGCCCGTGAACCACGTTCGATTTTTTATGAACGCGTGGGGCAGCTGACCCCTGGAGATCGCGTCGGCCGGATTGTCCTCGGTTCGCACGTGTCGCCACGTATGGCCGCTGGTTGTTTGTTGAATCTCCGCGACCCGCGCGGCGACGTACGTCTTGAGTCGATTTGGTTCGGTGTTCAACCAATGTAGTACTATCGTCGAGTCCGACCAGAATACTACCCTGTTGGGCGTAACCGTTAACGCGTCACTCGCCTCGCGATACAAACGCGCCAGCAATAACGCGCCGCAGAGCTCTAGACGCGGTATGGTGATCGTCTTCAACGGCGCGACTCGTGACTTGGCGCACAGTAGCTTGCTACGGTGATCCCCATCCTTTCTGATCGAGCGCACATATAAACATGCTCCGTAGCCGGTAATACTCGCGTCGCAGAACCCGTGGATTTGAATTCCCACGTACCGATCTGTTAGGACTCTCCGATCGAACGCGATTTGCTGCACGAGTTCCAGCTGCCGTGCGAACTCTGACCAGTCGGTGTGTACTGCCTGCGGAACCGACTCGTCCCATGCAACTCCACTGCGCCATACGTCCTGCATAATCTTTTTCGCGTGTAGGACGACCGGACCTAATAACCCCAACGGATCGTATATACGGGCTATCTCTGATAGTATGCTGCGCTTAGTTGCTTTATCACCGGTTTTGGTTGGATGCGTTGAGTAGCACATCTCATCTGTTTGCGTGTTCCAGAATATACCTAGTGTTTTTAACGACCGATCGATGTTAACCAGCAGGTTCGCGTGTAATTCACTATCGGGTAAACCGGCGATGATACGCTTATTGTTGGAAGCCCATTGTCGAATGCTAAAACCGCCCCGTCTTAATAAGCTCGTCATATCCGTTCTTATCGCGCGAGCTTCGTTGATCGTCTCAGCGCCGGACAATAAATCATCGACATATAAATGGGACTCCAATATTTCCGCGGCCCTAGGAAATGCTTGTCTTTCGTCGTCCGCGAGTTTGTGTAATGTGCGGATGGCAAGGAATGGGGACGACGAGACACCGAAAGTGAGCGTGTTCAAGCGATACGTCTCGATGTCGTCGTCCTTACGCCAAAGAATCTGTTGATATTTTCGGTCGTCCTCATGCAGCAACACTTGGCGGTACATTTTTTCAACGTCCGCGGTAACGACGTATTTGTACGCGCGGAAACGCACCAAATGAGCGAACAGTTTATCTTGGATGGTAGGTCCGACTAATAACGTGTCGTTCAGCGACACGCCGCTTGACGACTTCGCGGATGCATCGAAGACCACGCGCACCTTCGTGGTGTTACTGGAGTCCTTTATGACCGCGTGGTGTGGCATGTAAAACCCGTTGTCCTCGGTTGTCTCTACCTTGGACATATGGCCCAGACTCAAGTATTCGTCAATGATACGCTGGTATTCGACCCGTAACGTGACGTTTGTGTTAAGCTTGCGTTCCAACGATAAGAGCCGCTTGGTTGCGATAGATCGCGATCCGCCTAAACGATCCTGAATTTCGCGAAATGGAAGACGCACGATATACCGTCCGGTGTCGTCGCGAGTAACCGTGTCCGTGAAATGTGTCTCGCATTTAGTTTCCTCGACTGATCGGGGTTTTTCCGCTACGATTTCCTCGATGTCCCAGAATTTGTTGATTTGTGTTTCGAGTGTTGTTAAATAGTACGTAGGCTTCGCCGTACCTTGTTTAGACGTGTTGCCAGCGACAACCCATCCCAGGCGCGTCTTTTGCAAGTACAAGTCCTGTCCGTCGCGTGACAAATTTATCTGACCCACGGAGAACAGAGATGCGGTTGCGCCAGAACCGATTAGCAAATCCACTGGTCGGGGGAGATGAAATTCTGGGTCCGCCAATCGGATATTGGGGGGGATGTTTACCGATTCCCGCGGAAACGTCTCTGACGGAATTAAGTCGGTGATGGTCGGTATAGTCAAGCACGTTAGTTCCCGTTGAAAACCGTCGATCGTCGACCGAAGGGTGATTTTTACGATGCCTTTAGACATGGTGGTTGTGGCATTTATTGCGCCGACGGGTACCGAATGCGCGGTCACGTGCACGCCCAAGCGTTTGACGAAGCTCTCTGTGATAAAATTGGCGGTGGCGCAGGTGTCTAAGAGGGCGCGGGCTCTCAGAAGATGGTTACGTTTATCTGATACGCGTATTACCGCGCTCATCAACAACTGCGGCGATGTCATTGACAGTACGGTCGCGAGGCTTATCATCCCTTGATTGGTTTGAGGTGCTAGTCATACCGGGCCTGCTGTCGTTGGTACGTCAGTCACAATCCTCGTTGTAATCGGTCGGCTAGAACTCGCGATCTCGTCTTTGTGCAACAACGTGTTGTGTCGTTTTTGGCAGATTGAACAGTTGGAAAATCGGCATGGAGCGTCGCGATGGGATCGCAAGCAATTGAAGCAGACCTTTGCGTTCCTTACCGTTTCGACGCGCTTGACGACGGGCATTCGTTTGAACGCGTCACACATATAAAGGGGATGTCGCCTGTTTTTGCACACCACGCAATCGCGCGTCGCGTCGAGGACGAATGCTCGGTTCGGTACGTTGTTCGACGCAAAGTTGCGCCGTCGCTTGGCCGGGATCTCTTCCCTAGTCGTTTCTCGCTCGTTACCTCTCGCTCTCTCCCGTCTCGAGGCACATATCGCCGTTTTATATAAGAATTCGTACATCTGCTCCAACTCGGGATACTTGTCTCTTTCGAGAGTCGCCTCCCATTTCTCGATCGCGGACCTGGGTAACCTATTTTCTAAGATGTAAACGACTGTTTCGTTGGCAACTGAGACTCCTAGGGCGCTCAAAGAAGCGACGTGCTGCTGTGCATCATCCGCGAGTCTCGTTAACCCGCTCGTAGTTTCCTTATCTAACGCGGGCATGTTCATGAGCAACGACAAGTGCCGTGTTACGAGCACGCGCTTCACCTCATACGAACGTTCCAGTAAGTCCCAGGCCTTCGCGTAATTTGTGCCGTCAGTGGTAAAGAATCTCAACTTGTTGGCGGCTTCCCTGACTAGCGCAGATTTTAAGTAATGCAGTTTATCGATGTCATCGAGGTCGGCCTGCGAACCGATCATACTTTGAAACGCGTTCTTGAACGGCATCCAATTCTCATACTTGCCGTCGAATGTCGGTAACGGCGCCTGGGGCAACTTAATTCGGCGTTTCTTGGCGGTTGTGAGCGTCCCGGTGTTATCAACGCGCGCGTCGTCGTTCATCGGATCGGTATCCACGTGTGATAAGCTCGCTTCGTTTAGTAAGTTCTCGGCCCTACTGGCGAGGGTGTAGAAACGACCTCGTATGTCCGCGAACGCGTCCTCGTGATCCTTATCCGGTTCTAATAGCAGTAACTCGTCGTGCAGTTCCTCAGAAGTGTGAAATAAATCCGTTACGCGGGCTATTCGCAATCTTATATTGGTGTTATCTAGTTTTCCCTTGTCAAGGAGATTATTTATTCCGGTTATTTGTGTTTTAAGGGAGGTTCGTTTCTGAACGATAACCCTGCTTCTCTCCGTCATGGCTGAGCGACTAGGATCGGAATTAGATGGGACGAACGACTTACGTGACTGTGGTCCGATGACGTTGAACTGGGTGAATTGTGATCCCCTTGTTGGCTGCTGAGTCGGGCCGTGCACTTCGTTCGAATCCTGAACCTGGTTGATAGTATTCCGTCCTTCTCGTAAATCAGTAGTCGTGAGGCTCAACACCTCACAGGAGGCACCAAAATGGATCGTACGTTTGGTCGGTACGATGTCGAGGGTGGACACTCTCGTGTTCACTCCCGTAGTTTCGCGTGATGATATGTGAATGATTTTGCACTTATTGAATTGTCACAAATCGTCTTTATTCAAAAATATTCTGAGGCTCGCGTGTTCCCCGCGAGACAGTTCAATATGGAATGATCGCAAGTATTCGTCTTGGCGACGACGCGACGGTCAAAAAACACTTATCCCTCCTTCGAAATAAACCCAAGACAAGGAGAGAAAGTGTGACAAAAGCCAGGGCCCACGTGCGTCGCCGTGTCGCAGGGTTGAGGGATGACGGTCGCCATAATAAAGGCGTAAAAGACATGCACTCGAACGCATGAGGAACGCACGTGACCCATCGACGGTTACTTATAGCTACGCAGTACAATTCGTTACTTTTTAGACAAAGGCGCCTTTCGTTCTTTTTCGTATCTGTTTTATGTCGTGAACGACCTCGAGGAATGCTACAGAACACGACGTTCACTGAAAGAAATTCCAAAGTTCCAATGGCAATATCGAAATTGACAAACAAATGGTATAATTACTAAATATGTTTTTCGATCGCGACAATGGTTCAGGTGAAAGAAGGAAACTGCGCGACAAAAATCGCTTTCCCAGCCATGGCGCGTTGATTGATGGGAGCCGAGATGAAAGGCGTCGTTCACGTCGGTGTGAAGTAAGAAGACGAACGATGCACAGAGCTGCATCTGTTGATTCAATCTTTATCTTAATGTCATAACAACCATTTCTCCGTACCGAGGATGCACTGCGCCCGAACCACCTGCAACATCGCACGCTCGAGACTCTCTCGGAACGACGGAAAAAGGAGAAGACTCGAATCATGACCAGGTTTACCCGGCTGACACTCCCTCCGTCTCCATCAGTCTGAAAACATCGAAAATCACAAGTCAAATCGCAGCTGCGAAGCTGGTTGACCCTATCCACCTTCCGCTGTCACAACATCCACTTCTTCGTGCCGATGGCGTCGCGGGGAAATACCCGTTGACCGCCGTGACTTCATATATTGTACCAGAGGGAGGTTGCATACTTTTTTGGAAGGACGTCGACGAGCGAAGACACCGATCGGCGCGTGAGTCCGAGAGAGACAAAGTGAGAGAGAGTGAAGAGGCAGAGAGCCCGCACGGCGCGTCTATTCTGGATACTGGCAACAATAATGCCTCCCAGGGACAGGCTACTCTCCGCGGATCGTGCACAACGTGCGCCTTCGTCCCGCGAAACGACTAATGACGCCGCCTCGTACAAAGGCCGCGGCGCGTTCTAATTTTGTATTATCTCGTCGGTTGACTAAAAATATGCGCGGGACGGGGAGCGGCGCGCAGGTATGCCCAGTTATTTCACGCTTTATACTCTTCGGCAACGCGCTGGCTTGTAGCGCTCGGGAACATCGATGACGACTCTCCTTCGCAAAAGCGAGAGAAAGCGAGAGGACCGCTCGAGAATATGCTGCAGATCTTTCCCTCTTCGCGCCGCGGCCGGGGTCCAGTTAAGAGGGCTGGCGGGGGTGGAAAGGACGCTGATGAGAGAAAAAGGAGGGTGACGAGTCCTGACGTGGGTTCATGCCACGTAGCTCATACGTAATGTCATTTTTATTTCAGTTCCCGCTATTGTAAAAGACGATCCGCGTCTTACGTAATGCTCTTTAAAAAGTGACGCGGGTTGATGTTCCCATTACGCGGACGATGGTATGCGTGACGTACTGTCAACATGTAATATGTCAGGAATATAAAATTGTAGAATACTGGCGGCCAGACTCGGAGCAAGCTCGCACCTCGCGTCGTAAGCTTTCTTCGCCGGATTCGTAGATACGAACAACGATTAATCGTACCGTCGAATGTACGCTACGTTTTTCGTCCGATCGAGTTAAACATTCGGCGCTGCACGCAGCGTGCTGAGAATAGTTGCAGGCCCATTCGTTATGCAGCGACAAAGACTCTCTGCACGTGTCACGTCGACGCTAATCCGTATACTTTTGTATTCTGCAGTCCTCTCAAAACACACTTCTTGAGAGATATACGACCTTAAAAAATGGTCGCATACTCGCCCAGCACGCGTGCGTAAGTTCTTCGTCAGACAGTGACACTGTGTATTAAAGATTGGCAGTTAATTACGGATCCATCATTCTAACTCTCCACGTGTTTCCCACTTCAAAGTTGTTCCCTCGCTCATCTCTCTTTCCGCCGTTGTTTCGTTGACAGATGCATAGCGCTAAGAAGAATTCTTACGAGATATGTATGAACCAACGTGTTTCGTTCTCGAACTGTCGTTTTAACAATTGCGTATGACCTACTGTTAATTCCGATCCATTCTCTAACGATGGACATATTTTTTCCAAATAGAAAATATTTTATTATATAAATATTTGTATTTTAACCACGTTTGTTAACTTGTTAATTGGGATAAACGAGGAACCACGTCACGCGAAGTTAGTGTTTAAATGCAGCTTAAGAATGTTCTGCGGAAATTTTACGGTTTTCCAATTACATGCAATGTTCAAATGTTAACAATGCTATTTCGATACCTATTACGTTACTAAACATCTTTTAAATAACGTCTTCTTCGTGGGCGGTATACTATGCGCGAACGGATTTGTGCCGGCATCCTTACTGTTTCTATAAAAATAATGGCAATGTTGTGCCTTTTTAACACGGCGAAACTGACGCTATTTCAAATACTACAACGACAGAAAGACGAATGACACGGGAGCAGTGGATGTGACACCGTGTTCGAAGTCGAGATCGCAGTTTGGTAGTAGAATGTGGAAGTCGGATCAACTTCTTAATGAAATGAATCTTCGATCCGTGAAATTTGGCACGTTTCATAACTTTATTACTTACCGGGTAACATTCCGTGCCAGGATCTAAATTCATTTCTAACGTGATTGCATGTGATGGATCGTTGAATCTATGAAACGAAATCAACATAGACATTTAACACTTCATTTACCGAAATTTGCGCAAACAGATGAAATTCGGTCGTTTGACAAAATACGTACAATTAGTAACGCCGTAGTATGATCAATCATTGCTCTAAAACGCACTACCCCGAACTACGTTTAACGTGTAGAAATTACGCGAAAGTGCAGCGCTGAAAAGCGGTCGATTGCCACGAGTCCAATCTATGAGATCGGCGGGCGAAAATAGTTCTTCCGCAAGATACGTTGATTCGGGCAAAAAAATCAATAACTCGCCGAGGAACAAGCCGGCGAACAGTTTTTTTCCTACTAATTTGTCGCGATTAGAAAAGTCAAAATACGCTATATCTCACGCGAATCCGAGGACAAATCGTATAGTGAGGTTAATGTGAGGGCGAGCCTATTCGTTATCTAATCCTCATCCAATGGTAGCCGACTCGCGCTCACTACTGACAGTACTGACTCGCAGTCGATATTCATAACTAAGGGGTGACACGGACGTTTTTCGTAGCCTTTCATTATTGGCCTTGCATACTCCATTTGAGACTTTCTCAGTCTGTACATTGTTCTTTCGACGATACGATAAAAACTGCGCACCCCGAAAAGTAGATGTGACAATATTGACGTTTCCTTGGTGGACAAACGGTGTTCAATTACGATAATGATAAAATCAATACACTGTGGCCGATCTTTAGGTGACGCGGTCCCGTCGGAACGGCAGACGTCACTCACATTTACTCGAAGCGGCAGTCACTGCGTTAATGGCATTAAAAATGTATGCACCGTGTCGCCTATGTTATCAGTTGCCAAGTGCAGTTTGATAAATCGACCGTACGCTTAATGCTTTCTCTCGTGTCAATATTGAGCAGCGCTCGATCGTTAGTGACGGCATGAAGTGGAATGTATTTGAAGAAATTCAATAATGGCTTCGGAAGCTTTCACCAAGCTTAAGTTCGCGTCTTGATGTCGGGACGTGGACCGGTGCCGGGTCCAGCAGAAGTAGCAGCCTCGGTTTGCATAACTTGGACGAACGAACGGAATTTTACGAAGGGGAAAAAGTGTTTCCAACGGTTCCGCTAATGACGCTCCCAAACGTCGATGCGAGGCGCTCGACTTTTACGTAACGCTTTATGTTTTTGGCTAAAAATAACGGCCATGCTTTGAACGGTGGCTGGTGTATGGGACGATATAACGACGTCTATTTTTGCCCACCATAATGAGAGAGCACTGATAGCGCGAACGGTTCATGGGGGATGGCCGGGTAATCTGGGTTCGTTAGCTCGAATTTGGAGGAACGCGATCGTCCTGTTCATGCTAATACTATAGAAGCGTTTCAGATTTTTAAGCTGTTGCGATCAAAATGCCACGTTGCGGTCAATGTTCGATCTTACCCTTTCAAATTTAAGGCTTTCGCTGTAGGTGCGTATACGTGGAAAGGAAAATTCTTGCTACAACATCGGTGTCTCGGAAGATCATCTGGAATTGTCGGCACTATTCAGCAAGCATCTGCACTAGAATCGACGAACACTTTAGCAAATTGTGTGGCAGCGAAAGCGTTTATCGTTACCGGCGCAATATGATTAACGTTCTCATACAGCATCCGAACGGACAAAGTCCAACAGCTGAGCGGCTTTGAACGGCTTAGGGATAGGATTAATTACTAAATCGAGTCAAGCTTGAGGGGTGACCCTGTCTGTTGACCCGCAAGCTTCCATTTTGCGCTGATTGCGAACCGCGACATGGCCTACACCGGACGAGAGTAAATTGTAAAGCGTGCAAACCGAAAGCCTCGCCGACTGGATCGGTCCGACGTAGTAGCCGGCGACAGCTCATGGACGGGAACGTATGTATGGTGAAACGTGGTGCTCGTACATTAAATGTATTTAGGATTCGCACAAGGAACGGGGCGTTGACCGTGCTTCCTCTCTCCTTCCCTCGCACGATCTGTTCGTCTCTCTTTCGTTCACTCCCTCGCTGTGACTCTCATTCGAAACGCTGTCTCCTTTACGGCGCTTATACTTGGAACTTCTAACATCGCGAGAGTCCGTGTGGGTGTGCGTTCTACTCTCTTGCGTCTATTTACTTCGACCATCGAACTTCCAGTGTCGTAAAAGTGAACATGTCACATTTCAGACCCATTTACGGCGCGACCGAACAGCGTAATTGAATATGCTGATGGACAGTCCGTTATGTAGGACTGTTAGCGTGATATAATTACTGCTCTTTTGTTGTGGAGATATGTTGAGCGTTTTTATAGGAGGATTTTCAAAATAGACACACTGGTAGGTCTATTCGAGACGTGTAAATGAAAGTCTATTTTTGAGACATTAAAGTAGACTGGTTTTTACGATCTTACTTCGGGATTAATTAAGTATCGTTTTATAGCCATTCCGGCCGGGTTTCCTAGTTAACACCCGTCCAACTTAAATATACGCGGCCAGACTTGGGTACTCGGAGTTCGAAATATTATTTCCTGTTCGGTGTGGAACTCTTATGTAGGTGCAAAGTATATACTAATCCTAACTTGGTCCTATTGAAACACAGTAAAATATTCATAAATTATTTATAATCTCAAGACCCCACATTTTTTGTATCATTGAAATCGAAGTAGTGTCCTAAGTCCCCAGTCCGTACCGAGGACGCCTCGCTTTCGCCTCTGTAGGTCCAAGATTCAATGTTGGACACCTAGAAAGATTTCCACACGGGTCGATGCGCTATCGGGCCGTATAATAGATACACATGTATTGAGCCGTGACATAGGATAGCAATGAGATATCTAAGAGAGAGTACACTTCGAAATTACATCGTCGGCAGATAGATAAGCAGCGAACGTGCAAGGGAGTACGAAGCGTTGATTAGATTTTAAAGACGTCATCGTCCGGCAACAATTTCGATAATAACGGCAAAGGAATAGGCGCAATAATGTTCGCAGTGCGTTACTGTCGTATATAATATAAAAGCCTCAATAGTGGCGTACACTCGAAGCATAACGTGACACGGGCTAATAACAAATATCCCTCAGAATGTCAGCAGCCTGTGAGCAGTGGCCAGTAGATTGTCTTCGAGGTTGTACCTGATATCGCATTTGGACATATGCCAATCGTCTATTTTCGTTCTCACAGAAAGTGTCTTCGATATTTCTAATAAAAATATTGCTGCAAATTCGTTGCGAATAAAAAGCCAACAAATCGTTCAAACATATGTACGAACTGGTTTACGATTAATCGTTATGACTTTGGTGTAATAATCCATTCTTGAAAGACACTGCGTGTACATGGAACTCTCTCTGTTATGATTTTCCGCATTCCGCCGTTTATAAGAGGTTCTAGTCTCACTTAAACATATTAATTACTCCATCAAACATCAAATAGATATTCATAGGTCTATCATAATAATAGAATACAATAGCATATTATTCAGAGAAAAATTCTGGGAAAATGTTGAAATTTGTTTTATAGTATTTGACAGAACCTAGTTCCTATCTTAGTGTCTCTATAATTTCATCTGACATACGCGTCAGTACCGATTTGAATTCGGCCCTGGCCAATTTACGACTCACCCGTATGAATAATGCGCTATAATCATATGTTAATTTGTGAAACCTGATTTTTACAAATTCATCGATTAAATTTGTTCAACCCCCGTATTTAACCCACTGAAACTTTTGACAAAGTTTATATTGAACTTTGCGTAGAGGTGGACGTGTTGGCAGAGCAAGGGTACAAAGTACGAAAGCCGTCAAGTCGAAAGTTTGACGATCAGTCACACGGTGCGCCCACCGGTACCGCTCGAAAGCCGGCCCTGGACACGTAGAACTCACCCGTGGCCGGGTCAGCCAGCCTACATCCATCCGCATTCTTCAAGAAGCCACAACTGAAAAGAATTTTCTACCTTTTGTCGAAATACGGGAGCGTTTCGGTACCTTCAACTTTTCGGTGCCGAAGGTTAAGCGGCAAAAAACTGCAAACGACAGACGGCAGCGGCGGCATCGGCGGCGGCCGCTGCTGCTGCTGCCGCTGCTGCTGCTGCTGAGACCGCAGCCATCGGCAGCCCGTAGCCGGGATCACTGGCTTCCGGCCAGAGTTTCCCTCGTTCGACGTCTCGCCGCCAGGTAGCGACGCCTGCGGACTATTTAAGCGAATTTCGTCGACGCTCGGCGCTTCGTTTCGTTCAGCAGCGCAGGCGTTGCCCTTTGAATGTTTGTTTATTTGTTTGTTTTTCCACGTCCTTAAATGTAAAGAGACGCGGCGGCTTCTTAGCAGACACACACACACGCGTTTCAAGCAACGATGCGCACGGTGGAGTAGGCCCCGCGCCGAAAAATTCGAGTTTCGCCTGCAACCGAAGGAGGAGCAGAAGACGGAAAAGGAGCCACAGTGCGTTTCGATCACGTTTCAATCCGCTCGCTTCACATTACTCGCCAGGCCGAGTAATATCGAGGGGGTGAGAGAAAAGTGCAACACGCCAGGACGTCGGTGCCGGTGATAAAGAGATTATATCGGGTGCGAGAGGGAGAGAGAGAGAGTACGACGGGGATATTGGTAAGTTTGCATTGACGCGACCTATGGGGTGCCGATATATAGTGTTCTGTGATGCGCAAGTGTACACGAATGCGCGATGCAGGACGATCAGATGAACGGACCACGAGCAGTGTTGTGTGAAATACGAAAAGCTAACGAGGACTAGCCGCTCTACTAAGAGTTTACCGCATGACGCGCTGGACTGCCTTCTGGATTTATGATAATGCGTGAGAATGTTTGTCGCCGACTAACAGCTGCCCATCCCGTTCGCATGTGTCGCTGAAAGTTCGTCGGGTTCCGCGCTCGTCGATGCTACTCTACCCTTGTGATGATCGGTGCACGGATTTTCGCTACGCTAGGACACTGTGTTTCTCGGTATACCTTGAAGAATTCCAGACACGCGGCTGGAGAGTAGGGATTCGGTAACGGACGATGAAAAGTGGAAAAATCAAATGTAGAGTGCGATCTTTGGTGTTCCGAGATCGTGGCGATGGTCGCAGTGGTTCGAAGTTGGGTCTAATGTGTAGAAGCCGGAAATTGATAACGGAACGGTCGTGATTGCGTCGTAATGAGTCGTAAGGACTCTCACCGCGGCGATATCGGCTTTGATAATATTATTTTGTACCGTCGACTATCCAATTTTCTTTTGCAATCTTAACGCTCAAGTTTCGAATCAATTTACTTTCTATCATTGCTGCCTCCCGCCCCTTTGCATCGTTCTAAATTTCTGCTTATGCCGCCGAAACGTTTCATTACATAAAAATTCGCGAACGCGACATCTAGCATATTCTAAAATTAACACTAGCGAACTGACAAATTTTTCAACCTACATTGTACCGACCTATAATAGCCTGAGCCAAGATTCGCTTTAGTTTTTGTAGGTCATCACTGTGCCGTTCGTCACTGACGTGCATAAAGTGATTTTCCAGAAAAGAAAACATTTTATTGCGTCGAAATGTGAGCGTTATAAATAACGTTCGCGCTCTCTTGCGGAACGGCGTAACAAAGTACGAGACAGGCGTCAATTCGCAGAGCGCGAAATGTTCGGAAGAGGAGAGCGCGTCTTCGAAGGTTGAAAACTGACATTCTCCTCGGTATAGTCGGGCGGTCGGGCCGAACGTAATCTAAACAGAAATTTGCAGTCAGATTGAGTCTTAATTTAATTTTGGTTTAAATTTGACGGCGAGGTAGTTACTTCTCCCGGGAGTTAGTTTTCTCGAGATCGCCGATAGAATGGCGCGGAGGATTGCCTCATCAGTGTCTCATCCCTCTCTCTCTCTCTCTCTTTTTCTCTCTCTCTCTCTCTCTCTCTGTCTCTCTCTCTCTCTCTCTCTCTCTCACTCTCTCTGCCCGTCCGACTCTCTTTTTCTCCTCTTCTCCGTGTGGGGTGTGCATCACATACAAACACGACCTCTACTTGTTTGCCAACAAACGCACTGCGTTTCCTATCTTTATAACCCATCCACCATGTTGCGTCTCATCTTCAAATAGAAACGATTTCACTAACCCAGCGTGATTCCATTATATCACTCCCGCGATGGATGACTTACTTAATTTTATGGTTGATTTTTCCGAGACCGCCTCATGGACTTGCAGCCATGTTTCTTTCGCGGCTCGTTAACGGTCCTCTTCCCGTGTCATTTCGACGACGAGCAAAAAAAGTTTTGTGTCGCTAATTGACGAGAAGACGTTTGAAGTTGAGTAAATGGTTACGTTCGACCTGATAATTCGGTAGCGTACGAGGCAACGTGAAATATTTTGATGCACCTTGCGTGCCTTGCCAAGATATTCGCGAGTGGTCCACTTTTAGTAATAACGCTCTACGTTCCGCAGGTGCGTGTCTTGCCAATCTACGGTTTGGGATAATTAAAAGCTTTCGTCCTGTTAGGTTTGTATAATCCGAGTTTCTGGCAATTTCGTTCCATCGCTTACACTAGAAGGTAGAAGAAGTGCCGATCGGGCAGAATTGATCGATTGCCGCTCTTTGTGGCCACTAGGTCTTTGGCGTTTCGTTTATAATCAGACACCGTGATCCAATTCCTGTACACACCTGTGACAACAGTCATTTAACCTATTGCCGAGCATACAATCGCTATCGCGCCGCGCGTCCGTGTGGATTTTCGCCTTCTCGGCATCTGCTTAATGAAGGTATCACAGGAATTTCGTTAATCTAAGCTCTGCTATGATTAACGAAGTGCAAACGATATCGTAGACGCCGAATGTTCCGAAAACGTACTGTTCATTGGCAGACCGCAGACAGGTCCGTATCAATATAGCAATATCCATGCTAGAAACAAATTTCAACATAGTCTCGATTATCCCAGCGTGTGTCTATTGCAACGGCATTTGCCAAATATTTACACGTGTTCGTGCGGCTCCAAGGCACACAATCTATCTCGCGCGTTCGATCGGTAGAATACAGAATGAGGTTCGCGCTCCAATAAAGCCAGTCTCGTGGACACTATTTATATAGATTATACATCTTTATCTTTTATATATAACCACCTACATCTCAAAGAGTTGTTTCGACTTACCCTACCGCCACCCTAATCGCTTCACAAACCCACCCACCCCGACCCTGCACTCGGCAGGCCCAAAAAAGTAGACTACTCACAATGAGAATCCTTTTAAGCAGCTCAGCATCAGCAGTGATCCGTCAATGCAAAATTTAAATGAAAATAACAAATCGTCTACATGATTCGAGCCACGAAGCAAGAACATCGCGACGCGAGAATCGGACGAAAACGAAAAGCTGAAATTGAAATAGCGAAGGGCGTAGTTCGAAGGATAAGGCGCGAGAAAGAGAGAGAGAGAGGGAAGTGGAAGAAGGGAGGACGGGGAGTGCGGAGAAAAAGAGGGAAGAGCAAGGCGAGGGTGACGGCGGAATGAGAGGAGAGGGCGCGGGATGGCAGAGATCAGAGTGGCTCCTGACTATCTCTGCCAAAATAATTAGGAAGTCGTCGTCGGAGACGTGCTAAAAGCGTTCGCTCGGGCACGCGCGATTTGGCCGGCTAGTCGCGTCCCGGGCGTTCGAGCGAGCTGGTCGTCCGGACAGGTTTCGGGCCGATTCCCAAGTGTCCCGCAGTTCCGTGCGACCGGTCGCCCAGCCGCAACCTCGTCCTCGTCGTTGAAAGCCGCGTGTCTCTGATATGAACGTCTTCGCGCACCGTCTACTCCCGTGACAGCGAACACCCCAACCCGAGCTAGAGCAGAATTCTTCACGGTTAGTTCTCGCCAGTTCTCGCATGGGACCAGTCGCGGACGGCTTTCGTTGCGTACCGGGCGACGACTAAGGTGATGCGAGAGAAGTGCTTCGGGACACGAGAGAGCGCGCGCGCCTTTTCGTTTCACTCCGAACGAACTGATCCAGGAGTTTGCCTCGTGCGTAACCGTCGACAGAGAGAGAGAGAGAGAGAGAGATAGAGTGATCAACATTTTTCCCAACGCCGTTTCCGATTCTCATCAATTCTGATCCGTTGCTTCGATCTCGACCGAATTCTTACAGCGAATTTTCGTGGCTGAAAGTGACCGATTCTGTCGCGAAGCGTGCCTGGAGATTCTGATATGTGACGTGGTGTTGCATACTCTCGGACGTCTGTTTACGGCAGTACGGACGATTTTCGGCATTGTGCGTAGAGAATTTTCACGGACACGACGTCGGATGGTCTTATTGAAGGCGATTAGATGATGTCGCGCGAGTCGGTGTAACGCATTCACGGATAGAATGGAATCGCGCTCGAGGAGCGGCCGATTCTGACGACCGTAACCCCGATTGACCCCTCCCGGTCGCCCTGCTTTCCCATTGACGCTTAAGTATAGCGTCTAGCCTTGGCTCCGCCGATTGGTAGACGGGACCTTTGAACTTGACTCGAATTTTAAGTTCAACCTGTATCGACCTTGAACGTATTGCGCGATCGACCGTCGCCGGTGGCACCGGTTGCTGCATAGGGAATAATGAGCTCGCGTGCTAATCAAGTGACACAAAGCCTTTGCCGCGTCGTCGCAAAGAACGTCACTTAACTTCTTATGGATGTGTGCAATCAGAGAAGTGCTTCCGCGAACTAACAAGCATTAACAAGTAAATTAAATTGCCTTCGCACGCAAAGCGGGTGTACCTTAACCTTGCTTGTGCATGAACTAAAACATTAATAGCCGGGCTTGACGAAACGTTAGCCGTTACTTTGTCACGCGATGACATGTCGCGTCAGCGTGGCCCGATCACGTCGACGTGGACTCGGTACTTCACCGTGACACGTCGTGTCTTAAACACCTTCGACATTTTCACTAATTCGTGTTGCCTGACCGCTGTGGCTTACGTTATGTAAGCTGTTTTTCGTTAGTTTTTACGCAAGTTCCAGACCGTTTATAGTATCGCGACTTGAGGTACGTTTAGAACAACGTTGATACGTGGGCAGGATGCCATCGTAACTCGACTTGCATCATCATTACCCTAAACTGCTAAACGTCGAGCATCATTCTTCCCACCGATACCGAAACATTCGACATGAAATACAACCGACGCATCGACGAGTTCAATCGTGACCCTTTCAAAACTCTACCATCTGCGCGTGCTAAAAAAATATCAGCCCTCAGTTACATAATCGGGCGATTTGAGGATCTCGAAGAGAGCGCGCTCGCGCGCGCACTCGCGCCGCTTTGGCAAGCGCGACAGATTTTAAAGTGTTTCGCGAAAAGAAACGCCGCTTGCTCTGGTGATGTTACGGTGTCGCGGTCGCGCGCCGCACACGCGAGCGTGCGCGCGCTGCAACCGCTCGAGGAGTGCGAAGCAAACGAAACTCTACGGGCGGACACGCAGTTACGTAACGACAATACAGCGATGTCCTTTGAATGTCTTAAAATACGCGCCAAGGAAATAGCCTAGCAGAAGCCTGAAAATAGCCGGCCGCGTCACGCGTCTGAGACGGCCCGCGGGCCAATGGCGTCGCTCCACATGCTCGCGTTCCCCCGCGGCGCCGCACGCATCTTCCTGCGACGCGCTCATTGGCCGAAAGTCGACGTCTCGCGAGGCGGCCGTCCGAAGGCGCCGTACGAAAGAGCATGAATGAATCGCGATCGGCAGCATGCTCTAATCGCGAGCGTGCGGAAGGAATACGGCGCATTTGATCGTGCCGATCGACGCGTCGGCGTCGATGCGATCGCGTGGCGGCCGCGAACTGTCGAAAGTCGAAAGGCCAGCCGCGTGGCTCGTTTTCAACGTGACGACGACGGTGCGCTTCTGTGCCGGGACGTCGTCGTTCGTCGACTTCGAGTCGGGCCAGCGCGCAGCGGAGGGGAAAAGCTGCGCCGCGACTTGTTAATGGCGCATTCCGCCAGGTGGCGCACGTGTGCAATGATTTGCCGTTTGCCGTGTCAGTCTCACGGAAGAGGAGGTTTGGTTAGCATTTAGGGGAAATATATTCGCGTGGAAAATGACGTGCGTCTCGACTCTGCGCGCCCGCGCCTCGTGATACGCGCCTCGCAAATACGCGCCATCCGTCTCACGGCGTTTTCCCCTTTTCGTTTTCGGTCTTCGTTCGACATTACGCTCCCGCGGAAGGAACTTCCTCGCTCTGTCCGGCCGTGTGCTCTGGACGAACACGTATACACACAGGCAAAGAGAGAGGGAGAGAAAAAGGATAGACAGTGTGAGTGATAGAGAGAGAGGTAGAGATATACAGATAGAGTGAGAGAGAGAGAGAGAGAGGGAGAGAGTGTAAGAAGCGTGTGTGCGTGGTTGCGAGAAGGAGAGTAAGAGAGAGAGAGAGAGAGAGAGACCGAGTGTCCATACCGTCATACTCTCGGCTAACCTAAATAGTCGGGACCCGTAACGTAATTTCTCTGTGACACGTCGTCAACGAGTGCCTTCGTACTCGGTTTACGGTGCGCCCGTTGTGTCCTGCCGTGTGCCCATCGTCGTGCGGGCAGATCGTGAAAGGTGGGAAAGGAAGCAGTGAGCTGTGCATGCTGTTTCCGTAAACTTCCGTCGACGCACGTCCTCTCGCCGAGGAGAACTTAACCTGGGCACCTTACGTTTGTGTACCCCTCGGAAGCGGTGTCGCGTTTAACAGTGCGCGAAGTCGGAAGAAAAGAGTTCACGCCGAATTTGCCCGTCTCAATTTCCTCGCGATTCCTGTAAACGGGGGAAAACATTGACACTCGAAACGCACGACGTCACGTTGTTCCATTCGATAGAGTCCTCCCTACGCGAAAAAGGGAGTGCGTGTGTGTGGGGTTAGGGGGTGCGAGAGAGAAAGAGAGAAAGAACACGACACCCGCGAAACAACAACGTGGAAGACCACACGTTCTTCGGTTCGTTCTCCTGAAAAGAGTCGACGAATCAACGGGTTTAGTGCGAGACATCTCGATAGAAACGACTCTCCTCCTTCAACCCCGACGCGCTTTCATTCGCGTGGTAATTGAAAAACGAAGTTATTAATTCGATTACGACGTCCTCGCAAGGCGACGTGTTCTTTTTTTTTTTTTATTTAAATGTATATTTTATGCTGATCGAGCCTGCCCTTTTAGTTTCGCGTTACTCTGGTCTGACTCGCGGTTCTCGCCACCTTTCCACTCTTCTTCTTGTAATTCTACTCTCGTGTACTGCGTTCCTTCTTTTGCTCACCCCGGTCCACTGCTTCGCCCACTGGCTATCTTGTGCGAATTACGACGTTCCTATTATCACCTGGTTCAACGATCTCTTTCGACGATTTTCGAACGTTTCGTTCTGTTCGGTATTTTTGTCACTTTTATCATTTTACACGTGTGGATTAAAAGCTGTTCGAACGTACCGACATTAATTGGTGGTTACGCGCTAGTAAGAACATTGTAACCTCAGTGAGCGGTCGTGATAGCAAGTTTCTGCTTGTTGCTGCTTCATTAAAGAACTAATGTTTGGTGTACATGCAAGTGTGGGCTCTGCTGCCACTTTTCCATATGCTTAGCTCGTTGAAATAGTAAATTTGTTAAGATAGAAATCATTAGGCTGCTCCGCTTGCTGCATGTGAATATTTTCTGAATAGTTCTTCCCAGTTACTAGATTTCATAGTTATACGGTGCTAAATTTACTTAATTAATGAGCAAGAGATATAGGTTGTGTTACTCAAACGCATGTCTTTTTCTTTTTTTCAGATTTTGTTTGAGTGAATGAACATATACACATACTGAGAGGATACTATCGGTGACATATCGACAAAGAAGTAACCATGGAGGACGGCCACGCTAAGAATGTGGACGAGGTGTTAAATTATTTCAACGTTGATGGTGACAGAGGATTGACTCCTGATCAAGTCAAATCCAACCAGGAAAAATATGGTCTCAACGGTAAGTGGCCACATTGTTTTCTTATTACTATCAATACTCGAGTTCCAAATACATGAGGGTGCACAGAAAGAGAGAATGTAAAATTCTCCACGTGAAAAGAGATTTCTGGGATCCATTAAATGATCATTCAAAGTTGTCATTAGACCAGGGAAGAACAAGATATTCTTTTAAAGTATTATTTTTTATTCAACATCAGCATCTTCGTTACATTTTGTTAACGTCAGTGTAACGACTTCCAATTAACTGCCAGGCTTGTTAAATGGAAAAAGATATGTCTTATTGATTACGTCTTTGTGACGCTTTAATGCGCGTTAAATGCCGTGAAGTTCGCCCAGTTGTTCCAGACAACGGAAAATAAAACACGGCAAAGAACATAATTATGTAGGGAAGCTATCAAGCGATACTGCGTTCGATTGCACAGATCGAATCGTACTTTGTTCGCTGATGTCAAGGGAAACAGCCACCAACTTTATACCTCACGATACGCGCGGTCTTTGAACTTGACAAAAGTCGCCTACATATATACTCTCGCGATTTTGCTGCTCCGTGTCGTATAAACTTCAACATAACACTCTCGTGATGCCGTCTTCCCTTTATGTACGAACTATTTGACCGTAACCGTGCACACCTCGACGGGCCACTTTACCATCTACCGCGCCGAGCAAAATGCTTACTAAATTAGATTAATTAGCCGGACGAAATGCTGTTAGTACTTCGAATTACACCGGGGAAAGGGCGGAACTCGGTTAATGGCTCGCGAACAACGTCGTTGCGCGAGGGAGTCTATTTCTTCAAAACTCTTCATCCACATTTCCGCCCCGAATGCACGCGGAGAAATTTGCGACATACGTAGTTCTCCGTACCAGTTGCGCCACTTTGCACACAAAGTACGTAACACATGTTGTACAGCGAAATATCGTCTCACATCGCGAGAAAAAGGCGCATCCAACCCTGCCATCTCTTCAGTCAACCGAAAGACTCATCACATCTCGAATGACTTCTGTGCGTTTCACCGCGGCACGTAAATCAGCCTTTACTATGCCGTACTTCCTACTCAGCTTGTACGGAGACAGCACCGATGGCGCGCGATATATTAGAAGCGGGCTGCGGTCTAAATTTGAATTGGATTCCGATGCAACACACTACTGCGAAACGGTAGTTCGGGCGGTGTACATGTACGTCGCGCAGTACGAAAGATATGCGCCGTGTCGGGCGAAAAATTCGTTCGCGCAGCAAAATGTGCAAGCGTAACGCGTCGATGCGTGTGCGGAATATCGGGAATCCTTGCGACGCGCAGCGCGAAATCCATCGAGCGCCGAACATCGAGAAGTTCTCGCGGCAAAGGCGACTTTTATCGAGTGAGACTCGCGACATCGTGATTGGCGAGTCCCTCGGCGTGTGCACGGCACGCACGATGTTGTATCCCTACTCCTTGTGACGTCATTGTCAGGCGAGCTCGACGGTACACGTGTTCCCGGACGAAGTCACGGTTTCCTCAATGGTGACCAAGCGAGCGCCGAGGGGCTCCCCTTTGTGCTGGTTACCGTGACACGCATCGTCGCTGCCCGGCACTGCAATTTATACTTAACACATTGCGGAGGACGAGTGTACATACTCGTCGTTTGCTCGCCAGACGGGCAGCTGACGAAGAGCAAGAGCGGAGTGTTAGTCGCGCGATCAATGCGGGACGGTCGAAAACTTTGCTTGTCCTCTTCTTCTGTTTTTCGAAAAATTCGATTGTGAACCATGCCACGTGCGACAACCTCGGCACGCGTTGCGCTTAATTCGTGCTCGTCGCAAAATTATCCCCGCGTTCGAGTAGTCTCGGCTGATTGTATTGCATGCGGATCGGGAAATCGCCAGCTGAGTGTGACAAGTTATTATATGCGGTGTATAATACGTATCGCGTTGCCATTTCGGTGACAATACCGGTAGCTCAGACCAGCTCGCGATACACTTCACCTGTCCGCGCAACGTGCTAATGCAATTCGATTGGCTCGTCTGCCGCATGCGGCGAGCGGAAAGTGGCATGTCACGTTGATGTAACACTTCGATATCACTGTTCCAATGACGATCGCAACTATATACGTGTGCCGCGGTTGCCGCGACGAAACGGTGTAATTACAAATTGTCGCGGCGACATTTCGAACGTTCCTTTGGCTCTCATGGGTATTTCAGTTTCGGCCCGTCGAGAGGATAGTCCGTTGTCCGCGCCGATGTAGAGGTGAGGTGCGTGTGGTCGTCGATTCGTGAAGTTCATGAACGCAAGGAGTGGTGAGATACACGCGTGGCACGAGCATAGAACCTTGCGAAACACCGTCATTATCCAAACCGGTCGATCTACGTGAACGCGTGATATGATTGTCATTAATGAGTTGAACGGTTACGACGATGGAAGAGAAATTGCGTCTGTAGCTGAATACAATTAGACATTAGACGATTCAATAAGAGAGGGAGGCCATTGGATGAGGAAATCTATTTTGGAGCAGTTCGAAAATGCGCGTGTATTGCCACGCCTCGGTTCGATCGTTATCAGGCTCCATTGAGATGAGATTTTAACATTCCGTCGATAGCAGCGGATGAATAGATAATTAACAAACTTTGTCTGGCATACAAAGCGATCGTGAATCGAAGGCTAAAGCGAAGTGCGGAGCATTCATGCGGTACGATTATTTGCATCGCTATGCGACCGGGTCGTAACGTAATTTTCATATTCTGCTGATCCACGACCGCGAGACACGTTGTCGTGCGTAGGCAGAAATATATTTCTGATAAAGTTGCGAAATTTTCGTAAATCGCTGCTCGCGTCTGACGTGTAGTATATCGAATCCCGATGACGCTTTCCAATTGGGTCGGCGATACAGATTAAACGGGATTAACACCGCCAATATCTGCCGGCTGATATCGAAATTAATTTTGAACAATCGTTCGTCACTCCTGTTTCTTGTCGCGACTTTTACGATCGACCGATACCATCCAATTTACGCCCGAGATTTTCAGTCTCTCCCGCGGAATGCACGTGCGATCGTATGAATGCGACATACATACGTAAAAACGCATGCATCCTTGCCACCGATAGCATTTTTTACCGTATTCGCGGGCCGAAGAAAGCTCCGAAACAGTCGGAGGATCTAAAGTCGGCGCGTGGCTTACGTGCGGTTTATTTTCGCATAACTTCGTGCTCGTTTTGCTAATGTTACACCGGACGTTCTTCCCGGCCTACCTCGATAGCTTCTGATAAATAATCGCGCTTACTTATGAGCCCGACACGCCGATAATATCACGACGTATCCAAGTGCCTGGGTCCTTCACTTTCATCGTCGCGTACGTAATTTCTTCCTACGAAAATCCACGGTGGCCGGCTGAAGATAATGGCCTTCTCAACTATGCCGCGGGTAGAACGTTCTCGTAGCGTGGTCACTCTTGGCGCGAAGTATCATGCGAAAGTACGCGAAACATCTATAATTTAGGGCAGCTATTTTTAATGCTTGTATCATTTCGAACCTAGAGCCTTTGGATCGAGGAACTTTAAACAGCTCGCGATACCGCGCGTTTGCTCTCTCTCTCTCTCTCTCTCTCGCCTCGCGCCAGCCTAAAATTGAGATTTTTCCGTGGGACGGGGCCGAGACTAGACTATCGTAATATTTGATCGCCGACGAATCATTTGTTTGCACGATTAAATCGCTGGCGGGCCCCCCTTCCACTGCAAATATGGATACCGCGAAGAACAAAGAATCCGGTGTCAAGATGTAAATTTCCTCCTTGCCGCGGAAGAGTGTCTTCCGTCTGCCGCGCGACTTTGCGACAGAAGTGTGTCGTCGTTTTGTCGCCAATTTGCTCGGTACAGTTATCGTTTCGTGGCCGCGGGGTGTATCGTGAGAGTCGGCAATAATTTCACGTCGTCGGTACGACACGAGGACGGTGCACACATTGTCAAACTATTACGGGCGACCTGAGAGATAGATAGTGAGAGAATGAGAGAGAGGGAGAGAGCACGGCTCACAGGCGCCATGCAGTATCGTCTTTCGTTTACGAAAATAAAATACAGCGAGCAACAAGTCTACCGGTACTTCGTCTCTTATTGGCCCGACATTATCTTGCCTTGGCAGACGCTATTTCGATGCCAGCCCCCCGGTAAAGCGCGCAAGTAACTTTATCTCGTATCATGGCCCCACGAGATAGTGCTAGCGTCTATTCGGGATATCGATCGGACGATTCTAATAATCTATCGCACGCACTCGACGTTAAGCAGCGCGGAACATAACCGCCTCTCGTACAGGTGTGCATTCGTACTTTTTCTCCCTCGTCGAGAGAGCGTTCATTCACGATAGGCATGATTCTCTTCTTTTTTGTTCTTCATTTGACAGGTGTAAAATCGGCGACAATTATCAAACAGAAAATGTACACACATTCTTAATGTTGTCCCAGCATTAGGGCATCGTAATGTGGGCACACTTTTTGTTCGAAGTCGAATGAACAGAAAGAGGGGGGAAGGGGAGGAATGGCTGAGTAAGCGTTCTAGTTTAGGTCATGTTGACACACACACATACATACACACACGGCGGGCGTGAACAGTTGGCCCATTGTCTTGACGAAATTCGCCGGCATCTAAGCTGAATGGGCGTAGGAGCCATTCGGCGATTAGCTTAGTTGAGCATCTTGATTGGCACTTCCTATAACCCGCAACCTGTTAGCCGAAACGAGTTTGCCGAAATGTCAAACGGTCCCGTGGACGTTTCTGTCGCGGAACAGGTATTTTCGAGGGAGCGCGACGTTACATCTTCCGATACGATGGGACTCGAGTAAATCAGCGCTACCATGAAATCCGCAGTCGTTCCGACGTAGACATATTCGACTGCGCGAATGTTCAGATATTGCGATATGCGCACTATTCATAGCTACAAGATATACGATTGTTCATCGGCAGAATGCGTAGGAGAAGGTCGTTCAGCGCGCGTCTGTTTAAAGTTGCAGATTGTTAAACACGTTACCGCCGTGTTCTCGGACATTACTTCTGGCCGACGTTTAGGGCCATTCGAAACTTTTATACCTCCCGCTGTGCCTCGCAACGTTTACCGAAATTCTCGTGAGTGATAGGCAGTGCTCTCGCGGGACGAGTAAAAACTTTACGTCCCGTTGTTACGGTGACGGCTCTTTAATTTCCATTGAATCCCGGCCAAGTTCGCAGCAAATCGCCTAGTAAAACTGCTGTCGGTAGTTCGTCATGTTTCGCGGGAAATGTATCGCGTATACTCAGAATACCGTTCCATAGTTTTATTCCGCGATTTATTGACATGTCGAATTTTCGTCAGTTCTGCTACTCTCGTCATCTATTTTTTCGGATTACACGTTAGTGCCGAGAAATAATTGTGCCGAAGTAGTTCATTCTATAGTTTTCATTGTATTGTAAGCCTAGTATAAATGCGCCGTTTCCTTCCTCTGTATGTACTACTTTCATGAGATAAGGCCGGAAATCTGCGTTGTAGCTTCATAGAACGTGCAGCTTGTAAAATTCTACTGCGTCACATGGATTCTGATAACCCATACTGTAAAAACAAAGGCTCGTAACAGATTCTTAATGAAGGTGAACAAAGTTACGTCAGAATAAGGCCGCTGGAATAAGGATTTTTACGCTAATTGCAGCAATTTTCATTGCAGCATGTAAATAATACTGTCTCATTAATGCGCGGTCTATACGAAGAACTGCATTATTCGGCAAATTGGCTTGGTCATTATGTCGAATTGTTGCCGAATATTAGCTATCCATTTGGTCGTATTGAAGTTGCAACTTTCTTACGCGCGTCACGTAACATTCTAAATTCGTGCATTTTAATGAGTACGTAAGTTAAATATCTGAAAACGCAGAACAGCGAAACCTGTTACGCTAACTTCAACTATACGTAACGCTGCACCGCGCATGTGCCACGTACAAATTGGCCTTAATTAAATTCTACAATCTACAGAATACGATCGCAGATAACAGTTGTTGCACACAATTTATAACGGGCTAAAATTCGTTATTCAAACTATCATCGGAAAGTTTGAGAATTTCACGCGCTCCCTTCACCGATTATCCAATCGCATCCTCGTAGTTTTCCTTTCGCATCGACACGCGGCAGGAAAAGTGAGTTCCGGTACAAGAGGTGCGCGCGTTATCAGGCTTAATCGTTGAAGGAATGGCGAATTTACGTTATTCTCCGTTGCGTGCCAGCACTCTCATACTAGATTATCGCAGATAGCGTGCACGTAAGAGAGCGCGGCTCGGTGCTGCTCGGTGGTCGTCGACAAAGGGAAGAGAAGGGAAAAGGAATAGAAAAGCAAGCGCACGCCGAGCTTCGGCCGACTTTTCACGTCCCCGTGAACTTTCCTCCCCGTCTCACTCGATGACATATCAGCAATCCGCGCGGACGGTTATCGTTTCAGGGTTACACGAGCATTTTTCGCCGGTATCGACTCGCCATTCCAAACGCAAAGCGTGTACCGCGGGTTTAGTTATTGCACAGCCAGCGGCTTTGCGAAATCGAAGCGGCCGACTTCGTTAAACAGCTGCTCACCACGATGCACGGAGAATATTCCACGCGTCTCGTTGTTCAACGACGAGAATAGTGATCGGTCTAACGTCGTTTAAGTCATTTTCTCACCCGCGAAGAACAAGAGGTGTAGGAGTTTTATCGAAGAGCGTTCGCATGTTCGTTATATCGGAGACGGACAGAGGACATGCGCGTGCATATGCAGCGCGAGGAAATTGCGTTACACATACGCGGCTAATTATTGCTCGTGACGTGGGACGAGCCGCACTTTAGAAGCGGTCTGCTGCGACAATGGGCATAGACGAGAGGGAGTCGGTGTAGCGAATGGGAAGGAAGACTAATTGCCTTTTCGCGGAACTTTACCTTTTTCTTTGTTCAACTTTCCTCGTGGAAATGCCCAGGGAAAACGGGCAGCTCCTCTCGGACGCTGAAGTGGAGTGTTCTTTTGTCGAGAGTGTCGGAACAGGAACGTTGTTTTCCCTCGCACCTACTACACCAGTGTCGAGGGTTGGGCGTGAATCTGGGACGTCGTTTACGTGACGCCGTGCTCCGTTATGTCACTTGAAATATTGACCTTCGTTAACGCATTCAGCGACGTGTCGTCCTGAAACGAGTGACTTCCACTCTCGGCGGGGCGCGACGTCGATCGAAAATAGATCGGCGTAGCTATTCGTGGTGCCACGTTACTTAAAGATCGACAATTTTCGCTCGTTCGCGTGATTTCACTTTTAGCCCTGTACGAGGATTTCGGTTAAATGATTTATGAAGTTGTGACGGGAATGAACGGCAGCTGAAACTGTGTTACTGTACCGTGCCTTCTGTATTCAACGCTGGCATGAATCTTTCACCGAAGTCACAATATATCCGGCCATCTGAAATGATAATCTTTAGTTTTCCTCGTCGACTCGATCGTATCCTGGAAATCGTGGATTGCCAAGGCCGGCCGTGCTCGAGTTTGAGCACGCCCCGGCATACGTACATAGATGATAGGTGGTCGCGCGTTATGCAACGCGGGTCGCCTAATCGAAATTACGACAAATACAACATCCGTGGGTATCATTATCTTACGCGCCGAGATAGCGGTGTTTGCACTAAAAGTTTCGCCGGTGCAAATCTTCCGTGCCGCGGATACGGGTACAGGTTGGTAGTGGCAGGCGTGAGAACGTGTGAATCCTAGCGTCGTAACCAGGCTAATCTAACTCACGAATGCGAATTAGTCCGCGTGATCAACGAAATTTCGAAATTCGTTCGACGTTACACTGCGTCGTTACAGTTTTAACTGAACGGTCGAATAAATCGATACTGTGCTGTGCTACGCGTTTGAGACGGTTTCGCACCATCGACGTGCAACGAAGAATTCATTAGCACGCGCAATTCTTTTGTGCTTAACAGCTGCCGATTACGTGGTAATCGTCGAGTCGCTCCGAAGACGATTCATAACTCTGTTATCTTAATTACTGATTAATAGTCGCGGTCAACGCGCTCCACGGAATCCGATTCCTTTACATACGTTTGCTCACGACTTTGCGATTTTAGCCTTCTTTCTCGAATGTATCATTGTTGCACGCTTGATTACTGGCATTGGGCGGATTTTATGCCTTCTTTTCTTTATGTTGCGTATACTACGACTTAATGCACATTTCTTAGTTGATGCCAGAGATAATTAACGCAGGAGAACGTTTTATGCTCATTTGGATGGAAGTGCTTCATTTGGATGAAGTTTGGAAATTCACCGCGACAAATATAGCGTGCTATCTCGAGATAAAGTCGGCTCTAGTATCGTTAATCTTGGCACTAGAGTACAGACGATATTGACCATAGGTCAGGCTTGATATTACACTAGACACGCGATATTAGGTGTTCGATACAGACAAGTTTGCGTATGAATTCGTTGTCATTCCATCGATATCGCGAAATGAATATATTCGGGGAGAAAGAAATTTAAGTTTTACGCACACGATGATTTTCAAACTAAACGAACCGTAAGGTATTTGAAAACACTTAAACGTTCCAAACGAGCAAGATCCACTTACCCCTGTCGTCGTGCATTAGCCGACAATTAGAAATACTTTCAAAACCGAACATAATGACAGTCCCAATTGTAAGTACTACTATCGGACCTGCACGGCCTAATTACATAATGAAAGGATTATTACGCGTGAAGATAAGCAAAAAATCGCCCAGTGTAGCGAAGTGGACGCTCTCGTCGTTTGGGCAAAAAAGACGTAGCCTATACAAAAGTGCTACTGCCTCCGTGCAGAGTTCTATCGCCGCCTCCGGCATGAAATTGCAGTAAGTTTGTCGTAAATTGTGCCATTGTCCCCGGCACTAAATTGCAGAAACTTTGTCGCAGGCTGTAGCATTGTACCCTTATCGCACTCTGCCACATAAAAGGAGTCCATCGAATTCCCGGAACGGACATCGCTCCTCGCCGGCAGTCCTTTCTTCACGCCCTCGCAAATTCGATTTTTTCCCGTAAACCTTCTCTTAGGCGCGACCCGTATTCGTTGTTCGAAATCGACGATATTCAGATTCGCGGCAGATAATAGATATCGGTCACAGATACTACGCCCTGCCTGCGGGGGCTGCACCTGTAGCTTGGCAGCTACAAGTGGCGGCACTCAGATTTGTACCTGGAGCCGCAGATAAGCCCCTGTAGTGCCTGTTGCGCAACGAGACGGCACTTCATAGACTGTTTGTAATCACGCTACTAGCCGACCAATGTGTCCCGGTACATCCCGACGCCTGTAAGTTTCCGCGGCGAAGATTGTCAGAATTCACCGGTGGAATTCAGTTTCGACCGATCGAGCGGTGAGATGGTGGGAGGGGGCGAAGGAGAGAGAGAGAGAGAAAGAGAGCGTTTAGTGGTCCGATTGACGTGACGTCAATAGGGAATGACTTTTCTTATGCTATACTGCTTATATCGTCGCGAGATAACTCGTGCAGATACGTCGCCGAACGTCATCGCGCGAATTATCGTGGATTATCGAAAGCCACTCGAACGTTCACCGCTCTTTGTCAACACATTCGATGATCGATCGTGTTTGTCGCTTGATAATGCAACATACGGAAGTGTCAATGATCATAACTGATATTGGTCCGATTTTACGTTTTGTTTCTTTTTTTATTGACAGACACGGAGTGTCCCAATTCCGAATATTGAAATTACGTTGCGAGACTATGGATCATGAATCGATCGCAGAACTTCAATTATACAGATTACGTAAGCGTATCGGAACTATCCTGTGCGAGAAGCACGCAACGAGCCGTCCAACAGCGTCAATTATGAAAATTATGAAGCCGCGCGTTGCGCATATTCTATCGCCCATAATTGTTCCGGCAAACAGTCGTAGTGCGGACAAATAATATCGTGGATATCGGTACTCGAAGTCGATGCCGCTCGCGTTTTATCGCGCCGGCATCTTTTTTCTCCCGTCAAAATTCCACGCCATGACTCCACCACACAGACCTCGAACGCGAGACACCTGACGTGGACGTCTCTGTACGTAAGCAACTACGTCAAACTACGTCGGTGGCTGATTCATTATGAATACACGTACGCCGGGAGACCGTGGTGCCTGCCAGTGCCTTTAGTTTTCAGTCCTAGCCGGTCGTACGAGGGGGGTTCTTCCAGATGCGCGAACGTGTGTCATGCCGTATATCCTTAACTTGTGTCCTCAGCGCGCGAGAAAGCGCGAACTACGCTCCCAATCGTAATCGACGACAGCGTAACAGCGGCGACTTAATAGACGGCTAAAGATCGGCCCGACCTAAGCCAGACCGCAAATATTATCTTATGCCCGGACAATTTCTGAGGGAAAAGTTCGCCGGGCAAATCTATTATAGAGTCAGTCGGACAAACTTCACCAGGGTGCCATGAATTGAACCGGGGAAAATGACGCGCTTACGCGAGGCGTAGTCGTTAATTCTAGCCGTGAAACTAAAACTATGTTTCGCCGTCTGAAGGCTCCAGCCGAAGTTATTGCTTCTTTAATAACGACCGAGCCGCGCCGCGCCGCGACGTACGACTCTTTCCGAAGTCGAGAACTGGCAGTCCTTGGCTACGAAGAAACTTCTTCCCACTTCTCGGCGACGCGAACCACGTGGCCGACGGCGACGTTCGGCATTAATAAACGATGGATGTTGCGGCGAAATTGCATCGAGCGTTAACCCGATGTTACGAGCTTAATTCGTTTTGAAGTCGCTCTTTAAGATGACGGCACGGCGCGATGATACTTTGATATTTGTTACATTCGATATTTAATTAGACTGATTGTTGATTGTTACATTCGATATTTAATTAGACTGATCGTTCTATGACGTGTCTGTTGCTTGTGTGGAATCAGACACGCTTATTCGGCCAGCTATTTTCGCTTGAACGTGGCTAATTTAGGTAGTCGATCATTTCTGTGTTATCACACAGTGTGTACCGGGCCAAATTTGTGCAAATATTGTATAAGCAGGTACACGCCGCTTCGAGTCGGATAACGATTATTAGAATGTGAACTTCGTCAACAGATATCTTAATTTACGGACTCTAGTGAAACGGAATCAGTGTATCCCGGTGTGCCATCAACGATTGCTCCGAAATTGCATGTATGCTGGACGCATGACTGATTGCATTGATGTCCGAGCTCATGCATTAGTATTGCAAGACTAGATGTTCATAGATAGTACATGAATGACTGTGAGTGATTTCAATTAATGGATGCACACTATTTATCTAGATAATCTCGATTCGGCGGTAGAGCCGGCCGAGCTTGACTGATGCTCGATCTGCGTTTGACTTATCATTAATGCGGACAGAGAAAACAACGAGCGGAATGTCATGTGTCACGCGTCGATACCGTCAACTGCAATTTGCATTACGCATCGGCAGCAACAAATCCGTTTTGCCGCTATTCCACGACGCGCCCAGCGAATGGCAAGTGGAAGATCAAATATGTGCCTCGGCGCGTTTCAGCCGATCATGCGGGGACAAGTTATAAATAATTTTTTTTTTTTCTTTTTAATATCTACGCGTTTCACTTAGAAGGTCTCGATAATGCGTGCGTAATGAGTCAATCTCCGATACTGACGTCTTTCCTGTCCTTTCGGAAAATGAGTTCACGGTTTTATGCATCGCATAGACATAGACGATGCATGCGCACATTGCAGAGAGAAGCATGTCAAGAGTCGCGGATTTGAATTAAGGTAATTAAATTCATCGTTCGGCGACATGTTGGAAGGTAGCAACCGTGACGAGCGCGTTCGGGGATGGGGTGATCGATAGTTGAAAGGTCGGCAGCGGATGTTTTTTCAGCCGAAAAATGTGTGAGAGGAAAATCCTTTTAGCCGACACGTAACGTCGTTGCCAACACCGAGAATGCCAAGTGCATGAAATTCGGGTAAAAGCGTACGTCCGAAAGTCGTTTGTCACCAAATTCCGCGCGCATGTCAGATAGGCCACAATCTTTGCCGGTTGGATTATGAACGTTGCAGTACAGACGAAGTACTATTATTTTCCGATTTTAACGTTATCTAACTGTTCTTAAATTACACTGTTGTTGTCTTGTGGTTAAAGGTTGAAAGTATCATCCCGACAGTGATTTAGAACGGTGGCAACATGACATACTGTGAACTAGATATGATGAGAAAAGTTCGAAATTTGTTTTGTCCTGGATTTGTACCTTTCGATAGAGGGTAATTTGCGTTGAAACTAGACCGCTGGCTGGACTCTAAACTCTTACTAGTTTCGAAGATATTACGAATATTTAGAGGCAAAAAAACTTTTCTTTTATATAGCTTATCGTTCCTGATCTCTTGTGAAAGAGCATCAAAATTTCTCAAGGGCCACCTTAAGGTACACCTCAGGAAAGTCTCGATTAGTTCACGGACCTCTCACGGCCAAACTGTTGATGCTAGACTATAAGTTATATTAGACTTTTTTCAAGACGCTGTTGGTATCGGAAACACGTACGAGTATCTGCTTTACGTGTGCTCATACATCAGCAAGGTGTATACCTCGACTTTGAGTAGGTATACACGCGTTCCACGACTATATGATTCGTGGCACCCGAGGTCATTGCCAGAAGAATCGATTGGCGATTGAGCTTGAATTACGCGAAGTGGTTAATGCCATACTGCCGCAGACCGTATCTATTACCAAACCCGATTGCCTACCTATTACACGCTTGGCGAGGAAAAAAGTTGTCCTTACGAATATAGTTATCGCGGAGCGAATTTAACGTTACATTACGTAAATCGTCTTACGCTCGCGCTCCGCACGTAGCTCAGCCGTGACATTTATTTCAGCGTTGCCATTTCATTTAAGAGCGCATTTAACTTTTACATCATATTACAAGTCTTGCCAGGGACCAATAATTGCATCAACTCCCGCACGCCACCCTTTCCAACTTCTCTAGCTAGTTCAACGTGAACTGCATTTCACGTAATTGTTTTCCTCCGTAACGTAAAATCTTTACTTTGACCTTAGAAGAAGTATAAAGATAGAATGTAAGTTCAAGCCGCTTCGGTTCGCGAACTGTTCTGGCCTGTGTGGACCCGGCATTTACGCTCTACGCAACACGCGTTAATCCAAGGCTGTGTACTGCGGGATCATTATTTCTTTGTTCGACATTATCGCGCACTCCCGCTCATAACGAGTTTCTGCGAAGAACAAGTGAATTTCCATGTTGGCACGCTCTGCCGACATGACTCGTGTAATTGCGGTACGCCCAATTCTACCGGGATTACGATCAGGGGTGACCTGAATCTCGACGAAAACCGATGAACCAGGATCAGCGCAAATTCCCCACACGCATTTCAATCCTGTATTTAGTAGAAACGGAGTGCCAACGAAAAGCCTTCGTCGTGACATACCCGCGTCCGCATAAAGAATAACCTCTCCCCTCTCATATTTCGCAACATCTACAACTTTGCTCAACATTCGAAATTTAATCAATTTCAATATAATTGATGTCGACGCCAGCCGAAGAATCCAACGGTACGCGTCGCGACCATCATCTCGTGTCATATAGAAGATTGCATTTGCTAATGGGATTCCTCGGAGGGATTTGACGGATCTGAAGGGCTTAACCGCCAAGATTGCAGTGCACGTCGTAAAATTTCCCTTCTCATCCCGCGAGCGTCTGACATTTTCGGCAAAATACATAGTGATTTATTAAGTCGCCTCTGCGGTGGGTTCGGTGCCTTTCCAGCGGACGTTAAACCACCTACGACGTCGTCTCCCGAACGTGCCAGCGGGTGTCGCGGAAAGTTCAAAGAGCAGACGGCCGCACGCAGTTCGTCATTTCGACAGGTGAAGACAGAGAAGAAGCTCGCCTTCGGCAGCAAACGGCGACGTTTAAATCACGTCACGCAAACGCAAGCTCTAGCCCCGTCTAAATTTAGCAGTGCGCGCGCGCGCGCACTCCTCCCCTGCCTGCCTGCTTGCCTGCCTGCCGTTCATTGCACGAGGACGGATTCGTTTATGATCGTATACAGGCTTTGTGACCGGCCTTGCATCCGCCTGTGGCCGCTCATCGTCGCGTGATAAATTCGTAACTCGCGCGCAACGCTTCCCGCTCGTTCCGCAGACCGGGAGCAAGGAGGGGAAGACACGAGAAAAGGGTACGGGAGCTGGCATTCTTTTTCCGTACTCGCGGTTTTTGCTCGCTAGCCCTCGATGCCGACGAGTACACGAGTAGAATATGCATTCTTCGCACACTTGCGCGCGGGGGTGATTGACGTAGCACGAGTCGGCAGTGCAACTAACATGTACCGTTAATGCGCGCGGTCAAAAGGAAATACCGGATTTGCTTGCAGCAGTAGCCGATGTCGTAGAGGGCGTAGAGTAAAATCGGATTCGTTCCCACTAGGCGATAGCGCGTTCTAACCAATCTCGTTGTATGTAGTTGGCTCTTACTGTACATTTAACATACATGCATCACACATGTAACGTACGTCGTGCCAGACCGCATTGTTTTCCGTAAGCTTGCGCCACCCCTCTCTGGCCATCGGTGTGCGTGACCGCGATCGATGCCTCCGTAACGAACGAAACCGCAAGATGACGTTTCCACGTGTGTAGGTATGCCTATATATATATATGACAGATTACGCCTACCCCCCTACACACGCGCTCTTATATATAGGCGTCTGCAGATTCATTGGTGGTTCGTTTGAGGACAAAGGCTAGACAAAGGATAATTCGTTTTCTGATAATTCGCGTAATAGGCCTTAGTCTTTGGCGTTGAGGTACTATGTTGCGCTGGAGCCACCGAGTGGACGGTAGAGAAGTAACAGATTATCATCATTAATAATTTAGCGATTACGCTAGAAGCGCTGCTTTCTCGATTCGAAACATCGTAGAAAAGACAGCTAACTTAGATTTAGTTCTCCTTGAAATATGTTGTTAAATATGAAAATCTGAGAGACTCGTTTTTAGGCTAGTCCATGCAGAAAATCGAATGGTTGGTTTTTCCCCTCATAGTTTGTGGATCTAGGTGGTTCGCACGGTCGCCAGGGAGCGCAAGGACAGAGCGCGACAGCTGTGCCGTTTTTATGATCCACCAACAACGAATTGTCAGAGAAATAAGCACGGCGCGGTTATGCCGACGTTACGTAATGCATTATGCCAAGAGGGCTAACCGTTTTCTGTTGAAATACATTCGATTCCAATAACGAACTGTTTTCTATCGCGGCAGACGTTCGTACCCGCTATTTGTTCCTATCGTCGTAACGGGGCGAAAATTGATTCGTAGAGAATGCGACGTTTACACAATTGCCATCGGAAATGTGCTCGTAATATCTGACTCGTACCGAGGGTACTTTACACTGATCGTCCCGTGTAACCTGACCAGTAACGTGACGTGAAATGATCCTCGGAATAGATCCCTCTTGTGGCCTGCACGATGGAAACAGAAAAGAAGTTCCGCCATGTCGATAGTCTGTCATATAAACGACGTCATAGGCACGGCCAGCCCATAGAACCACGATGCAAGCTCGTAACGGTTGCCGTCTACGATCTCGTCATAGTTTGCCGTAAAAAGAATTTCATCGATAGTCTAACAAAAGATTCGTTACGATGGTACCGGCTCGTGACTCCAGATGAACATCCCTGAATTTTCGAGGCAGACACATGGCGCAATGTTTACCCAACGAATTGCGGAAATGAAATAAAAGAACGGTGTATGTTGTTCTATCGAGACTGATTTAGCAATTACGTCGATCAAAGTTCGTTTTCCATTAATTCCGCGACGCGGCGTAACGTGCAATCTCGCGGCGAGCTGAACAGGTAGGGGACTCGGTTTTCTACAGGCAGGAACACGTGCTCGATCGTGCACGTCAATCTCGACCATTCACGGAAAAGCCACGTCGCTTCCGTGTACAAACGACTCCTACGTGTCTCGTATTTTTTTTCCCCCTTGGCGAGAGCTTCGCCGTCGCACAATGAATGTGTGCGTATACGTGCAAAAGGCACGGAAAATAATAATCGTTTCTCTCGTACCTTACGCGGCATTTCCGAAAGAAAGAACTGCGTAAGTGTAGCGCGATGACGTTACGTGTATTTTTATATGTCGACAAGCATCGTCGAATATAATGTGTCCTATCGCCAGAAATAGCCGTCGGTCAAAGTATCATCGCACATTCTCTGAGAAACGTTTGAGGCTCTCTCGCGATCGATGAAACGCGAAGACAAGAACATAGCGCTGATAATCAAAAGAAGAGTGACATTCGACTGCGAAGAATTTTCGTCGCCGTTCGCGGATCGACAGAGCGGGACAGCGCGCGACAAATCGCACCTGTCCACCCGGGCAAAGTTCAATTTCGCGCACTCATCGCGGCCGGAAATTGATTGGCGCCCGTGGGGTCCGTGCCAGTTTCGATTCCGTGCAATTAAGGCACGGCCGCGCGCGCGCGCGCTCGCCTGTTAATTCGAACCTCGAGCCGACCGACAAGTTTACTCCGCGAAAGTCTAACCTTCGCGCCCGCATAAACCGTTCACTCGATCACGACTTTACGATAGCGTCTTTACACGCGCGCAAGACGCCGAATCGTAATCTTAGGGCGTGCAGATCTCGAAATGAGTGAATTCCTCGCTGAAAATTGCCTTTCGTGTGCATCGCGGGACCTTGGTCCAAATTCGTTTACCAATATTATCGGAAACGGCCGAGCACACTGCCGAATGTGTTCGCAGCGATAATCTGTTATAATGAATGCGAGTCGGGTAGCGTGCGAGACAAATCTGACACTTTATCCGTACGTCCAAGACGATGCATTGCTCGCGCTCAATCTCACGCGTCATGTTCTCGAGTAGCAGATGAACAATGTTTCTTGCGTGTCGTGCGCGGGAAGTCTAGAGATAGAACACAGCGTGTCTATCGTGAGTGCAAACCTGTGGAACGGGTCAATTTCCGCGGACGGAAGCGTGCGAGACGAGGCAATTTTTTTTACTTATCCTACGTTCTTGCCCGCTGGTGGCGTAGTCGGAAATTGCTCGGGAGACCCCGTCGAATCAATCCGATTCGTAGTCGACGAAGTTTCATCAAAACCAACGGCGTGTGTTTCTGCACAAAAGTCCGAGGAACATCTAACACGACTCACACAATTCCACGGAGCAGTAGAGGAAGATTTTTTTGTTACACTCAAAGCTCCCGGGAAAATATAATTCACGTTGTAAACGCATCAGGGAAACTGTCTTTAGATAAATAGGATTCGGGTCGATTTGCAAGAGCAAAAACGCGTGGGAATTTTTTCCCTGCAAATCGCCACAACTCCGCCACAGTCGATGTTCGCGGAAGTTGGTCGGAACGGAATGGAGTCGATTTCTGCTTAATCGACAGCCGACTTCATTCACACTTTTTGCTTCATCCGCGATCGTTCAGAAGTGCAACGCGCGTCTTAAAGAGCAAGCATACGAAACGATGACTGCACATAACGCCAACGAACTAGACTTCTTCGGATTAACTTCGCAACATACATCTGTTCGAACGAGGAAACTTTCCCGTTCGAAATTCCCACACGGTACCCTCTCGCATATTTAGTTACAACCACGTACAACTACCGATAAAAGTTAAATTACCAGAAAAATGGCTCTTACCTCTTGAACAATGAGCGGAGTACATGAAACAGCGCTACTTCCCCACCAGGCGCATACTCTTGAAACCAAAAGAATGCGATGCGTAATGACTGTTCAACGACTCGTAAGAAGTTCTTGACCATGCATAATGTGCATCTCGTTACGTAACTCGCATAATCAATTCCCATCTCATCCGCCCGCGTTATGCTTACCTTGTCGATCGTCGTTTCTGCCCGAGGAAACATGCCGACGCGTGGCGCGGCGTCTGAATCCGGACGTCCGCGTCGCGACGTCTTGATTCTCGCGAGCAGCTCAACGCATTGTGGAGCGAGAAAAGACGTTTTCGGCGCCGTTCCTCATTCCCGGCGGCCGCGAGATTATGCATCGCACTGGGATATACCCAGGCTGGTGCCCCCGGGCAATTTGAAGTGGGCCACCTTAAAGGGGACGCTGCAAAGCGTACCGCGGACTTCGGGGCAAGTTGGGTAGTCTCACAAAGTACTACCCTTGAATTCGCCAATTTGCCTGTGCACACAAGGCCGATGAATGCGACGATATGCATTTGCTGGCGAAAAGCGAATTATTATTTGGAATTGAAAAATTAATTGGCGGACTGACTACGAAAACTTCTCTAAGTCAACGTTACCCGGCAGTTTGCATAAATCGTCACATTTGTCTGGCGCTGTCTTAATTCTACGAGTTGAGCTTCGATTGTGCTGGCGGCGGTTAAACATTTCTACGGACTCCGTGAATTTCGGATCGACGAGTGGTCGAATTGAGATATATTTCGTAATAGGCGAACAGTCCGGCGTTTCCGGTTTATTTTAATTAATTCTGTACTTAATGGATCCCCACCGCGATAAGAATTACCACGCCTTACGATCGATCTGCGCCGTATGCGCGTCCTAGACCCGATCTAATCGTTCCTTATTCTTTTTGTTCCAGAATTGCCAGCTGAGGAGGGTAAGTTCACTGTCTTCTTGAAAGTTTCTCTGCACCCGTCTCGACGCAAGGTAAGATACGATCGCAACAAATTGGTATCGTCAAAATGTAAATTTTCATCCGAGAATGTAACGAGGAAGGTGTACTGGATTGTTGAAGGCCCCGTTTTTTCGTTTCGCGAAAAAGTAGTTAACGGATGCATGCCACATCTATTGCACAATTTGCCCCGCGGCGACGCGAACTGAATTTTTATTGCACATCAAATTAGGAAGACTGATGACCCTCGATTGCGATACCAACGGGAACGCGCATTGTTTTCGCGCTCGTACGAGTCGATCGTGGAAATTTGGTTCGCTGCCAGCCGTGCATACAGGTTAAACGCTGCTCAAAATGTTTGCACTTAAGTCGCTAAATCATTCCGTCGTTGCGCGGATACAGTGAACGAGAGTAAGAGCGAGATAATCTATGCGCGATGCTAAACACGTATCTTGCGTATGTCACTCGGTGTCTCCTACGAGTTTTTCCGAGGGATAAAGGATGTTTTCGCGAAATGGAACATTGGATGGCGTGTTTTATTACATCGCACGTCACGCACGTAAATAGAGGACGCGCTTCCTCAGTTTCTCTTGACCGTCGAAACAACATATTCCCGATTTTATTCGGAAAATGCAATGCCCATTGAGTTCACTTTAGGCGAACTGAACTCAGTGGTTTCTGTCCGACGTCTCGATTGCGCATGTTCTCCTCTATATCCGCGACCTTCTATTCGTCATCTGTATTACCATCGATACAGGCAACGGAAACGTGCGCTCTATACACTGTTTCAACTCGAACGTGAATTACCTATAAATGACAATTACTTCGTATTGTCCACTCATGCAGCATTCACGGCAGTTTACTGCCGGTGAACGAATGTACGTGAGAAAGTACAGATTTCACGTACGTAGGGAGAGGGAAAAAGTGGCACACACTTAGCTATATGCATATGTAAATCTTTGAGCATACACCGCTCATTGCTCGGTCATCATGCACACACCACGTACGTTCATGAGGGACGATCACTCGCGAAATTGAATTCGGTACGCCAATGCATTAGGTCGCCTTTAACGTGTTAATATCGGCGTATTGAGTGCGGCAACCGACGTGGCGCTAAGTCAACGGTGGTTGCGGGGGCGGCAGAGCTGGTAGAAGGAGAGAATCTCGAGGAGGAGAAGGAGAAGATACGCGAGAGAGACAGGTTCCAAAGCGCTCCAGAGAAGGAACGGCAGAGAGACACCCTATGTATGGGTGATGGAACGCATCGCTATCGAAGTAGGCCAACTTCAGCAGCCGTATGCTAGCCAGCACACGAGCTGAGCCCATCGGCATAAGCACCGAGCGCATTAGGCAAGACGCACGCTGGAATGATAAGCGTCCCCGACACGTGCCGTTCATTTTGATCGGACGCACGCCGCACGTTATGCACTGAGTGCGAGGGTGCGCTTCGAGAATGAAATTCTTTGTACTTCATAACAATCAGTTGAACGCTTCGCGTTCAAACTTTTCCGATCGCGCGCTTCCGAGCCGTTCGGGAAGCACAGCTGAAGTCCGATACCGAGATCCAGCAGCAGACGCTTTGATCTAAGGGGAACTATCTAAATGCAAACTTTTCATGTTATATTACAACGCGATACGCACTGCTCGTAATGTAAGTGCGATATAGGATGAATCAGACGTTGCGTTCTCAGATAAAATCGGCTTCATTCGTGATAAGCGTGCTACTACGTGTACAGCGCAGAGATGTAACGAAAATATTAGTACTCTAGATTCTTTCGTTATTATACATTATGTGACGATAGCGTTATGTTCATCAGTCGTCTTTCTCGCGTCAATGGTACTTGATTGTGCACTTCTTTTCATTAGCGCACGTCGTACGTTCTGTGCACACCTATGCATGCTGTATACGTAGCGTCAATACGTCTAGAGCAGCGGTGTGTGCAGGTCGGTCAGAGCAGAATCCCTGCGCCGCCTTGTGCCTCGACTCAACTCCACTCGGCGGCGGGCGTAATTGCATCGGCATTGCACTCGCGATGCACTCAGGCCGCGACGTCGCACGGCGTAACACGTCGCACGTTTCTCTATCTTCGAGTCGACCTTCGGCGTGAAATCGATTGCCGGTTACCGTCGTCATTGTTACTGTCACTACTGTCAGTCAATCGACGCGGCTGGCTGTTTGTTACCGTTGTCGCTTACCCTGAGAACTCTTGCTGCCAAGGGCGGCGGCGCATGTATCGGAAACAAAATTGGGAATGCAGTTTCTTCAGTCCTCGCCGGAAGAATCCGAACTGGTCGGTTGAATAGAGTACTGATTGTTGGAGTTATTACGTTCTCGTCGACGTTCGATAACGCGGAAAAGAGATTTCTAGTATTCCAGCACTGATGCAGTCACTTGGTTTTCTTATATTTCTCCTATACTCTAACTAAATCGTGTCGTTGGATGCCATTATTGCTTATGGCGATCGCCACATCTGCTGCCCATTCTGAGAGGTTCTCCTTACGATGAATATCTGTATTCAAGAGTTGCTCGTTCATTATTCGCGGCATTGAGGTATCATTCGTTGCATTCGCGAATGCCACTGTCGCCAGTCAGCATCGCGTGGACGTAGAGTATGCATAAAAGGCGTGGAGCGCGATGGAAACAAGGTATATGAATAAGACACGAGCAGCGAGTTTTCGTGCATAGTCGCCTCGCATCTCTCCGACGTCTTCCATTCATATTCGACCCCTTCATCTTTATCGTCGGCTCACTACAGACCTTGTTGATGCGTCGACATTTTTCTCATTCGCCACTGAGCCGCGAGATCTCGTGAAAAAGTTGTGAAACGTGGGGCAAGAGGGGGAGGGGGGGGGGGGCAGTAAGTGGAAAATGGAGGTAGAACGGAAGACGCGCGGCCGAAACGTACCACCCTCGAAAATCCCTAAGACGAAAGTATCTGTCTCGAGGGACGAGAATGACAAAGTGTTGCGCGTCCCGCCCGACTGTAAATTGAGACGTCTTGTACTACTTTCTCGTTTTACTTGTAAAATAAGTGCACAGCGCCGTGAACCCAGTCTCGCGAGTCGTGAAAGAAAGAAATAACAGGCGCAGCTACGAATGTATACGGACCTTCTTCCATAAAATATTTTCGTCCCCCTCGAAACTGTCGCCGCGCAAATAATGGAATACGCTTTCGGCTAGGTCCGAAAGTCGACGTATCTTCGTCTATCGTTTTGAGCGTTATGTCGTTAGGGCTTGGCTGTTTGTCCACATGCTGTATCAGCTTTACGCTGTTGCATGTCATTCAGACCTTACCCGCGGATCGAGCACACGATAAGGCGAGATGGAACGTCCTTTAAGTAATTCACGAATTCGAGCGGGCGGTCAACAGTCGCAGTACGAAATATTGCTGTTTACAGAGAATTTTGCGTGCTTTTGTTCGCCGACACAATCAAAAGTGGAAACAAAACGCGCGTGCTCTTAGCCTTGAATATGATTTTGCTGGTCACTGCCTTAGTGCCGATAATGCGCATGTACACAAGTGCGAACGGCGTTGGGACTGTCAGACAAATTTGCCACGATATTTGTTTGCCGGCAAGATTCTCTAGCGGCTAGACTCTGGCAGGCGTCTGAGCGAGGATGGCTTTATCGGGAGCTTAAAGGAAGCTTCAGAGACTTATCTTTCGCCGGCAGGTCAATTCCGCCAATTACTCCTTTCCCCGCTGATCGAACATTGCACGTCCGCGGTAACAGTCGGCAATCTATTCTTTCGAATAACGCCTCGATTTTATTCCCTAGAATATTTCGACGGCACTTTATTCTCCAGGAAAATCATCGGCATTTCGCTCTCCAGGATTTCGCCGGCATTTAATCCTCCGTATCGTTCGCTTTTCATTCCCCAACATATTATCCGCATTTCATTCTCCGCGATATATCGCCGGTATGCCGTTGTCCGCCATAACGACGGTATTTTATTCTTTCGGACGCTGCCGGCATTTGGTTGTCCCCTAGGACGAGACAGCGTGTCGGAACTGCGCTCCCTAGGATATCGTCAGGATTAGAGATGCACTCGATAAATATCGTCCGGGGGCGGCCCACTGAGCGCAATCGTTTTTCTATTCGCGTATAGCGGGTCACGGCTTTCCCTTGAGTCGAAGGTAACCGAGGCAAGCGTTCAAGGTTGCATTAACGACATACCTGTCGTAGATTAAGCGTGCAACTGTGGTACCGCATCGGTGCACCGGTTACTCCCGACCCGCGTCTGCCGATCACTAGAAACGCCCGGTCAGCATTTATCGCCGCGCTGTCAGGACCAAGACCGGCAACGCAGCACGCGTGCGGCTGCTGGAGAATTTATAGAAGCGTCGAGGAAATGAGCCGCTGAGGATGAGTTCCGCGCATACGCCCGCCGCTTACTCGGTAAACATCCGGGAGATCGTGGGATTGCTGATATAATCGTCACGAAACGAGTCGCGCGCACTTGACCCGAAAGTACACTGCACTCCGCGCGGAAGCACTTATGCCGCGAGCATGCCCAGGCGGGGTGGGGTAGCTGATGAGATTATCAAAAATCTACGTCCGCGCACCTGACGCAATCGTTTACTCCGACGCACGCCGACGCCTTTAGCGCGTAATTGTGATCGACGGAGATTGTTGTCAGGGAGCCAGGTGGGCGTAGATTGCATTGATAGTGATAGTTGAAGACGGAAGGGCTTGATCGGGTACGGAGGGGGTGGGCGGGGAACGTTGATAATTGGCGGGGGCAATCGCATTTTTCTCTCGTATCCGCTGGACCGCTGCTGTAAATTACAATTAATGAAATCGTCGACCGGAGAGTACAGAGTCGGCACAAACGTGACGTCAATTGCATGTCGGCAAAAGGCACTTGATATCAAGGACGCCAGGGCCTGCCCCCGACCACTGTCAGTTCCGCGATATTTTTTTCTTCCTTTTGCGCTACCAGCGCGCGCGTACGCTACCGTCGATGATACATGTCGACGGGAGAACCTCGATATTATTCGATGCGTTTTCAATGCGGCCAGCCTTGCTCGGACCTTTTCTGAAGCGGAAAATTGTCCGCCTCGCGCGTCGGCCGACCAGCCTGTTTTCCAGTTATTAACACCTTCGCTGAACGTGTCGCCGGCGATCGGCTCGGGGCTAAAATCGAACGTTCTATCCTCTCGTCACGCATTTTCCAATTCCGTAGCTTCGTTGTGTGATGGCACCTGCCAGGCTTTAATCGGTTACGTTCGCAAATGCAGTGATAGGATGTTACTGACTGCCTCGACGAGGGAGCATTACGAAATCGAGCGGGGCACATTATGCGTTAATAAATATATGTGATTGATTTCTACACATTGTCGATACTGTGCGCGCTCAATTTCTAGCCAGTCAAATGCATCTCGTTTTGTCGATCCCGACGTGAAAGTTTTTCTTCAATAAATCATATCTTTCCCATCGCAGACTCCCTTGTTTATCTTCGCCGATACAGAATGTTTGCCGCGATCGTGTATTATTGTTACGTCAGTTTGCTTATTTTCTGCATTGAACGTTTACGAGAACAAGGTTCATCACGCCCGCGAGATAAACGCTCCGTACAATTTTTCCGTACCTGTTTGGAGGAAAACGGGGCGCACAGACGTCGTGGCAGAGTTCGTAGACGAGATTACGAGGCTGATAAAATCTTCGAATGTTATTCATTACGTCCCACTATTTTACGTCAGATTCGAGCGTATGACGTGTGCGAATCAGCGAACGTATTGCGCACACGTAAGATTCTATTGACTCGCGTCACTATTAACGGCGAGCGCTAACTCAAACGATGCCAATTTGTTGCTTTGTATCGCATTTTCTGTGCAGTGTTGCGCGGAGAGTGAAACCTTGTCGACCGTGCCCTTTCAGGAAGTATAGGCAACATGTAACATGCAATTTCCTACGGCTTGACTGACACGTCGGTATTCTTTCAATTTCAGGTAAAACCATCTGGCAACTCGTCTTGGAACAGTTTGATGACCTCCTAGTTAAGATTCTTCTATTAGCTGCTATTATTTCTTTTGTACGTATCCGAAGAATAAGTATAACATAGTGTTAAGGACGGAAACGTTTCACATTCATTGCGGTTAACAGTATCTATGTGTTTCGAGAATTTGGGAAGAAGTAACATAAGAACGTCGTGAAGGATTGCTTGGGTATTAAAAATATGAAAATTAGCGCGTAAACAACAGGGATGTGTTGCGTCGAACTTTTTAGTTTAACGATGCACGGCCGGTAATTTATTATCAGGACAGACGATTTTTACATAACGCACAACTTGTTACCCGATCTTACGCAACAGAATACCTAGAAGATAGAAACTCGTTCCTCGGTCTTATCTCGCGACGCAATAGAGGCAACGAACTGTCGACGAAAATTTGTCGTTCAATGTCGTAATTCGTCGAACGGGAAATTGCCGAAATTGATCGCGACGCAATCGAATTGGCCAGCGCAAACGCGCACTTCTGCCCCTTGTCGGTATGCAATCGCAGGCGCTAATTCAAGGGTAAGCTATGCTAATTATACTGGACGCCATAGGTGGAAAAAATGCCATATCGATTTGAGGCGACAGCGATAACCCCCGTTATTCTTAGCCGTCGGAGAAAAGCGTGATGCGGTCATTTTTTCCCTTATTAATTGCGCCCCGCGACGTAGTCTGACGTCCAACAGAAGCGTATACGCTGTTCACAAACTACACCTACGGTTTTGCACTACCAATTTACACATTACCATTTTACTGCTGCAACGGCTAGTAAAAATGACGCTTTCGAAGACATTCACAGACGGTATCGAAGAAAATTAAATACTTACCGTACGACAAGGAAATAATGATCCACTTGTTTTGGTCATTCTGAAATCAGCCTTGTGACTTTTCAACGGTTCGAAACAGACACATACATACTGCCGTGATTGTAGAGTACTGCTAATGCCGCGTCATCGAAGAATACATACTACTTAGGACGTATTTCTCTATGTGCATTCATATTTGACAGGTATTAGCCTTATTTGAAGAGCACGAAGATTCGTTCACGGCTTTCGTGGAGCCCTTCGTTATTCTGCTCATCCTTATCGCCAATGCCGTGGTCGGCGTGTGGCAGGAACGCAATGCCGAGTCCGCCATTGAAGCGCTTAAGGAGTACGAGCCCGAGATGGGCAAAGTCGTACGAGGGGACAAGGCCGGAATCCAGATGATCCGGGCGAAGGAGATCGTCCCCGGCGACGTCGTTGAGGTGTCCGTTGGTGACAAGATCCCAGCCGACATCCGTCTTATCAAAATTTTCTCAACCACCCTCAGGATCGATCAGTCCATCCTGACCGGTGAATCGGTTTCCGTCATCAAGCACACCGACGCTGTTCCCGACCCCCGAGCTGTCAACCAGGTGGGTATTATTTTAAATAGGGGTGTTAAGGAATGAATTTAACTTCGGTGAGATGGCAATTAATGTTGATTAACAAACAGTGAATAAGTTTGTTACATTGGTGGAATGGGTGGAAACTCGAGACGGAGAATGTAACGTGAATGCGACTTTTCTACTTTCAGGACAAGAAGAATATCCTGTTCTCCGGTACCAACGTCGCCGCCGGTAAGGCTCGTGGCGTTGTCATTGGAACTGGCTTGAACACCGCTATTGGCAAGATCCGTACCGAGATGTCTGAGACCGAGGAAATCAAGACTCCCCTGCAGCAGAAGCTCGACGAGTTCGGCGAGCAACTGTCAAAGGTCATTTCCGTCATCTGCGTCGCTGTCTGGGCTATCAACATTGGTCACTTCAACGATCCCGCTCACGGTGGTTCGTGGATCAAGGGAGCTATCTACTACTTCAAGATCGCCGTCGCCCTGGCTGTCGCCGCTATCCCAGAAGGTCTGCCCGCTGTCATCACGACTTGCTTGGCTTTGGGTACCCGTCGTATGGCCAAGAAGAACGCTATTGTGCGATCCCTGCCCTCTGTCGAAACCCTTGGCTGCACGTCTGTTATCTGCTCTGACAAGACTGGAACTTTGACCACCAACCAGATGTCCGTTAGCCGGTAAGATCCGAATTGCTTTATACTTTTGCGATTTAAGATTGTGTTGATTCATCTTTATCGTGAATGTTAAATTTTGACTTGTTGCTGCAGAATGTTCATCTTCGACAAGGTTGAAGGCAACGACAGCAGCTTCCACGAGTTCGAGATCACTGGCTCGACTTACGAGCCGATCGGTCAGGTCTTCCTGAAGGGCAAGAAGGTCGAAGGCCACGAATTCGATGGTCTCCACGAGATCGGAACTATCTGTATCATGTGCAACGACTCCGCCATTGATTTTAACGAATTCAAACAAGCATTTGAGAAGGTCGGCGAAGCTACCGAGACGGCTCTGATCGTACTTGCCGAGAAGATCAACCCTTTTGCAGTGTCGAAGAGCGGTCACGACAGACGTACCACCGCCATCGTCGTCAGGCAGGACATTGAAACGAAATGGAAGAAGGAGTTCACCCTGGAATTCTCTCGCGATCGTAAATCCATGTCATCTTACTGCGTACCCCTGAAGCCCAGCGACCTCGGAAGTGGAAGTGGACCTAAGCTCTTCGTCAAGGGTGCTCCCGAGGGAGTTTTGGACAGGTGCACGCACGCTCGCGTCGGCAAACAGAAGGTGCCTCTTACCTCGACGCTGAAGAATCGCATTCTGGATCTGACCCGCCAATACGGAACTGGCCGAGACACCCTGCGCTGCCTTGCTCTGGCTGCCGCTGATCATCCGATGAAGCCCGACGATATGGATCTCGGCGACTCCACCAAGTTCTACACCTACGAGAAGGACCTCACGTTCGTTGGCGTCGTTGGCATGCTGGACCCCCCGCGCAAGGAAGTCAAGGACTCAATTGTCAGGTGTCGCGCTGCTGGCATCCGTGTCATCGTTATTACCGGCGACAACAAGGCGACCGCTGAGGCTATCTGCCGACGGATCGGCATCTTTGGACGGGATGAGGATACCACTGGAAAATCGTACTCCGGACGCGAATTTGATGACCTCTCGCACAGCGAACAGAAGGCCGCTTGCGCACGTGCTCGTTTGTTCTCCCGCGTCGAACCTTCTCACAAGTCCAAGATTGTTGAGTTTTTGCAGAGCATGAACGAAATCTCTGCCATGGTACGTTAGGAATTGTTGTAGAACCCTTGTTGGTTTCCTCTTATCCGGATGTCCTAAAGAGTCTTCTATGATTTGGTGTATCTCGCTTACAGACTGGTGATGGTGTCAATGACGCTCCCGCTCTGAAGAAAGCCGAAATCGGTATTGCTATGGGCTCCGGTACTGCTGTCGCTAAGTCTGCAGCCGAGATGGTGTTGGCTGATGATAACTTCTCTTCCATTGTCGCCGCCGTTGAGGAAGGCCGAGCTATCTACAATAACATGAAGCAGTTCATCCGCTACCTTATTTCTTCCAACATTGGTGAAGTCGTCAGGTACTGATAGTCGTAGATGACGTTCTCCATGTTTGCGAATGTCAACTCATTTCAACGATGTACCTATTGTTCTGCAGTATATTCTTGACTGCTGCCCTTGGTCTTCCGGAAGCCTTGATCCCTGTTCAGCTTCTCTGGGTCAATCTCGTCACTGATGGTCTTCCAGCTACCGCTCTTGGCTTCAACCCCCCTGACTTGGACATCATGAAGAAAGTAACATCGCAATGAATCAATAACATTTCACCGAAACTTGAAACCGATACCGACGTTTTAAGGCCGATATTAACGAAATATTTCCTTTCAGCCACCCCGCAAAGCTGACGAATCTCTCATCTCTGGCTGGCTGTTCTTCCGCTACATGGCTATTGGTGGATATGTAGGTGCTGCTACCGTTGGATCGGCTGTATGGTGGTTCATGTACAGCCCGAACGGACCACAGCTGAACTACTACCAACTGGTAAGTGAATCATTCGTGCCCTGACGTCGGTGAGACTGTCGAGACCGCACAAATGTTTCATAACTTTGGCATTTAGACCCATCACTTGGCCTGCGCTGGCGGTGGAGAAGAATTCAAGGGCATTAACTGCAAGATCTTCACGGATCCTCATCCCATGACCATGGCTCTCTCTGTGCTTGTCACTATTGAGATGTTGAACGCTATGAACAGGTAATTATCAGCGTTACGATCAATCGCTTCTTCTTTATTTCAGATGTGTAATAAATGAGAATGGTTTCTTTTGTCGTCTAGCTTGTCTGAGAACCAGTCTCTCATCAGCATGCCCCCCTGGTCTAACATGTGGCTCATCGCCTCCATGGCTCTTTCCTTCACACTCCATTTCGTCATTCTTCACATCGAAGTTCTTTCGGTAGGAAACAAAGACTTCTATGTTGTTTTTTTTTTCATATTTATTCGAATTACTGTTAGAACAAGTCACATTTAATTTACGTTTGTTACAGTCCGTATTCCAAGTGACCCCCTTGTCGATTGAAGAGTGGGTTACCGTTATGAAGTTTTCCATTCCAGTGGTACTTCTCGACGAAACTCTGAAGTTCATTGCCAGAAAGATCGCAGACGGTGAGAATCCACTTCACTCCGCGCATTGGAACCTTCTAATGTGGGCTGTGTTCTTTGGACTATTGTATCAATTTTCCTAATAGAACATCCGTGAAATAATGTTAGTCTAGCGGAACAAAAGGATATGTTTTTCCCATGGAAAACATTCGCAACTGAATTCTTGGACTTGCAATTGCATTTAACTAAAGCTCTTCCCCCGTGGTGTGGGAAGGTCAAGATAAGTTATTAACAAAGTGCGTTTAAGTGAGATTTTAACCAGTTTGACTGTTGCATTGTGCATGGTGTTAGTACAACCATACAAATACGCCGTTAAGGCCCACCATGCCCGCATCACACCGTATCCTGACGACGCCCAAAATGAGTATACGGGCTTCAATGGCATCAAGTGATTATAAGAGACCCATCCATCGTAATCAAAGAATTATAATTGTTAAATTATTTTCTACGAGTGCCTTTTAAACATTAACTTCTGTCTGTGAAAAAGAGTACCCATAGTTGTTTTCCTAATCAAATCTGTTTTACACATCCTTCTCCCCGCCAACTCCCCCTGTAGCACTTTTAATCTTACATTCCCTTAACTGCAATGCACTCTCTTCGATATTTCTTTCAGTGAGTAACCGTTTGCAAGCCCATGTAGGAATATTAATCCGATTGCACTTGAAACACGTTATGCATGCTAGGTCCATTGATGTTTTTATCGACATTCGTGGTCGTTTTGTTTATCTCTCATTGGATTAACTCGTTCGATTAACCCCCATCACAAAAGCACATAACATTCCGTCGTGGACAACAAAAACTTGGCATTTGCATACATCCTAATGTGTCATCGCTTCAATTCGTACAACTTAACAAAAACATTTTCGGTGAAAACATCAATGAATTAAAAGTCCGTTATTATTGCATTTACACATTCCCCTGGTTCTATTGCTGAGCACTTGATTTTAATGCACGCACATACTATTTTACCGTAATATTCAGTTTGTCCAATTAACACACTTTTGCTGATTCGGTAACGATAACCCGTACACCTCTTTCCCTGGCTTTCACTGTTGCTTATTAAAAAAATATCATGTGTTGATCGATTCTCAGCGTCAGCAGTGCCTGTTTCAACCAAGAGGTCAAAAGAAGCTGCCTGATCCGTTGCTGATGTATCAAGAGAATGATTGTGCATGGACTATGGATTGATGGATCTCATTTTAAATCCTGCATACTATGTCTTCCTGCCTGTTGAGATAGTGCATGCACACACACACAAACATACACTTCAGTTAACAGCACGTTCTTCAAATTCCCATCCCACAAGTAATTCATTATTTAAGCTTCAAAGATCCTGCTGTGTCTTTCAATCCATTATTACTGATGATACGCGCGGATTCTGTACGTCATGTTTCGTCGTATATCGAACATCCGGGTACTGTGCTTACGGACTTTTTCTTTCCTCATATTCTTTTCTTCATCCGCGTAAACATAGAAATATTGAACTGTACCCGTTCGGCGACTGTTATCAGGCTACAGTGACGAAGTGAAGTTTTGTGAATAATTGTACCTATATTGTATCGCAGTAGATTAATTATCATTTATAATCACGATATAGTGTGCGTTTCACGCAACAGATTTGTCGACTCACGTAGGATCGCGCTTGTCACGATCCAGACCGACAATCGAGTATTCATTACGTCACTGTATTCGTTCGAATGTCAGTCGTCCAAGTTATATAAAAAGAAATGTAAAAAACAAACATAAAACAGGAGAAACAGAATATGTTAATCAGTATTTATTGCGCGACAGGCACGGCAGGATGCGATAAACTAACATCTCGCACTTATCATTGTAACGAGACCTTTATATGTATATCTCATGTGTGTGATTTATGTATCGAAAACATTGATTCCACGCAACAAATTTGTGTATCACTAATGTACGACGATATGGTCTGCGAGAGAGAGAGAAAGAGTTCATACGAATCGACGGGAGTACACACGGAATTTGAGAAGAGCTTCTTGGCCAGATAAATTCAGCGAGAATAAAAAAAAGATCGCTCTATTCTTCCGAATGAATAATCACCGATGCGATGAAAACTGGATCATTCCACGCAGTCCATGTCCCATTTCTCTTTCTCCGGGTGACAATCCGAACGTGAGATTAATCTTAGCGTATGTCTCTCGCGATCGTTTTGTTCCTGTCTGTAATGATAAATAGTATCATGACACGCAAATATTCTTCCACGTAGTTAGAGAGAGGGAGAGATAGAGAGAAAGAGACAGGGAGATCAAAGAAGTGTCACGAGTGATAATCCGCAACGTCGTCGCACGATAGCAAGAGGAACGAGAATCGACTTCTCAATAACGAGGCCAAACGTGATTAAAGACACACACGCAGCCTCTCATTCCTCAGACTCAGTATGAAACTACCGTGCGTGCAACTGTGCTCGAATAAATAGTACGAATTTAAGGGATTAAGCCTAAGTTACATTGATTAACTCGCGTTCAGATTGATCACCCGACAAAACATGCACGCGCGCATCGCATACCCACATGTACACATACATACACGCACTATCGACAACAATACGCGCGTGCGCGAGTAATAAAGAAAAAGAATAAAACAAAGACAGGATTTGGAAAAGTCGGCGTTTGTCACGAGAGTAACGTGCGCCTTCGAAATATTTGCCGACTGTTCTCATTCTCAGTCGTCTCTCGTCATCCGGGTGTTCTTTTTTTTGTTTTAAATATATAAACGGCGTGTTTAAAGAAAAAGAGAACGAAACAAAAGCCGCTGTTCGAACTCGCAGCCGCCCGCCCGCACTCTTCGACCCGTGCAAACGCAACAAGACTGACGATGAGGTCCGAGGGGAGGAGAGCGGGTCGTCTGCCAAAAAACGAGGGGGAAAAAAGCATAAGAAAAGAAAAAAAAGAAGCGTCGACCATTGCTCGGACGTAACTTGCATAATAATTTATAATTGCGCGTGGCGGTGATCAGATTATTACCAGCTGCCGGTCGCGATAAATCGATAGTGTAATATATTAATTATTAATGGCTAAGGCGTGATACTTTGGTATGGGCATAACTAAACTTAATTAGAGATGGAGGTGCAAGACGATGCGCCCGTTGTGATGTCTCTTTGTTGTTCGACGGAAGCGCATATACACACAAGCGCGCGCGGTATGATTGAATACGATGATGATGATGATGATGATGATGGTAACGATGGTTTTGCACGTTGAAAGATGTGTCGCACTCAGTAATGCGTCGCGACTCACTAAATCCAGTGTGTGCTTACGTTTCAAAGTAACGCAACTACTTGTTTGGTTTTTAAAGAAGATAATAATAATACTGATAATAAAAGTAATAATGATGTACGATGTTGATATATGATGTGGCAGTAATGACGATTAAACGAAATGAAAGAGAGTGTCGAGGCGATCGTTTGCAATGCGCGTACGCGTTTGGTATTCTTCACTTAGATACTTAGAATGATTAAAGCAGATTTATCGTGATGACGAACTGTGCGCAGACTGATCGATATTCATTTCTACGAATTGGACGCAGACGCGTTTCGTGCAAAGATGACGATCGCCAGGGCATCAACGAGATGTCGATGGAGATATATATATATATACACACATATATGTATATATATCACCTCACGCCAAGCTCAATAAAAAGAAACGTTTGACGGACAACTTAGAAAGTCATTGCGTTCATCACACACATGCGTTTTGTAAGTACATTTGAGTGTGGATTGTGTTTTACAACGTAGACCAAAAGTGGAAACGTAGTGCCATCAAGGGGAGCAGAGAAAGAGACACGGTGTGTGTCGTTCGGCGAATGACGGATCCAAGTCGTACGATCGTGAATCGTGGATACGATCGTGATCTATCTCTCGAAGATCGCCTTAATTGCTGAGCCTCAAAGAGACCCGGAATCGGTTGAAAATTGCGCGTGAGGCGATTTGCCGCTTTTTCTTTTCTTTTTATGATCTGGCTGTCTGGCATGAATCGACCTCTCTTTTCCGGCGGCCCGTAATTAAGGCGACATTTGATAGTCGATGAACGGTATATGCTCCTCGACGCTTCGTCGACCTCCGTTCTTTGCCCAACGACATCGAATTATATGTGTAGTGCGGTAAACCCAACGACGACGAATGAAATAGTGCAGTCGCGTCGTCGTCTGTACAGGAAGTACCTATTCTCTAACGATAATGAAATAATAATGGTAATATTAATATTAATAACTTATAGAGTGCGATGACGTTCGAGTGGTTTGAAACATATACGCCATACACGCATCGATGGCGTACTATACATAGATATATATATATACATACAAAAATATATAGATACACACTGTGTGATCCTGACAATTTGACACGAATGAGACACGAATTGACAGTCACCGATGCCGAACAATTTATGCAAAGGAGTAAGGGAAGAGAAAGAGGGACAACAAAAAGAGTACGTGGAACTCTTTTTTGACGTTAAGCCGTTTGCGGGATCAGTGAATGCAATCTATACATATGATAATTGTAATTACACTGTCGCGATGTCTCGCGCCAAATTCCTATGCGACGGCGCGAGCCTCTAACTAGCAACGATTTGTTTATTTATCGTCTTATTTATCTCTGTCGTACGTGGAATGAATCAAGAATCGAAATAGAAATTGATACTATTATAACAAGTAGGAAAGGTATTCGACGGCGAAGTTTACTAGTGCATTACTTGTTATAATAAAAAGTCATGTGTTACTAATGCGTGTCCCGAGTTTAATGATATATACATACACACGGCCTACTAATACTCCTAACGACACGACGAGCGTAATGCCATTATTTGATCGAAGACAACCCGAAAACGTCGCCGGGCTCTATAACAATGAGTGTTCCGCACCTTTGTCGCACTCGCCTACCGCGCGAATCTGCTAACATCTGCTCACGCCCCCGTTTTCTTCACCTTCCGTTTCGTTTAACATCTCGTCACCATTTGCCAGTGCCCGAATGCGTTTTCGTTACCTTATTGTCAGTCGCCAATACTGTAAACGGAAGCGATCCCAACGACGGAACCGAAGGCATAATCGTTATTCTAGGAGGGTGTTCTCCTTGTACAGTCAAAACTTTTTCTCTGTGTCGAATTTATGGAACCCCGGTGGTTGGACAATAAAATTTTATAGTACGAATGCGCAATTCGACCGTCGTATTTCACCGGCCATTCTGTGTTACCCGGAACTTGTTGTTTCACGTTTCTGCATGCATTCTCTGGAAAACGAATCAGACAAAGAGAACGAAAATGGGAGAGTAGGGTTTGTTAATTGTCGTGTTGGCCTGGAATGATCGAGCTCCTACCTGCGGAGTTCACCCCCCCCCCCCCCCCCCACCCCCTAAATTGTGTACACCCCTAAATAATTTTTGTCGCTAACTCCCACCCTGCCTGCCTGATGTGTGAAAAGCTATTCAGTCACGGAGCAGACCTGCGGGGTGCCGATGGAATTGTTCACATGGATTCGACGTGAGGCGAGTAACTCAGGTAAACCTTTAAATGTTTTCTTACCGTACGTTGCGCGTAACCGTATACGATTTCATCAACGACACTTCTTATTGTTATACGTTACATGTTGCACTTTCGATAAAAGAAAAGGAATTTGTCTACTAATTTTATCGTTGAACAGTTCGCTATTCACATAATTACACATGTTAAACGCGTTAGATAAGTCTGTTCTTTCTATCCGATGTTCACTTCATATATTCATCATTCTATATTATAATATCGTGTCTTTGTAATTTTACATTGGATCTTTACAAAAATGTCGTTATGTGCTTTTAATACGGATCGTTGCGTGTACTTACAGCTAAGTGTTTAGTGTGAGAACTAGAAACGAATACTTGATGCGGAATTCGCTAATATTTACTGAACGACGAACCGCCGACACAATGACTTCACCGCACAACATCGACAGCCTGCTACATCCATTAACCAGCCCCGCCAATACGCCGGCTTGCGAGCGAGTGTGCAGCTTTTTCCACTGAATTTCGCTACCCCATAACAGCGGAGGACGGCGTTGGGTCCCGCAAGCGGAGGAGTAATAACGGAATCGTCATATGTTTACAGTTGCTCCAGCCGTGGCGCCAGTGAAATAAAGATCGAGACGCGTGGAACGAATCAACATCTGACCGGCCTCGAGCAAAGTCGTCAACGGCAGTGACATCCACACGTACACACACACACACGCAAACACACACACACACACGCTCTCACACACACCCCGCAAGGCAAGCTGCTCGACGGTGGATCGAACGAAAAGAAATTAAAACCCTTTAAAGAAAAACAAAAAAAAAAGAAGCAAGCACGAGAACACACACACCGCCCACCACCCAAGCACCCCTCATACACGCACACTCTCACAGTGAGGAGACACGCGCAAATTGCGAATGAGTTAACCAAACGAAGAGCGCGCGAAGCCTTTGTGCTTTCGCTCGTTGAGGCGAGCCGATACACGATCGCGTCCCGGAAGTTCGGGTCATCGAGAGCGGCAGGGACACGCGAAGAGGGGCCCAAGGACCGAGGAGAGTGGAGAGAGGAGAGAGGATCCCGACAGTAGGCGCAGGGTGAAATTTAACGCCGAGCTGCTGAACAAACTACACGCGCAACAGTACGGGCTCCGTCTCTTGTTCATCGGGTGGTGCGCACCAGTTCGTTAGAAATAAATTGTGCTTAGTTCATTGTTCTCGTTCATGCCAAGGAAACCCGAATTTCTCTCATGAGTCAGGAGGCAGGTAGTTTCGGCCCGCACACCCAGGGGATTCCTGTCGAACCTCGCAGATTCATGTCGCCTCTTTATCTGTCTCCCACTAACGGTCTATATGCATTAACCTCCCTTTCCGCGTCTGTTATGTTCCAGTGAACGAAGTGGTCGTCGACAAGTGGGCCTAGGCATGGGTCCCACTCGTCCCGCCGGCGACCAAGCTTCCGCCACGAGCACGCGAGCACGTATAATTATGCCGAAAGCTCAGCCTTCGGCCCGAAACGAGGGCGAACGAGAGAGAGAGAGGAGAGAATTAACGACGCTCGCTGGGTGGCCTCCTGCTTCTTGCCGCGTAGCCGAACGATCCGTGCAAGAGATCGTTCGATTTTAACGCTTACACCCCCACCTCTCGAGCCCCTAGTGCCTGGAGCCGCGTTGACGCCACCTTTACGCACGAACCCACTAACTTTCTTCCCGATTCTTCGTAAATCTTATGCGACTAACTAGACGTATCGACGTAGGCGCCAAATTAAAGACAGTTTAATACGCGCGCCCAAGTGACCCGGCGCACGCTGTGCTCCGATTCTCGCCACGCATCATATCCCACTTCCCAGATTCGACCACCCCTTCAAGGCAGTCTCGGATTTTTCGTCTGCTATTAGTCTGCTAGTCCGAGGTGGTGTTCAGTGACCCCAACAGAGGTGCTCGCGGACGATTAGTGAAAATTGAAAGCGCGACTCCGGCTAGTGTGAGTAAGACGGATCGGAGTGGAAGTAGAGCGACGACTGCAGCGCTGGAACTCTTTGTCTTCCGCCTCGGACTCTTCCGCACCTATCTTTTCTCTTTCTTATCCGTCCCGCCCCGCGAGAAAAGATATATATCCCTGGGTCCTGTCTTTCTTTCCGCTAACGAACTCGGGGGCCGCTGCCCTCGGCAACAGTTCCCTCCTTTCTCCTACCGAAGACTCGCTCCATTTTTTCTTTCTTTCTTTCTTTGTCCGTCCCTCTGACAAAAGATATCGGCGAAATCTTCGACACTCTTTTCTCCCATCACCGAACGAGCCTGACCATCGAAAGACCAGTTCAATCGGTTTTTGGTGGGCAAGCTCGACCTCGTCTCGCATCGCTTGCGCTGACGAGCGCGATCGTCAACGGGGAAAGAAGTTTCGCGAGCGATCGGCAGTCCTCGAGTCATTGAAAGCGCCGAGATTGCACGTAGAAAATGGATAGAGACCGATGGACGTTGACGATCGGGTCGGATTTCTGTTCGACGTCGATGCTCGCAGAACGTTCTTGGGGATTTATAAATATATACGTAAATATGCCGCTGCGTTTATTTACATTTATTTATATAGTTATATATGCCGCGCGTGCTTCGCCTTGTCTTCGGTCGAAGGACGTCGCCGGGGGCGGAACGGGTTGGGCGTGGGGTGGAAGAGCCAGCGAAGTTTCGATCGTGCGTGTGTGCCAACCGGAAGATCGGAGGAGGCCGGGGCAGAAGGAAGGAAGGATTCGGAGAACGCGCGGCCGTGAATAGCGCGCTCGACCGACAGAAGTCAAAGGGGAGGATGTTCGTCCAACGAGGAAGTGCTTCTCTCGATTTGTCGAAATTCGTCCGATCGCGAGGACCGACGTTCGTCGTGCCTTCGACGTCGGTGACGGAACAATCAGCCGACGACGACACCCGCTTTCGTCGCGGAGTATTCGCTCGCACCAGCAGCGTACGAAACTTACGGCACAGAAGGATCGGCGAGACACAAACACACGAACACACACTCAGAGGACGATGAGAGGAGATTCGATCGTTGTAAATAAAATTGCGCGGCACAGTGAAAGGAAGGGTTGCTGCACGACGTGTCGCGCGTATACGTACGCACCGATGCGAGCGTACCAGTCTATGTTTTGTACATGATCGCTCGCGCAGACGTATATTCGGACATGTCCCCCCGCCCCGTTCCGATCGAGTCACGTATGTCTGTATATGCGGATAGATTGGACGTGTGTCGTTGCGACGCGAGCGCGACCTTTGGAGAGTCGGGCCTCGAGCGAGAAGGATTTGAACGGTGCCGATCACGAGAGTCGCGCATTGCGCTTTCTGTTTATTATTTATTTTAATATTATGAGATTGATCGCTCTTCGTAGTGTAAGAGGCGGAATTAGCCACCTCGCGACGTTCTGATTGTTGCTTAGGGGGAGAATGTCTATTTGTGACCTATTTGTGACGTTTTTGCGACGTACGTTTCGTCGGTTTCGGTTCCCTCGTTCTACCCCTCGAGATTTCGTCCTCTTCTAACCCCATCACGTTTTACTTTCATGGCCCTGCTGCTCGCGCGACTCGAGCCGCGTCGAGTTTCGGAACCGTTGCCCGATCGTTAAGTTATCGCGACGATAGCTCTCTCGCTACTTCTTACAATTAGCGTTATCACCGCGTGCTCGCGCATATAACGCATTACTTCTCTGGCATTATTCGGCTTTCTATACTCTAGTCTTTCCACTCTCTTTCTCTTTTCCGTCTACTTCTATTTTTCAATGCTCAGCTCTCTCTCTCTCTCTTTCTCTGTCTCTGTTTCTCTATCTGTTCCACACTTTCTATTTCTCTCTGTCTCTTTTTCTACCACTATTTCTGTCTCTGTCTCGCGATCCATCCGTCATTTCTTACGTTCCGATGATCTTCGTTTTCACCCTTTACTAACGATTAGCGCTTTGCGTCAAACTCGCGGTTTTCCTATTCTTTCGACGATCAACCAAAGCGGGACTCCTTTTCACTCCTCTATCGCCGATTTCGAGTCGCGCGCTGGACGTACATAGGATTCCTCGGCGAGGAAGTAGCGATATTAAATCAAAAGTGAACATTCGAAACGTAAAGCACGAGCTAACAACAGCGCCACATCGATTCATCGTATCATCATTACACATACATTGCTCTCGACTTCGATCATATTTCGCCGCCCATCCTCTTTATCTGAGCTCACCGATTTTTAATTGTATTATTACTATATCGTGGAGTGTAATTTATTGATAACTCGTATTAACGGCGAAGGATACGTTTTAACGCAGACGCGCGGACGCTCCAATCGTTCTCGCTCGAATCGTCCGCATTGGAGTATACTGTTAAGAACGAATTTCATTATTTTCTTCTAAAACGGTGACAAACCTTTCGTCATTTATAATGTACGCCGACAGCTCTGTACGATAATAAAAAGGTTTGGAAATAATCGAGGGGCGTTCGACTTTCGACAGTACTCCTCCGACGATACACTCGTGCCTCTCGTACGAATCGACGTTTTCCGTGAAAGACCAAACGGTAAGTAACGAGGTCATCCTTTATCGTAGGACCGGGTTTTATGAATAAAGCCGTTATTCGGCTTCGACATCGTATCGGTTTGTTTGTATATGCATGCCGCGCGTCCCCGCGATAGTCTTTGACCGAGAGAGATCGAAAACGAAAAACAGTGCAGAGGCATCGGGAGCCGATAGAAAAATAAGGCAGCGCGCGCGCAGAGCAGAATAGATGGACGCGGGGCAAGGTTTCTGTCAACAGGGAGCACAATGTTGCCGAGCGGTCACCGCTATCGAAGTTATTGACCGTCCACTCGACATTCCACGATCGAGAGCGAAGGATACTATTTGTTTGCCGCATAAACTTGATTTCCGTATAGATACATTCTATTCGGGGCAAACGAGCGGGACAGAAGGGAAAAAAATGGATTGCGACGCACGCTAGGAGAACCAGTGACGATCGGCAGGAAAATACGGCGGAAAAAAGGATGTGCCGGTTTAGAAAGTTTGCCAGGCTCAAAGTTCGCCCGACATTTAACGTCCGCCGCGGTATTTTATCGTGCGCGTGCGTTGTTTTCTGCTATTTTTGTTTTTCGAGTTGAACAGCTCGCCGATTCGATTTCGAATCCATAGCTTTCAACGTACTCGAGTTTCCACGTTCCAGCGCTCGAGCGAGCTGTATGCGTATGCAGAGTACGACATCGAACATTCTATATCGCTTCGATCCGCGTTTTCGGTTTACTCTTTCATAAACTATTACGCTATTTTCATGTACGACACCGTCGACGCCTCCGAGTTACTAAAATGCTATTCGAAAATTCTTAGCTTGACCGGAGAAAATGGGTCTATGAATCAGAAATTTTAGAAAGAATTATCATATTTTTGTTTCTATCGCGAATTATCTAATACACTGTGTGTCCTATTAATTAATAAGACATTAATAAATGCTGTCTTCACTCAGTTACTGGCATAGATGTTAGCTAGCATGGAATAGATATTTCGTCATTCACACAATCTACGCAAAGTGATCGAGATAATTACCAGGAACGTGGGTCGTGGAGGATTTAGTGCGAGCATCGCGTCGACGTATTGTCTGAGCATTCATTGACTAAGCCTACTTAAGGCTCGCCTCTTCGCAGCACACGTGCACTGCGACAGTCTTACCTGATTCCGAGCCTCTCAGATTCCATCTGGGATCAAAGTACAGAGCGAATCCTTGGCAGTCTCGTTCGTAGTGTCTCGTAATAATTCACGGCAATCTGCTAAGACAAATTGCTTGCGAAATGTCGGCAAGTAGAGGACGCCGTGTCAGGATCAAAGTGGTTCAAACTTCGGGATTGATAGGATTTAGGGAAAACGTTTGAGATTAACGCGTAGCTGCGTGGGGTGGATTACAGAAAAGAAATTGTGAAAGTTCTCAAGAGAATAGATCGTTTCTTTGACTAGTTTGACGCTCATAAATCGAGCAATTTACGTTCTAGTGGGAAAATTAGCCTTACTAGAATGTTACAGGTCAGTGAGGGAGTAAAACGTGTAATATTTCGACATTCATCACGAGCCAATTCGTCTCGTCCTTATTTCTCTTCACATTATCGACTCTCCATTATCCAAACCAGTTGCCTGGGCCTGATCCACACGATCTTCAAGCTTAAAGTACGTGCTGCAACTAGCACTTTCGCGATCAAATAATGACTGCAGCGCCGTCAAGTAAGGCTCGCGCGGACGGCGGTAATTGAAAAGTTGAAAGCAATGATTATACGCGCCGGTGGATAGGACGATATTAATCGCGGGCGCGATTCGTTGGCGCGTACGTGTTCATAACGTGAAAATTACGCGGTCCGATCGGTGCCGCGCGAACGGCCGATTTATTTTATTTAATGCGCCGCGTGCGTCGCGTGCGCGCCCTCGTATATTATAATATTATCGTCGCGTATTAAATATGGCAGTAACGGCTTTAAGGTACAATTAACGCTACACTCTTATCGGGAATCTGTTTTTAGTGCTCCAATAAATACCCCCCGGCGGCTCGCGTACGTGCTCACACATACTTAGATATAAAAGGTGTTCCTGTGTGCACATGTCTGTAGGGAATATAGCACTATATGCAAGCTGTAGAGTAAAATTAAACATACCTGCGTTATGGGATTGTTTCCGATTGTGAGTGCTGATACTATCGCTGAAAAGGATCTGACGTATAGCACAGTCTGTGTACCTAAACGCACGCGCATACGTGCAAATCAAATATTGCGATGTTTCAAGGAACCTGAAATTGTGCGAGCAAAGTTCGCCCAACTTCGAAGTGCGCGACGCAAAATGTTCGAAATTCCTGGGCGGCCAGAGTGTAGCCTGAATTTGCCGCCGCAGATATGCGAAGTCATAGACACCCTCCCTGCCGCCCCTGCACACCTGGGAAGATGGCAATAAAACGCAAGTGTACGCCGCTTTAAGTGCGCGATGTGTCGCGCGGACTGTTCTGAATTGTAGATTTGCGACTGTCTTCCGTTTTAACGCGCGAGCCGGGGGCATTGCGTTTGCATGCTAACGAGAGGAACGCGCACCCGCTCGCGTAATATTCTTTAACTTGGCCCGCCAAACGTGTTCCTTGCGACGGGCTACAAAAATGTGCACTACTTCAGTATTGAGGCTTTCAGCTTTCAGCGTTTCCGACGATTGAAGCCGCGCGGATTATGATTACGGTTCATGCAGCGCGTTCAGATGTGCTCAACATTTCCGTCGAGAATTAGTTACATCAGTTGTTTTTTAACAACGTGCATTAATTTCTTCGAGTCGTCTTGCCACGGATTGAAACTCATGTATTCTTGCTCTCTATTCTATTATGAACGTCAATATGTTGTCGACGGTGAAAGACAACACACAGTGAATATGACGGTGTTTGTATTTTGCTATAGCGCTTATATAAGCAGCTTGTACAGTTTGATTAGAACGACGAGTATCACAGCAGTAGTGCGTGTGACCAAAGAGCACCGTTTACCATTGTGTTTGATTAAGGCACCGCATATACTGTCGAAATGATCAAGGAACATCGTGTAGCTCTGCCCCCGATCAAGGCTTGCGGCCCTTGCGTTGCGTAAATTCCGCTTAAACGCAAGTTGTCCCTGCACTACCTGTAGCACAATCGGAACGACTCATTTCCCCGTCCTCAATCATCTGAAACGCAGCCTCGAGGCAACAGAGGCGATTACAGACGACTCACACAAATCGGCAACAATTATCGATCCCATACATCCATCACTGCAAAACATTTTCACCGTCTTTATTCACTTTACAAATCTTCTCGCGAAAAACTCTGAAAACCATCGCCATCATTGACCGGCCACAGATTGGCAGAAATGATTGCTGAAAGTGAGATGCGATCGTGAGAAAAGTGGGCCAGCAATGTTCGCCGAGCAGCGCGGGAGAGACGATCGTCGTCGCTCGAGAATCGTCGTGTGTCGAGTGGCTCGCAAGACGGATAGAGAGTCGAAGGTACCCGGCACGGTAGGTAGACTATGGCAAGAGCCGGATTACGAACCCGTCCGTCTGAATAATTTATCAGGATCGGGGATATGTTGAAGGGCCGTCATTTGCCGGATCCATTCGTCGCGGTAGTTCGCGCCGTCAGTCGATAGTCTCGCAAACGGTGGAGCGTCCTCGACAGTCGTTCGTTTTGCCGCGAGAGCATCTCGATCTTCTGGCGATTCGCGTTCAGCTGCCGCGTCATATCCAGCTCGGGGTCGGCGTCCGCGATTAATGCCGTTTCTTCGTCGTCCAGCCCCGTGCGATCGCTCAGAAGGTCACGTGAGTCCTTCTTGCCCGGATCGGGAATGGCAGGGCTGCTATTGGTCGACGAGCGCGCGCTCGAGATCTCCTCCTCGAGGGCGCTCACTCTTTCCCGGTATTCGGACGTTAGCTGAAAAATGGATGAATCAGGGTCGGGCGAGAGTCGATGTGAGTAATGTTTCGCTCTGATTTCCGCCCCGTCGACGAAGGGCGTCCAACTTTCAGGAGTCGGGGGAGACTTAGGGGAGTTTGTTGTCACGTCGTGGGCGGTGTAATTATTCAACTTTGGTATTGGGTGTTTTGTTAAGGAGACTTTGCGAAGACTTCTGCTTCGAGCGGGGAGCAGTTACGCGGTTGGTGGATATTAAATGATTTAGTGGAAAGTGTCTTGGGTGGATGGAAATTTGCTCCACGTTTGTATGGATGTTTGTTTGGGTTGGACGGCACATTACGTGCATGCTACAATACTCGTAGATATCAATTACGTTTACATACATATTTGTTCAAACTCGATACGAGCATCCGTTCCCGAGATACGAATTATTATCTGAATAATTCCGGCAGCAGGTAAGGAAGAAAAGGGGAAAACGACGTCAAAGTCGTGCGTAGATTCTTGGAAATTACCGCTGACCTACGTATATTCACGGAATTTATGTGGGTCACCGCGGATGTGTCGCTTGAATGGGGTACACTTACGTGGATCTAGTCTAAAGTAAGAATTACAAGGTTAGTTCCTTGTAACAGCGTTATCTCGTCTTCTAGACGTGGTGGTATGATGAGAAAAAGTGCGCTTTGAAGCTACCGAAACAAGCTCTAACCCACGCCGAGGCCAGAATCCGGCAGCTCTACTACGAAGTCCAGAATTTTGATCCAAATTCATGCTAGACTGTTATACTGACTTGATCAATTCAACGATTCCTCTGAGAGAGATATCCGCATGATTTTAACGGTGGTAAACCGTAATACCAAGTCTGGTTTCGATCAGCGCGAGTAACCCTACGATTCGACATGGGAGTGGTTTAACCCCGCCCACCATGCCGGGGAGTCGATCTCTTAAACAGCAGCTAATTTCTGCACCCTGCAGCGTACTACCGTTGCTCCGCATCGCGCTAAGCGTCCCGCGTCGATGGCGTTCATTAATCATTGTGCAGATGGTACAGAGCGTTCGAGTGAGTGCGCTCACGTCGACGACGGCAAATTAATTAAACCACCCCCGCCGAATGAGAGTCAAACGACTCTTAACCGAACGACGTCTTATTCCCGCACTTGAGAATCGATTGCACGATGTCGAATTACCGGGGAGTCGTTTTAGTCACGCGATTCGGCCAACTTTATCCCGCAATGCGCGCGGACAAGTGTTAAGTTTGTGCGGTACGCTGCGAACGGACGGAATGAAATTGTATAAAGTCGGATGGGTAAAGGGTTTAGTCGGTAACACTGCGTTAATCGGCGGTGGTTTTAAGTTAATGTACTGCGCGTTACCACTGTGCATTCGAAATGGCATGCACATATGCATCGTAATATTATGAAAGTAACAATATATGGCTACGTGCTATTTGGAATGATTGGAAATAAGCTTCGGTTTTCAGGCAAAGTTGAATATTCGGGTTGTAGAGGCTTAACGCTGACGTGCAGCATATCGGACCGAATAGTCTTCACTCTTAATGGAGCAAATTTGGTAATGCCTTTCGATCGTGACTGGCGTCTAGTTTTTCGGGCGATGCCGGGAGTGAAAACGATTTCATTTAATCGCATCGGACGCGATAACGAGCCGGTGACTAATTGATAATGGCCCGCTTTAAATGGAACGGTGTTAAGTTTCTTTGAGAATTTAACGCGCCGGCATTATCGCCGCTGCGGGAATGAACTTTCGTGACACGCGAGTCGAAATGAGAAGCGGGGAAGTTGGATAATGGTGCGGGATGGTCGGATGAGATTTTACGGAAGTTTAATAACTTATGGTGCTTATCGCGATGGCTAAAAAAAAGTTCGACCGACTCGAGTCTGTGGCAATACACTCTTCTGCATGAACTTTTTGCGTTCAAACAAATAAGGATGAATTTGTATCGGCGCGAGACGACGATTGAAAGCGACAACTGAAGACACAAGGTAAAAGTTACCGCATCAATTCAACGTACTAGTCTTTGCAGTCGAGCGACCGTTATGAATATGCTCTCGAAAATATGTCCACCGTGCCCGGCGTGTTCTTCGCGTTGCAGCAAAAAAGGTCTCTTATGCATCAAGAAGCTACACTTTGCTCACGACCGCTAGACACTTTTACTTATTTTTACGAGCATCATCGCGAAACTTTTCGCGTCCGGGTCGTGTATGAAATTGAACTTGCCGGCGAAAGTTTCGGTGATCACCGACCGTGTACGGCGTACACGTTTAAGCGAGAGCGATCGTCGCGGATAGGTTCCGCTTTAAAGCGAGGTACACGTATTGCGGAATTCACGAACTTCGACCGCAACCCTTCGCCCCGGAGCCGGAGCACGAGTCCTCCTCATCGACGACGATCAACTTCGTCGATCGCGCGAAAACGTACGTGCGATCGTATTTATGTCGTTGCGTGAGAGCTTACCGCGCTGACTTACGTTCGTGGCTTACCGTATCATTTTTCCGCTGCAATTCCGTCAGCGCGCCACGAAGATCTCGTTCTGTCTCGTGACACGCATCCCGAGTGTCGGCCATTTCCACGCGAAGTCTGCTCACGCTATTTTCCAGTTCCAATTTACTTTCGGCCAGTGTCCCCGTCTGACTTTGTAGCAGGGAGTTCGCTTCGGCTGCGAGGAAATATTGTAAGAATGAGATTACGTTTTTGGGGAAAATTGAAATATTCGCGCTTCGTTTCGCAGGCATTGGCTGGTATGGACGGTGAGAAAAGAATTTCGCCTCGCGCCAGCGGTAGAATGTTGCATTTTCGCGGTCTAATGGATCGTTATTTCCTACGAGTCGCGCCGTCTGTTGAAGTTGCGAATTGCTGCGGTGCTTCGAATGGAAAAGTTTTTATTTAGCAACGGTTGGAAATGGAATGACAATGAGTCGTGGGTTAACGAAACGATATATTATTTGCCGTATATCGGACGTTCAGTTCGATACGTAGAGTGCAATGAAAGAAATGCGCTTCGGTGTTCGCATTGCATGCTCTAATTTCATCCAGCGGCATGATTAATCGTTCGCCAATGGTGAAAATTAATATTCAATCTGGCGAGCTTGAAAAATGAAAGCGAGAGCAAAAGGCGTCGATCTACCAAGGAAATAGAGATAATATTTTCAAGGGAATCTTATTGCGTTTCGCGCGGGAGACGTCGTAAATGATTGATTCTCCGTTTCTAATAAAAGTATCGACAGCAGCAAACTTGACAGATTGAACCGGCTCAAGTGATTCGTCCGTATCACTGATCAGACGAGAGATCCGGTATCCGACCGACGCGCGACCAAGTTCGTCCTTCTGATGTTTCCGTTTTTGCACACTCATTTGAATGGCAAATACTTACCGAGATATAACAATTTCAAATGCGTACTCTCGAGGTCCCTCGCTAATTCCCCGTTCCTTTCTTCGATAATGGAATAGTTGCGTTGCAGTTTGTCCATTTCCGTGGTCACTGCGGGAAGTCATAATTACGGTTAAAACGACCACAATGACGACATAACGAATCGCGTTTATCCTCTCTTTTAGCCCGCAGAGGGCGCAGGATAATTATACCGATTTACGATAATTTTCGTCGTTATAATTTCGAAACCCGAATCCTCCTGGCTCCCGGTGACGTTCCAAATTAGGCGAGCTTAGTTAAATGCGAACGCAGATTCATAGAGGGGGATGTCGGAATTTTCTGAAACTTCTAACTAATTACTAACCAAATACTTCAAGAAGAATCAAATCGGATCCTGGCCCTCTCCCGCCTTCTCTGGTTAAATATGCATAAGCATGGATTCTCCTAAGTATATAGGACACATCACTGCAAGATGTACTTTCGTTTTACTTATTATGTAATTAATTCATGGATCCTTACGTTCCGCTCTCACAACGGAATCATTCTGCTTTACGACGCATCCAAATTTTCGCAACCACCATCCCCACATGTATACGCACGCACCTTTCGGTACACACGTCACCCGAAACTTTGGTTAGCATCGTGTTACATTAATCACGAAAACTTCAGCGCCCTCCCCCTTTCTAATTTACATTACGTACCCGCGAGCATGCGCGATCAGGCAATCTAAGTTACAGCAACGTGTGCCTATCAAATTAGAAAACTTTGCCGTGCGATGCAGGCAATATGCCCCGTGAAGAATTTTCGAAAACAATTACGCCTCCCTCAACGCGACCGCCTGACCAATTTGGCTTTATGAACGAGTCCCCCTCCCCCTCTTCTATACTCATCCGCCCCCTTAAAACGTAAACCTGTCCGTCCGTGGCACTCGCCACATGCCGCGCGCATCGATCTGCCGTGGGCAAACTCCTTGCGCTTCGCTACCACGAAGTCCCTGGGAGCTGTTCGGAATTTGATCGATAAAGAAAGTTTCGACGGCCGATATAGTTGGTCCGGGGTTGTAACGACGTGGCGACGATGGAAGCGTTAAAATGCAGGTCGCGGATAGATAACGACGGGGGAAGACATGAGAGCGGAGAGCGAGAGAGTGGAAAGGCGGCGAAGAATGTGGAAGGCGGACGGAACGGAGTGCAGGAGGAATTAGACAAAAGGCGTGGGGCGTGGAGAAAGGAGTAAAGAGGAGCTGCGTGGCGGGCGTTCCGAAAGGACAGCGACGCTTTTAAAGGGTATGTGTACAGAGCGCGACGAAACCTGCCATTTTCAATTCTCGCCAAGGAGCGACGGCTTTCAGCTTGCAAGACGGCGAGCTCGCTCCGCTTACGTGACAGCTCCGTCTGCAGGGTCTCGACGGCGCCCTCGTAATTTCGTTTAGCCGACTCCCCTTTCAGATCATTCTCGCGCATCATACCGAAAACCGTTTTAACATCCATTCCTATGGCCGTCGTCAGTCTGCTCATCACGGCCCATTGAGTCTTCTCGTAAATATCGCCTTTCGAGTGCTCCCTGGGTTGAAAGGGGGATCGTCAGCCGAATGATTCCGCGCCTCTGCTCGCAGCTCGGTCGTTCTGTGTGCCGGCGGCGCGTACACCTGCCGGAAGCAATACCTTTCTGCCGCCGCGGCGGAAATTAATTTATTCTCCTCGAAGACAGCCTCGATCGCATTCATCATCCGCAGAATGGCGTCGCCGGCCAGAGAGCAGCTCTCGCATTGCCTCGTGCAACTCGATGCCTGACAACTACGTGACACCTTGCCCACCAAATGCTCCTGATCGATGCCCTTCCACGTTGCCTGGCGTCGCTGAAAGAAGCGGCGTCGCATTAACAACTATAACGAGTACGATGAGAATAAGACATGACGAGTTTCAAGGGCTCCGGCTGGCATAAATGGCCGCATCCCTTGCCGAGCTCGCCACAACGCGTACCAGCCTGTGGCGTGCTCTTCATCTGCCAACGACGTGTCAATTCGTCGCCAGCGAGAGTCAAGGAGAACAAAGCGGTTTCAAAGTATCCCGCGCCGTGGGAATTGGATCTGTCATTCGACGATCCTCCCTTATTAAAAGCAATTTAAAGTTCCGTCTGCAATTCTAACGCAGCCGGCGAACTTCTCGCGACGCCGTAATCAAATTCCGTTTGAGAAGACCGGACGCGCCACGTACACTCTTTTTCCCAGTCCCGAGTGTAATTGTGGAGGGCCGGTGTACGAGCTTTTCCATCTTTCAGTTTACCTTATTGCCCGAGGTCGCGGGAGGGCGTGGGAAGGGGAATGAAGACGAATGAGGGGAAGGAGGTGGGGGGGTTGGAATTCAGAAGAGAGTAATACTCGCCGGAGGATTAAGAAGTTAAAACGGGGTAATGGAGTCTTACCGTTTATTATTCGCTCGATCCTAAAGTTCTGCTCTCAGCGAGAGCGCTCATGTTAACTCACCAAATTCTGCGCGAGGGAGTCCGGTATGGTCTTGAGACGATTCCAAATTAGCCGAACGATCGTCGCCAGCGACATGTAGTTCGGCCGTTTGACGTACGACACCTCCGTGAAAAAATCCTCGACGAACGGATACTTGTCCATGAATTCCATGATCAGCCGGAGGACAAATTGAATTCTGAAAGCGGGAACGCCCTCGAGCTTTGGCCAATTTCGCCCGTTACTTTATCCCCCGTCGTAATTTTCGAAGGGTAAACGTTGAAGTATGAGATTACGCTGTCCTATTTGAGCGCGATCTTGCCCGCGCTTCGTTTGCGCGAGATCCTCGGCCGGGGCGCGGCGGTATATTTTTCAAAAGGAGCGGCGCGATTCTCATCGTTATAAATATGCAAGCATTCGCCAAGGCCAGAACGAAGGCTCTTTCGAAAGTCTCTTACTCGTTAGGGACCCGGATAAAACGCTTACGGGATCAAAGTGACGCGAATGGAGCAAGTCGAATAGAAAAAGGATTCGGCTGAGTGAGCGCGATAATTATTTCTCGCTGCGTAATGGTGTAATGGGATCGAAGTTACACGAAGCGAAAAAATACCGGCGGAGTACGCGGAGCGCTGCTCGGCGGAGTAATTTGCAGCATCGTTTGTTCTGTTTCTCTCTCTCTCTCTCTCTCTCTCTCTCTCTCTCTCTCTTTTCACCTCGCGTCTTTTCGTTCCACGCAATCAACATAAAATGTTCTGTGCTTCCTGAGATTCGTTGCGAATAAGGGATATAGGTGTATTATGGAAATAACGGTATCGTGTCTGCGATAGAGATCCCTCGAAATAATGTGAGTTCAAATAAAATGGCACTGCTTAATGTACACGCGAAATGTGTTGCCGGCATTCAATGTAATATCCCGGTATTATATAAACGTCCGGAATCAGTGGGCGGAGTATGAAATACGGGATGCCGTGTATAATGTATACGGCGGAATACATTATCCTAAACGATTAGTGCCATTTCCCGTGTACCGCTAAACGCTCGCGTTCTCTGTAAGGCGCAAAAGAGAATCGGACTAACCTGTCATAAGCCACCTCCAGCAGAAGAACGTATAATTCCCCGGCTGATCCCTCGTGCAGCTCGACGATCTCCATAGCGTTTATGTCTCTCGCCATCTTCGTCGGAAATTTCCATGAAAGATGTTCAATTCTGCCGAGCCAGGAGTATATCTCGTTTGCAACGCAAATCAATTCCTTGATATCGGCCAGGATGGAGATTATAAGAGATCGATTTAGCTTCGGCATAATCCTTAATAGCCGACGTTTGCAGGTTAACCATTCTACGTTACCACCTTTGACTACATAACTATGGACTGCCAGTTGCCAACTTCACGTCAGTAGTACAGTTTCTCTGCTCTGCCGTGATTCGCCTTAAGATTGTACAAGATTACGTACTCGAAATTTGTTAGTCGCGTAACTGGCGACGCAGATGACTGGGAACTGTGGCGCTTCTGCGCACGTTAATCTGAATCGCGCGTATCTACGACGCGCGTTGCGAGAGATCAAGGAGGGACCACCGTAGATTGCAGTATTGTTTAACAAACACGTAAGTTCTGGATAAACATTAACAAAAATTATAACAATTATCATAGTGTGCTTTTCCGAGTGCTTACGCAAGTTAGTAGTCTTCACAAGAAATCTTTTGTCTGCTCAAAACGCTTACTAACTAAGGATTAAAGATGCGCTACTACTTTCCGCGTACGCACACGCGTCAGTCAGCGCCGCGCTGCGTGTTTGCGCGGCAACCCGCGTCAGTCTGGCGTAGGATTGGGCGATTCTACTCGATTCTTTCAGAATTGACCGATTCTTATTTTGAAGAATCGATTATTTCGTCGATTATTCTAAGACTCGATTTTCGGTGACGGGATTCTTTTCTACCCAAGAATCGACGTTTTTCTTATGTCTTCGTATATATATAAGAAGCATGGATGCCATGGAAGAAAATATACGGCGTGGCCTGGCGTAAGGCGGTACCGCATCGCCACAGAACCATAGGCTTGTCAGTTTCCCAATCCCAATTAGCAGTCTATAGTTATAAAGTCGAAGGTTACCACAGGCCGCCGATCGAATTCTTTCGTTCTCACTTTCGATCGAACGTAAACGAAGCACGGTGAGTCTTCTCATGTGTCGATATCTACCGATCGTTGCTTATACCGTCGCTCGATGTCTAATATACAATCGGCGACTGAATGTAGCAGTCGTTTGAACCGAATCACAGTCTCTCGCTGACGGCGCGAACGGGATGACTCCTCCAGGCCACGAAAACCGAGCTCGCGTTTATCTAATTAACTTATGAACTAGCTCCTTGTGTAATTTAATTGCGACGCGAGAGTTGCACAAAGCGTACGGTCGGCACGCGGCAAGTCTGCGCGACCCAGTCGCGCAAAACTTGGAGGAATTGGCGTCGGGTTGGTGCAGGATGTGGGCCAGTCGCGAAACGCGCACATTTTTTGCGTAAGTATGACTAATTGTGTCGCTAACTGGCGCGCACGGCGACTCGAGAACGTCGAAGTCTATTCGTGACATTAATCCCTCCGCCTCTCTCTTTCGCGCACTTCAGACTTTCAGCGCTGTTCATTAGGCGAGGAGAACTTTTAATCTGTCACTCGGAGGGCGAGTTTATGTAGGCGGCATTGCTAGTAGGCTCGAGTTTCTTTTAAGCATTTTCAAGGTTCTGTTCGTGTAATTAGTTCGGCTCGAGTTGGACGTCTGCGCGAGTATAATTACCTTGGAATTTTTCGATACTCTCCTCTTGGAGTCCTTGTGCACGACTTCTGCGAGGCCGGTTCAAGATTTCGAAGAAACGGAATAAGAGCCAACGGAAAACATGCGTTATCACAGCGAGTGCTATTTCAACAAAAAAAAAAAACTGAAACTTCCCACTGACTTTTCCGTGGAAACCGCGCAAGGAGACCCGAAGTAATCGTCGTACGTACGTCGGAGTTTCCTTCTGAAATTCGCCTAAAACGGCTGCCTAATTAAGTCGCGGAGTGTTCCGCTTTACGACTAAAAGCCACCATAGCGTGACTCGGGGCGCTCCCTCCGGCCGTAAACGAGGCGTCCTCGCCAGGAAGCGTGCACACATTCCGCATAAGTACGTCTATTCGCGATCACTTTGTCTCCTGAAATGAAATATCCCAACGCAACACTCTTCCGTACCCGACCTTCATCATTGCCGATCCAGCCTCATTCGCCCTCGTCACTTTACGTCCGTACGCGTCCCTTTTTACGCGAAGCGAACTAATTAAGCGACAGAGTCCGTCGCGGCGTCGGGAAACATTTAAGCTCATCGCTCACCCCTTTTTTCGCCTCGCTAATCTCGTTCGAAATCTCGCGGACGGTCCGTAATTTAATTCTTGCGCGATATTGTCCCTGCCCGACTGCCCCTCCTTCCCTTCCTGCACCTTCGCGGACGTGACTGCTGCCGCAGATACGCATCTGCGGAGTTCGCGCGGCCCACAGTCGGCATTTGCAGTTCGAGTAGGGTACCGCGAGACAATGAACAGTGGCGCGAGAAATTTCTCAGCTGAGTGCCCTGTTCCGTCAGTTGCGCATGCCTAGAGTGCAACCGTGGCTGGCGACGAAATTTTATTGTACCACAGACTGCATACGACACGTCGCTTCAAGCTACATTTTGCTTACAATTAGTTATCGAGCTGACATTAGAATGATAGTCTTTATTTCTATTTCAGTGTCCACGCACTCTCTGAATGATGACTCGGTGGGATTTAGGAAGGAATCTTGAGGGAAGACACGCGTGGTGAGTGCGACTTCAGTTCCGTAAAAAATTCTGCATCTATTGTGCCTGCCTTTACGTGATGCAGATGGTAAAACTTGGTGAGATTTGAGTAAGTGTGATAGGAGACAAAGAGTGGTCGCACGCGAAAATCCTCGATGGAGTGTCCTATTCCGTCGCGGAAAATCCCACTCCGAAAGTCGTTGAAGCACGAGTCGCGACTGTGGACGCGGATGGGGGTGGCTTCCAGCGAGTGCACAACACTGCCACTTGCCCGCTTGAATTTGGAGCAGGGATTACGCTGTCCAACACGTATTTTGTTTCGCAACTTTTGCTGGATGATTCTTACACATTTTGACGCGTAAAAACCCATGAATCCAGTCCTCGAAAAACAGCATTTTTATAAAACGATCTTTTGGTTACTTCTAACGATATTTGGGTCGTGGGTATAAGTGTTGGATAAATTCTTTTCATGACACATTTGTGCAGTAGCTATTGACCGACTATTTTTAATGTTTGACTAAAAATTACCTCTAGAATCCATTTGTCGATTGTTTCTTCCTGGTATTAACTCTGCTTTCGTATACACCCGACAGCTCTAACTGTAAACTTTTATGTCGCAACGCGCACATTGTAAGGATGAAGTCCTTCGAAACAGCTTACACCGTACGTGTATGGCTCGATACTTCCGGCGAAATGGCCTTCACGTGGGGCCGCAGACGGTAAATGTCTCGGATCACGTGCAGTCAGGTATGAAACTTCCTGCCTGAAATTACGTCGTGTACGTCTAATTGACGTTTCGAACTATAAGCGAATAGAAGTTGGACTTTTTGCCGTTTCGGAATTTCGCGCTCCAGCAAGGATTATGCATGAGGCAAAACGCCGGGATACTTCTTGTAATGGGGGAGGGGAAAGGAAAGTTTGTACGGATGTATAATGGTCGATGTATATAGGAACACCTGTTTGTAATTTTGCTCCGAAACCCTCCTCCGTGAGTATGAATGTTACTAAGCGAGTGTCTCTCTCTCGCTCTATCTACCACCATCCTGTAACGAGGTAACTTTACAGATAGATGCGTAATTTAGGAAGTATAGGGAAGCATCTGCGCGGATCTCTTCCACGGAAACACATGGCGCGTGTCTCTTTGGCCGCTAATCCTCCGACTTCTCTCCTCACAATTAGTTTCATTCATATACTTTCTCTCCTTTTAATTTAACCGACCGTTTGATCTTGCATAGGAAAGGTTTCAAAGAACGGTAATGTGTGCTTTTCGATGGATTCATACAGGTAATTGCGTGGCCCCGGGTTAGATTATCATTTATCATCTTCATATATCATTATTATTCAGTAATACGGTCACAAATTGACTTCGAAATACGGGTGCTTAAAACAGTAGAATTGGCAGATCTCTACGATGCTTGAAATTACGTCAAGTACATTATCAGAACTGGCATGATGCGCTGTTCGCGGGCATGTTTCAGTTTACAGCGAATTATACTCACCATTCGTGAGTAGAGTTTGTCGGACGCACGGGATGGGAGCCGTGTTGTGTACCCGATGCAGGTGATGTAACGCATGAACGCACGATGGCACTTATCGAATTTTGCCCGAAATTAGTGCGCGAAACCGGGCTCTTCGTCAAAGTACAATTAATTGCGCATTGGACTTACATAATAGCCGCCGTTTCGTTATAATTTCCTATCCTGCATGTGTTAACGTCAGGCTCAAATTTAGTGTTATGGATACGTAATGTACGGCACTATGATATGCGCATGCATTTTGCGTATTTCATGAGGTTTGTTAAAGTGCTCCTGATTGTGCACTGAAGGTAAATGTTAGTAATGGTGTCATTACTGCCTTTCGTTTGGTGATATATGTTTATATCGAATGTGCATGTTCTGCGCGATATATCGAATTCGGTGTTACGAATGGCGCCTAATAAATTAATTTGTTCTATGCTCGCTGCATATTGCTAAACTGTCGCGCATTAGCCATTTGCAACGTATGGCAAATTGAGAGCGGTTTATAAATGAAATTGAATGACGTTTCCATTAGTACGAATTAACGATATTCTAATCGGCAAGAGCAAATACAGAAGGCGGTGAGGCAAACAGACACTCACATCTTGAAATTGACAAATATGGCATGCATTCGGCTGTTTTAACATTTCACGATCTATTAGCGTACACAGTGCCTTTGGCCGATAACGGTACGTTTTAACGCATGTTCCATTCGCGAACGTGACGTGTCACGTGTAAACAGCCATCGCATTGTTTCCCGCTGCAGTCAACGATCATAAAATGCGTCCGGGATTGTCATCGATATCGCTGGCGATTTAGAGTCAGGATTATCCAGTTCGTTCCGTGGCACCGCAATTTCACACATTTTACGCCGCGCACTTATCTCGCGCGTCGCTGTCAAATTTCTGCCCACCATTATTTCAAGCATTTTCCCTTAAACGCCCTGAACTCACCACTCACCACACCATTAAACGCATATTTTCGACGAATCGCGAACTTAGCGAATATCACCACGATCCCTGCTTCCTCTAGACTGCCATCAATTTGAAACTGACCCACCTCGCGACACCAACCTCCTCCGCTCACTTCTCCCCACTTACCTGGACCGCTAATTCATTAGCCGCATTTTACACCTACCAGTCCAGCGTCATATAACTCGGATCGCAGACGGTGCACGTGGCGAGCGTGCGAAATGCGCGCAACAGGGACGTTAAAGCGCAACGTTACATTAGCTCGCGACTATGCCACCGTCCAATTCGCGCTGGCCGAGCTTGCCGCGCGCGGCACACGCTCGAGATTGCTCTAACTGACCGCGGAATGGGCCCCGCTCGTTGATGGGACGTTCAGCGTGCAATGTTGGCGATAACTTTCCGCTCGGGATGGCCGTGGGCCACGGTTTGCCCGAGCTCGCCGATACCGAGCAATGGTCCGCTCTCTTAGCCTTTGCTCGTTGAGCGGAGACGGCGCGTAAATCGTGCGGCTGTAAAGTGTCGCGGCCGTTTGAGCTCATTAAAGTTCCGCCGTTGCGGTAATCCGCCTGCAATTAACAGCAATGGTAGTTCGCCGTGTCGTTCGCCGGTCGCTTTGTGCTCACCACGATATGTTCGTCGCGGCACAGTGTAAGCAGAATTGACTGTGCCGTCGCCGGTGAGGAGGTTGATCAGGAAGCTTAAGCGTCGTCATCCTTCGAATCGTTCGGTGCCGCGGGCCTCTTGTCTTCGATTGAAACGCTGCGTCGCAAGGTACTGGGAGTTTACTTCGTAGAATTGCGAGCAATTTTGCGTAATAGGTATGGAATACTTGCGTCGAGACGAATTTATCTGGTCTCGAGCAGTTACTCGTGGGATAGGTACGAGGAAAGTTTGAAAGTCGCGTGAAAGGCTGCCGCTTTATTGTATCTGAGCGTTACGTGGGAGAGATGGGCGGGTGGAATGAGCATAACAGCGATATTCACGCTTCTCAGTCGGCTTTTTTTTATGAAACAATAGTATACAGATATCTATAGTAAATTCCATTTTGTAATAATAATTTGCGCTTACGTTATTTACAGAAATATATAGAATTGGTGAGCTCGTATCATTCTTTCATCTTCTAATTTTGGTCTCACGGATTATCGGAGTCGGGTGCAACTCGCGACGCTAAGCTATGTTAAAATGTAAGATCTCGTCGAACGAAAAAATCATGGCTCGCACGGTGAAACGGTCGCGTTCCTTCTCGAGAACATTAGCACACTTTCGGTGCGTGAGTTTATGATCTAGCTTACATTAGGTCAGTAATCGGCTGGTCGAGCGTGTGAAGTGTATAACGTGGTTGTGGATTTGTCGAACAATAAATTTGCTCGTGTTCCAGCGAATTCAGCGTTATTTGACACGCAGTGACATGTCAAATTTCCGCGTAAAAATACACGTATTTTAAAAATGCTTCGAACACACTTGAATATTGATATCGCATATACGTGGTATGTGCTTGCATAAATAAAACGGAAATGCAGAATCAAATTTTGATATACGTGGCTTCGTGTACAGTAGAGATTGATTGTTCACTTCAATCGTTTCGTGTAGCTTCTACCACAGGCAAGGTATAGGGCAGACTCATATTCTGACGGGACTTCGTGTACCACGTAAATAAATGTCGACGAAAAAAATGGAGAAGTTGTTACATATTTGCATGAATTGTTACAGTTCATCATTAATTTAATTGAATGTTGCCCAAAACTGATTTGCCAGCGTACGCGGCATTGTGATCTTATACCATAGCCGGCCCATAACCATATCTGTGCTCTTAGTAAACTGTTCAAGTCGTTCGATTCAACGCAATTTCAAAGTTCGTTCAAACCCACGATAAATATTCTTACATGGTGCTTGTCGTGATCGTTCGCATGTGACGCGGACATAAATTAACGAGAAAATTCTCCTTGAATGCGTGCAACGTTGTTAAACGAACGGCCGAGAATTTTCTTATCGACGTCAATTGCAGTTTTCGCCGACCGAGCCCCCCCTCCCACTGGATCGATTCCGTTTAGTACCTTAGAAACGTAGGACAGGCAAAACGCTATGTCAAGATTGTGTCACGAATGAAACTGGAATGCCCGAAATTTCCGTAAGTGGAAGTCGTACTGCCGTCTCGCACCATCAAATTAATGCGATTCCATATTCAACATTAATCACGTCCAAGAGTAGAAGTGCGATAGTCACGATAGTAACATACGCGGACATTCGATACATAGGTCCTTTCGAAATATTGAACGAGGTATCCTGTCACGCAATTTTTATTCTCCCTCATATTCGAAATACGATTATGCACCTACCCGTCGTCAAATCATTTAATCACCCCCAGTGGAGACTGAAACTCTCACTGCCCGAAAATGAGCGAACAATGCAAAATTCATTGTCGCGCAATTAGTATCGGACCGTGTCGGCGTGTATGAAGCGTAATAACGAGGCGAAATTTTTCTCCTCGCATTACAAAAACATAAAACGTCATCCGATCGAACCAATATCACCGTCCGACAACGCTATTTTGCATTTCCATTCGTCATTTCTGTGCAAATCGTGACTCTTTCCACGTTTGCCAGTCTCCCGACTTCTTTTTTTATAGGACCGTTAAACGGCGAGATCGCGTTATTCGTTCGTCGCAACGTCGGCTGACAAATTCGCCAATTTCTTTGCACGTTGTTGTTGTACACTGTACACTATCATACTCAATCGCGATGTACTTTCGCGACGATGTAAACGCGTTCGCACGTCGTTTATTCCAATTTCGTTGCGCTTCGTCGAGAGGCAAGTTGACGCGAAACTTTCGAAAGGCGGCGAACGTCGTTCCTCAGCGGTTTTATTAGTCTGCAACTTGCGTACTCTGCCTTCTAGTTTCAGAGGACGTCAAACGGATATCGGCTCTCGCCGTTAATTCTGCGGCGAATAATCCCTTAACCCTTTGGCCTATAACCACGGGTCTGACTCGTGGTAAAGAATTTGTGTCATAAACCGAAAATCACGAATCTGTCTCCTGGTAAAGCATTTGTGTCATAAACGAAAACCACGAGTCTGAAAGTCTGAACAGCTGAATGGCACGGCGCGCGACCGACTTTCTAGTTTACTATGGCACGCGCAATTGGCAGATACCGTGTAGGCCAAGGGGTTAAGGCACAGACATCATTTCTTTCACAGTTCCCGCAGGCTGTCCGTTCGAAGACCGAGGCAACTGACAGAGAAGGCCAAATCGAAGAACCGTCGAATACAAACTATACGTCGCAACAGATGACAAATTCCAAATACATACACCGCCGAGACGATCTGTCATTGGAGAACTATTCGGTACTTGGCCGGCCGTAAGGGATTACACGGGATCGACAAGAAGAAGACGTAAAGCAGTGCTGCTAGAATTGAAGAGCCGCGCGAACGGACGAAGACGTCGAACGTCGAACCGATTGACGGGAGAATCGAGCGGGCGTGCGGCGACACCGACAACGTCAGCTGGTCATAAGCGCTCAGCATCTCGTTCGTATTTAGCCGTTGAGCCGCGGACGACTCATTCTCAGACCTTCGCCTCGCCGCTCGAACGTGCAGTCCTGCGGGACGTGCAGAGTGCATGACGCGTGAAACCCCGGAACGACCCCGTCGCTGTCACATTGTTACTTAAACAAACTGCACGATCTTCGCTCTCGCGCCTCACTGACTTTCAAAGCCGGACGTTACGGTGTCGCGTCCACCTGAATGTGTAGCTGGCCGGACCCGTTGGAGAATATATGTGCGGAGGGTGTACCGTTAATGTGGCGTCGAACTTTGGGATTCGTGTAAATGCTTTCCGAGGTCGGCCCACTTAGTAGAGAAGTGCCTTGTAGTAGATGGAAATGCCGTAATGCACGGTCGAACGTGTTCACAGCGTCGCGTTTCGCACGAAAGTGCGCCGCGGAACACGCTCGATGGATCGGTATAGTTGGTAGTAGAGTGCGTAATTGATGTCGGGCTCTTGGAATGTGTCGAAGGAATTATGCGAAAGAAGAAAGCATACGCAATACTTCGAAGCGGAGTGACTATTTCTGCAACCGCTGATTGGCCGGTCGTAATTAAGCAATTATCACGTGTGTTTGGAAAACAAACATCGGTTGGGCCATGTCGAAATGACAAAAACGTGTATCGGTAATTGCGTATGCCCGCGGCGATAAAGCGTGGCGATCTGTAAAATGTGCTGCTTACTTAACGTTCAATCGTGTACGTCGCAGCGTCTGCACGAACTGCAGCCGAACGAACGTTCACGTCTTTCGCATACCGCAGTGCTAAAGTCCCGATTTCAAAAGGCCACACTTGCGTCGCGACTTTTATTTAGGCACTCAAACTATTTCGTGAATGGCAATGATGTCGACGTGGATACGCGGAGTGGAATAATTCGGGCCATTGAACAGAGCTGGCCACACCGGAAGTTCACAGAAATGTCCGGGGAGCCTATCTTGCCGCGAAAAGTTTAGGCTATCCTGACCAAAGTGATGCTTCATGCGAGATGTTCTATCGTGCGGCTAAGACCTCCGAGTTCCAAGGCGTGGGTTCAACTAGATGGAAGTGTGGGCTTGTCTTGCCACTTTGCGGTTTCAACGAACCCGATGAAATTTCTCAATGCAGCAGAAACGCGGCTTGCCGTGACGAGCCGTCGCGGCAAACCGTATAAATCGGTAAATAAATGAAAGTCTACTTACATTAAATGTACCTTGTTAAAAATGACATTTCGAACGCCGTTACGAAGATACGAAGTACAATTATTGAGAGGATAACAAGATTGTTAGTGCAATTTTTGGGTGAGGGTAAGCATCTTCGATTACCGTTTGAACATTCGCCTTGTTATGAAAATCAGCTGATAATTAATTAATTAATCGCGTTATGGGAAACGACCAGTTCCCTGAACTTTCGGCTTCGGTCGCTCCTTTAGAAAATAACCAATCGGCAGACGGTAGGAAGCGGTGCAAGAAAGGTGTGCGTCCGTGTGTGGGTTCGCCGAACCTTCATTTCTTTCCCCCATGGGCGCACTATTTCAATGGAGCACAAATAGAATACTCTCTCGATCTAGCGTCATGCGCCGACGAATAAAGCGCGCTGAAAACCTTGGTCATTGGCTTTGCGATTTTTTTCAGGCAGCCCCCGACAAAATGCAAAACTCCCTTCGCAATCTCATTATTCATCTAATTCGGTTAATGAGCAACAATATAGATAACAAGATACGCTACCAGTTACAAAATATCTAACGTCACTATATTTATCACAAATATGATATATATAACTGTACAGGAAAAATCAACGACGTCGACACGCGAAAACAGGGTAACCTCTTAATAATCGCCAACAATGAATACATATACCGAATCAAATGTACCTATAACAAATTTCATTGTGCATGAAATCTAGAGACTAGACTGTGTCTCGAGGCCGTCACGGCGCACAATCGTGTAATTTTAATTGTATTCCGACTCGAAGAGCTCGTCTGCTGAATGCATTAGGTTCAGTTTATTCTCGTCGGGAGTGTTCGCGCGACTTAATATGTCGATGCGACTCAAGACATTCCAGCCGTCTGGCATTGCTAACTCTTCCCGAGAAATCTGGTGGATGTGAATGGCGGGGAAGGAGTCGAGGCTGGAAATAGGAAGGAAGGCAGGACGTTTCCAGCGGTAATTCCCCCGATACCGGTCGGAAACAGATGAGTTTCGTCAGTGGATCTCAATTCAACAAGCCGCGGAACGCGCAGTAGTACAACATTCTGAAAAGCTCGCCAACTTTTGCGGGAATTCATTTACGTGCATACATCGAATCGCTCCGATGTCACTTTGTATTCCGGAGAGGAATTGGTATTTGCTTGGCGGGAAATCGGTGGAAGCAGTCGTTAAGTGTGTTTGAACGCTTCGAGTAGTAAGGGTCAATATTGGTCAGCCGTGTCAACTTTCACTTCGTCGCGTCCGACCGACAGCGGTTTGGCGGGAATTTTTAATTACCTTCGGATTAACGCGTGCACGGACAATCCTTATCGGTTCCTTGACGATTGCGGTCGTTGAAATGAAAGCTTTTTCATAACAATCAACGCCGTCGGTTCAGCGCCGAGTGATAATGCGGTTCGCCGTACATAAGGTGTCCGTCAATATTTGCTGGCAACAACTTATCGCGTAACGTGCCAACATCGTCCGAGCATTCTCATCTGATTATCAGGAGATACATTCGCGGGAAAATATGGTAAATACACTGCGGAATATCTCTCGGCGTATGTATATATATATACTATATATCTCACTGCGGCTGCTGATCGCAGCCAGAGGAGACTCTTTTTATTCGATCGCGACTAAAGTTCCGAGAACTTTCAACCCGGTATATCGAGTATCCGGCGATGCTCCGGGGACGATGTCGGGCTCCGTCATATCATACACCTAATACACTTTGAATTTTTAAGCGCGACCACATGAGCCAACCGGCGCAATCGTGACGCGTTCAAACTGCCACATATAAAGTCCGCAGGTGTACGTATACGTATACCCCCGATATACTCGTAATACTCGTAATACGTATAAAGTTGCTATCCGAGAGGCTGCAAATTCTTTTCAACTTCCCTTCAAGGAGGCTCATTTGAATTTATCACGGTCGTTGGTCGAGTAACTTGGAGCGGTCGCGAAACCTAAAGGGTCTCTTGCGCAAACCGGCGCACGTTCGCTCTTATATATATTCGTGAAACTGCAATCTACGCTCTCGTCGCTTTTCGGCGATCGAAATCTTCCTCACTCTCAGCATAATGAGAATCCCTCGACTGAGTCGCGTATTGCGAATATGAATGTGCGCCTCTCGATCGCCATGCTAATTCCTGCTTTAAAGTATAACGCGTACGGTCCCCATCTCATAATCTCATTGATGTTTCAGTTCGTATCAGTAATACCTCTGCTATCGCGATTAAAGAGTAAGTTATCTGACTGCTGAGACCGTGAATATCAGGTTTAACGTCGCTGACTTTCGTTAAAAAAATATTTAATCCTCATTTGGAATTACGTACACCGGGCGCCTGTGCAACGCTAGCTGCACGTTTCCGAGACAAGATGCGAGTATTTCGTTATTGGAGCTCCCTTTTCGAAATACGCTTTGACATTGGAAAATATGCAGATTCTACACGATGTAAAGTTTATGCGTTACAGGGGCTATGTATCATAAAGGATTCGATGCAAATTCTAAGCACTGTGGAAGCTACTGTGTAGATTCTGCATTTAGAATGTCGAAATATCTTTGCATTACATATACATGCAGCGGGTTTGCTAAATCGCGGTAGTACCGGGAAAGAGGTAATCCTTCACGAGGAACGAAGTCAGAAATATATAACGATTATAGAGAATTTTGTTCCTGAACATAGAACATGGATGTTTCCGAGATTTAAAAAGTTATCTGGGAAGAACGTATTGTACCTTCTCGACTCGGTTATGCAAGGAAAATGTTCAGTTTAATCGGGATTTATCGTACAGTCCATAAAATTTGACGTTATTCGAACCGAACGTTATAGGTCTAGCAGATTCGTTGGAAATGCGTGTTCACAAATCAGTGGCTGAGTGAACGAACCACTATTGTCCTCGCGCCATGCGGAAACCATGGAAGTCATTAATGATTACATGACGTGTCGTGTAAAGTATACGTATCATAAATGATAACAATGTATCGAGAACAAACTACCGATATTGTGTCTAAACTCTAAACGAACCTGAGTCTTCTTACGCGACAGTTTGCATGCGTTTTCCTCCACCCTTCGTGTACCCTGATGCTATTATGAGAGGCAACGTTGTGATATAACATACTCGTATTATGTATAGCACTGCGTGTTTGCCATGCTCAAAACTCCCGTGTAGTCACGAGCGTGCGAACGGCGTAAGTTAAAATATTGCTTCTCGTTGGTCGGCGTTGCATGAATTTCTCCGCATGTCACGCCAATTTGTTTAACCGAATTTTCATTGCGACTATCTTACCAAACGATTTTCTTTAATAAACCAGACATTCCATCGTATCATTTACGGACGTCTCCGTTTTCCTCAACGGACACTGTGCAAAACTGTTAGTTCGAAGCGAGAGCGAATATTTCGTCGAAATTTACCGATATGAAACTTTTTAAACGGTATTAGTTAACAAGCAATCGTGTATCGTGTGCACTGGACCGGTTTTTCAAGTCATATCGTTCGCTTGACAGCAGAGCATAATTTGGGGAATCTATTGGATAGGCTGCGTATTCAGCTGGCGCACGTTTCGAGAGCTCGCGAGATTGGCCTGTAATTACTCGCGACCGTTGTTCGAAGTTCGAAGGTGGTCAACGACAGAGCGTATCAGAGGTTAATTATGCCGAGGCGCCCGTGGACCTGCTTGTTCGTCATCATGTAAAATCCTTTGTTACGTTCCCTGATAGCCGGTAATTAAATCCTCGCGCAACAAAGATCCGTTACATTCGTACCAGCCAACGCGCGAGTGCAATGTCTGTTCGCTGACGCTCGAAGTCCGTTTCAGTGTAGGGTGTAGGGTTGCACGGGTCGATCGAATTTTGCACGAAATTAACGCACCCCGTTTGCGTTCTTCGTCAGCAAAGGACATTCGCGAAATTTAGCCACGCTTCAAATCGATCTTCGGTGTTTCGTTGAGATACATTAATAATTGCACAGGTAGAAAAAAAATGGAATATAACGAGGTACAAAAGTACCGTAAGATCTGGGCATGGCGAAAATTTCGTTCTGACCGATTTCGATCGTGTCGAATATTCCGTAATTCGTGCTGTAACCAAGGGTGGATCAAGTTTTCTTTCGTTGCATAGAGAGACGCTCGAAACTTCGAGGGCACGGTAAATAACGGCATGCAGCCTGCTCGACGAGCACGTCGTCGTTGCTGTGAATTGACGGAAATCGTAAATTCCCGTCAATGCTCGAGCGCCGATACAGAGTCTTGTTAGTTCAATTGTCCGGCAATCGTCGTTGTTGGGCCACGCTCCTCGAACGAGGCCCTCGTAAGCGGCAATTAGTTCTCCACCTCCGGGAGAACGGCCGTTTAAGTCTGCACGGAGACATTGCTGGCGGCAATCGCTTTCGTCGACTGTGCGTGACGTATCGGTACGTCGTTAACGTCCCGAACTTCTATCTGCTCCGAACGTCTCCGACCTGCCGACTTAAACGCTGGGGAATCGTTAATTCGTAAACGTTGCCCAACTTCCGGCGTTCCTGTAACTGTAAGTCCGGACGAACACACTCGCGACAACCTTCTGTTACGATCTTGCTGATAACGGGTAGCGAACCACATTCGGATGACCTAATAATGAAGTTCACGTCACACGTTCACCGTAATGTTGGTAATCGGTACAAGTAGTGCAAATCGGACAGAACGGGTTTTAAAGGGTCAGGTTTGCTCGCATCCAATATCTGATTTCAATCAACTGCATTGTATTCGATTCCGTAATGTTAGTGTAACGTATCGAACCTCAGTGTTATATCGCCCTCTACCCAGTCAGTTTCCGGGATACAGACTCCTGTCGTATGAACTCTTCGTTACTTGGTTTCGCGATGGAAAGTCCTGAACGTATTATGCTACTCGTTCATTACGCTAAGCATCGACGCTCGCGGCGGTCGCTCGATCGATTTGTTATCCCGGCGGAGCACAGCCTGTCCGACGAGTGGCTTGTCGACGATCCGCAGCTCGTTACGGCGCGAGTCCTTATCCCGTAAAACGATGGCATCGCTGTGAGCGATAATTAATTCCTCTCGCGTCCGGTAAGAACTCATCAAAGTCACCGCGAAGACTCTCGCGTAATTACTCGCGCGAAATTCGATTTCCGACGGGACGAGTCTATCTGGGTTCAAGTTCTGACTATTCTGACAGGGACAGTGCCCCGTTTTTCCTTGCGAACTTCTGGAACCTCGATGGTCCAGTGTCGGACGCACCGGCAATCTTTTGTTAGATAGTCGACCGTGAGCCGATAGAATTTTAGCGAACGGCGTGTTGAACTCGTGCTGGCCGTGACGTGGGTGCAATTGTGCGCGAGAGATGCGTACAAAGCAGCGTACAACATCTCTCTGTCTTTCGTTGAAGCGGGTGCATTTGCGTACAGTCCTTTCCGTAATAAGTACTCTGCACGATCGTTGTGATACCTTGCGACAGTGAGTTTGATAGATTATCGTTATTATTGTTGGGTTCGTTCGAGTCGACGGTAGTCCGTCGAATGCTGTAAATTCGTCGTTTTAGAATGCTTCCCTCGAATTTCCGCGAAATTCCCGTAATCTGAGGTCGTTCCCGCATTCAACGCCCCAGTGTCTAACTAATTTATTATATTTCCGGAGCGAACCTCGCGCACAGTTCGGCTGACCGGAAAATTTCATTACATTACAGGCATTCCGCAAAATCACACGATCGTCCGTGAAAATCCATCCGAGAAATTGCGACACTCGCCGACCTGTCGAAATCTCCGGAGGCCATTGAACATGTGGCCGTCAGCGAGGCCACTTTCGCGATCAGTTTCTCGGAAGCCCCAGCTCTGGCGATCAGCACCGCTCTAAACCGCACTCTTCACAGTTCATCACATTTAACCTCAGATACAAAAACCGTCCCCTCCGATCCCAAATTATTCCATACTCAGTAATCAGAAGCACCGAACCATCCGTCCATCCACTGCATCACATAAAATCTCCAAGGACACACATACAGACGCACACGATCAATCATCATTCAGCCAACGTCATTCTCACTTAATTCCTCTCCACCATTCCCGCGAATTCCGCCAACTTTCAGCTCGAAATCTATCAGAAGCATTCGTCCAATTCGTCTCTCATTTCACGCGAATGCAGCTTTACCGTAACTCTCCTCGCAATGGAAAAAATGTGGTAGCCGGGCGACGGCATCATTAACTGCTGGCGTCGGATGCCGACGACACGTGTCGCACGGCGATCGAGGCTGGTGCGACGTAGAGGAGTAGAAGGACGAGCAGGACGTTGCCGTTGCCGTCGCCGCGCTGGTGGCTGGCGGCGTCGGATTTGGTGGGTGGATTGCGTGCCTGGTCGTTCATCACGTCGCTGGATATGGCCGCGCTGTTGGGCTCGGCCGATGGACAGCTTATTGGCGCACTCATGGTGTCGTTGCTCTGGGCGGAATCTCGGGAGCATCGGCTGGCGTGGTGGGCCAAACAGGAGGCGTAGGCGATCGCGTGGGGTATGTAGCTCTGGTCGACGCTGCCGGAGAAGAGAACGGAGGCGAGTGGACCGACTGCGAACACGGGAACGTCCTCGCCACCGTGCGTTGCCCAGCCTCGTGGCACCCCGGCCGTCTGAAAAATTAAGTCGGACGTTTGTTTGAGTCGCTTCGCTCGTTCCAGTTGTCCGAATTCTTTCAGCCACGTGGCCCGCGCGGTCGGCCAAATTTTCATCTCTCTAATGGCTATCGTAAGAGAGCGGCGGTCGGCCGTAAGGCGGGAGTCTGATATTTCTGCGGTCGCGGTCTGCATCTGCTTAGAGCGGAAATGTAAATATTTTAATATTTTAATGCAGTGGCTGGAGGGCTGCCGGAGGGTTAATCATGAATAGTAATCATTTTGTGTCTATCCCTAGCGAGCGGGAGGTATGCTGAGAGTAAGCATGAGTTTGAGGGAACGTTAGTGTACGGCAAAATAATGCATTTATGCCTCGGTATCGTGTGCATTAGGTCAAACTACGAAACACCGTGTAACCAGCAGCATAAATCCGTATATAGCCAGTGGCCATTATTACAGCGGAAATCCGAATGGAAAAAGGGGACAAAGTGTAGGTCGACCAAGCAGCGAGTGAAAACGTTGGTCGGAGGTAAGTGAAATGCGCGTGAAATGAGAACCGTCGGTGACCGCGCGTGGTGGATGAAGGGTGTGTCGTCTCGAGTGAACTACCTTCGTCGAGTGGTACGATTACTATACTCCGGCGCAGACCGCCTCTGCTGGCGAGGCTTTTCGTGACAATTCTAATCGTGCCAAGACCCTCGATGATTCCCCGCGCACGCTCGCTCCGAATATCACCGCGAACTGAGCTCCGCAATTTATGCCGCTCCAACGATATATCTTTAACCCGATACGAGAACTCGAAATTAGGGAGAATTCCGGACAAACGTTCCCCTTTTGCATAATAACAACTGCGTATCACGCGGCCCGATTCGCTCTCTGCACGACGAACGCTTATCTCGAACCTTAACTCTCCAGTACACCGATTTAAAAGCCGCGCTACGTTTTTCACCCTCTTCTACGAAAAGCAACGTAGGTCATCGCGAGACTGAACTTTCGAGTTTTCCGACTTGCAGCACACGCGCGCCAGGCTTCTTTCTGCCGAACACAATGCGCCGCGGCGCATTGAACGGTTCATAATGGCGGGAAACTAGGCGAGGCGGGTAGGAGAAAAAGGATAGGGCGGCGGCTTCTGCGGGATGAAGTTACGCCGCGCGGCCGAGTTCTCTGTTAATTATAACGTATCACCTCGGGGATATCTTTCGAGGAGGAGGAGGAGGGCGAAAAAGATTCGCCCGGCAACGGCGTAGTCCGTAGCCGACGGCACTCACCCCCGAGGCGAGTGTTTTCGGCCACCCTCCAGCCTCCAGCCCACCAGGCTTCCCTTTGATTTGTTTTCCGTCCTTTTTCGAGTCTCGCTGGGCGCGTTCCTTTCTCGCTGAAACGCCGAAAACCCTTTGCCACGTTTGCCTCGACGATCAGATGAAAGGGCTGCCGCCGGTACATCCGAGAGTGGACGAGAAGGGCGAGGGGGAGGGTGCGGTCGATGGGTGGATAGAGAGGACTGTGGAGCACGGAGGAGAGGTTTCAGAACGAGGGTTGAAAGAGGTTCTTTGCTCGAAGGAAGCAGTGCAGGCTGCCAGTCGGCGCGGCGGGGGTAGGTGCGCGCAAGAGCGAGACTGAGAGAAAACGGCGGAAGAAGCGGGAGACAAAGTCAGCGATGCCAACAACGGCGCACTGCGAGGACAAGGGAAACAAGTAGGGGAGGGGGTGGGGTGGAGTGGGGGAGAGTGTCTCTGTCGAAAGGGATGGCCATTTTTATCGGGCTTATATACCTTGAATATACGCGTAAAACTTTCATCGGGGTTCAGAGCCCGCGACCGCGGCGGTTACAGTCGGTTCTGCTGAATTGAAAGCAATGTACGGTAACCCGTCCGGTGAGGAATGTCTTCCTCGGGCGCAACGATTGGCCCCCGGCGCTCGCCTCTCGGGGCGGAACGATATCTTAGGAAATTATAGTCCATCGGGGAGCCCCTCTAAATATCCCCCGAATCCGCGGAACGTCGTGCGCCATTCGTCACGTCGCGGATATTATGTTGAGGGATCGGCAAAATAAAACGTTACTCCCGCGGGCGCAATATTTCGAACACGCCGAAGCGGACGTCGGCGGCACGGTATCGGGGATATTACGGGGCGATTATGGGGAGACGAGGCGCGCCGAATGCCACCTATGTCCACTCGGACGTCTGCAAAACTCCGCATTCCGTGGGCGCCCGGATAGAATTTCGCGCGCTTTCGAAGTCCGCAGGGTTAGAATTTGGCGAATTTGAAACGTCGCACATTCGGAAAGCTGGTCCGCTCTCTGGGGAAAGACAAAATCGACGAATGCGGATTATCGTCCGTCCAGAAAGCCACGATCCCGGAGGCCTGGTGCCCACTCGAATCAACCTATCTACCGCGTAATCAACTTGAAAGTTCACGGGCTTAGCGCGCATGCCGTGCGCTCGGAAGTTCACGATGGAATAAGTCGGCCAAAATTGGGATTTCGGCTGCCGTACGTGACACGAAACGCCCTGTAATTCTGTGCTTTTCCTACGAATTAAACGCTCGGGGAACGCCGCGTTTCACCGCCGATTTCCGGCGCCTCCTTTCCCTCGTTGCCCAAACTTCCTCCTCGCCCCGACGCCGACGCCGACGCCGACGCCGGCGAAGGGGAAGGGTGGGACGTCGGTTCGTGGAAATCGGTTGAGCGTGCTACGGAGAAATTTTCCCGCGAACCGTGCCGTCGTCGGCTTTGTGCACGTTGTTACGCTCAAATAATCGGTTTACGTAGACGGCGCGAGACGGTGCATTCGAAAGCGCAAACCTGCTTCACTCGTCCCGGCGCGGCGCGGTCGTTATCTCGGTAACTTTCACGCTGACGTAAACTTTACGTCGAATATTAGCATTGCGGACGATTCGGCGGATCGACGTTAGCCGGTCTGCGGAATTTGATCGTTCGATTAAAATACAGAATGTGCTTATTCGATTAAAGAGTTCCGTGATGTTTTAGCGAATCGATAACTTTCTCTGGCGGGACTCCCTGCTGGTGATAAGATCGTGACAATTTTCAGGACTCACAACTTCACGCATTGTTGGTGTACACTATCTATTTCCTGTTCAATTGATGAGAATTGAATATTCTGTTGCGTCTGATAACGTATGTAACGCACTTGCAGTTTACGCTCACGAATCTTATGAGTTTGTCAGCTTGCGCCGAGCTCTGCAACTTCCAAATGGCCGGTTTAATTAGCGCTCGAAAAAGTGAGTCGCGCAGCAACGTAGTCGCAGGTACTAATTTTCCGTTTGACGAGCTAATCTGGCCTCGGTTAATATCAATGAATGTAGACCTGCCTCGTGAGAGAAAGTAGGTCGATGGGTCTCACTCCGACGGGCCTTTGGAAGTTCGCATTTTCATGTTTCCAGCCACTTCCCATTCATTTCTATGAAGAAGCAATCGTTCCGAGGCGACCGAGCGCGGGTCGTGATAAAATTTCGAGCGAAACGTACAAACAGCACCGCGACTGCCATTAAAAAGAGTTGCGTTATAAAAAGACTTCATGCACGAGCGAGCGCTTCGAAAATGGGCAGATGAACGAGAAAAATAAAGTAGCGAACGGTATATTCGCTAACAGGACGGAAGAAATTAAAGTGACACTCGATAAATCACGCGCAACTGAGAGCATTTCGAAAGCTATCAAACCGGGCGGGGAGGTTTTCCTCGCGCGGGACCTGGAATTTCGAGATGAAAAGCGAAAGAGCCGGGGATATAAAGCCGGAGAAGTTTCATCAAATATTTCTCGATAGACCATGGCTCGTATCTGATGGATTTTTCGAACCTTTCCACTCCTCTCTCCTCCGACACCCTTTTTCCTCCTCTTCCCGTCGCCTCCACCGCTCTATCATATTCCGATCCAATTGGCACCGACGAACTATCGTCTCGCGCGCGAAGAAAGGTCTAAACGCACGAAACAGGGTCGACTTGTTGGCGAAATTCAAACGATACTTACCTGAATGGAATCCTTTCCGGCCTCGCGTAAAATGTTTCGCGGTTGTGTGTATCCCGGCCCGTTACTGTAGAGAAGGGTCGTGTAGGGTTGCCCATCGAGATCCGACACCTTGCTGTCCGAACCTGTTGAGAAAAAAGCACGATCGATCAAACAGGATTATCCGTCGTCCGACGAGTAGACTGACGTGTAACAGATCTGCTTTATTCAACCTCTCTGCTCGATCGTACCAAATTTCGAACTTTACCAAACGCTCAGTATTACGAATTTTCGGATGACGTTCCAAATTCGTGTCTCTCGACATACGTCATTTCCTAATACAATATTTCGGTTCAGTGATACGATACGTAAGTTGGCCAAATTCGAGATGTATCATTTCCTTTTTCTTCGGCAACCGAGAGATACGTGACGGGTATTTGCGAAAGCCATCGAAAATCGGGATTACCCGGTCCATCCTCCTTCCGATGTCGTTGAAATATTGCAAATTGGCTTGTTTCTCCGAACCCGGGGCGAGCTCGGCAAAAAGGCGCTTCGCTTTGGTCTCGCAGAAAGAAATCGTCCAGGTAGTTTGGCGTAGGGGGTAAATAATTCGCGGTTGGAATTGTTCGGGAGATAACTTGTTACGCGGCCTGCTTTAAAGGGGATCGAGCCAAGTGGTCGCAATTCCGTGGAACGTAAGTAGCGGCGCGCAGGCGGAAATTTGCGCCAAAAATGTGCGGGACGCGGCGAGGCGCGGTAAACTGTTGCGCTGGAAGTGGAAGGCATAATAATATTTCAACGTAACTGGAAGCCGTTAAACTATCGTCGGCGCACAGCGCGTCAACGCGAATTTCGCGATTATTTCCATCGAAGCATTCCGCTGCCACTTTAATTCTTCCATCTAAATCTCGCGAGCATTCGGACGTTTCGGGAGGCGATAATTAACGTCGCTCCGCGCGTTACGCGTGGCGCGCTACATTATTGCGAGAAACAATAGTGCACTTTACTTGAGCGGCCGCGTGCTTATACTGCGCGCGCGAGCAGCGCGAGAGATGGAGTTTCTGTTACAAAATCATCGCCGCCATATTATGCGGGCGATCGTGAATTATCATCGAAAACATCCGCCGTACCGAGACTGACGTTAATATCTGACGTGTTTCGACGATATGCCCCACTTTGTCGGCCGATATAATCGATCACGTTTTGACGACTCGCGCGGCTGAAGCGAATGCGTGGGTGGCAGAAACGAAGAAGACTGAGTGAATGAGCGAGGGGTGGAGGCGAAAGAGGATAAGACAGGTCGAGGAAGAAGACATAGAGGGAACGCAGAAAAGGAATGGGGCGGACTCCCAGGACATGCCCGCCGGTCGGTATGTTTTATTCAGGAGCGTTCTTTCTTCGCAGCCACCTTCAAAAGTAGACCGTCGTCGTTTCGCGCTGTCTGTCGTTTAACAATGTATAATTTAACCGTTTATTTGCCGTGCAAATGCGGTCTTCCGCTCTTAGCAGACCACCCCCGATCGGTGTTTCCCGTTAAGATTACGATGTTTCGCCGAATCGAGGCGGCTGCCCTCGCGAACAATCGGAGCCGGAGAGACCGAAACACTGGGAAGCTGGAGATCGACGTGGGAATAAATTTTTCATATGACGCGTCAGCGATCTCGTCGCCGAGGATTTCGCGCGGATTTTTCGACATCGATCGACTTCGTCGTCGGCGGCGGCAATAAAATATAATTCTGCGTTCACGTGAGATCGTAAACGAGTGAACTAAATTCTAGCCCACGTTGACAACGTTCAACTGTTCAATTCTGAGACGACTAGTGGCGGGCGAAATTTTTGAAACAAGATATTTGTCTCGTGAAGAATTAAAGGCGAGCCGGCGCGCGATACAAATACGAGAGAGCTCCTGCTCAATATTGCATCACGCGAACTCGTTACGTAGCTGCATGGCGCACGAAAGAAGGTCCTTGCCCGGGGTCTACGTCGGCCCCGGTTATGTGGTTCTCGCGTTTCACAGTCCAAGAGCCTAATTCAATTTATTCCGAAACCAAGGGACACCGCAGAATCTTAATTACGTAATTGCCTCAACTACAATCGCCGGGCCATATAGTCGATTTATCCGTGTAATTGGATTCGAGAACACGGGTTTGATAAATCGGCCGATCCCAGGCACGACAAACAAGGAAGTTACATGGCACAATGTATTGTTTGCAGATAGTTACTAAGAACGTTAATATTATTATCTAGCATCGGCGTGCCATAGGGAGGCCCTTTGGCAGAGAATAGTCTCGTACCTACTGAGAATGGAACATGTTCATTTTCTTCATTCCTGTACACGAAAGCCCTTATATTCTTAATTTCCCAAATGCAGGTACGACGTAATTTACAGTTTACGCAAGGTACGCTTACTTATTTACATTGCGCTTACATCGGCCCGGTAAACGCATTTTAACTAACGAACAACAGGAAGTCTTTAGACGTCCGGAAACGGGCGAGTATGTTTCTGTACGAATTTCCTGGACGAAGGATTATAGTTGAGCTGCAGACGTACCGTTGCAATTATGCATTGAGAATGAAAACGGTTAGGAACTGTCAAGTCAAGTCAGGCGCATAAATTGGAGCAGCGTTGCAAGCGTTTCGCGTCCGTAACGTCGTCGACGTTGACAATACCATTTCGGTCGAGACAACCAATGGACATTCCTTCATGCGAGTAGGAAGTCTCACTTTTCCGCCATCCAAACTCTCTCCTCCGTATAACGTCAACGTCTTGCAAATTGCAAAGTCTTCCACGATTAGAATTGCCTGCCTTTCTCCGCCTCCCGCCCGGACAGATCTCGTGCAAATTGAAAAGGCTAATCCCCTCACTCCGCTTCCGCGTGGGTAATTTAAAAAATGGCTAAATCTAGTCCTTCCTAATCCACTTTAGAGAAAACGGAGAGAAAGCCGGTCGCGTGTGACTCATTTGAATATGAGCGCGATGATCATAAAACCTGACATTTGAGATGTCTCAGTGTTATTCGTGTATTTGACTCTATCTCCTGTTCAATCTTACTTCAAATCATTATTTGCATACTGTACGTCAGTGCTGTCCAGGGAGCGCTCCCAGTGCTCTATAGGCCCCCCCACCAAATTAACGTTGCCCTGGAAACGGACGACGCATCATGGTCATATGATCGGCATAAACAAAAAAACGCGATGAAACATAAAGGACAGAACCATTTCTATCTAGTGGAGGTGGAAATAGCGGCGTAAGGGGCCCCTCTCGTGGACTGCACTGCTGTACGTGATATAAGATATTCTTTTACGCGGGACACGAAGTTCCGTAAGATAATGAGTCTATCCCATACCTCGGCTGTGCTCAAGGCAACCACATTAAAGCGTGCAATCGCCTTCTTCGCCGATCGAACCCGCTACCTTACCCCTTCACCCCTCCCGCAAGAAGCATAATGACTCGCGCAAGCAATTACGCGTTACATCGGCGCGTTAGCGTGAGACTGTACGGCGTAGACGTTTCTCGGCGCGTTAGCTGGCAATATTGAATCGCGGTTCAGCCCCGCGCCCCGCGCACCTCGCGGTAATGCTTTGTGTAATATAGTTGAGCCGATTATGTGGCGGTATCGTGCCATTAAATATTAATTACTGCGCTGAAATATCGTACATTAGGGAGCATTCGAGGATGGCGAAAGGCGGTCGCCCGACCTCACCGCGCGCAATTCGCGGTTGATAAACCGTGCAAAAAGCTGCACACTGCACAACCCCGGCTCTCACCACCCACTCGTATACGCCGGTCTGATTAACGCGTGCGGCCGCGCGCCCGCGCCCTAACCGTTGGTCCGCGTAATTTTTAACGCTCGTAAAGTACGGCGTCGCCCACGTAACGATTTATGCGGACTTGATAGGTGTGCGGGGTGGAAGCATTACGCATTCGCCGGGCCCGACCGGTTAACATTCTGATAAACCACTTTTTGCCACGCCAACGTTTGCGCCCTCGCCGCTGGCGGCGGCACGCCTCGCGCATTATGCGCGCAACGATGCCGGCATGCGAATTGCCGATTTCCGAACGAATCGATCGGCATCGCTCCGCGCTCAGGTCCGGTATAGGCGATATAAGCTTCATCCGCATTACCGGTAAATCTTCGTGTCGCGCGTACCTCTCTGCCACGGCCTTTATGCGTACCATGTACGCGCGCGGGCAAGAGGCGCGCATGCAGAAAAAGCTGATTACACCGTAAACTGTTTATCGCAGCGGCCGATGTTACGACTGTTTATTTCGCGCCATTTGTCGCGCGGCCGAAGATTCACCTCCGCACGGAACGAGGTGTAATCGGTACTGAGTCTGACAAAATATTCGGATAATCATGTGAGCGCGCGCGTAATGCGATTTTCCGATTCACCAGCGCGCTGGCGAGGCTGAATTTATTCAATTCGGAAACGCTGAAACGTCGGGGTGTCGAATGGTGTCGTGGACGTCAACGGATTTTAAAGTACAGATTCATTTTCTGACGACTTTGTTAGATAGAGGCCTTCGATCGCTTGGCGCGTGCAGTTCGTGGAACGTTCGTCGACAAAAACGGACGACAGTCGGGTTGGAGGGAAATTAGGAATTGTCTCTCTGTCCCACGCGTCGTGTTAAAGTGAACTTCCGAAGCGGAACGGCCTGCACTTGTAACTAGTTATAACTCGTAACGTCTGGCCTGACGTGCGGTGTCTCTGCCGGATGAGGTCGTTGCAATGTTTCTTGGCACGGCGATGATGAATAACGCGAGTTCGTGCTGCGCGATGCTCAAGACTAACAGCCTGCGCTGCCACGAGATCTCACGGACGTATCTTACATACTCTCGCGTTTATTTCGAAATTACCCTCGGAAAAATATCGCTTCGCTTCCCGCGCGTTTCCATCGTAGGCAGCCGAATGGTCGTATGCAATTTTAACTGACTTCAGACGCTGCCAGTCGTGATGATTTACAAGTTGCCGAGTATAAACGCGTTCTTATCGCCCATGCACCTAATAGGAGAAAATTTGTGTTGGCGTCGAGATCTTAATATTTATAACTTGTTAGCGTTAGTGTATTGGTGCCGATAGATTTATAAAGGTTTATAAAGTTATTTCAATGCTTTCCTGGCTGTAGCATTTCAAACATTTCGGTAATTATATCGGCGCATCAAAGTTGCTGTGTATTCCCTTAACAACTACATTTCCGTCTGCACTCTTGGAACCGCTGCGTAACGTAGACAACTTTGTTCGTTTTTTTTCTGAACGCAAAGGATTGCCCGTCTCCTGATATGCGGTTAAACGATTCAGCCAAAAAAAGAGAGGGAAGAATAAGAGAATGTTATGCCCAGATAACAGAGATGTGAAATTCCGTTGGAAAAATGAAAAAGGCGGACTTGCAGAAAATGCTGATAACTTCGCGACCGCTCAACTTTATCGCTGCTCGCTGAGCAGGGTCGAATAAATTACAGCCTTTAGAAATCATTCCCTCCGGATTTCCGAGTAAATGCGAAACATCCGGCGCGGAAGCTGGCACACGACAGGTATCAGGAGAAAGTACTTGAGAGCTTCTCGTCACCGTGTCCAGCGATTGCGCGGTACAATTAACTAGAGGTTTTTCGCTCGCAGAACGAGATATATTTCTGGTACCTGACTTAAAGCACGTCCGCAAATGAAATAACAAATGCACCTTGTCATGCCTATGGATGATGTACTGAACTTGCTGAGATCTGTCTCCATAATTCGCGTAGAAATTGTAAACTTATTTTTGATACGCTATAGGTACGAGTTTTCGGCTATTTTCTTCAGTGGATATGACGTGAAATAGTTTCTTAAGATTAAGTTAATAATAAAGCTGGAACGTTGAACTGATTCCAACTGGAAATTCTGAGTTTCAGAGTTTCTGCTAACGTTCCGACCCAGTGAGGAAATATCCGCCATATCCGGCACAGATGGCATAAACAGAACGGATATCCCATGTAACATCCATATCTCGTGTAACATACACGTTTCACGCGAAATCGTCCAATGCACTCGGTTCCACAGTTTGCTTATAGAAAATCAAATCACAGCCGCGCCATCGGTACTATAGTTCAATAGTAGGCGTAAATGATACCCTTTATGGCGTAGATTTTCTATCATGCTGAAGAGACATAAAATCCTATTGTTTCGATTGTACATCATTTCTGGAATTGACAATGCCAGAATGGTGTATCGCTGGGAACATGTATCGTAGAACGGACAGTTCTGCGCATCTGTACTCCGCAAAACATTGACAGAGTGCAATCGAAAATCTTTAATCGAAGCTCCGGTCAATCAGCTCTCGAGATCAAACATTCGATGGTACCCTTTCCTAGCTTAGCGAACTCGCGTGATCGCAGAACAAAGCCGAAGGTGTCCCGCGTATTTCAAATTTGTGCCGATGTCTGGTTGGTTCGGCATTTTTAATTGAAATGTTAGCGATAACGAGAATGAACATGATAGAAACGGGGGAAGAGAGAGACAGAGAGAGAGAGAGAGTGAGAGAGGGACATAAAAAGGATTAATAGAAATTTCATGGGAGTCAGCACACGTCACGGCAAGAATATCCGATCCGCGAACGATAATTTACGACGTTGGAAAGTACTCACCGTGCCGTGCGATAAAATAGATTTCGCGGATCTAGTTCGCGGCGCTGTCAAGCCGGTATCTGGAATCTTTAATTGAAATCGCGAGTAGTACGAAAAAAGAGTGGTACGAAATTAGCCCAGCCGTCCTGGCACGGGATCCCGGAGGTCGGCAAGTCACTCGAGCTAATCCGGTATCTTCGCGATCGACGATTCCTCATAATTCCCCCCCGCAAGACTCACGAAATTCGTCTCGCACACCCCCGACCCCTTCGGTCGCCCCTTTGGCCGCGGCCCGATTCGAAGCACGGTTGGCGAGCTGGCGCGCTATAAAATTCCGGCATTCACTGTCTAATTTAACTTCTCGGTCGGAACGAATGCGCTTCCGTGAGCCGTTACCGTCGCGCAACTTTCCAGCCCTCCCGATGTGCCTTCGTGATCTTATATATTTCTCGGTTAATGGGCTCGCCGGAGCATGCAACTCGCGCGACGCTCGCGAAGGAGTAAGAGGGAGAGCGTGGGCAGGCGAAGGAGTGCGGTAGAAGAGCGGACGAAGAATGAGACGGGGCCAGCGCTCGAGCGGACTGAATCGGCGAGCACGAATAGGCTCGACAGGATGTACCGAACTGATTTATAAACGAATCCACCCCCTCCGGGCGACGCGATAGGCACCGTGCCTGAACTTAAACGCCCCACGGTATGTACTTTGCAGGCATTCCGAGAACCTCGCCGCACGGACTTCCCTACCGGACTTTCTCTCACCCTTGAGTCACGAGCATCGAAACTACCCACCAAGCATTAATACGCTCGCGCATTGTCGTGCGGGGGGTGGGAGAGGCGAACGCTTGAATTTATGGGCTAGCGAGTGTGTCGCCGTACGTCACGGACCAAGTGTGCGTCTGAATTTTTTAATACCCACGACGATGAGGTTGTCGTCGGACGCTTTTTTCCGTTCGCCCCGCCGCCGCTGCAATTATAGAACATAAAGCTTCAGCCGCGGAAAGGTGGCGCTATGCTAATCTTGTCAGCGCGATACTTCGCGCGGCCGGCCGTACAGAATGTGGCGGCAATGATGTTACGATAATGTTCGACCGACGTGGTCCGAGGGATTCAAACTTTTGAACCCTCCCCGGGCAACCGGCAGACCTGCTTAATTCCTGAAATGATTTATTCGCCGTAAAAGCATCAGTTTATGAATTCTCAAGATTCTATTACCGGCAAACGGACGAATTTTTCTCCCGACGACGTCGCCTTGTTCCGGGACGAGAGCAGCCGAGCGAAATGGCAGGTGGACGCATTAAACTTTCAGTTGTAATCCTTTCTGCCGATAGAGTGTATTCCCTTCTTTTTATCATTTGCTTCCGTACCATCAAAGTGCGTCGTAAATATCGAGGAGATGAATCGCTGAGACAGTTGTCGCGGTACCTTTCGTTGGCGCGCATTCCAAATTCCGTTCTTGACCGTTTCCGTCCGCTCGCAGATTTTTGTCGAATCCAACCGTACCTTGTATAATTCAATTAACCTTAAAAAAGACGTAATTGATGGGCAGCAGAATTCGATGCGATAACGCGCTTACCGCGACGGGTTTGAACAGTCTCATACGATTACTGATGGGGAGGATGTAATTGATTCTGCATTCTCGGAATTTTTACTTATTTAAGCCGAGGTTTCCCTTTCCATAGGTGAGCACCATTTAAAAATTCGCAAACTCTCCTCTGGCCGACATTTCTGCGACAGGTCTCAATGACACAGTTACGGATACTTAACGTTTGCCCGGTGTTTATGCACCTGTATATGCATGTTCTTACTCGGTGCTGTTTTTATTTCTCTTTGACCCGACTGACTCGTTTGATCACGGTAAAATTGACATGAGCTCGAGGCACGCGTAGTTTCGGATCAATTTTAACGTATTAAGCAAGAGTGACGTAAAACGAGCAAATGTAGTTCTCCATCGGACCAGCTCTCTATCAAGCAATGGCTACTGCTGGCAATTTCTTTGGCTACTGTTTATTAAAATCTCCATTTAAATTGACATATCGCGTACAGCTCCTTGTCACGGACTCGCGTTCGTGAAAATGCGAAACGTTTCGTTATACTCAATTACGCGCTATTTTTTCGACACACATCGAATCCGTTTGAAAATGATAAACGCGAGAATGATTACCGCGTCATGTTTAACCAGCCCAACGTCGAATGGTTCACCGAGGTGGGGGGCAAAAAAAGTGCGCAAATATTGAATGCCGTTAATTACCGCGAAGTTAAATTAGTCTGCGGCGCGGGGGGTCAAATAGGTTTTTAATTAAACAAAATGATTGCCGGGCTGATTGTGGACACGGACCGAGGCGGGCTCGGAAGTTTGGCTGGTGCCGAAAGTTATAACGGACTTCGAATGGTCGGGTCCGAGAAGACTCGGCCGTGTGCTTTTCCGCTTCGGGGGAACGGAGTGGCGGCGGTGGGAGCAGGAGTCGGGAAATGTAATATTGGCAAAGTAAGCGCTTCTGACGAGAAGGCAACTCTTAATCCAACGAGACTCGTGGGAGATGTAATTGGAAAAAGGCAAATGGCGCTCTCGTGCGGCGTGACCATTTGAAAGTGAAAAAATCAGATGGCCGAATAATAGATGGCACCGTGCTATCGAAGCATTGTACGACGCGGTGGGTGCCACGTCGGAAATTTTTCAGTCAGCAGAAGGCGTGTTCATCGATTGATCCGATTCCCTTCTCTGTCTTCCGTCACTCCGCGCAGCAATAAAAAGATGCGCTATTTAAGTGTCGCTTTAATTCAGTAATGCATATCGTACGGACAGCGTCGCTGTTTCGAGAATAGTATACGCGGTGACAGCTTCTCCATTAAACGCAATTGAATTATTACTCTCCGCGCAAGAGTTATATTGTTAGAAAAATATCGGGCGAATTCTCGCGGCTTCCTGAATAACGAATTAGCTCCGCTCGGTAACGTCACCGCCCCTTCCATTCGAGCACGTCCTTCGAGGTTGTGAGAGCGGCAAGTCGAGCGTCTGCCGAAATATCGGCGGGCCATTCTCGCAAATAGTAAATCACGCGTGTGAACTGTACCCCTATTCCGGGCTAGTGGCCCATAGCTCCGGCGACTTCGTGCGACGCCGATAGAGCGAGAGCAAGAGGGATGTTTCGTCGTGTCATAAAGCTGCCAGAACGCGCCGGCATATTTATTACCGCGGGAAAGTGGCACGCCTGGCGAACTTTCCAAAGTGGCGGGACCGAACCCAGAGCAGCGTGCGAGGAGGAAGAAAGGACAATGGCGTGTACGGATCGACTCTCCAAATGAAACGCTTGTTTGGCATATTTTAATTGAGATATTCTTGCAACGGTATAAGGCTGGCCATCAAGGGACGCTTTGACAAAGACGATACCTTTGGCTTTGACGAGTATCTGGATTTGTTCCACCTCCGTTGTTCTGAGATTAGTCTTTTTTTACGGCACTCGGTCAAGGCAGGGTGAGTATATATGGCATTTCATCTTGATAACGATGCACACAGGGAGAGTGCGCAATTTTAGCGTAATATGACGGGGGAGTGTCGCAAGAATGTTTGGCGTCGTAAAGATGTTATGGTATGTGGGCGCATTATAGTTCGGTGAGTATTAAATTGTATAGTCGATGGGAGAAGTTATCGGTTATGCAATAAAACGTTTTATGAATAATTCATTGAGCGAATTTAGAACCTTTTTTCCTCTTAACCTTGACACCGTTGCGTTTACGTACGATGATGTCTCTGCTCCTTGTTAAAATATGTATAATGAATTAGCTGTAGAGTCGTTGCTATGCAAATTATTGCATCAGTTTTTATATCAATTATCAATCTGTCGATATTGCAAATACGGGGGTATTAAGGACACATATGCATAAAACACTAGCTTTCAACAAACCTGCCGGTAATTGTAACTGTGGGCAAAAATTCCTCATACGTGCATTTACTATTAAATTCAATAAGTGCGCACGAAATATTGGACGCCCGGCAACTTCAAATAATATTATATAACGGCACACGGCTTTCAATTTATTATCATCCGGCTATGTCCGTCCGATCCTAATACCGGCAAAATTATTTCGCATTTCCGATAAAAGGATTTCTTTTTCCTTTGACATCACGTTAAACTGTTCACTGCCGTCAGCGACTGTTGAAATAGTGCCGTGCAGATGACATTTATGCAATTCAAAGGACTCGAAGAAGTCGGCGAAAGACACTGGAAGCGAAGCTTTTTGCCTGAAAAGGAACGTCGACGGGGTAGAAGATATCAATAACAGAACGCGCGGACGCTTTTCCATCGAACCGGAGCGCGGCGGTGGTAGTGCACGGAAGAATTATCATCATCCACGCGAGCCCGAATCACACCGCTCGCATACCAGGAACATTAATATCCCTCACAGCAATAATCCGCGCATCGCCGCATCCCGCGGTGCAATGCTCAGAGCAGTTACGCGCGTGCATTAACGGGCTCGAAAATCGCCGGTGCAACGGTGATATTCAAGGTTGTTTATAGTTCCACGGGCAAGAGAATGCAAGGTATTGTGTGCCGAACGCAGCGTCTTGCCCCGAGACGTCGCACTTCGAAGAGACGCTCCTCCGGCGGTTATAAAGCAGGAAGGCAGTCCTAACAATAAGAGGTGAGAGGTGAGAACCGGGACGTTTACCCCTCTCGACGAACGCATATACGGCCAGCGATCCGTGCTTTCCGCCACCTCTCCCATCCGAAACTCTCGGAGGACGCGAGCCGTTCGCTCACCCTTCTCGTCTCTTCCTCGCCTTTTCGTAGCCGCGCGCGAAGTTGCCGAGTCTGAAAGAACTTACGCTTATTCGCTGCTTCGAATTACACCGGCTACTTTTGCAGTTTCCACCGCATCAGTGCGGAACGGCTTCTCTATTTCTCCTTTCACCCCCGCCCCTGCCCCTGCCCCTGCCCCTGGCCGGTCGCCTCACTCTGCTACTCCTCGTAGTTGGCCCTTACCATTCCGCCGCTGCGAACCGCAATTCCAATTCGCCGAAAGGGCTCTCCGCTTCTCTCCCCCGTCCGCCCTCCTTCTGAGAACTCTCGCCCTACGTAGCCCTCTCGATGTTTCTCTGATTCCTCCCCCCCCCCCCCCCCCCTCCTCTACTCATCTCGCTAACCGTATTTCTCGCTCCATCTCCCTCGCAAACAATTTCCACGCTTGTCCGTTTCGGTCCCTCTTACCTCTCAATAACGTCTGCCTCGCTCGCTGTTGTTCTCTCATTTGCGCGTCTGTTTGCCCTCTCCGTTCATCCCGCCGCGCAATCCTGTCTTCGAGCTCACGTTCCTCTGGCCGTCAGTTCCTCTTCCCGTCCGTCCATTCCGCCGTCTGTCTCGTTCTGTCGTCACTCTACCCATCGCGCTCTGTCGTGCTCCCCGAGTCCTCTCTGCTCCGACCTCAAATCAGCTGTCCAGGCCATTCCATCTTGCATTTCGACCGTATCGCACGCCCCATGTAAACCGGATGAAGTGCTGTTCGAGCGAGCAGGCCGAGCGAGAATAGTTCCGGGTGTTAAGGTATCGTAATCAAATGCCGTTTCACCCGGCATTACGTTATCCCCATGCGAGGGCGACTGACGCGATAACCCTGCACACTGCACTGCTTCTTCGAACGCTAACTCGCGATAGGAGGGCGCAGGCGAGTAATGAAGTTTTCGTTTGTCGCGTTCCGTGGTACTACGGAGGGTGCCGATCGTACCTTTGCCATATTCTTATATTCGGTATAATCGTTGTTTCTTTTTGTCTTTTTTTGTTTGCAAAATAGTCATGAAAATGATAGTGTAGAAAACGTAACGTAATATGTGATCGGAGTTTAGATTATCGGAAAAAATACTAAAGATTTACAAAGTGCTAGGTTGTAAAAAATTCACTATGATATTGTAATGCCGGTGTTATCATAAGTAGATCTTACGTCTAAATGCGGAGAGTAAGAGTGTTCATTCGTTCGTCGTCGATATGACATCGGGAACTTTTGTCATCGGGCAAGTTGAACGAGTTTGGATGCTAACAGAAGTATGTATGCAAAATCGTTGGGTTACGAAGTCGTCATCACGGCATTCCACAATCCCGTTCATTACTGAGGGTCTAATAACTTTTTTCACCGATAACCATTGCGCTGCGAGCATAACGTTATTTAATCACTGCTCCAATCAAATCCGACTGTGTAAACATTTATGCGGGGCACGTCGAGTGACGGGGACAAACACGAATTGATGCTTTTAACCCCGTAGTTCCCCTGCATCAACTTCGCTACATATGACCACAACGCGAACAAACTGAGCGTTTGAAAAGCAGGTCGTTATTGTTTCAGAAATGAGCTTCAGTGTCGAGTTCCATCTTCGCCGGAAGAATATCGGGCAATGGAAAAACAATTTCTTCCGCGAAATGCGTCGTGAGGAAGCTTCCTCGTTCAGGTGCGATCGCGAGTACGGAAACGTGTGTACGTTTACGCCATTTTCATGAATCATACCGGCGCCTCTTTCTGGCTTCCTGTTATATTCGATGACGGCGACAGTAAAGGTGAGCGTCAATCGACTCGTGGATATTTAAAAGGAATCCCACAACGACGTTACACGTCTTTCCTCTCTTTCGACAGTGAATACAAGGAGAGTGGCGATTGTTTCGCGCGACGCGGAACGATCTGGCGTCGGAATGGCTTCTCGATAAAAGAACGCGTGGGCGTGGTGCTCGGTTAAAGGACGCCGCAGGAATGCCAGCGAACGGGAGGTAAATTCTATCTCCGCAGGAGAATGACCCACGATCTGTCGAGAGTGATCGACTCGCACCTCGACCGCATAAAAGGAATGAAACACGCTCGTCGACCAATGTCAGGTCGATCGTATCGGCGCGTAGCCAGTCTCGAATTCTTCTCGTCACGTATCCTTTCACAAAGAAGTCGCGAGGATAATTAATTAGTTCCGATCGCGATTTATAGACGTTGCACGCCGACAAGGTTTCTCCACGGGTCTCGATTAAAGTCTTCGTTCACTCAGCACTCTGCTGACGAGAATTCGATTCTCATTCTAAGATTAGACTAATGCAAATAGACTGATAGACAAACATGCCAATTCGATTCTCACATTAAAATTAGACCGATGAATACTGACGTTTATTTATTCAAACACATCCGTCTGTCGCCGTAGACACGGCAACCCTTCGCATCCCTTCATTGTAATGCCCGAAATCTTAGCCTAACTTTCGTTAATTGAAATAATAATCTCGTCCGCAGATAATTTCCGTTCACCCCCGGCAAAATGCAGTCTCATCTCCGACGAAATCTCCTTACGCCGCGTCTAGTTCGGGAACCAATGCCCCGCAGGGACTGTTACTCGACAGAGGTGGATTAGAAGGTGGCGATCAAACGGAAAATTGCGGCGGTCCAAGCGACGCGAAGCCGAACCAGGCTTAGATTTACGTCGCGTAATCTGGATATGTAACGTTTACTTACAGGGACGCACTCGCGCGTGCTCCTCTCGAAAGCCACTTCATTTCGGCGCCGTCAGCGGGAAGACTCGCCAGACGAGCACTGACTTTAGGGTCATTGCGGTGGGCCGGAGAGTCAGATTAAACCTACTGTCTTTAGCGAACGCTGTCGTATTTACAGCGCACGGACGACGGGTCGCACTAACGTTTTTACGCTTTTCAATCCTCCGACGGAGTGGCAAGGAGAGGGGAGGGGCGGATGAAAGAGGCGGTTTGTCCTGACAACCCGTTCGGCTTCGCTTCACAGCGCCGGAATGGCCCGACCAGCATAAACTCGGGGAAATGCATACCGTTCCTTTGCGACCGACTAATGCGATCAAACGTAATTTCAGATGCCATTACGCGTTCCTTTGACGGCGCGTAGTTCTCGCGAGGCTGAGCGGTGTCAGCTGCTACCGCTGCGGACTGCTTCGGATCAGTGAAAGAATCCGACCTGCTTGGCAATCTGTGGACAGCCTTATTACGGCTTTCATTAAGGTTTCCGTGTACGCGCGAGACGACGTGTCGCACTGGGAAGAGTACTTTGGACAACTATATTGTTTGCGAAACTGTTTTGCAGTGGACCCGGTAAGGTATGCTATCGAAATTAATAACGCGATCGTGCTTACAGCGACTAAATTTCCGACCGCTTTCATTCTGTTTGCAAGGCCGAGCGATGTGTATTCTGAATATCAAAGTTGTTTGGTATTTTATGATTTTAACCGACGAAATTCCGAGTAAATTTATCTTTCGCGTCGCGGCAAAGTAACCGGCTTGCAAACAAACTCTGTTGGCGTATTGGAGTTGGCTCGTATACCGAAATGCGCGCTGTGATCATGGGTATTTTTGCAGTTGCGGTTAATCGCGAATATAAATGGCGATTTGTGACGAGCGCTACCTTCTAATTACCGCTCGCCGCGCTATGCCGCGCGTAGTTCTGTTACTAGTTTAAATCCTTACTGACATTTGCATACCGGTATAAGAGAGAGGTATCGCACAATAAATGTCAAGTGTAAGCCGAGCTTTACTACTGGCTTAATCCCAAGCTTAAACCCTGGGGACTATGTTCCAAATATTTTCGCGGAAATGCTCAACCTTGGGGCTAATTGGAATGGACCATTGGCATCTCAGGGTATTTTCGTGAAAGTTTCGAACTTAGGCTAATTCGGTCGTGCTATGAAGATTCGCCACACATGGCGCTTAAGAGATTCCATTTCGCTTTTCGGTGGCGTATGTTGGGAAAAGACGCTCCAAATGTAACGATTATGCTTGTTCACACGTAGAGGTGGCGTGTCCTCGTTAAAGGGGAATATATTTTCCGCCTCCATTACGCGCCACCCATTCGAACAATTCTTTCGGCAGAATCTCGTTACGGTAGTAATCTTTGCTATAAAAAACGGCAGTGATTGCGAATCTGTGTAACTGTTACGTTTTAAACTAATTCGTTCCTTAAAATGCGTTCTAAAAAAGCAGCAGCAAAACACTCTCAGTATCCCCTACGTGTAATGGGTCATCATAAAAATGTTCATTGAATTTGGAGCTTAAAATGTGTCATATCCTTCGCAATACAACATCCACTTTTCATCAGCATAGATGCAAGCATTGAACTAAACAGCATCCAAAGAAACTCGACTGACCCCTATTACGTTTCTCGCGATGCTGCTCCGCTGCAACGTCGAAGGAAATGCATTCGATAATTTCGGCCGGGCAGCGCCGACAAGCGTAGCCTGAAGAAACGAGGTCCGTGCAACGATCACACCAACACGCACGTACACGTACAGGAATCGTCGATCGGCTCCACGCAGGCTCGCATAACAGTATGCGAAGAGGAATCCGAGCTATTCGGGGCGAGCTCATGCGTTATGTCGATACGCGGTTTTGGCGTCGTGGAAAACGATACGTTTGCCAAAGTGGTTAAACAATGCCCGGCCGATAAGTGTTCGACCGAGCGGACTCGAAGTCCAAGTTTCTATTAGCCCTAATCTCCTATTGCCGTTGCAATAATAGACACTCGCTCCCGCGGCGAGGTAGATTTCTATTAATCTCCGTCCCGGTTCACCTACAGGACCCGTGCGGGTACTCTTTTTGCCGGCCACTGTTTGCCGATAGCGGCAATAGGAGGAACGAGAGATAAGAGGGAGATAGAATGGCACTCTCCGCCTTAACCAGCCGTTTGTTGGATTAGCTCTAAGCCAACGGTCCGGAGGCGTAAGCGAGGAACTGTATTAGGGTTAAGGAGACGGTACACAGAGGCCATAATTTCACCTTAAGCGCATTTCGGAACGTTCGACTTCGAAGGTGAGACGTCACGATTCCTTTGACGATCACCAGCCGAACGTGCTGATAATTCAATCGCTGCTTATGAACTTGAAAGGCTAAGAATTTCGAGGTCCGTCGGTCGGAGGCCGTGGCGAATGATTCGCCGAGTGGTAATATGCGTGATAATGTTTGGAATATTTGTAGAACGATCTTTCGCCGGCGCTGTGTAGAAGATTAATAGTGCGCGCGCTGCAAATATCGCGTTCCATCGTTATAGTCCACATACACCCCCACACCCCGTTCCAATTAGCCCGTTTCAATTTTACCCCATCTCGAACTCTGCCCGCGAGCCTCTGCATTCGCTCGCACACGATATCGCAATTACTTCTGCCATCCCCCGGTTTTCCCGAAAGCCGGGCCGGCGCATAAAGAGATGAGACACATGTCTGGCCCCACGCTCATCTGCCTTTTCCGAATGCGCCGCTATGTGATGACCTCGAGGCTATTTTCACAACGGGTGCTACGGGATTCGCCGGGCTTTCGGGCCATTTTACCCGGCGCCGCCATGAAGATGCGGATTTCGGCCTGAGAAACGTTCGGAAGGCACGCTCGGAACGTCTCGTTCAGCTTCCGGCACGTGCTCGAAAAAGCTGAACCGACCGATAACGTCGCGCAAGCTTCCATCAGTCGGCCGTGAATTTGCGCCCAGCGCAGAAGGGTGAGATCGAAAAACGAAGGCGGCACCAGACGGAAAATCGCACTCGCGCGCGTTCTTCGGATCCGCGAGCTGGCATTTTATCATGTCTCACTCTTCTTTGGATAGTTCGCGCATCGACACATTGCTTTTTGTCCTCCGTTCTCCTTTGTGAGGGCTGTTGCTGTTCGCACGTTCTCGACAAGCGTAACACGTGTTTCACAATTAGCGAGTTTCTTGCGCGTATGAAATCAGCCTTACGGGCTACTCGTTACACGCATCGCGTAATACGCGGCGAAACGTTTCGTGTCGAGTACTAATTGCAATGCTCCGCGGGATGTGTGTGAGAGAGAGAGAGAGAGAGCGCGAACGCACCATCACGAAGATAAGCTCGGTGGGTGTACAGTCCATTCTTGAGTTCGCGATAATACGAGCCGCCTGCTGATTGATGATGGTGATGGCGATTGGGGAGCCGACTATGTCAATGACGATGACGACGATGACGCTACTCAACTCGTTTCGCTAATACGATGCAGGGCGTATGAGTAATCGATAATTATTAGCGCTGGATATCGCGTCGCGAGAGGAGGGATAATTGGATTAATCGCGTTTACGCACGACTTTGTGTTCATTCGCTAAGTGTTTGAAGCGGGAGCGACTAGGTGCACCGAACGGTACTTATGTACATTCAATTAATATGAGTACTGATGTAATGGGTACCTCTATGAAATTGTACTCGTCGGGCTACGGATCCGTTAATAAAATTTAACGATACTGCTACCGCGTTTAAGATAATCGATGAAATTTCGTGGCGCGCTTAGATAATGCGATTATTACTTCGACGCGGTGTCCGTATTCTATGCGAAGGCGTCATAACGAAAATATGTCAGGCAAAACATTTCAAAACAATGATTTCTGCTTTCGTCGGCACGCGGCACAGCGCGATCGCTGGCATATACGTGAACATATTCTACGCTAGAAAGAAGGGAGGTGGCTTTGAATCGCGGGAAACGCGGTCGTAGCGGCACACTTTACGACCTCATTACGGAACACCACTCATTCTCGAAAACGCCACTTTCCCCGCTGGATTGGTTCTCCGCTAATGTCGGTGACTTTTTGAGGATTAACATTTTTTTCCGCTCGGCGGTGCTGAGGGAAAAGGAAATTATTTCTAGAGAAATTTCGCGTGTACTTTTAGTACGTGCGACGCACGCAAAGCCGTTTTTATCAGAGAAACCACCGGGGCACGGTAGTCCTCGGGAAAGCAAGGCGAAATCACGCAAAGATCTTTGAAATTGCATAAAACGCGGCCCGTAATGCGACACTTTACGACCCAATTTAATAGAGACGCAATCGGCCAGCAACATTCGCGTTCCGATTGGCTTGACGGCGACGTCGACGATTCTCAGATCAATTTTTCAGAAAATTCCGAGGCTAGCCAGTGGACACCAAAGAAGTCTATACAGCTGATGTCATACCATTGTGCGTTCAACGATTAAAATTTATCACTCAAGATCACTTCTTCATCCTACTTGGTAAGAACACCGTCAATTCGCGAGACGCAAGACTCGTTGTTCAAAACATGATATCCGGTATCCGTATCAAGGTCGGCGTCACATAAACTCGCACTTTATCATGCGCGAAACAAATGAACCCGCACGCCTGATAGTTCGAAGGCGTTTAATTCCGATTGGAATCGTCGTGCCGTGAATAGCAATTAAATTCTTAACGGATATAATGCGTCAGGTTGATATTGCCGGAGCGTCGCTCGTAAGTGATCGTAATTCGCGACAGATAAATTATATCTTCCCCCGTACGTAACGGCTTTAATTGCTTCGTCTAACACATTCGCAGCAGGAGCAAAAGTAACCCGGCCTGGCTTTAATGAACGGCCGGCAATAAAAACGTTTCGAGAGCTTTATTGCCGAGTGGCAATCCTCCTCCGTTTCTTCTCCCGATATCGTCGCAAGTGCTCGACGCCCGCGAGATTGTTTTCCTTTATCAGTGCGTTATTCCTGCGTCCTCGTGGCTGCTACTTTTCGAGTCCGTAAGCCGATTAGCTCGCGACAAGATCCGCGCCGTCTGTAACGAGCTCATTAAGACCGCGTATGTCGCGCCAAAGAACACTCTTTAAATCTGTATCCCGACGTTCTTTGTAACTAGCATTTTCGCTCGTGCCCATTGTTCGGGTAGTAGTCGGTCGCGACGATACTCACAATCAGACGGCAGTCTTTTTGGTGCATCCGATGGCTGAGGCCGCTACTGACGACTCCTCTATTTATTGGATCGAACATAATAATTCGCGCTACGCCGGCGTTCCATTGGAAATTGCGGCCACGACGCTCGACCTTTCCGATAATCGCTGATACAACGATATATCTTGCGGCGGCCACCAGCGCCAAATAGCATTTCCCACTGCGAGATATAATTTACTCAGACAAAACCGAGACACGGTTTGGTCGGTACCCGCTGAATCAGCGATAACCGTTGTAGCATCGGGAAGTCGGCCCATCAAAGGGAGGCGCCCGTGATCGCCGTTGTCCGGCGGCTCCTTGCATGTAGGCTGAGACGAGTGATCGGTGTGTGTGTGTGTGTGTATGCGTGTGCGTATGCGAGTGCGAATGCCGAAAACAAAGAATGTGTGTGTGTGTGACTCTTCGCGAGGCGAGCGAGTCAGTTCTCGTTTGTCTGCCGTCTGCGAAACATCATCTGTATATTTCATCTCTAATAAATCAGTTTTCAAATTCACCAAAATCAATTGCCATCAATTATCCCACATAATTTTTGGGGGCTCGTCCGGGATATTGATAAGAGTACAGCCAGTTAATTGTGAAAGCATACGGACTGAAACAGTGGTGAAATATACGTTGCAGTTTTCGGACATACTTATTGCTGATGCATGGTGAGACTGTTGTGCGTCGTACGTGCTGATTTTGTACCACTCCGCGAAGTTGTACGCAGTGATAAGTTGGTCACGCGTAAATTCAGTTGTAAAGTTGTGAACAGAGTGCAGCCGTGACGACGACAGTCGTAGAAGAATCAGTTTAAAGTTACGAAAAGTTGTTAAGATGTCAACCGAAAACGTTGCGCCTACCGATACCGACGGTGCCACTGGTGGAGATGATGGGATCGATCTTGATGCCACGATCGTTGAGGCACGGCAGTACATTCCAAAGAAGGGGGTGACTACACGATCGTCTGGGACGGAACAGACCGAAAGTAAGAAGAAGACAACTCGTACGTCGCGTGCAAACGCTGAGATACGCACGGACGTGAAATCAAGCGCAAGCTCAGGGAAGCTGTCCAAAGAAGATGTCGCGTCAATGAAAATGACGGAATTGCGTGCACAGTTGAAGCAATTGCGGCTACCGACGTCAGGTAAAAAAGTCGATTTAAAGTGTCGGCTGCAAGGGCATCTTGATAGTGTCGAACGCGAAGAAGACGATTGTGACGATACCGAAGAAGAAGATGATGAAACAGATTTAGAAGACGAAGAAACTGATGTCGAAGGAAGTGAAACGGAAGAAGAAACGGACGATGAAAGAAGCGTCGCTATGACGAGCAGGCGAGTGTCGACGAACAGAAGTAAGCGACGCAGCAGTCGTTCGGATTCGGGTAACCATGTCGCTGGTGCGACGATGTTTTCGATCAGAGATGTTGAAGACAGCATGTCGACCTTTTCTGGTGACGACAAATTGTCCATCAGGAAGTGGGTGTCTGACTTCGAGGATGTTGCAGAGTTACTCGGATGGAATGATCTGCAGAAGCTTATCTACGCAAAGCGAATGATGCGAGGTTCGGCTAAGAAGTTTTTGCAGTACGAGCGAGGTGTCACGTCGTGGAGAGTTCTGGAACGCAAGCTTCGACGTGAATTTAAGGTGCAAACAAATAATACGCTTGTCCATGAGCAGCTCGCTAAGCGCAAGCGGAGGCCCGACGAAACTGGTCGTCAGTACATATATGCGATGCAGGAAATTGCCAGCGAAGGACGCTTGGAAGAAGAGGATCTAATGGAGCATATCATAAATGGCATTCCCGGTGACGAAGGAAAGAAAACCATCCTGTATGGAGCTTCGACCCTGCGCGAATTGAAGCTGAAGCTCGCGACCTACGATCGAATGATGGAAAAGATGGACAGATCGAAGCCTAAGCGACCGGAAGACGGAAGCGGAGGAACCAGGAAGTGGCAGCCACGAAGAGCTCCAGCGGGCAAGAAGACCTGCTTCAGATGCGGATCGTCCGAACATCTGATAACCGAGTGTGCCGCTAAGCAGAAAGGTGTAAAATGCTTTAAGTGTAGTGAATTCGGACACGTTGCTACCGATTGCCCGTCGAAGGCGGCAAAGCCTAAGGACGCCTGCAGTACATCTGCACCGACGAGCGCGAAGCAGTGTAAGGACGTACAAGTAGCGGCCCATAAGTTGACAGCGCTCATCGACACAGGTAGTGATCTGAGCTTGATGCGAGCGGAACAGTATGTAAAGATAGGTTCACCGCGCTTAGATAATCAAATTATAAATTTCGGAGGGATCGGTTCTGATAATAATAGCACGTTGGGAGGACTTGTCACGGAAGTTACGATCGACGGCAGTTCGTACCCGATCAAATTTCATATAGTGTCGGACAGGTTAATGACGTATAATGTATTGATAGGTATGGATTTCTTAAACGGCATTGATCTTCGCATTAAAGACGGGGAAGTTTCGATTAAGAAGGTCGAGCAAGTTGAAAATAAACCCGCCGTCCCGGAAGTCTTTAATATAAACGTCAGCAGTGATGACGTAGATCTCACGCATGTTGTTAACGTTGAGCATAAAAACACGATAGCTAGTTTAATAGAAAATTACACACCTGTTAAGACGCAAGACGTAGGTGTTAAGATGAAATTGATTCTGAAAGATGAGATTCCCGTATATCAGAGAGCTCGAAGGCTTTCTCCGCAGGACCGAAGTGAGGTGGATACGCAAATTCAAACTTGGCTAAAAGACGGTATAGTTCAACTATCGAATTCTGATTATGCAAGCCCGGTAGTCTTGGTAGCAAAGAAAAACGGTGCATCTAGGCTGTGTGTAGATTATCGACAACTTAATAAGAAAATTTTGAAAGACCGTTATCCGCTTCCCCTCATAGAGGATCAACTGGATTCGTTGCAAGGCGCGACAATTTTCAGTACATTGGATCTCAGAAACGGGTTTTTCCATGTTGAGATAGAAGAAAGTAGCCGGAAATATACTGCATTCATAGTTCCGAATGGGCATTATGAATTTCGTCGAGTTCCATTTGGGTTGTGTAATTCGCCGGCAGTATTTCAAAAATTTATTAATACAGTGTTTAGAGATCTAATCGCAAACGGTATTGTCTTGATTTACATGGACGATTTAATTTTACCTTCTCCCGATTGTGAGATCGGGTTAAAAAATTTGTACACGGTGCTGAACAGAGCAAGTGAATTCGGACTTTGCATAAACTGGGGAAAATGTCAATTTTTGCAGACCCGCATAGAGTACCTGGGGCATATTGTGGAAAATGGAAGCATTCAACCCTCGACGCTGAAAACAAATGCCGTAATGAAATTTAGGAAGCCGGAAAACGCTAAAGATGTCCGGAGCTTTTTAGGACTGACAGGATATTTTAGAAAATTTGTACGGCAGTATTCGATGATCGCCCGACCGCTATCAAATCTCTTAAAAGCAGACGTTAAATTTAATTTTGGTTATGAGGAAGAGCGAGCCTTCGAATCTCTCAAGCTAATGTTGAGTAGTAAGCCGGTTCTGAAGTTGTATAAAATAGGTGCAGAAACCGAGTTGCACACCGACGCGTCGAAGTTCGGTTTTGGTTCGATATTGTTGCAAAGGGATCCCACAGATAATGCCTTTCATCCGATCTACTACGCGAGCGGCAAAACGACACCAGCCGAGGAGAAATATTCGAGCTATGAGCTCGAGGTTCTCGCGATTATAAAATCTTTAAAGAAGTTTCGCGTATATCTGTTGGGGATCGATTTCAAGATTGTAACCGATTGTAGAGCCTTTACGTTAACAATGAGCAAAAGGGACCTTTGCGTGCGCGTAGCCAGATGGGCTCTCCTTTTAGAGGAATTTCGATATGTCATCGAGCATAGGCCGGGTAAAAGTATGACACACGTAGATACGCTAAGCCGATACCCGCAGCCGACTGCGATGTTAATTAATCAATGCGAGAGCGGACTAATTGCGCAGTTAAAGAAAGCGCAGAGCCAAGACGACGAGATACGCGATATATTCGATAAGGCGAGTCGCGGCGAAGCGACCGGGTACACCGTTAGAATGGGTTTGCTGTACAAAGAGGTGGAAGGTGATTATTTAGTTATGGTGCCTCGGCAGATGCAAATGCAGATAGTACGACAAGCGCACGATCGCGGACATTTCGGGATCAATAAGACTGAGGCCCTGGTCAAAAGAGATTTTTGGTTCAAAGGAATGAGGGCGAAAGTGGAGAAAATTGTACGGAGCTGTATAGATTGTATTTTAGCTGAGCGTAAGACGGGTAAACAAGAAGGACTATTACATGCAATAGATAAGGGGGAGGTACCGCTAGATACTTTCCACGTTGATCACCTCGGGCCAATCTCTTCTACGAAAAAGCGTTATCGACACATATTCGTCGTGATAGATTCATTTTCGAAATTTACTTGGCTCTACGCGACCCGATCCACGGACACTGCAGAGGTGTTAGATTGTTTGAAAAAGCAGGCCGTTATATTTGGTAATCCGCGGCGAATTATATCCGACCGCGGTACGGCGTTCACGTCGCACGCGTTCAGAGATTACTGTAAGGATGAGAATATCCAGCATTCGTTAATTGCGACCGGTGTTCCACGTGGGAACGGACAGGTAGAGCGTGTCAATCGTACGTTGATACCCTTATTAACTAAATTAGCCGCGCCCAAGTCGGAAGATTGGTACAAATACTTAAATATAGCGCAAAAATACCTAAATGCAACGCCGAGCCGCAGCACTCAGACAACGCCGTTCAAGTTGTTATTCGGAATTCATATGCGAGTGAAAGAAGACCCCCAGATTCGCCAGATGATCGAGGATGAGTGGCGGGTCATGTTTGAAGAAAATCGAGACGAAATTCGGCGGCGAGCGAAAGAAGCGATATTAAAGGTTCAATCAGACAATCGGCGCGCGTACAATAAGAAACGTAAAGCTGCTATTAATTATACCGAGGGCGATGCAGTAGCGATTAAAAGAACTCAAATAGGAACAGGTGGTAAATTGGGTGCGAAGTTCCTAGGACCGTATAATGTGACAAAGGTTTTGCGAAACGACCGGTACCTAGTGCATAAGACTGGCGAACACGAGGGCCCTCAGCAGACTTCAGTATCTGCTGACCACATGAAGCCATGGACCGATTTCCGCGAAGATTTAACGACAGATGAGGAAAACGAGTCATCTGAGGGCAGATGATAACGCAGGATGGCCGAGTGTAGCATCGGGAAGTCGGCCCATCAAAGGGAGGCGCCCGTGATCGCCGTTGTCCGGCGGCTCCTTGCATGTAGGCTGAGACGAGTGATCGGTGTGTGTGTGTGTGTGTATGCGTGTGCGTATGCGAGTGCGAATGCCGAAAACAAAGAATGTGTGTGTGTGTGACTCTTCGCGAGGCGAGCGAGTCAGTTCTCGTTTGTCTGCCGTCTGCGAAACATCATCTGTATATTTCATCTCTAATAAATCAGTTTTCAAATTCACCAAAATCAATTGCCATCAATTATCCCACACCGTTTCCGTTGATAATAATTTTCTGCCAATTGTAGTGCGCGCGCTCGGAACTCTTCGCCGTTCTCGACTCGAGAATTGTGGTCCTCCTCGCTCGAGAACGTTTCTCACGTCTTCGTGGGCGTTGGTACGCGCAGATAGAGACGATCGCGATGATTGCCAAACCGCGGCCACTCGCAGAGCGACGATTGGCAGGCTTGATTGAATGACTTAATCAGCGTGAGGCAATTAACACTCGATCGTCGAATGTTTCCTGTGCGTCTCTGCTCATCATCTGGCGGGAACATACAGAGTGCTTCTGAAATAGGTCGTGAAACTTTCAGAAGAGTCGGATACATTGAGCAGAACACACTGTAGAAGTAGTCTGTTAACCTATTTTACAATTACACCCGGTATTGGACTAGTAGAAGGCAATAATCAACGACGTTTTTAACGATTACGACGACACTGCAATCGTTGCTTCCTACGCTTCCATAACGTTCGCGTTAATGCGTACCCTTACGATTAACGAAAATCTTGTCTCGAACCTTTCGCGTTCTGCTATCAGCCAGTAACGCGCGAAATGCAGTCGAAAACGTGCCGCCGGGAATCGTTGCCAATGTAAAGAGGAATTTCGTGTTTGCATGGGAAACACCCGCGAAGCATTCATTAAAATGAACGCCTGTACGCGATCCGTAGGATCGAAAATTTGACCGAGACGATGCGGAACGTGAGGAACGCCGGATTACGACGTTCCGCTGGGCAGCGTGTATGCACAAATTTTCGACGCCCGCTATACGATATCGTGCCGTGGCCCGAGCAAACAGCACCGAGCTTTACAGCAATTTTAGATCCGGCCCCTCAACATTGTCCGGATATCCGGCCGTTCGGTCATCGATGCACCTGTTTCCGGGCGTAATAAGGGACGAGGGAGTTGCTAAAATTGCAACTACCTTCTTCCCCCTTGCCTCGTTTTCGGAAATCGCTGACGGGTCGACGCTACCTCGCCGCGCTCCTCCTAAGTGTATTTCCGGAACGCGGTTCAATTTGCCCCGCACAAAGTTCGGCCAGCGCACTTAGGTACTTGTTAAACCTGGAGGCGAGACGCTCTGCAACTTCCCAGGTGCAATTTTCTGCGGAACTACCGTTAATTCGCCGGAAATTGGGGATGCAGCGCCGAGTGCTCCTTATTAAGATCGTTTTTCGGCCCGGCCGATTTAATTCGAGAATGGGATTGTCGAAGGAAACTTGAAGCGGACACCTTTCGTGGAACTTAAACTTTATTATTATTAATAATGATTTATTTAGTATAAGACAATGTCTGAGAATAGTAGATGAGAAACAGTCGAGATGGTTACAAGCTGCATTTGCGTTCAACAAGATGCGATTGATGCCACTGTTATAACCATACAGAGTGCGTCCGATGTGACTCGGGTACAAAAATCGAACGTTGTCTAGAGCCAGGTCCAGGCACCTAACTGTTCATCAAGCATTCCTCCGCCTACAGATGGAGTTCGACTAAGATATCGAACGCGGTGCCTGCCTATTTGCATTCGATAAACATCCGACGGTCTCCTTTGAGAACGTCGACAAATTGACAATTGACCCGTATCGCAGAAATTCCCTAAGATGACGGGCAAAGGTGGTCAGCGACGGGCGGTCGATGGAACCTTGAGACATTGAGCGAAGATTCGTTAAAAACGGTGGCCACCTCGTGAAGCGCATCCCGGTTAATCGGCGATAACGTCGATATCTCACGCCCGTAGGACGTTATCTCGCGATGCCGGGGTCGACGTCGACGTCGACGTCGACGCTGCAATTTCTCTCCCGCACACAGGCAGCGCGCGTCAGTTTCGCGGCTAGCAGCAATTTATATCGCCGTCGACGAAGATCAATTACGTCGAATCCCCCGCTGACGAGAGAGCCGCCCCTTACTCGCGGGACCGTGAGGACGTCGATGAGACCGATCTAATTCTTCTACCGTGGAAATCTCGCGCACGGAATGAGAGTCTCGCGGAAGTTCGAGCCGGTCCGTGCGAGCGCTCGAACGATGGGGAGTTGTTGGAAATTCGGAGATGGCAGGCAACACGATACCGAGTGGGGTGGGACGGGCCACGCCACGTTAATGCGAATCACGTTATAATGATAGGTCCATCGAAAAGCACGGGTGAAACTTGATATGAGCATTTTCCATTAGACTGATTGGGATCACGTGCTGCGAATCGAGCGTGTTCCGCCCCGCCGAATGCATGATGGCGATTGTGTAATAGCAACGACGCTTCAAGAACATGGCCCTTAATACGACGCGGGCTCAATTCGGTAAGTGTCGCGTGATGCTTGATGTGAAGCGTGCGCTCGACGGAAGACGCTTCTGTCGAATGTAACAGCTAAGACTTCTCGGCTCGATGGAGCGGAATCGAGATAAGTGATTAATATGTGTACGCCTTCTCACCGACCCACGCTGCGACGGAACTTTCTTGTCCTCGGAATAAGTTCAACTGTTCGAGAAAGAAGTTCGCGGCGAATAAAACTCTTCCTCACCCGAAAACTGCCGCGGATCTCCGCGGACGTTACAATGGAGGTGAAATACTGCGAATGGAACTCTCGGCGAAAATGGGAGAGGGCAACAATGTACCGGAAGTAGAAGAATTACATAACAATGCGGAGAGGTGAGAAGTGGGTGGAAGCGGGGGGAGTTTCTGTTCGCGGCATTACCCCGTACATTTAAATAAGATAAGACATTTGAATGTGCGTAAAAGAAAAAAAAAAGAAAATATTATGAGAAACTCGGTACCGGCGGCGTCGTCCGACGTCTTGCTTCAATCGTATCTGCATAAAATCGTCATGGCGAGAAGATCGCTCTCATCGATCACGCGAAAACGATTTCGAGGAAATGAACGGGGAAAAGTAGCAAGAAAGAAGGTAAGTGGGACGTGGGGCGGGGAGAGGGCCGGTTGCGATAGATCTGAGATACGAGTGGCAGAATTTGCGGTTGTGTCGTCCCTTTCTTCGGCGTTTCGGACCCGCTGCGGGCGTAACTTTTAATATCCGTACTTTCCGTGCATTACAGCCGGCGCAAAGCCGGTTTCGCCGGCGCGGTAATATAACCAGACGCGGCTTATAGAGCTATGCGCATACATACGTGCATGCGCTGCATGGCCCAGAGCGGGATCATGGAAATCTAATACGTTCAAGCTAACCCTGGGACGTAAAAGGCTTGTCTCTCTTCCTTTAGCGACGCCCCGAATTAATCGATTCGCATCGAGTCGCGCGATCGCATTCGAGCAAACTGCCGGATCGGCTAAACGTTGCCGCATCAAACTTTACGTCGAGCGGCTGCGTCGGGAACTGTAGGCACTGACTTTGTAATCCTAAAAAATGTACGCGACGTCAGGGATGACGAATGGTAATTATTAAGCGGGCCAGAGCGGCTTTCGCGGGCAAATGTTTGATATCGTCATAAATTTCAGAATATCTACGTCAATCGAGCGCCGCGGTCGTAATTCAGTGCATTCGCAAGTAAGTGCATAAACCTGTATATCAATCTACGCATTAGTAAATCTGTCCCCCGCCCGCGCACTCTAACGCAAACGGTCACGCCAGGAATACTAACCGAGACTCTGGCGGGGTCATTATTCATTTTCATGCTGAATACTTCCTCCCGGCATGTTTTAGCGCTCCTTAGATATTCTGTCCAGACCTCGCGAGACATATTTGCGGAGTACTCGTCGTCTCGGGAAGGCGAAACGAATTCTCGACGAGCACGCACACACAGAGACCGGCACCCTCGTCTGCTCGGTAATGCAATTAAAATGCAGTCGCGCGGCTTTGTTAACGATATTGTTTGGCCGAAAGGAAAACGGATGCGAAAGAGAGAGCGAGAGAGAGAGAGAGAGAGAGAGAGACAGAAACCGCTGGTAACAACGCGAGTCAGCGGGGTTCGCCATAACGCAAATTCGCGATTTCGCCGACAAGCCGAGTGTGTCTGCGGTGACGGAGCTCAATTGGATCGCTACTTCCTATCTGGAGGCGCGACCGCACGCAGGTCGCGATCGCGACCCAGCGAACGGCACACGAGCGGCTGGCGCGGGTCGACGAGCACAAAGCAAGAAATACCGTTCCAGGAAGTGCAATAAAGGCGAGCGGAAAAAAGAAGCGGCCGGTCCGTGACTTATTTCCCCTGTCGCCTCTCTTTTTCCAGGCGTCGTCGTCGCCTAGCCTAGTCGGCGACGCTTTTTCTCCCCCCACCCCTCGACCCGTCTCGCCGCCGCCGCCGCGACGCCCACCTTTATCCGGGTGAGCGCCATATCGAATGCTGACGCGAAAGCGATAGTCCTTTTACCGCCGTTTACCATCGTTATAACGCACGTGCAAATGGAGAAACTCTCTGCATATTCATGCGGTCGCGCGGCCGTGTACGCTGGCGGGACAAACTGCGGGGGTGGCCACCGTGGCGGGAGGCGGGCGAGGAATAAGTGTGGGCGGGAGAGGAGGATAGGGAAAGGTATAAAAACGCGGCAGGATTTATCAGATCCTTTTCGCAGCTCGTATTTCACGCCAAGCCCCCTCCGCCGCCGATGTGATTTAACGCTCGCCGCTTTATATCCACTGCCTTTATTATCGATGACGCTCACGGCTCACGTGACCCCGTTTCGCTTTTCGGCACCGACCGCGGACCGCCTCGGCGCGGCGCTCTGCGCCCACCAAGGCCGCGGCTAAATATCGATGCTTCGCTTCGGCACGTCGATGCTTTCCCTATGTTCCTCCTCCCTTGTTCCCGCGCTTTTTACCTCCCCGCCATTCCGGCCGGCTCCATTTTTTGCCGTCCGCCGAATCCGTCGCGATCCGTCGGCGTCTCTTTCGCCACCGAGCCGGTATATTTCTTTTTTCAATTAGCCATGCAAACGATCGACGCGGCCCATCTAACGAACCAAAAATAGAGCGCGATCGATCGCTCGAAAAACCGTGGGGGCGAGGGACGCGATTAATCGGCCGTCTCTCGCCCCCGCCGGGAGACGCATTTATTAACGACAATCAGGAGGGAACGAAATTAGGATGATTGCCTCCCATCCCCCCCATCGCCGGCGAAATTAAGCCATCCCGATTTCGGGCTTGTGTTTTTCACGCGCCCGCAAGGCCGGCGCCCTCTTCCGAATATCACTCGGTTCACGTTTTGCGCGCTCCCTCCATCTGATTTTCGAATTCGCGAGTTTTATATGTTGTACGACGTGCGATATTATTTGTCCAATGAGCGCGACTCATCGACAGGGGCCCCGCTAATGTGTGATTAAATATGGCTGCCGATACGTTTACTTATGATACGATACTTTACATATGAAGCCGACGTTCGTAATTTCGTTCATTTCGTTCCTTCGTAAATTGCATCAAGGTATCCTTGCGCATCACGAAATATGCGAATTCTGTCGGGCGGGCCGCGCGAATTTATTTGTCACGGCGACGATATTTATTGCGTCCGTCGTCTGTTGGTACGTATAAAAGAGCTCGTAATTTGGTCCTTCGAATTTTATCACGAATTACGTCGAGGTATCGTTAGATGATATACGACGAAATGTGCGGTCTCTGTCACGTTGAACGTAAATCTGCATATCGTATCGCGGACATATTTATTTCCAGCGTTTGTTGTGCCCGCTGCGATGCACCGTGGTATCCGCACATGTACACGTGTCTCATACTTTAAAATGCACCCGTCTCATCTTTTTCAGGCAAGTGGGCTCCCGAATTTCGTCTACAACCGACAAATTGTTTTAACGCGGCAAACGCGGAGCGATTGAAGATGAAAGAAAATTTTAGCGCGAGTCAGACACGCACGGCGTGTCATTCGTAAACAAGTTTTAATTTCACTAATCTCACGGGTTTTCAGGCTTAATGTTTAAACTTCGCGCAGCAGATATGTCAGAGCAGCGCGCGCCGCTTAATAGCGTTACAAGATTATTCAGTTACCCTGTACGGGGTAACTTGATTTTCCTCAAAGTTACGCTTCATTTTTGACGAGCGATTCTTGAGGGTAGACAGTATTCGATTTTAAATATTTCATTACAGGGTCATCTTTCCCACCCGTCTAGACGTTCCCAAATTTGTACTGCATTCAATCCATTCAATCTATTTACACGTGCCGATATAAAAATGATGTAGAATAAAAACGTTTGCACGCAGGATATTGGGGTTCATCGTTACCGATGACGCATGATTCTTTCAACAACACTTGCAGTAAAAAGATGCATCGATTTCCTCGCACCTCGAATTATTCAGCCTTGCGTGTTAACGGGCTTTGTCTTTCGTGTTGTAACTATTAATGCCCATGTGCATTCAACCTCTCACAGTCTGCAACAGTTTCTATTAGTCAGAAGTCCGTGAATAAATAATGTATTGGGAATATGTCTCGCAGTGCACCGTTCACGACGCGGCAGATAAAGTCCACATGTTTATTTAAATGAATAGAGTTCGAAACCGGAAGGGCAAAGCAGGAGACGGTACGCTCGCGGCCATACACGGTTCACAGCAATATTGAATGACACATCTGGCGTGTCGCAGGGCATGTAGTACAAGTGAATATGCAGTAAGAATGGCTTAATACGTTCTTCGCATCAGATTTGGAATATCTCCAAGATCTTTGGGCACGATTCAGTGTCTTCGACTTCGATATCAAAAAGAATTGCTCGAACAACGCTAACTTCGTTAGAAGATAGTATCCCTCGTCCACGAACATCTTTTCACTCACCGAGCTTATCTTCCATCCGATATTTGATCGAAATTCAGATTTGAACGTTCAAAGTCATACATTAGAGATTCAACAAAAAATTAACTCCGATTCTCGGACGTTTCCCAATATCGCACCCTGTCGATTTCAGCAAGAACGCCCCTCGGATGCAACGTGCGGCTATAATTATTTTCCTTAACGAACGCGTCGCGGCGTCGGTCCCATTCCCATACAATGACATTACTAATGCCTGGATATTCATTATACGGATGCCCAAGCGGTGGCCTCAATAACGAGACTTTTCAGCAACTTATTCTGTAGATGTAGCGACATTAATGAGTGCACGCCGGCTTGCCGGCGCGGGGGCGTATCAGATTTCGTTGCCGCAATATTCGTCTGTCTCCCGACGGAATTAATTAGTGCGTTTTCGTGTCGAGGCGCAACGACATTCTCGGCGGGCAGTCAGCGGCGAACGGTGCAAAATTATTTCGGAGTACTCTCGCCGTATCTTACCGTTCGCAGTTCCCGTACTCTCGCGCGATGTACGACAAAGCTGAACGAGCGAGCGTTAGCGGTGGTCATGTATACCGGCGAATTGTTCTGCACCTTCGTCGTTAGGAACATTTTCATTTCGGCCGGCGAACGACAAGAAGCCGCGAGACGACGGGGGAGAATTTAATATTCCCACGAGTTCGCCGAGAGTTTACGATTACTTCGTTCCGTCGAGAAAGTGCGACGCGGACAATATCCGCACTTTTGAGGCCCAGTTTGGTTGAATTTCAAAGAGCTCACGAAAGGCAGATCTTAAAATGGTGTTCGTTTCAGTAAATCGCTCCCGTTTCAGCGCATATTACCTGCATCCCGTTAGTGTCGCTCGCCGTTGCCGACTTATGACAGACGAAGCTATTCAAACGATCACATTCTTTTTTCCTGCTGTTCCGCTCGCTCGAAACTATGGCCTTCGACTTAATTGCGGATTCGCGGGATTATCTTCGATAACGGAAACTGAGAGCGTCGGCTGCCTGCTAATTGCTGATTCTCATAGAATGACGGTCTCGTTATTTGACGGATTTTCGAACGGCAGAGATTATCTCTCTGACGTCATTAATTATTCGCCTCGCTTTGTTTCTGCGAATTTCCGTAATTCGTTTCGTTATGCAACTGTGTTCTGTGTTCGCTTTTGTACACGCGGTCTCCGATTTCAACAGTTCTTCTGATGGCAGCGTAACTCTAGGCGATAATTACCACGGAGCGGAAGTTGTTTTAGGTAGACCACCGAATCGACGCCGTTCCGCAGAGAATGACAAGTGCGAATGGGTGCGTCCTATTTGCAGGCACACTCGACTCCGGGATTGGTTCACTCCTCTTCGAGTGTTGACGATAATTGGGTACTTTTGTTTGTGCGCAGGCTACGCGGCCCCGCAATCAGTGTCAACGCGAATCCGAAGTCTCTAAAGACGTTAACCAGAGGACCGGAAATACGAAATCGTTGAAACCTTATCGATTTCTGCGACAGAAGTCAGTTGACTTTCGGCACCGTTATCCAGCATTTCGGAATTCGTCACTCTTGCTCGTCGACTATGTTTTACGATAGATATGCATATTTCGAGTTATTACGACGACGGCCGTTTCCCGAACAACGCCGGCACTGAATCTCGGTTTATGCAAACACTTCCGTTGCACATATTTAAAACGCCGACAGCAAGACGGCGCTTTTTGTCGGGGCCGTAAATTCGCGGGGAAAATAATAAAGCCGATCTTGGCAGCCGGTACCGATGTAGGAGTAATAGCGCATTATTCGGAAATACCGAAACATCGTACCACACATAGCCTGGTTATAAAAAGGATTATAGATTCCGTTCCCCGCAATATATATTCTAGCATATCCTAGAGTGCGCCGATACAACGCGCGCGCGGCTCGAGCGAGGCGTGGGACGGAATCAATATTCACAATTTCCATATATTCTGAAAAGCAAATTCGGCGAAGACCGGGCGTAAAATGTTCGTACCCTCGAGGTCTGGTAAGTGCGCGGCTTGACGCTAAGGCCGTCGGACCCACGCTGTTTGGGGATGGGGGGGGGGGGGGGGGGGGCGAAATAAGAAGAAGGCGAAACAGGGTCGAGGGGTCGATCAAATTTAAGCGCCTGGCGCGACCCAAACACTGTCCTTTACATTCTCGCGCGATTCAATTTGTCCACGGACAAGCGGACGTTTGCGGACCCACGAAATTGTTGACGGCGAGATTGGATTTTATTGGACCCGTGGATTCCTGGATTTCGCAGACTCCCTCGGCCCGGCTCGACAAGGGGAACGAATGAGTGCCGCGGGGAAAAAAGTGGGGGGAGGGCTGGCGAAATAGGCAGACACGCGAAGTAGATCAGGGATAGAAAGAAACGGACATGAGGGAATGGGATAAATCTTTCACAAGAGCGGGTGCGTGGGCGTCGAAAAAAGCCCGACGACGAACCGGCCTATTTCATGCAACGCAGACGTGAAGGCGCGGGGAAAAAAGCAGGAAGCAACGTGCCACGTGCATATCCACGAAAACGGAACGCGACACGAGTAATGACCGTGAAGACGGAATTACGCGCGTCCCGTCGAGGATGCCGAGGCCGAAGTAATGCGAGTCGAGTGGCTCAACTTCCAAAGGTTGCTGGAAGTCTGACTGAATCCTTGCGAGGGTACTGTACTTAGTAGATTGAAAGAGAGACGTTGCGAAGGAAACAGATAGATGGAGAGAGAGAGAGAGAGAGAGAGAGAGAGAGCAAAAGAAAAATCGACGGTGGAACAAAGACGATTGATGGGAAGACAACGAACGTCGGAATGGGGCGCGACGTGACTAAGGAAAGCTCGTCGACACGAGATAAGACGGTGCAAGTCACTTACCCAGTATGGGATTGCCACGATGCGTCGCCATACCTCCCAGCGTCAATACGTGCGAGTGGTCGGCAGTGATGACGAGCAGAGTCTCCGTGAGGTCGACCTCCTTCATAACGGCCCGAACTGCCTCTTCGAGTGCCAGGGTCTCGTCCAGGGCGCGATAAGCGTTGTTGTGATGGTGAGCGTGATCGATCCTTCCACCTGGCGCACCACCAAACAGATTCCACGTGAGATACCTTGTACGTACGGATGAAGTCTCGTGAAATTCACTTTAATCTCCAGCCAGCCGGCGATCGATTCCGCTCGCTCTTTTTCTACTCCTTTTATTACCCTATCTCTCCACTTTATTCCGCGCTCCAGCTAACCTCGCGCCCGCGGTCTCCGCAGCGGCCGTTTTGTTTTCTCGCTTTTCTTCCGGGAGAAGGAGGGCAGAATCGAAACCCAACGGAAGCGGGAGAAGAACGGCTCGCTTGTGTGGAAATATAGAGAACGCGAGCTGGTTAGTGTATAAATTCGTGCTCAACCGACGGACTCTGCCGCGTCTGATTCAGCGGTGGCAGTCGGTCCTCTCAGTTCTTCCTCAGGTGTCGGTCAAGAATTAATAGCGCATTTCGAATATGTGTCATCCGTGTTCTCGGCAAACCGTATACAAGTACCGTAGCTGAGTTTGAAAGTAACGAAATTCTAGGCAAATGAGGCATCCGTTTGTCGCTCGACGAAAACCCGTGCCCACCTTAACTACGTTCCACCGACATCCCGAAAAAGATGCGCTCTTCACCAGCTAAAACTTCATTCCACCCAACCTTGATGGGATCTCCAAGGAGTCCTACCTCGCCTCCGCTCGTGTAACGCCACGCTACCGTGCACTTGGAAAAGTTTACTCGCTCTCGTGGAACATGTGACTCGTTAAATGTTTCCCGACGTCGCGACGGACTTCGGTGCCGGCATGTTTTCTCGAAATTTCGTCAACCCCGATACAGTCGCGCAGGAGTTCGCCGGCCGAAAATGTCGTCCGGACGAACGTGAATCTCGCCATTCGTTGTTCGCGCCGGGACGTTTGTAATGTTGTAACGCGAGAATATTTTACCAACGCGCATCGAACATACGGTGCGAATTTAATATCAATCAGTCCGGAATTCGCGCTTCACCGGACGGAAGTCGGCTGATGAAAACTGGCCGTGTCGTGCGGGCACGATGATACACGGTAACGAATTAGATCAAATCGTTGCGTCAAGTCGACGCCATTTGCAATAACGCCGTGTATCGCCGTTGCATCGCGCTGAAATCAGTGCCCGGCATTATCGCGATAACTGCATTACAACGCACAACGAATTCGATCAAATCGTCGCGGTGCACCGAGGCTACTGGACGAAATTATGGCGAGCACGGCGGGAGATTCGTTCGGGAACATTCGATACGGCTGTTATTTCGACAATTCCCGAACAATTAGCGAGGACGACGAGGCGCAGGCGTTAACGTACGCTAATACTTGCTCGATTGAACAACGAAAGTCTAATTATGAAGGCGGCTGTCACGGCACTTCTTGCGACATCGCCTCTCATACGAATCGCTTCATTGAGAACAGTGAAGAAAGCTGTATTTCGCAAATTCGATTTTTCTTCAATATCAAGACTGTTGTAACGTGCTTCACAGATCGTTCCGATGGGCTAAAAACTACCGTAGCAAGTGGAGCTACGTAGCGTATAAATACCCTCGCCAATAAGTTTAATTCGATCCCGGCGATCCGTCACGATCGAGATAGGGGTCTTACACTTAACGAAAAGAAAATAAGACTTTAAGCGCCCGGGCACGATAAATATATCGATACCGGTGGGGCTAGCCGCGGCCTTGATTCAACCGTGGCAATCCATTACTACAACGACTCAATCCCATTTAATGAACAGAAAGAAAACATCAGGCGGTAGGTGCGAGAGAACACCGATACCAACGGCCACTCGTATACTCTCGGATCAATGACCAAACGAGTTTTGGCACAGCGACCGGGGCAACAATTCGAACGTGTTAATTAGCGGCTCGCGTATCGTGTGTAAAACGTTGTTATGTAACGCGCAACCATTCACAACTTCATTCAGTACCTGATAAACTGTTCATTATCTAATAGTCCACGCAAATATGCAGCATGCGTTAGATTCATCGTTATGCTGGCATGTTGGAGGCGTTCGATTGAAAACGTGACCGATTTTCTACGGAGCACGCAAACGATAGATATTCGACAATTCTGTATAGGATAACAATTGTGTACGTTAATTTAATCAAGTGGAAGCATCGCGATATCACATGCGAGCGCCGTCAAGACAAATTCTGATTTGCGGACGGAGTACAGAACGCTCTGCGAAGTTTCGCCGGTAACGTAATATATTCATTCGCCGAAACTCGAACGATAGAATCAGTGTGTTCAGTTGATCGTGCTTGCAATTCGACGGCAGGCGTCGTTATGTCTACGTTATACGACAAAATCAGATTACCATTTTTTTTCAATCTTAAACCTTGTTTCGGACACAAGAAAAATGACGTCGACAGCGACCAGACTAATATGATCTAGTCGGGATTGTTGTCGCGGTACAGAACCTTCAACACGAATTCTGGAGACGGTTATAGGTTCCACATTATGGTATAAAGTTTCCCCCACAGTCCAACGTGTTCATTCACTCGAACTGTCAGGGCAGGCTACGAGCTTCATTGTTGATATCTGGTTTACGAGTGACAGGTCGCCTCAGCTCAGGGAGCACGGAATTAAATCCTGATACGCGCAGCAGGAGTACCAATCCATTATCGTTACGCCCTGGCCGTGTGGTTAACCAAATAATTCTAATATAACCAGCCCAGCAGTGATTCGAACGGCCAGAAGTGATAAACATCGGTCTCGGGCGTCAGGTCAAACATGACACCTTCATTTGCTCACATTACGAGGTATTAATATTAAATTACGTTATTGATCCCAAGAGATGGATCAAATGCTCTACCCTGCAAGATTGGTACGCGTTACTTTCATTCAATTTTCCCTCATTCAATAATCTGTCACCGCTTAATTTCATTATAAACTCTCTCCGTTCCATTATTGTCGACTGTCAATGGCACGTCGCTGTCGAATCAAGATTTGTTTCTGGTCTACCATACCACGAACCCATGACTTTTGTCATTTCCAATCAATTCGTATTATAGAGCGTCCAGCCGATGACTCGCGAAAGTATATGAACGCAAGCACGACGATTGTTCTCATCACGGCGAATTATCAGTGCCAACTCGACTACGGCGATCCATTCTCATCAGAAAGCATTGTGTCAGCTGACCAGTCACGATACCACGCGTATAGCGTGGTAATTCAAATAGCAGGATCAATACGTCAAACGCCGTGGCACATTCGGTATGCGCTCCCAAAACAGCCAGAGGCTATCTGTAATACTGTCAAAATATTAAACAGCACGCGAACAAACCGATATCGACAATTATTGTCCGTCAAAGTAGGCGTCGTCGGTGGTAACGGAAAACTAATCGGACAGATTACGGGTCGCGATGTAATATCCTAAAATCGTTGATGCGATTTGGGCACGGATGCCGTAAAACGTTTGACCCCCGAAATTCGCTATGACGGTTGGAATGCAGTATTCCGCTGACCTCCATTGCGATCAGTATGTGAAAGGCCAGTGCGTACCGCGTTATACGTGAAGTATCATGCAGAAACGATATGGATTGCTCAGAGCAGCGACCAGAGCAGATTGTACAGGGTGAGCTGTCAGACACAGAACACTCGATTGTCGCGCTTCAAAGTGAAGACATTAGAAATGTGTATATAAAAATGAAGATGGTTTTGACGCAAGAACCTGTACTATTGCTCCGAAAAATCGTCATACCTCCGAAATTATTGAAAGTTCAGTGTGCAAAACAAAATTCGCTCTTAGGATGTAAAGAAACATAATCATACTCCTCGTGTTGACACAAGACAATTCGAACACGAGAGATCTTTCCAGTTCATTTCTAAAGGCCACCACCGCAACGCAATGTGAAATTCAAATGAAAAATCAATATGCTTTTACTTAGTAACGGTTCTGGATGCCGTTGGCGGCGGAAAAACGTGGGAAGAGAGGGATGGCGGCAAAAAAATGGGCAGGAATATTTGCCTGTCCATTTAGCGGAACAAACCGTGCTCGTTTTCTGCGCCAATGTTTCCTTTCCTCTTTGTTATCCGGCCGCGCTTTGTTATCTCGAGAAGTTGTAGTCTTGAGGTGTGCAAAAACGCCGATTCTCTCTTCCTTCCAGTCCTTCTGCTGTTTTTTTCAGTATCTTTCGTTCCTCAACCGCGCCGTTCGGGTCTCGCCCGTTCGATTAACATTGTCAAAGTAGTGCAGGGTTGTTCGAGGCAAGGGAGTACAGCAGAACAACGCTGTCACTTCCAGATTTAAGCTTTATCTACGCGAGTAACTCGCGCTTTATAGTATTTTCGTGCTTTAGGTTATTTGTCATAAAGGTGCCTTTGGCACACTGTCCTGCATCCCTCTTCACGGCCCTTGCTCACTGAAACTAGGAACTTTTTGTTTGCCCAGTTTCTCTCTTTTTCATTTCACTTCTTCCATTATTCGTCAGACGAAGTGAAAACACTTTTAGTAATCCGACGAGCAAGAGAGTTGGGAAAAGAAGGATTCTCGAGACGCACTTTCCATCACGTTCTACCGTTAAAATCGCGTCAACAAAGTGCGACCCTTACATTCGTAATACGACACCCCAGACACAACGATGTCGTGGAAAAATGTCTGTTGACAAAATTTCGTCGGAGCATAAAATGCTGCACTGGCACGGACATCACTTAACGTCATCGATGTATTTTCATTTCACGCCCAATCGTTTCCTGCCTCGTTGTAGCAGGACTCAAGCGACTCCCTGACATCGCTCGGGACAGAAAGATGGAAGCACATTACGCGTTCAGATAATAGTGCAACGGAACGTGCATGCAACTTGTCCGGGATGCGCTATCGCGCCGCGAAGTAATAGTTACAAGTTGCCATATCGTCCTGGCAGATAACTGCGACGTCATACGTAATGTGACATTACGATTCTCCGAACACGCACTGATATGCGCCGCACATACTGCGCCCACGTTCATCTGACTCGCGATCGACGTGCGACGACATCGAACTACGCGCGAAGAATTTTAATGAAGCTCCGTTACCGGACGAGCCTGTCAAAATTTCGACGTCGACATTTTCCGCCGCGTCGAAAGCGACGAACGTAAAGACAGAGAGGAGCAGGCGAGCTACGCGAATCTGTGCGGGGCCCTATATACATATGCAGTTTACGCTGGCGAGGAAACGGATTACAATAACGCGGCGAACATGTGCAAAAATCTGTCCCATCTATTATTCCCCGTAATACCGATATCCGTGTAACCCGCTTTGTTCACCCCAACGCGTACACTACCCCCGCCGCGCCTCGCGCCGATGCCGCAATTTACACTGGCGTCCTGCGACAATAATTCCGGCCTCGTAAGAAATTAGCTCGCCGCGGCCTGGAAAATTGCGTCGGCTTCGCCGCGCTTACAATTAGATGAGCGGCCTATCGTGGCTCTACGATCCGGAGAGAAGGAGAGTCGGCGCTGAGATTGAATCTACGTCGCTGGGACGGCGAAATATCGTCGAATTATCTCTTTCGGCCGTTCTGCTTAAGCGCGATGCATAATGTATAGTTTGAACGTAATAATAGCCGCGCTACTTTAAGTCGAAAGTAATGAAATTGTTCGCGCCGCTGGACTCGCACACCGCCGACGCGTTCCGCTCCTTCAATCCGAGCCGCGGTTGCTTTCTCGACGTTCCACTCTTCCTCGCACCTCCATTTCCTCGCTTCCTTTCTGCTCGTCCTTTTATCGCGCTACCGCGTTATTTCGCTCGCATTGCTAAACGCCCAGGCGGAAGTGCACTCTCGCCGTCGGCCGCGGATAAAGATACGAGTGTGGCGAACGGAAGAGGGTAAACAAGAAGCCGCGTTTTGTCGTATCGCGTTTCACGAACGACCCCTCGACAAATATCCGGCCGTCCGCGGGCGCGTCGAGTGTCAACGCGCGCGTGCAGTACGTATGTAGAACGCTCATAGGCGTCGATCGAGCGAAATGTTTGACGACAGACGTAAACATTGGCCTCGAAACTGTAACGAATCGACGGGTACGTAAACTATCGCGTGGCAGAATAAAATGTGGCTGGTATGCACACGTCAGGTTAGAATACTAGTGAGGCGGCGACGAAAAAGCGTGGACGCACAGGTAGACGGAGACACGAAGAATGTCGATGGCTCGATGTAAAAACTAAATCCGCGGAATCGCGAAACGGCTGATTTCACCATCCAGACAAGCGACTCGCGTCGACCGGTCGAAGAAACGCTGCCGCACACACGTGCCTCGGTCATACAAATCAGCGGCCCTATTGACACGCTTCGCTCCGTGACGCGGACGATTTGTAAAACATTCTGCTGGCAGCTTTCAGATCTCGCCGTGACGATTTTCCACGTGACCCGACGCGCCCCAGATTTCCACTTGCCCGGACAATGGAAAAGCATCGGGATCGCCCGTATGCGCCCCGGTGTACGTGTATGGTAGCTGGAGAAGGCCAGCCGATATCGGAGCAATTTCGATGAAAACGCACGCCCGGCACGGCTCCCTCTTTAATGCACTTACCCGCGGCGGACGAGCGAGGGGACCGTGCCAAAATCTATCAGCGGGGCCTTGTTCTTTCTCCACTTGCCAACTGGAAGCAACAGTTGTGCGCGCAACGAGAAAGTTTTGGCTCGCGGATTGCGGGGCGCGGGGGTGGCTTCTAGATTTCAGCACCGATTACGTACTACCAGCGGCGGTGGCGTCGACGGCGGCGGCACATAACCATCCGCAGTCGAGGAAATGAGGACAGTCTTTCGGCGAAGTTCAACCGGAAGTATATCGGCCATTCCACCCGACCCCCGCACTGGCTTTAACTCGATGGTAAACTTTGTACCGGGAATGTAACGACGTATGGGCGGCGCGAGTTTGGCAAATCGAGTTTCTGTCATATGACGGTCCAACGACACTATCGTCGCATCGCCCGTTTCGTAACCTTCCTTCCTTCCTTCCACGCCGTTCGACTGATAACGTCTGCTCGCGGCCCGCTTCCTCAGAAATGCGCTTTCCCGTTTTGTAAGTGAGTTACGGCGCTGCTATCTGCGGAAGAGTCGTGCGGTGCGAATAGTCACTTATGCTTAGCCGGGGAGCAAAGAAGTTGCCGAAATAAATTTCTGCCGCAAGCTGCGACTTCACGCGGCGAGATAACGTACGACTGCCGACGTGGCGCGGGACTAGTGTAAGAGAAAATAGTACGGGACTTTCATTATGTTCTGACAATGTTATCTGCGATTGTTAGGTAAAAAAAAAAACAAGAAAAATATGTACTCTGCTTTGTACAGAGGTAAGATTAGGACAGATTGTAATTTATGTCTGTTCGAGAATTGCGGAAGGAGCAACCGCAAGCTTCCGCCGCCGCGCAGAATCCTGCAGCCGCAGACCGCACGGTTACCGAAGGAACGTACCGGACTACTGTGTCAGAGAGGCCATGAAAATTATCACCGTGATACTGCTCTTACGAAAAGAAATTGAACGAGAGGTATAACGTGCGAAAGATATCATGCCTCAAGTAACAGGTGCGGGATAGTGCAGATGTAGAGTGGATCGTAACCGTAGTGCTTGGAATTTATACGGGATATGTATAGTGTGTTTGGGCCGAAAGTACCGACGTTTAACGCGCATAACCGCCTTCGTGTGAAATAGTAATATACCCTGCTTTTACAACGCGCATAACGTAACGCGCCAGCGTGTCGACACGCTTTGACTGCTAATTTTCAGGAAACTTCCATTCCGCACTCGATCAAGTGCGCTTGCGTTACGATGCGAAGGCCGTTCTTTCGTACTCTCTATTGATATTCGTATGTATGTACCTACGTTTCGGTGGAATACGTTTAAACGTGTCCTATATTACTTTCATCTGGCAACGTGCACGGCATGAACTATTATGTTTACTCAGCCTGCATTCTTCCATGAATTTTATGTTATTTCCCTAACGCCGTGAAATATACGAGATTTGTTTAAACTATGCGTTTGAGCCACGGCAAGCGGGTAACTGAAAATTGGAAAACCATTACGGCAATTTATAGAATCACTTTCGAAATCGGAACTGTACGGAAGGATTAAGGAAAACTGGGTTACGTTAGCATATGTTGACTATGCTATTTCCTGGCTGTGCGTCGGGAGAGCGTTCTACGGAGGAAAAAAAAAAAATGCACCGAGTCGAGTACGGGTATCAGAGAAAAAGTGACACCCACTTTCAGTAACAGGTGGCAGAAACTACAGACGTCGAATCGATTGTAATCCTAGAGGCCGAATTTATATGCGACGCCTTTGACGCGCCTCGACAGTGCTCGCAAAAGGGTTCGTGAAAATGTTCGGCTTCGACTCGGTAAAACTGTGCTTCAGTAATATAATAGCTGTCTCCTTCCCCGACGTTATTTGCAAAGACTACCAACATCGACATCTCACGCGACACGTACCGTCCTATCGATCGTACAAATATTTTCAACACAAAACGTAACGATCAGAAGTCGCGGCGAGAAGTTTTTTCTAAAATCGTTCATTCCTTCCCAATATTGCTCGACATATACCAACGTCGTGCGCGGCACTCGTCGTTTTGCCTTGTACTCCGTCGTACAAGTCGCCGACATCCTCGCCCAGAAGTTAACAGCTTGCGCGGAACGTTTCTCCACTCCACTCACCTACATAAGCATCAAAATACACGCGAGCCGAACCCTCCCATGGGATTACGATTGGATCAGCAGTTCTCGAAAAAATGTTCGATTTATAAGTTCGGGGAACCGCCTTTCCGCGCGGCAATAGATCGTGAGAGGTACATACCGGCTTCCCCGGGCGGGTGGGAAGCGATAAACTCAATAAAGTACAGAGCGCTGACTCAATCTTCACGGGAAATGTCGATTTTCCCTATTCACGAATGGAACACCCCCGAGGGCCGTTAATACACTCATATCCTTAGCGAGAGCTCTCGAGCTAAACGCGCGGTTACGTTAATTCGACTACTTTTTACGCAGCCTTCGCAGTCGTTACATTATTGTCACGCCGAGCGCTTCGGAGCAACGCAAAGGCGACTATTAGAACAATACCGCACAATTGTTGCTCGTCGCAATGGGACATTTCCCTTCCGCCCCGCGAATGCCTGCTAACGAAACAATTTACGTCACGCTAATTCGTGAAACTCATTAAAAGCTTTTTCGCGCTGCCAATCGCATTTGCATTTGTATTCGACATTTAATATCGCCCAATTCCGCGCCGGCGAGGAAAACGGCAACGTGTCAATGGCGGCGTTGAACTTTCGCCGTGGGAATTCTTGGAACGTGTTCGAAGTTGGCCGCAGCCCGGCAATTATTCCGCCCGAGACGCGCATTATTCGCGCTCGGCTAAGGAAAAGCCGAAGGTACGTATAGCGATCGGACGTAAAGGTACGCGACGAAAGATATCGAATTGGTTTCTGCTCTGCATCGGCATCGCCTCGCAAATATTGCCTCGACCGCGCTCTCCGGCGATCTGACGCGAATCTTTCTAACAATAGGAACCGGCGCGCGTGCAGCGAACGGAAGCAGCGACCGCACCGAGGAAATGTTATCAAAGAGACACGCGGCGAGGAGCGTTCGAAACATTCAATTTTAGTCGGTCCGCAGACGCGGCCGCTGTCTGCTCTGCTCGCCGAAGCGTCCGCTTTCAACAACCCACGGAAACACGTATCGAGAATAAACGCGCCAGCGTCCTTCGCGATCGCTGTTGGTTCATTCTAATTGAACGAAGAAACGCGGCGCGCCCCAGGCCGGTCGGTGAGCTCGTCCTTTACTACTTTCATCGCGAACAGTTCGGACGCACGGTCAATGGAGAACGGACTGAAATCCGTGCCGCGCCTCGCTGAGAACTCGGGCGGATAATTGAATATGTAAATGTACGCTTTACGCTCATGTAGATAGATTGCTTCGTTGACTGTTGGCAGTTTATCGTGCCTATAAACATCGGCGAACGATCGAACGGTTAACTTTAAGGAAAGCTCAGCGTCGTGCATTGAATTTGCCGCGCCACCGTTGTAATCCTTACTCATCCGGCGCGGATTGTAAACGCGGCGAAAGCTCGCGTAAACTCTCACGAGCGCCCGGCCACTTCTTTTTACACCTCGCGCTTTTACAACTCACCTTCGACGAACAGGAAGTATCCTTCGGGGTTTTTCGCCAGTATACGGAGCGCCTTGATCGTCATCTCGGCGAGAGAGGGATCGCCGGTGTCGTTCGTGTTACGATCCACGTCGAAGTCCATGTGCGAATAGGCGAACAGTCCTGAAGCAGCGGCAGAATACGAAGCAGATATAGTGTGACTCGCAGCGCCTCGTTCGGATCCGTGCGCGCCGGCAAACAGATAAATTGTCACGGAAACGGGACACTCCGCGATTTTATCGGACCATTTTCCGCGCTACGCGCTGCCCGATTTTTCGACCGTGAGAAAGGGAGAGAGAGAGGGGGTAACGATTTTCCCTTCGGGCGTAACGCCGGAAATCACTGCCGCGGCAATGAAACTTCGGGAAAGAGTGGGCGCGGGGGCGGGCACCGCTAAAAAACTTGGTAAAAGATGTTCCGCGAAGTTGGAACCTGGTTGGTTAATTTAAGTCGTCGCGCCGACCGTTTGTTACCGATTTTATGTGGGTCGTCCGCCCGAGGAGCGCTGAATTTTATTGTTTTTCCTATTTGGTCGGAAAGTTTTCAAGTTTCGTGCACCGCGCTCGGAACCCGAAACTTCGCGCTCACGTCGTCAGTTGTACTCCGTTAACAGGGTCTGTCCTCTTGACTCTCTCTCGCTCTCCCTCTCTCATTAGTCGTACTCTTGGGGAATCAAGTGTCTCGATCGATCGCCCGCGGCATTATCACAAATTCAAACGGGGCGCACCGCTAAACGATTAGCAGAGCGTTAACTACCGACTAATTATAAACTGTCGACAGAAATGGCCGTGCATCGCATGTAACAGCGCTTTGGTAGCGACAGTTCGTGCCAATTAAACCGAGTGAATAGGTCGATGATCTCTGACACGAACGATAATATTCATACTTTCGCTCGTTTCTTTCAGAAGATCACGATCATTAGAAGGCAAAGCAAAGGGTTTTGTATAAAGTAACCGAAGCACTATCATACGGAACGTTGCTGAGAATGAATCTGAAGTGCAGTGTAAGAAATAATAGAAACTTTTCGGATTATCATTGAACCAAGAGTTCAGCGTGACGCCAAAAAACTATCAACGATCCTTTCAGGACCATCGCGCGACGATGGAAAAAAATTACACGCGGCCATTACGGAAGGTGGTTCGGACAAAATTTGGCCGACAAAATTTTGTTCTCCGAAACGCCGTAGTTCTGCGAAAGGAATTAAATTTACCCTTTCAGCTTTTACCGCGGCCGAACGAAGTTACGGCGGTATTTCTGAAAAATGGAGGTCAATCCGGAACGTGCCGCTCCCGGTGAACGTTTTATCGACAGAAGGGACCGGAGCCAAAACGCGTTCTCTACACGCTCATTCACGTCTTAGAATTAATCGCGATATCTCCGTAGATCGTTTTTTATTCCATTCAATTTGAGAAAAACTCCACTGAACCGTCGAACTTTTATGGTGAGCCCGTGGCATCGTCAATCGTTACAGCGATCTCGAAATTTGCCGGAGAAGGATCCCAGCCTGACTTTCACCCCTATTACGTACCTCCGCGATAAAAAGTTCAAATAAACCGAAACTCTAATGCATTCGTTACCCAGCAGATGGTTGACTTTTCGCGGGTCGACGTTCTCGAATTGTTCCTTGTTCGCGACGTATTTCGAGGCGACGCTCCGCAGTCGATGATTCCTGGACCATTCCTCGATGAGATTCCGTCCGTCCAATCGTCTGCCCTCCTTGTCCGGCTCCTCCGGGTCCAAAGTGACCTTCGGTACGAAGTGCCTCCGACCGCCACCGAGAACCACCTGGACAAAAAGTCATTTCGTTAGCGCGGGAACGGGGCTCGTAAATTTTAACTATTTCGTCGTTACCGCCGCTAACCCTTTAAGCGCTACCTAAGTAACTTAGTTTTGCACCAGACCAAATTACTTTACATGCGTCGCCACGACTTTCCTTTTGTTCAAAAATTCGGAGCTATCGATCAAGCTTCATTATCGATAATCAATAGTCGTGGTTTAATTGCAGCAATAATGAGAGTAGTGTTGCGACGCGAGAAATAAAAGCTCATGAAGGAAGAGTGACGCGACCGAAGGGTTAAATGGAAATTCAGCGCATTAGCAACGCGCTTCGTTTGTAATTCACCAGCTATACACGTTACGCGACCTCATACGTGTTCGAGTAAATGAGATCGCCGAAAATGACGTTCCGAGTTTCACTGGTACCTCGTTTCACTTGCGGGACGTAAAAATTGTCGAGCTCGCGGCCGAGTTTTACAATTTCGAAGCGCCGGAGGGGAACGGAGTCTGTTTCGCGAATTTGAGAGATGCAGAGAACTTAAACGTGGACATTCCTAGATTTCGCGAAATTATGAGTACGCTGCGCGCAACTCTGTTATCCGCGCTTCAAGTTTAAGCTCATCGCCTGACTATACAGTTACAAGGTATTCAAGAAAGTCACGAGCTTTGCGATCGTTTCCTCAAGCTAGTCGTTTCGAAACGCAGCGCGGTAACGGAAAGCTCACGTCGCCTTGCCTTTCATGCGCTGTCATTTTGGGAAAAGTTGCGCGATGATAACCGATAGGCGCCAGCACTCATAAAGGCTCCGTAAAACTATGCTCGACAAATACGTAATTCGGGCTTTATCGAGGATGCCATCGAAAAGCTATCAGACATCGACTATATCAAAAGTGCAAACGACGATAAAAATATGAGGGGCCCAGAGCGAAAGGAAGAGAAAATAGAAAAGAGAGCAGAAATACACGTTTTCACAGCGACACTCAGCGAGAGGGTGGCTTTCTCGGAGCCGTTTCTTTTTTTGCGCGCGCGCGACACAACGATCGCTGCGGATAGATTTCTGACGCTACGCGTTCTCCTTTTATCCCGTCCGACGTCGGATAGCGCGCTCACGCACGCGCCCTCTCGTTGAATCGAAAAATTTGAATTTACCAGGAAGAAGTCATCTTCAGCGACCCCTAATTTCGTCCGTCCGCCGAACTCTCCTGAGAGAGCTTGCGCGCGGTCGACTTTAACGAGCGGAAAGTTTTGCATGAACTTTTACACGACAGGACCCTCTCCCTGGCGAAACTGCTCGATGGTGTTCTTCGTCTCTCTCCCTGTCTCCATCCATTTCTTTTTTTTTTACTCTTGTTACCCTCGGGCACCGGATATCTCTATGGGAACTTTCGGTGCAATTGTTCATCCGGAGCGAAGGACAGATAGAGAGAGAAAGAGCCGAAAAGTCGCGTAGTAATTGGGCGACAAGTTCTCGGGTTCGTAAAGCTTTAATTATCGATTTCTTGATTTCAGATTATGCAGACACGGTGCTATATCGATCCTCGATAGTGGACGACAACGAGTCGGGGCGTACGATTCGCGTAAGTGGTAGAAGAAGTATCGGAGAACTGGGAAGGGCATAAAAGGGGTACTTAAATTTGAATACGTCTCTTGGCTGTTTGATCTAGGGTCCAAGAAAAATATCGTCGCGCTTTAGCATGCTCAAGGGCGCCGTTTGATCGAACGTTCGCCAATGGACAGAATGTTCATTCGTTGGTTTTCATTAGCAGACGACTCGGTGACTGAACGCTTTATTTACGGCGACGATGACGTTGCACGACTTACGCACACTTTTCTTCCGGACGGTGTCAATCGCTGGTTCATTATGCGCGCGAATATGAAAGTATAATATTTGCGTGCATAATGAAAAACCGTCTGCACTTACTTTCTTACGAGCACCTAATTGAGATTCCATTGAGGAATCTTTCTTCAATTACCTCCTTCGAAACGCAAGTTCTTATTATTATACGGAATTCTTTTCTGTCGTCCGATTTCAAATATCCTCGCAGCACTCGAAAGTTCCGTTTCATAAAAATATGTTATCGATAAGTTTCCGTAATTCCGGCAAACTGAACTACCCCGCCGCGCCGTGGGCGAAGTTTGTCAGAAGTCGTGAGGCATGCAACTTTCGAAAGATTTCTTCGGATATATTTTCGCGCGTTTCAAAACAAGTATTTTTATTCGACCGACGATCGCAGGAAGGGCGTATTAGTTCATAAAAGACAATTTCGTGAATTCTACTTCGAGTACGGTCCGGACTTTCTTCTACAAGAAAGTTAAGTCCGACGTTACTTCGTTGAGGCTATCGTCTTCCTTCAATTACCCATTTCGCAACACGATCCCTCATTACTCCGCAATTCGTGCCCTCCTTCTTAACGCGACTTTAGACTACGTAACACTCGAAACTTTTGTCTAATTAGAATGTATCGGCGAAATTTCGGAACTGGGCCACTAAATTCTACCGTACATAGAATATGAACGAAACGAAATGAAAAGTTCCGCTACATCCAACTTTCGGGCGGAAGGGTCGTCGTAGACTTTTACGCTCTCGAACATGAGAGACTCTTAAAACGTTTAGCGGTGTCTGTTACTCGCCGGGAGAGTTATTCGCGCATGAAACGCGAATATTATATTCCCATCAACGTTCTACGCCGAGACACTTTTTCGAAAGTGCCGCAATTCCGCGCAGACGATACTTAAGCGTGGCCTCATTACGCGAAGGGCGTCGTCTTTCTTCAATTATCTTCGTCGAAAGACGATCCCTCGTTACCCCACAATTTCCGCTCCCTTTCTCACTATGCCCTTTCCGAGTAACCCCGAATCTCTCATGATACCAAAAACGTCCAAGCCCGGCAAACGTGCGTCGCCGACTGCTTACCTAACAAATCCGCCGCACGGAAGGACTTTCACGATCTTAGCCGGAAATGAACTATCGACCGTCCGAAGAGTTTGCCGCGATCGTTTATCGAGTAAATCCTCCGAGTCTCGATTCGTCACGATATTAAAGCAGACAAACTTATCGCATTCCGACTCACTTACTACACCCACTGCATGCAATCTCGATACGCGAGACGTTAGCTGAAGAAACGTAGGAAGTTCTGCCGTATGAGATATCTTAAGACGACTGCCACGGAGGAGAAGCATTGGCGTTAGACGGTTAGTCAAGGGGAGATACGCTCACGTACATTGATATTACGGCCCGGATAGTCCTCGAGTAGCTGACGTGCTATGTCCTTGCAAGAGGTACGCGCACCAGATGGCACCTTGCCATCGTCCTCCCAATAACGGCTGGCTGCGTGTGCATAAAGGGCGGCCGGCGTCGCGTGTGTAACCCTCGTAGTCGTAACCAGGCCCGTCGATTTACCTGCGAACAGAAAAGTCGAATTATCGTTTCCACGGTAAATCTCTTCCGCGAAGTTTCCGGCGCACGTGCTTTCGTAAATCACGGCCTCCGCCCTTTCTCCATGCCGCCCCCCACTGCTCTCCCGCTTCCGAGCCCTCTCTTTCTCACGCTCGCTCCCAATGCTCCGCTTCCTGTATCGTAGACTCCAGCTAAATCCATCCCCTGTCCGGAGGCCGCGGGATCGTTTGTATACGTGCTCCAGTTTATCGTTTACGTTGCTAAAGCGAGTTCCAACGTCACTCGGCGTAGCGCGACGATAAATTCGATTGCGCAAATTTGCGAGCAACCCGAAGGCGGTCACAGAGCGTGCCGGAGAAGAAACTTCGTGTCTCCTGGCGGCCCCGGTGCAAGTACGAGAAATACTTAGCGAGGATTCGTGCGGCGTCGTTAAGGAATCGTTTCGTTTATTAGGAGAGTTCGTTTTCGGGCTATTTCGCGCGGACCGCGAGTGGCGTAAGGGGTTAAGTTGGAGTGCAGGGGAGGCGACTGATTATGGGGTGTAATTGAATGCAGTGTTGGTCTGACGCTAATCGCCGGGAGTGGTCGATTCAAAGTCCTTCATCAAGCCACGCTCCACTGACCCTTTGATCTTAGCGCTCCAGCCTCCAATTATGATTTGGCCTGAGTCCGACGGCAGGATAATTCCCTTGAGAGAGACTGTCTAGAATAAAATGTCTCCGGTTCGACCGTGATAGTTTGACTGCCTGCTAAGACGGCGTGCTGTGAAAGTCCAGCTCTAGCCCGATATTGGAAGTCGGTGAATGGGTCACGTGTCCCTCGTGTATCGGCTTTAACACGAGGTGAAGACCGTAGCTTATCTTCGTTGTTGACTTCAGCAAACTAATGATTTAATATCGCAAATGCTTTAATGCTTGCAAATAAATCATTTCATCAATAGATGCAGAGTCAAGTGTTTCGAGTGTGCCTTAATAGTTCCTTGTGGCTACGTATTCATTTACAAATGCAGTCAAATAGTCTTATGAACAGATTGAAGATAGGGGTTTATTTGAGGCATCGAAGTCGTAATTACAATCCCGTAACTTGTTAAGTAAGTATACTTCCGTCCGGTTAATGAATCGATCAATTGACGTTAGGTCATTGTTGTGCTAGCTATTTCGAGGAAGAACGAACCGGAATTGAGTTGCAAGAAGTTTCTCGAACGAATCGCTTCGCTCGCGACGGAGAATCTTGCCTTCGACTTTTCCGTCGTTACGAGTCCGCGGTGATAGTTTTGTCTCGCGAGTCGCGTTAGAACTTGGACGGCGCTTCCTGTCGATGCACCGAACGATGATCGATAGTCCTTCTTCGAGACGGAAGGCAGAGCGTAGAATTGGCGTTACGAAGAATTCAGCGCAGTTTGCCCCGGATGTCCTTTGAACTCGAATAACGCGGAGGTACCCGCCCTTCGCGTTCGATATATCTCTCTCAGTTCGCGCGACATTTATCAAACTTGAACAACCATGCGCGGAGAGTATGAAAGAAGTAATAGATAAACCGTGGAAGTGAAATAAGAGGAGAGTATTTCACTTCACTTTTTGCCGGGAGACGTAACTTAAGTGTGATATATGTATAAATTCATCGCCGGCGGTTTTGTCTGACGATCGCATGGGCCAGTGTTCCATGGCAGTGTCATGATATTCTGGCCAATATAAATTGCCCCCATACGTTGCGCGACGTAGGTGTATAATGCGGTATAATGTTGCGGCGCCAAACGTTGATGCATTATGCGTGTTACAACGATTGACTACGCAGAAGCCCTTGGATCAGCCATTGAACGAGGATCGCATTTATTTTACGCAGCACGTTCTTCTCAGCGTGTCCATTTCCCGTGTAATAGTCAGTTAAACGCTCGCATCAGCCGTAAATCCCACCGGCACGTCGTCAATGTAACGAGCGTTGTACGCTTAAATCTAACAAGCTTCATTCCGCCAAACGCACAACCTTGATATCAGCTGTAATGAGACCGATAACGCCGAACGTAGCAAGTTCGATTTACACTGGATGCATTTTTCGCAAATTTCGATGCCTTCTGCGTTTCTGACACGAATTTCGCGCTGAGTAATAACATGCACTATAAGAAACGTGTCCATCCGTATCTCCCGTTCGCACCTTAGGTCTGCAAATTTTGCTCACTCTCGGTCGAGTCTTATTGAAGTCTTCAGCGAACATTCTGCCTCTCATATTATTGTCCAAAACATTGTAGTACAGATATTTACAATTAAAGAAACCATACCAACCATTCCTTCCGTTTAAAAAATGATAGTCGTCCCATTCATTAGGACGTACAGAACCATACATTTTTTACTCTTCTTCTGTTTTAATTGTGTCCTGCTCAATTTATTCGCGCATTCGTCCGAACGGGAATCATCGGCGGAAAGTCTATGACCCAAGACTTCCGCCAGGCACACAGGCGTGACATGTCTCGGTGTCGGACACCTGATCGCGTTAATCCGCGAACGAAGAAAGCTGCCGTTTTAATCAGAGCGACCCGACAGGGGGGCTCTCTCTCGCTTGGTCGGAAAATGCAGTGTCGGGCGCAGGGAGCAAGCAGCGCGTGAGAACGGCCAATTCCGTGGTCGGGCGTCGGGCTGAAAAGCGAGAATGCTCGAATTCTGGGCATGCTAATGTTACAGAGTGACGAGCGGCAGGGGGAGAGGGCCAGATGGTGGGGTGTGTATATGGGGTACATTGCGCGGGAATTAATAACTCCCTTTGATCTGCCTCGAATCTCGTTAAAAGTGCACGGTCAGCGGCCGATGAAAAGAGAGGACGCGGCTTGTGCCTTTTTCTCCCGCCGCGTTCGCATTTCCAGCTCTCCGCGCACGGACCGGAAAAAGTTCGGCCGAAGTTTTCTGGCCGGACACTTTCCCGCGACGCTTCCGCGCGCGCGCGTTTTCTCGCGGGGGTGGAGGGAATAATTTTACGGCACTTTACCGACGTTTCGAAGAGCGGGAGTACGCGAACAAAGGGAAGGAGCACGGGGCCGTGCCTCATTTCGGCGTAGGGAAGCAAGCTTCTTACGTTGTAATGTTTTCTCATTTTCATACTCGGTTTTCACACCTTGCCGGTCTATGCTTGCCGGGGGCTCGTGAATACCGATTCGCCTCGTACTTTCTCGTTTCGCGCATTGACTGCCATGTAAACCTTCGAAGCGTTTTGGTAGGGGCCAGAGTGAATTAAGACTGTTCAAGCCTCAAGCGTCGGTCAAGTTGTTTCCATGATGAAGCCTACGTCAATTTTTAACTAACCTCTCACGGAGGAGTGAACGTAATACATCCAGGTTAAGTTGCATGAGGCCAAGAGACGCAAGGTTTTTGGCATACAGCCAGAAATGGGGGAGATAGTACGCAATTCAATGTTCGGTGTTCGTTGTTGGGTGACTTGATCTATGATAAGAAACCACTTTTGCCACTTTTTTTGTCCTACCTAAATGGGCCCCTTCATGTGAACCAAAAACCATCGAGATCCGTCAACCCGTTCGCGAGTTATGCGCGAATATATGTACAAAAAAAAAGGGGAAAAAAATATACATGTCGAATAGAGAACTTCCTGCTTTTTTTCAAGTCGGTTAAAACGTAAGTGGGTAAGATGCATCGAATGCTAAGTATAAGAAAAAAACGCAAAAACAAGAACGTTCTTACTTTCATTCTTCTCCCCATGAAGTGCTGACGGAAATGCGAAAAATTTCACGGAGATATTCGAAATAGTTGAGATACCTCGCGAGACGGACGAAAGAAGGAAAGGAAGGAAACGAAGAACGTAGGATGTTTCGACGAACTCAATTCGACAGTTGAAAATAAATCTCTTTCTGGTCCGTCCTTTGGCACGTATAAAATGCCCTGACTTTGGCTGAATATTCAACGCGCGCAACACGTCCCGCCCCGACATTCACTTCTTCTGCACGAACTTAAGTGATTTCAATACCAGTTAAATCAGCCGCTCAAAGTTATGTCATGAAAAAGCGGAAATTTTGAAGTGACACCCGTGACGGCTGACGGGTCTTACGGAATAGAAATGAACGAAAAAAATACGTAGATTCGTGTTCCAATACTGGCACAGAATAAATCGCTAATCGCGCATGACAAAGTATTACACAATCATAGCTAACATGTACTGCATCTATTGCAGCTCATAGATTTTCAAAAGAAAATGAAAGACAATGATGGAACGAGGAAGGGTGCTACTCAAGTGTTGTGCGTCCAATCGATATTCAATATTGCCTCGTATTATTCTCCCATTCTATCGCTTCTTATCCTAGATACCGCTGGAGAGCCGCTCATTGTGCCGGTCTACGTCTACGAGGCGAACCCGAACCTGTGCGCGCCATCCGGCTTTGCATTTCCCATAGACGGCATAGACGATCGGCGGAGAGGGACTTTCTGAAAGAGTAATTCGTGGCGACGCTCGTACGTGGTCGCGATCGTCTTTCCACTATCTATTTTCTCTCTCTCGCTCTTCTCGCCGAAGCTCTATTCCGCGGAACGAAAGGAACAATTTCGCAAGACGAGCACGCCCAACGCGATTCGAGATAATATTTCAAAGATTCCCGAGTAGGTCGAGGAGGAGAAGAAGGAAGCGGAGGAAGAGAGGGAAGTAAGAAGAGCCGGTTGGAGAAGGACCCGCCACCCGGATCCCGGCTCGGTCCCCGACGCCAAATGGACCGTGCCAAGTCGCTTAGTATGACTTAGGTGAGTCGGCTCCTGTGAAACTTGCGCGACGAAGAAGTTGCCGGTTGCCGTTAACGCGGCGAACTCCGGCGAATCCGCGAGCGTCCAGGAGCGAGGGGCCGACGGAATTCAAAATTCTATCGAGCGCCGTATTGCGATCAGTTTCGAGTTCTGCAGCCCGCCTCTCTCCCTTGTCGGTCGATCGCGGTCGTAAATGTCCTTCCGCATCGAGCCCGGAGTGCTAGTCGACGTACGTGACTTTAAGGATGCTCATTTTCGTGCGCGCGCGCGCGCGCGCCCCAGAACAAATTGATTCGCGAGCGGCAAGGAGTCGGGGATAATCGTCGGACGAAGCAATTGGCCAAGTTCGTTCGACGAATTTCCATCAGGGACTTTGTCGCGGCCGATGGAATTAGCGAGAAGGAGGAACAGACGAATCAATGCGTTTCGCGTCGCCCCTATCGGGGATTCAGCGGGTCCGGACTGAAGGGGTAATTGGAAACGGAACATGTGCGTAATAAGGCCATCGGCCGGTAGATAAGTGACGTCTACCATGCGTGGAATTCTCAATTATTCTTCAACGAACCCGTTAGCAAAGGCGGACTTCTGTTGGAGCTTACGCAGTGCGGTGAATTCGTTAGTACCTACTGCTTCTGCGTTCGCTCAGACAAGTCACTTTCAACGGAATGTATGCTGCTAATAACATTCAATATCAAAAAGGTTCCATTAAGACGGACTTTTCAATTATCGAAAAAGCAACGTTGAATATTCAAAGCGTGGAATAAAACGTGGCACTACATATACGAACAAGAGAAATGACATGAATCTAATTGTATGTATAAGGAAGCAGGACGGTACCAATCCATCTTTCATGCCTGTACCAATGAAATCAAAGCGGATTGCGGCCGCGTAGGGATTGTGTCTACCAAGACTTTTCATATTCCTACAACACGCCGGTGACCCCGGTGCACCATGAATTCCTAACGACCATAAATATCGACGATCGGCCGTAAACGTCCGGCCGAATTGTCTTCCCGTGGGTATCTCAAGTCACGGGCATAAATAAGGGATTAAGCAGCGAACGAAGATTGACAAATCACCGTGACAAAGGGAGCCAGAAAGCGGCACCGTGTTACGTCGGGAAGCCGAGTGTGTCAGCGCCAAACGGCGTGCGATTAATCAAGCGGGCAATTCATCTTAATGATCGCACCTAAGGCAACCCGTCGGCTTCCGTGTACGTACGTAAGTACATTAGCGTACCGTACACACGTTCGTCGCCATATGTATGGCATACATACAGAATGCATGAGAGCGTATGCTAAGTGCCACCTAGTTTGGCCTGGACAAGCCACGGTCGCATACATAAAGAGACCACGCGAAAAACTGAGTATGTATATACGTATACGTTTTCACAAATGTGACTTATAGTAGAGGTACACCGGTGTAACATCCGCAATATCATACATCGGCACCGTCATTGGCGTTCATCAGTCTCTTGCATCTACAGAGAACAGGGTAAAAACTCGTATATGTGTGCATATTCTATCTTGCCAAGAATTACGATGTACGATCCTAAGTAACCGCTCTGATACGTTACATGAACCCGTACATTGACACCGTTCTTAGCTTTGAGCAGTCTCTTGCTTGTATGCGGAGACATACTGAAAATTGAAGATATCTCTCGTGGATATTACGGTGTACGACATGAAGTAACCTCAGGCACAATAAACATCAACCCTAAATTGACGTTCCTCGCCTAATGGCGTAATGCATACGCACGTATACGTATCGGTGTCACGTATATGAAATCGTCGCGTAATAAAACGGGATAAAAACGCGGTCGCCGTCGTTTACAGTCACAATTTCGCGGATACCGCGCAATATGGTACCACCCACAGGCACCGTGCACCCAATGTAATACCGTACACGTGCGCAAGAGAAACTCCGTTAATTGCACAGACCGTTCTAATGAGATTTAGCTATACCGGAAGCTACCAGGGGTGCAGTACGTTGCCTGCCTGCCTGCCTACGTACTATCTCGATTTCGATTGTACCGCCTGTCGGAGGAGTAAAATAAGCTTAGAACGTACGGTACATTGCGCATTCTGCGGAAAGAGTAACACGTTTGATTGATTGCGTCAACTATCCTATTCAAGATAACAATTTTGTCTTAATGTTTCTTTCGAATAAAGGCGGTGTGCGCTTAATCGGCTTAATGCTATCGAGGATCGAATGCGTCGAAATGACATATATGAAAGCAAGTGGGGCGTGACGGGGGTTGAACGTGAAATTAATGGAAGTGGGTAATGGGAGAAAGCAAATAGACTTTTCTCTATATCGGTATTTCCGATTGTATGTGACATTGAGTTATGAAGTACTTCGTTCGCTGATGCTGACTATTACGTTAATGACGATGCTGGTCTGTGTGCCGAAAGATTACATTACGGACAAATAAATAGCGAAGTTACTGGCGGAGCTAATGGCATTGCCTGATTATGCAAATTGAATCGTTGATCCCGTCGATGTAGCACTATTATTTTATTGGCGACTCCGCCAGCTTATTAAAATACCGTTACAGCATATTGGTGCAATTTAACCGTGGCAGAGTACAAAGGCCAGGCTGCTGGATACTACAAGCTTTGTCCGGCATCCGCCTCTGCCGCGCGGGATCATCTTCTTCCGTTAATTGTATTTTGTTCTTCCACCATAAGCTTCAAATATTACCTTACGATGCTGCACCGGGTTACGGAGAATTTTTTTTTACTTATGCTTTAATTACACATTTTCCGGAATACTTTGAATACGAGTGTTAATAATTAATTGTACCAATATACTGTGTGACGTCGTGAAAAAGCATGTTACGGAGAATCGCAATTTATGGCAGCAATTTACGTAAATATTCATTTACTGCGATAGTGACAACTACGAATAAGCAGTTACGGCAAGAAATTATATTGTTTAAAGAGAATTGCGAGAGAATACTGTCGAAGCACGATTTCAGCGTGGGAGAAAATCTATCCGCCTCTAAGTGGTTCAACAACTTTCAGAACCTTCCCGCGGAGTCGCATGTGGGACGTGCGAATAAGTCATCGAACTATAACAAAGTTTACGTCGCTTAACTCGGAAACGATCGAATCAAAGAATCCTTTAGGACCCACCTCGTCGAAATCGAATTAAAGTAGCGATAAACTTGGGATAGAAAGTAAGGATGGTAAGTATTCCACTGGTCGTCCGGCAAAATTGATGGAAAACCTTCTTCCATTCTGCCGATATTTAACAAAGCGATGATGTTATATGCAAGTAATTAAAGGACACTAACGAGCAACAGCGTTTTATCGTGTATGTTTCTTTTGTCTCAATTAATACGGATATTATTTTTTAATCTGTTCGTTTGCTCTGCAAACGGTACAACAAACGACATAGAGTCAACGATGCTCCGTTCTTCGGATTGTACGATTTACCAGGATTAACTGCATTCATTTCACTTGCAAATAAAATGCCTGACACCCATGATGATACATCGTCCGTTACGATGATTAAATACACTCTTTCCGTACGCTTCGAACAACAGAGCAGGCGCGCGGGCCCTTGGTTATTGTTTCACAAATTATTCAATTTGCGCGCCGGTATTTATTGGGAGTAAAAGTACTCATTGCGCACGTATTTACTGTACATGCTCATCCGAGGCAATCTATGTCAACGATTTGATGCCTTTTCGGTGTCGTATACATAAAATACCGGACAGAATCCACTTGAAATATATCGAACCCACATTGCCCCGCGGTATAATTACTGATTTGACGTCGAATCTTCATACAGCCTGGCGAGCAGATAATTAATACGTGGCATTAGCTAAATGCATATCAGTTATTTGTCAGATTCATTAATTCACGCATTCACGAATAAATGTGTAACGTGCTTTGTTGTAATCAGGGACTATTTGCGCCTACACTTAATCCGACAAAATTTGAAATGCATCTGGATTGTAATACTCATTCTGAACGACAGGGACTGTCAATAAGATAGGCCACGCTAATCATACCGATAACTGAACATAATCAAAGTGCACCGGAATGTTTTGCCGTACAAACGTGTGACACAAACCAAAGAAGTTTACGGAGAGAAAACTTAGCCACGTCAGCCAGCGCGTCCGGCGAAGAGTGCATCCATGCAAAACGTTTAAGCGTGTGACAGTCGTTAGAAAAGAAACATTGCCTTCGGTACGCGTCAGCTTCACTCGTTTCAACGCGATCCGAAGGAAGTTGCTGCGTCTGTCACGGGCAATACAGAAAAATAAAAGGTCCGATATAGTCGATCGCGTAATACACTCCGCCGTGCTGACGTTCTACCTGCCCGCTCGATTCCCGACCATTTATCCGGAACATTCCATCCGCTCATTTCGAATTAAGCTTCCTCACGAGCGTGCACATCGCATCGGTGAACCGTATTTCGACAAAACAGTATATTTGAAAGATATTTGTACAGTATATTTGAAGAACCGCGCCCAGTCGGCACAGACTCTATATACGACTCCACCATTCCGTTTGTCAATTTGAGAAACGCGCTTGACTTATTATCACATGTTGCGAGGTTACTTCGGGATCCACGTAATATCGTTTAAAAGGTCATCCTGCTGCGTTACGTCAAACCATCTGAATATGATGAACGCGCATTGCATGGGACTGAATATTGCTCTAATGCGATGTGAGCCGAGCACGTACTTCGACTGCGTCGATCGCATTATTACCACTATCTCCGCTGTACATAATGAAATATTCAAAGTACACATCCGGCTTATATCTGGTTTCCATTAACAAGAAGGCTTGGCGCGTCAAATTGCACATATTGCCTATGCGAAGGACAATTGAAGACTGGACTGGCAATTACGAAGACGGGCTAAGTCAGAAGTTCGGAAAAAGTTGGGTTAATTATTCGTTTCGCCAAATATCATTTTCACAGAATATATAGGAAATCCTTAGAACAGCATGTAACCGTACAAAATCGTACTCTTACATGCGGCCGTCTTTTTCGCGCTGTAGCGTATGCACGGTACATGCCCCCAGGGTCGGCGTGTGTATGTGCACGCGCGCACGTGTCACAAGTAAACAAAGCCATACACAGGAAGAGTTTAGTTATCAACATTGGGCATAGATGCTTCCTTTTCTCGCCGTAGCAATTATGTGAACCATCGAATATATGGTGCTCGGCGGCACAAGGAATTCGTTCTAATCCTGAGCCAAAGTTGGAGCACGCTTATTGCTGTCGCCCTTATCATCGAACGCACTACGCCGTACCGCCGGACATCACATACATATTCGGTTGCATAAAAGTAATTTCAAATGGTTATAATTCGACAAGTCACTGAACATATTAACGCCAGTTGCAGAATTAACGACCGTGCGCTCTCCTTTTATCATATTTGCACACATCGCGGAAGTCTGCAAGTGAAGTCACTGCTCCGTCAAACCCACCTGCCACTATAAACGAGTGATAAGTCAATATATTGTATATAAGCATCGCCGATATAAAAGTTAAATTCTCACGTTCGTTCAAACTTGCATACTTCATTTCCGACACATAGAGTGTACCCGGCTCGTAGTAAGAACGTCGCGTTTTGCAAGGATAGTTCCATAAAAAGTAGAGTGTAAAATATTAGGTTTAGCTCCAATAGAATTGGGAGTGGCTAGATTGACTCCCGGCCAACTTCGCGCTCCCGCAGAACAGTATCGTGTACTGTTCTTCCAATTCTATTGCGTAAACCTGTAAGGTGACGGAGGACTCCTACGGCTGGCTATCGCCCCCCCCCCCCCCCCCAAGGATACTCCTAGTCTCCCTTACAGGCAGTTTGCTTATAGTCCAACGTAGCACAGGATATTTGTGGTGCGATAGACCCATCGCCCGGCCAACTTACGGGTCTCGCGCCGTAAATCGATTTCATAACCACAGAGTTCCTGTAAACAAATATTGAATATTTGTGCTAGAATCCAGCAATTTGTACAAGCCTGAGTCCGAACACCAACGTAAAACAGGACACGGGATAACTTCCGGCAGACAGATCTGACGCACGGCCCATGCACTACGGTGTCCCCCGCCTGACGATCTTAGTCTTCGCCCAAGTGTTCCCAGGTCTAGAAGCCGAATGATATTGCGTAGTTCGTATAGATAACACGCTTATTTTTGGCTCTGCCCTGGCTGACGCTACGTTCTAGTCACGTTAGGTAAGACTGTAGATTCATCGCCGCACTTAACATACGACGCTCCGTACTATTTTTGTGTACATATTTTTCACAAACAATATATTTATTCTCGTGTGTAATTTACACCCGTTTACGTCTCTACTCGCCCAGTGGTCGAATCCACCGACACAACAGTGTCGATTCCAGAAGAGCAGAATACATGTAACCGCGGCTTTTCTGACGTATTTCTCTAATATTAATTCCCTACAAACTACGGTGCGACCCTCAGGGATACGCTCTCAATACGAGACAACTCCGTCAAACCGACACATCTTTGTAGGGGAATAATCCGGCAGCGTTTAGACATCCGACACAGGACGAAATACTACTTCATTTTCACCGCCAACTAGGCGTAGAAAAATCCGGTTACAAGCATAACTTAGGACGCGTACTATTGACTCATTCTATTGGACGCGTTGAACGAAATGATAATTGTCATTCGACCACGGTGCCGAAGAATAACACGTAAAAATAAGTGTGCCGGTCGATGCGAAAATATTACCGACATTATTACGTGCGCGTAATACGCGACGTTTTTACGACGGATTTCAGCCTGCGTAATCCATCTCCGTGCGATAACAACGTTGACCGTCGATTGTTGACCATCCCTTTCACACGTCCGCCCCTACCCTCCGAAGTAGCCCGCCCCTTTTCCGTGTCACTCGTCCGTTAAAACGCGTAAAAGTAAATAAATCGCCATCGCACACCGGACAGGGTGAGCCCGCAATTTGTCCGTCGGTCCTGTAAATATCGAGCATATTTTGCAATTCATGCGCCCATGACGATGCAACAGGTTCATCGAAGTGTCGGTTTTGAACGTGCTTCGGGGATCACAGTCGAGGGCAATGACTTTGAAAGCCGACCGAAGGAAAGTACTTACGGGCAAGGAGAAGAATATTAGCCCTTGCGAGGCGAAAAAACTGAATGTTAGACCGAGAATGACAGATTACCGTCGGCGACCCGAAGGGCTTGCGGACATTGCCGTTCGAAAAGCGCATTACATGCAGTTATTAGCTAGAGGTAACGGAAAGTTGGTCGAGCCGCTGGTAAAATTGTAAAGTAAACTCGTCGAGTCACTCCAACGGTGATTATAAAGTTGCCAGAGAGACGACGAAAGCATTCACGTTTCCCCGTGTTTTTCTGCCTTGTTTTCCGAACTTTCATCACTCCGTCCCGACCGAGGTGTGCCCTTAGTACGAAACAATATTCCTCTCCTCTCCTGAATCAACGGAGAGCATCCTTCATAAATAGCAATCCAGAAGAAAAACAATTTGTGCGAACCGACTGAGGAGCACGAACGCAACTGAATTGTTCGCATTAAACATAATAAAAAGCTGAAGAATAAAGAAGAAGATGCTATTGTTGAGGCGAGCAGTGTTATTCCGCGTAGCGATAGTAGTAGGACTCCAATTAATCACTCGGCACGATTCTGCGGCATCGCGCGGCTCCCGATGTGTCTCGCGGAAATGCTTCGTCGCGTTTGGGTGGCCAAATTACGCCGGCACACCCGGTATACCAGAGGTAATTAAGTTCGCGATCTGCGTCGGTCGGCAGGCAACAAACGCCGAGCGCTGCCGCGGATGGAACGAGAAGGGCACGACTCCGTGCACCCCCGCCGTTTCTCAACGAAAATGATGGATCGCCGTGTTTGACAGTAATGTACGTGATGCACTCGGCGTGATCGCGATACGCGCACCTACTACCCCAACGCCCTCCGGGCCGAATCTTTTTCGCGAGCGGCGGAAATTAATAATTCAGAGCGGCGTATTCATCTTGCAGTGTCTGTAACGGCTAATATCGCGTTTCGCTGCTGTGCCGTACGTCATCCGGCGTGCACGACGCGGCCGCGGGCGTATGATTGATACGGGATCGTCGTCTAGGCGGCGCAAAGTAGGATGGCTGCGATATTGATTCGTTAAGAGGCGACGTTGATGCGAGTCGCGGCAGATCGTCCGAAGTTGGATGAGTCGACGGAAGACGGCTCATGTATGATGCAGAATGTCTAGTCGAGATTCGTCGTAGCCGGTCGAAAGGAAGGCGTGTTCCGGAATCGGAGTCTCTCCCTTTGGCCCAGATTTCGGGTCTGACGGATAACAAACTCCGGCGTCGTCGTTCTCTATCGGCTGCCGGCGGGAACGGGAGCGGACGGGCTCTGACGGATAGTGAGTTCTTCGCATTTTTGAAGGATCACGTGGGAGAAAAAGGAAGAGGGCGCGCGGGAGTCGTACGTTACACGTTCGCGGGAATATTTTTGCGGGCATCTTTTTTTTTCTTTTTCTTCCTCAGACCTGTATTCCTCTCGCGTGCCGTCTGAGGCTACAAATTTGTAACGTCGCGGCGGAGTAACGTTAACACCGTGAGCCCGTAACTTCAACTTCAGACTCGTATAATGTACGTCGGTATGTAAAATGGTGCTGCGCCGCTGTGCCGTGCCGCATATTATGAAGATGGAAAAATTTCGCGACGAACAGTGTGTACGTGTGTGATAGAAACGGACGTCGCCCCGAAAGAACTTAGGCAAAGAGGTAATTGACGTTGCCCGGGAAAAATATACACATGTTAAAGAAAATTACCGTGCGTTCCCGTATATTCGCGGTGAATAAATTTCCGCGCTAACGCCGGAAGTTGAATGGAAAAGTACAGTGAATAAAAATGAAATATCGCAAGCGCTACGAATGAATTAGTTGCGACGAATGTTTCATTCGAAATGAAAAATACAGTGTAATTATTGTCCGCTTTAATAAACTCGACGGAGGTTCCGGGCAGTGGGAGTAGGCAAATTTTAGTGACCGTTGTGACAGCTTGCGAATAAATTTGTCCCCGACTGAATATTGTACGCTACGGATCACAGAAACATATGGTATTACGCGAGATACAGGCATTCCACCCGTTTAAGTAAAAATATTGCAGAATGTACGGAACTATTTGATTGACTGGAGCTAGGAACTATCTGTCGTATAATATCGAATATTATTAGCGGCTTAATTAACGTAATAAAATATATTACATGCTCAGTGTGTACCTTGATCCTGTGCCCAGTTAATGAGCGATGGAACGCGTGCGTCGAAGCTGGAGCTACAGTTTTGAAATCGTGCCGAGCTGTCCAGGCCGACGGTTTCATAATTGGCTTTAACTCCACAAAGAAGCGCAGTCGCGCATGCCGACGATTCCCCAACTTGAGCATCCATATTGTATGTCTGAAAGTAATGAAAAAAGAGGCGGGCTTGAAACAAATACGAATTAAGCGATAAAGAGAACTGCACGGGATATATCGGTTACAATTATTATTGGATACTGACAAACGCATGGCGCACGTGCTCCGCGACCTGCAGCAGTCTGTGAAAATACTCCAAAAAGAGATTTTATCCAGACTAGTTATAAATCAAGAATATATTTTCGCGTAGAATCGTGTCGTTGCTCGGCAAAAATAAATTCTGCGAGCACAGCGGACAGTTATAATGGTCTAAACGGAAAATTGATGGACGTTCGGAAACTAGGTATCGCGGCAGACATTGACGTTTCGTGCCGATTGAAACGCGCGTTCGACAAGTAACATCTGATAAAAAAATATTTTTTGAAATATTCCTCACGCGCGCCCACGTCGAGACGGTAGACCGAGTGAATTGGTTCGAACGTTACATCGAGCATTCTACCGAAATAAATTGTGATTACGTTTGCTCCGTGGCAAAGTTTCGGAACATTCGAACGAGACGGGAGGGGAAAGCGCGTATCTTTGAACTCTTTCGCCAAACCGTCCGACGCGTCGTCGTCCTCGCGGGGGCGAATTCATTGTGTATTATGTTAATCCGGCCGTCTTTGAACTTCTCGAGCGACGAAACCTCAGCGGCACATAAATCTCGCCGGCATTACTCGCAGGCAAACACTTGCCGCGTAAAATATTGCCCCTCACATTCGGCGACTTTTCTCAGTCCGAACATCACGTCGACGCGGGCGCTTGAAACGTCGATTCGAACATAAGCCCGCGCCATTTCCTATCGGGCCGCACGATGTGCCGATGGCAAAGAGACAGGGCGATACGCCGAAAAAGCTCCATAAAGCACACGCGTCGTTATCATATATAGCATACAGCCCGCCTACCCATCGGCTTGAATATCATTACGTATTAACTCCGAATACACAATGGGGGTCCGCATAAGAGGAGGGCCAGGCGTGAAGCGGCGCCGAACTCTAACAGCCATAAATATCCTGCGCGTCTCGCTCAGGTTGTTTTATAAATTTGCAATGCGAAGAAGTCCAGGCGACATATATCATCGAAGTCCCGCTCGAGATTCCGTATACTCCTCATACCGGGGGAGAGGGTACGGGACGGTACTAACACTGCACGATAACAAATTACACTTCGAAACTCCGGGCGATAAGAGGCGAGGTTGCCTAGAGACAGAAAGGAAGGGGGGGAGAGAGAGAGAGAATGCAAGGAGATTTTAATCGATACCAACCGAAACGGTGACGCTTAATCGGCGATCGTAGCCGGCCGCGAAACATTATCGGCTAAGTTGCTTATCTGGTCGCGCGGATAAGATATATGGCCAGCTAAGCGTGCCTCCATACATTCTGGCAGTCTAACGCCGGCGAGAAGAGTGGACAAAGCGGACATTCACGTACCGAAAATGGCGCAGAGGGACACACAGTTCGACGGTCGGAGGGTGGAGAACGCCGAGCCCGAGCCCGTGCCCCAGCCCGATCCCGAGCTCGTGCTGCAAAGTGTTTCTTCGGCGGATAAAGTTCGACAGACTGATGTGGATGGATGGCCGTTCAGGAAAGCAAAGTGAGTACCTCTCTCGGCCCTGTCAACCCTGCTGCCGCAGAAAGCCGATGGAAGCTCCAATGTTTCCGCGGGTGTGTGTGTCTGTGTGTGGCAGTTGTTTTTCTTTTTTTTTTTTGTGTTGTCGCCGCCGTCCGATATATCGATATGCCGTGGTCGAAAAAAACTCGCGACAGAAAATGCCCGATGCATGAAACGCGCTTTTTGGCAGCGCTTGAAGTATGGCCGCCAAATTTCTCCGGTTGCGCCGCTCGTTCGCTCGCTCGGCGGTTTATTCGTTCGATCCAAGAGCGCAAGACAGAAGATATTCGGCGAACGATGTTTGTCGCGTCGAAGCCGAAGTTTCGATCCGCGCGAGATGAAAGATCGGCATCAATGCTCTCCGCGCTTTTCTTCTCCTGACGCAACAGTGGTATTTAGAAATGTAAGACGAGCGGCGGACTGTCCGTTATTGTAACGTACGCATTACAAAACGACGTGAGAGACCGAACAGCGACGATAATGGCTATTATCGACGTACGCGTTCATCGACAAATTGTCTATCGCGCACCACGATAATTCTGCATCGTGTTATCTTTCCTTAACAGGCAATTGAGGCACCGATAATATCGATTAAAACGACTGTTTTCCCGGTACACCCGTCATACCATCGTGCATATCACTCGACCGTGTCCACCGTCCGGTTTCGTTCATTCACGCCTTCGTTAACTCCAATTTTCAATTATCGTTATTTGTTTTTTTTTTTTTTTTTGGTTCAGCCAACAACCTCGCTCTGCCAATACGAAATCAGGTCGCGGTGCTCGCGTCATTACAGTAATGTGCGGGCGCGCATTATCGATAATTCAGTGGGAATATTTAAATAGGAGCGGGCCAATCTTTTTCTGGACAGGAGCCAATCGGCGGCCCACTCCCTCACATGTCAGACACTCCGAGGTTTACGAGTGGCGGAGAGCGTTTCGTTCGCTCCGACCTTCCGAGCGGTGCCGCTCCTCAATTTACGGAACATAATTTAGTAACACTCCGTGCAACCTGTCGCTCCGACTCGAAAGTTACGACCGCAGCTCCGGTGCCTCTGCGGCGTCGCAATCTGTCACAAATATTTTACGTCTTTTTCACTTAAAAAAAGAGAGCGGAAGGGAGACAATACGCGTTCGAGATCCGACGTAACAAACGTTATATCGCGCAATAACTCTTGCCACGCTTATATCGTATGGAATTCATCTGTCTATCGCGTCGGAATAAAAGTGCGCTTCTGTGAAAGGTACGTCCGCACCTATTAGTACGGACGCTTTTCAACGCAGAATACTCCACGGAACATTACGATCCCCGACGTACGTACTGGCATGTCAAAATTAGCATGTCGAATGAACCAGTCTCATTTGACGAGCTTCTCTCCGCGACTCAGCCTTCTCTCGCTCGTCTTCCGTTCCGGGCCAGAATGTCTCGAATCACGGTCTCGACTGTGATAAAAACGGTCTAACGACGCGGGCCGCGATGTACAAAAGACGCTCCCTCGTCTTCCCACCGCGACTGTTCCAGCGGCAGCGTGTTGAGGCGTCGCACTCGACGGGCGTAATTGTCAATGGCCGCTTGCGCGAGAGCGCGGCTGGCGAGAAGGGTGGAAGGATCGGCCGCGGAGCGGGTCCGTGAATTTATATTCATAATGGCGGAGGTGGAAGCCGTTAGGCGCAAAATGTTTTAGAGCTCAAAGGAAATGCGCCAGTCCGGTGTAATGCCGGTAACTCACTTCTCCCCCGACGAACATTTGTCTCGTAATGGGAACCGACTCCGGCCGCGTTTATGACTAGTTTGTAAGCGCGCCTCGGTCGCCTTTGTCAACCATTCCGCCGATAGTACTGGGTACTGGGTCCCGCGCATATACCTGCCTTACCTGCGGTCTCCGTCGTCGAACTTACCTCACAATGCATATGGACAGTGTAAATATGTGCCGTCCATAATACGCTCTACGTATGTGCATACGTCAGAGAGTCCACATACTGCGGGGGATCGTGTGTCAGGAAGAATGTGTAAAGTGTAAAGGGGAGAAAGGAAACTTGGACGGATTGGAAATCGAATCAGGCACCGCCTACCCGACTACGGACACTTTCTGTGCTGAACTACTTAAACTCTCGCTCGTAGTACTTTGGTCTTTGGATAGGTTTTGATACCCTGCGGGGCCGCTTTTGGAATCACGTACTTATATTTACTGTGGAACTCGCGAATTAGCAGCAGTTTCCCGTCTTGTGTGACTCTGTCTCTGACCGGGGATTTATAATTGTTTGTATCATATCTAGTAGCGTTTACAGAGAAATCAATGAAAATTCATCTTGTTGCCGGAGAACGACTCGCAATTTCTTTTTCGTCCTCATTCACAAACCGGATTTCATGTACTTCCGACATACATAAGATATCACACGCACTCCGTCGAAATCTATAGAACTGATTCTACACCCTCTATGCTGCGGTGTATACGCACGACAGTTGTTCGCGCTATTCAAAGTAGACAGTCCCCCGTATGCATGGAGACGTAAGCGTACGGCGCAATGTAAGCATTTCATGAGGGGGTGTTACGTGAGGCGACCGTCACTCACACATGCGTCGTTAGGAAGCGTCTCTGGGACGTCATGAAACAACTCTCATTGTTTTACATCAGCGCCGTTTCCCCCTTCCCCTTCTTCAGCCACCTTCCCGTTTTTGCTTTTCCTTTTCCTCATCACATTCTGTCTCCTTGCCATCTAACCCAGCATCTACTACGGAATATTGCTCCTGTCGGAAGTGTTACACCGTAGTTGTCACGTCGTTTAAAAATTGATTGAGGAGGCCAACTTCCCGTCGAACGCAATACTCGGCACTTTTACGGCGGATAAAATTCCGCGATGTCTTCGATGAAAGTGCTGTCGGCGTCGGGTGACGTGTCGGAACAATGCGTTTTACGTGTCGACGCCGTGATATTCGCGCAACGGAGCGCACGACGGTGAGCCGTTAAGCGCGCGTAAAAATGCGTCGCGACTCGCGGGCCATGTGTCGAAGCGTGTCAATCAAACGTAACGTTTCACGGGTTAGCCCCGTCGGGATAGGCCGAATTTAACGTTATTGTCGCGGAAAATTCTCGACGAAACTTTCTCGGACTGCAGAGTCATTTAAACGATTATTATAACAGCGATAACAGTATACTCCGTATACACTACTAATTCTCGTTATACAACATTTTGATTAATTCCCACTGAATGCTTTAATCTCTTATTTCCCGACATTGCCTTTCAACTGTCCGGGAGTAAGTTTTTATGAGGCCCGTCAAAGTTTCAGGCGCATAAGCTATAACGAACGGATTAAGGAACGAGGCGAAGATCCTGGGAAAATATTCGAAACTTGCTTGTTTAAGACGCAGCCGACGCAGCCAGATAAAAGTTCGCCGTTAACATTGTTTTATTCCAATTCTATTTAACACAACTCTCCATTGCAGCGTTTTAGTGCCAGACAAATGGCGCCGCGCGGCCGAAATTTACGAGAGCCGAGCGCCGGTATATCGCGCGGTCCCACTTTACCAGCTGCACGTATCGCATTCTTAATCTCCCTCAGCGATCTCCTGTAAAGGGTTTAAGGGCTAAATACCGGCACTTGGAGAACTTGGAAGAGCCGTCGCTTTAAATATTACCGGCCCCGCCACCGTTCGCAGCGCGGAAAGTCAAATCCATCCGAAACGTCGCGTCGGGTAGCTGGCGCTTAAGTCGTAGCTCCGCGATTTTCCCAACTTCCCGAGTCCCTACCCCGCATATATTTGCCGCGGAAGCGGTTGTTTCTATCGCCCCGAGAGAAGAATCGGCCGCTGTGCGCACTGAGGAGGAGGAGCAGGTGGAGAGGGGGTGCCTAGAAGCCGAGCGCCATAATCGCTGTTTTTCACTCGTTCGCAAAGTTCGACGGCACGTACTCCAGCCAGGCCCGCTCGCTGGAAGTTGTTCGATAAAATGCGGAGCATGAGGATGGCGGCGGGGAGGGCGGCGGAAGTTCTTAGCCGAGATTGCGATCTAAGTTAAAATTAAATTGACCGGCGGATGATTCCGAGAGTGGCTGCCTGGCGCATCTCGGAAGGCGAGGCAGATCCTAAGGAAGATTTCTGCGGATCGCGCGTACGTGAGCAGAAATTTCGAAACAGCCTAGCGCGGCGGGCGACGTGAAAAGCCGTCTCTCTCTCGCTCTCTCTCTTCCCCATCTTTGCAGTTTCTCTGCTTGGCTCCCTCTCGCCATTCCTCACAATGCCCGACGGCGCTCCCGCTCGCGAGTACAGAAATGCCCCGACGACGAATGGGCGAACCTGTGCGCAAAGGGTGAGCAAACGCTTAAGAACGCCCTTTCACGGTCTCGTCCATCAATCCTCGACTGTCCTCGAGGACCAGATTCCGGCAACAAGGCTCTTAATTAGGTAAATATGCGTTGTTCACGTAGATTGAGAGTCGACGTGCGAATTTCTCCTTCCGTCCCATCTCTCTACGGCGCTCATCCGTCGGTCTGTCTATCATTCAATTACTCTCTTCCAGCGCGTCTCATTGTACGTCTAACGTTCGTCAGTCCAGGCGCTCGAAATTTATTCTCATTCAGCCGCGCCCGACCCAGTCGCCCGTTCGTTAGCCCCGTACATTCGGTCGACGCGCGATTTGTGAACGCCATTAATAAATTACGCCCGGCCGTTGTGGCGGGGCGTATGCTCACTGCACGGTCACCGATCCCTATTCGGAATGCGCTATTAACGCCGCAAGTGCCCCTCTGTTCCTCGACTCTGACGGCGTGGCGAATCGCTTATGCCCGAATGAAAGACCGAACTACAGAGAGCCACTTAGCGCGTCAGGTCGACAGTCCAGCATGATCCAGTTATTCCGATGAACTTGGCACTGCATAATAGCGTCAGCGATAATCGCCACTCATTCCGACGGGCCGGAGCCAAGGAACGCAATTGCAATATTCGAATGGCAACCTCGACAAGGTAGCTCTTCCAATTCAATACGGATAATCGTACGAAACATCGTAAGTTCGAAAGTAGTTAATTAGGCGGACGAGCGGACTAATGAACAAGATCACTCAACTCACCGGCGACGACGGAAACTCCGCGTAGAGTTTAATTTGTAGCCCGACCTCTCCATCGGCCGTCTTTCGATTATCGCCCCACTTTCGGCAACTTTCGAATCCGCAAATTTCGCTGACGTCATTTTCGACAGCCGGATCACTTGCGCGAGTTGAGCCGCGACTATCGATCGGCCCAGATCAGAGACCTAATAACGCACCCACCGCCTAATATCAATCGCACTTTTACGCTTATATCGAGTGAACGACGCTGGCGCGCGCGCACACACGAGCAAAGCCGATATTTGCGCGTCCCGTTTACTCTTTACGCTCGCGCCATGACAACGTTGCACAGTGACATGGGCGCTAACTTGTTTGCGAGCAATTTAGCCTGCCGGCAATTGTAACCGTCGCGCTGCGCAAGTACATCTGCAGTAATTGTTTTCCAAGCGACAGTGAGGACGGCTTTACGTCTTGCCCGTTCAAGAAGCAGCCGGGCGTGTCCTCTTACGGTAAACGCCCGTGAAATACATTTTTCCGGGAGCCGCGCCACCCTGCCGGGTCGCGACGACGATTCATCCTCGCGACTACACCTTTCAGCTTGATTAATTGTTCGCCGTGATTATTTCCCGGCCGTGTTACTACCGAAAGCGCTCCCTTATGTTCTCGCGTCGCCTTCTCCCTGATGTGTTTTTTCATTCTACCATTTTTGCGCGCATCCGACAAGAAAAAAAGACAACCCGAATCGCCTGACCTCGAGCGCGTCTGCTCGGAAATTGATGAGAGAGTTTACGAGAGGGTATGGATACAGGCCCTCTTTATAAGACGTCGTCAGACGCGCAGCTCGTCTGCCTCGCGGAGAATCTTGAAATTGCGGTGAACGAAGTGTCCTGCGAGCGAATGTATAGACTTTCTTCGGACTTCTTATCGGCGTGTACGGGCTCACGCGCGGCAGGTTAATTACGAGACGCCGGCGAATAGGGTCGCCCAATGATTAAATTCCCAGGCGACCGTAATGTAGACGCGCTCAGTCGTACTCGCGTATTCGGTAAATTGAGACTGGCGATAAATGATAGCTTTCAGGCTGCCCGGTATAGGTGTCCTAAATTCATATTCATCGTTCTGATCATTGGGATCGGTTTAAGTTCAAGATTTCGGCACTGAAGAAGGTTGCACTTAGCAAAGTATCGGATATCAGTTTTACGGTATGACGTGTGTCAGGAATATCATAAACCGTAGTACTTATAGTCGGTACAGTAAACATGAACAATGTTTTAGGTTGCGCAAGAATATGATATTATCATAGAATTATTCTCCATCTTATGTTACCATATTTCGATTGTGCAGAGACACGCAAGACGCAGTGCGACCGAACAGTGTCTATGAAGTGATGGAGCCAGTGGACGTGCCAGCCGGACCTGCCCGTAACGCAGAAACGTATGACATGAGTCATAAGCGAAGGGGCGTCGCGCTGATCTTCAACCATATCCACTTCAAGAACATGACGACAAGGAATGGCTCGATTAAGGACTGCACTGATCTTAAGGGAGTCCTCAGCAAGATGGGCTTCGAAGTTCGCGTCTACGTCGACCCAGGAATCAAGACCATTACCACGGTTTTGCAGTCGAGTAAGTAAACCGACTTATACGCCCTTGTCTTACGTGTTTTCTCTGTCCAATCGTATGGTTCAGACTAGTGCATACTCTGGCGCATCGACACTCTCCCCACCATTTACTGTCGGTATTAATGGCGAATGTTACTCCCAATGTATGACGTGCTCTCGAACATTAAATTTTCATGCGGTGGAAAAAAAAAAGGTTCATACATTTAAAAAAACCGAATGAGATTATCCGTCCGACAATAGGTAACAGGTTAATGTAATAATCCGTTTTGAAGTGGATATGAGAATAAAATACATATCGCGCGTGCACGCCAATTTCAATGCTTATCTTCATGCAAACAACCGAGAAATTCTAGCTTTGTTGCAGATAAACTTTAAATTCCGCTGAAACAAATCTCCTCTCGATATTTCCACTCATCGGGTGTAAAGCAACGAACCTTCTCTTATAGCGTTCCTTCTTTTTTTACATAAATTTAAGCCGTTCGTAAAACGTCTGGAATGAATTGGAGGGAAAATAATCAGTTGAGCGCGTCGGTGGTTTTGGCCAGCGGTATACTCGATGTGTTCTCCCCTTAAAATGAAGATAAAACAAAAAATAAGGGAAGGCGCGGCGGCTTAGTACTTTGTTTCTGCAAAACGGTTAACCCGAGGCGGATAATGATGCCCGCCGATGAGAGAGCGACGACTGAAAGAAATTGCGCAAACATTTTCAGATGAAACGAGCTCATTAAACGCCCATCGTCTTCGACGGCGAGTTGCCATCCTCGCGGAAGGCTAAGCAAAGCAATCTTTCTGAATATTATGATTGTGACGGTGTAGGCATTGTGTTGCCGGACTGATTTGGAAAAGGCAAGGTTTCCTTTAATATCTGTGCCGAAGACCCGTGATGGATTTATAACTTTTGATGCGTGCATTAAGTATTGTACTTCGTACAATTCAATATCCGTCCAATTTGATTTGTGTGAATAATATACGTACAAGGTAGAAGCGTAGTTTGAAATTAAATTCAATTCGACATTCAACTAAACCAATTACCAATGGCTCCTCAATAATAATCGAACCTCTCGAAATATCATTTCATCATTGAAACGTGCCATTATTTTACACGTGCAACTTATTCTCTGCTATTCCATTCGCATCGCGAGTCTTTCGTAACGCGCGACCGCGTACCACTGAACGTCTATTCGGTGGGAGCGGAACAAAATTTGGGTTAAAGAAGAATAACGCACATGAGTACCCGTCCGACGTACGTGTGTCTATACGTTTAGAAGCGAGTGTACATGTACAGCCTGCGCAACTTCCGCCGTACGATCGCCGGCGTTATTTACAGTCTGCATACTTCCCTCTTTCCATTCGCATGAAAGATTAAACATACGGGCGCGGTGTGCTTAACAAATGCAGTATTATCTTTTCCACGCGCGCTGACGTATTTGCATTATCACGCGCTGTGCGTAATATATGCAAACAGAACGGCCGGTAAAGATGGATTAACGTGATCCAGCGTTGGCAAGCGGGTCAGTCCGATCGCGTTAGTGATTATCACTTGCAGCTTCGAGGGGAGGGGCCGAGAAGGAGAACGATTGATTGGTATAACGACACACGAAATTGGAACGTGCAACGTTATATTTCTACTGCGCCGGTGAGGGGGTGGGAAGAAGGGATCGCACGCTCGCACCGGCCGGCTGTTAATAATGACAACGATCGGATGGCAGCGAAACGTGTCGGGGCGGGTGCGAGTCTCATTTGTCATTAAATCAATTTTTGACCGGCCCAAATGAGTTACAAGCGTCCATGCGCGCGGTAAAAAGTGCCCGCTCGAAGGTCCGTCAAAATGAACGTCGAGGCTGCGAATGGCGTAGTCGACTATCCATTACACGTGTCTCGACCGTTCGTGTGCACACGTACGAACACTTTTGCGACGCGCAACTTCAACGACGAGGCGATCGCAACACTCGGCCAAGATGGGCGTCCCGTATTTTTCATCTAATTATCGTGATTCGTACAAACTGGTTCGTAAAAGCCGGCTGGCTTATAAATGGGAAGAAAGCTCTATGAATAATTCATTAGCAGGGGGGAGGTCACGCAGGCAGAAAAAGATGAGGAAGTAGGTCGGCTTCAAAAATATATGAGTGTGACGCGATTCGTAGATGATATCAGAACGAGTGTAAATCACCCCGGATTTGCCGGTACGTGTGTTCGTACGTATTTCCGTTATGCGTTCGTGCATGTATATATATGCGTGTCTTATACCAGCCAATGCAACGCGAATATGTTGATTAGATGTGATATGATAATGCAAAGTATATGGCACCATTTATCGGATATACGGCAAGCAACCGAACGCTCTGGCCATGTCCGAGTATTCGAATATCGAAAGCGTGAATGTTGCATCTTGAATGCGGGAAACGTGAAACGACGTTATCGACTATTATTACACTCGCCTCCGAAAGGAGACAACGAAGGCATGCGACGGTGGAAAAGCATGGCGAAATCTGATATCTTAAAATATGCTGCGGCGTAGCGAAAATTTGATATTCAATTACATTGGAAAGCTGTGCCCGGCGATATGACCAGAATGTCACATAAACTATTCGGCTACATATTTTACGAGAGTGCCTTTTGCTACTTTCCGATGCTTTAATTTTATCTGGCATCGTTCCCGCGATCGTTTTCTCGACGCGTACGGACTTCCAAATGCGCAGCAACTTTTCAATCGTGTCGGCACAGACGAGGTGTATAGACTGATCGAGATATGGTCGAAACATTTGAACCTTTTCACCGTTTTTCGACCACATCTCGATCACAATTTGTTATTTCTTTCGCTTACAAATCACTCTCCCGCTGACATTTCTGAGCTTTAACTGCAAGTCGCCGTTCTCATCACTCGATTTCTCCTGGACCAATGAATCGGAACTCTCTAACATTTTCCTGAGACACACGGATTCGGACATGCGCATATTATCCGTCAAACACAACCGACAATATTCTATCGACGACTGAGCTGAGCACTCGCCACAACAGAAGTTATTGAGATTCGGCGTAACGCGCCGGCAGTTTATTTTCGCACGCTCTAATGGCTCGATCATCCATGCGAGGCAGGGTCGCGTCGCTCGCGATAAACATACTGATGCAGGGCGAGAGCACGGCTCGTTAAAAGCAATTATCTCTCTGTATCCAACGGGGTGCGATGTACGAAGGGATTTAATAACTCCCGATACGAGCGGCGAGCGCTCAATATTTCACGATGCACGCCCCGCTCGACGCTCGTCGTCGAGCGAAGAGAGAGAGAAAGAGAGAGAGAGAGAGACCGGAACAGTCAAATTCCTTCCCGGCCGTTCAATCAATTTCGCCCGTTCCTCGTTGGGGATGAACGACGTGGCTGACCGGCCGGCGAGTCGGCTTCCGGCGACGCCAATCGTAAAGCTCGCGGCCGTCCTAATTATTTGCATTTCGGCGTGATAACTCATACCACCGATGCAGCCAAGGGAGCGAAAGAGGTCGGTGGGGGGGAAGAGGGAGGCCGTGTTCGTTTATTCCGCGCCAGTATTTCACGGGGAGGCTTTTAGTCGGGAAATATATATTCGCCGAGGTTCGGCAGCCCGTCTGGATTTACATTCGCGGAGAACTATCCGCCAACGGTTGGTAATAAACTTGCGAATTTATAGTGCATCGTGGGCCATCGATCGGCCGGGAGCACGTCCTCGCCCTTTCTCGCGCGGAGTAGGTACGCGTAATGCGGGGTGTGTGTGTGTGTGTATACCGGGTACGTGAGGGGATGACTGCACTTCGCGAGCGCGAAGGGGGATGTCGCCCTCGCATATCATTACTAAGAACGTGATCGAGGTATCAGATGCGGGAGCAGGCGCGCACACTCATATCGGAGTACTCCTAATTAACCCGCCGCGCCGCCTGCCGCGTCTCGCGGCACTGTCGACGATACTCTTTTACATCGCGAGGCGCCGTGCATTGAAAGATAATTAATGCTCGAAGAGATTAGCGATCTTCAAAGTTGCGAGCAAAAGTGGGGAGCGGAGTTGTCTATGAACGAACATGTGGGGATCGAGGGCAAGAGACGCGAACCTTTCGCGCTCAGAGAAAGAGAGGGAGAGAGAGAGATATGCAGTGAAAATAGGCTTTAATACGGAAGGCATTGCGTCTTTAGCGCCAGCCACTTCGATCATAGGATCCACCGTTCATGAAAGGCCACACGCGAGAATATTGCACGATGCTCTAATAGTCTGAATTTTTGCCGAATATATATTGGATAGTCGAGTGTTGTTTTTCAATGAAGATAATATCTAAATGCTCTTCGCTGATGTTAATAATGACACCATCTTCTCGTCGCGATAGCACATTACGATAGCTGTTTCAATCGGTTCAACGAATATCGACAAGTTGTCACCCACTCCGTGTAGAGAATGCGTCTTTGTTTGTTATTTTGCACTCCCGATCCATTGTGTTTGTCGCGTCACTTTTTCATGAAAAGTGCATCGTTACGTCGGACTCGTCATAATATTCCAGCCGTCTGCACCGTGCAGTTCTTCCAGAGATCGAGGAGCTTTAAAAGTGGCGCAGAACGAACATTGCTCGCCTTCTATATGACACGATGAGGCGAGTATAGAGAAATTCTCAGCAACCTCGCACATCGTTAGCATCGCGTTATGGAGGTATCAGATGCGGGAGCAGGCGCATCTTCATGTTGAAGTAATTAGGCCACGGCAATGTAATGTGCAACGTATGCGCCCGCTACTTTCAGTTGACGTCGCATCTGCCCGATGTCCATTAACAGGATCACTAGGTACGTGTCGGAGTTAGGTCAATGCTGATTCGCCAAGTCCTAACTCTCTGCGCCGAACGTACAAAACGCTCTGGCAAACAAGCGTGGTGTGCAAAATGCGAGCTTTCCCGTGACGCTTAAATTTTTCATTCCTCGCCAATTGAGCGGAATAAGAGTCGACGGCTTTTGCGGGAATCAATCGCAGCGATCGTTCTCCCGTTCCCTCTGTCTCTCTGTTTTCTCAACCAGCGAAACGCACGGTGGCATATTAAGCAGGAGCGCAACTTCGGGGGCGTAGGTCGTAAAAGGCACGACAGGCTCCAATTGGCCCAAAACAAAGAGAGAGAGAGAAAGAGAGAACTCTTCTTTATTTGCAATCTCTCCTACTCTCGATCTTCCGCTTCGTCTTTGCGATCGTAATTTTGACCCGACTCACTCGCTTGGGTTTCCCTTTTTGCTCTTCTTCGGCGAAGGAAACCGATGCGACGCAAAAAGGGCGCTGCCTCGCTCTCCGTTCCACTCTCTGATTAGTTGTTGTGCGAGTTTAACACGGGTTCTTAACGAGACCTTGCCAAAAATTAGCGTCGGTTGCTGGACACTGCTTGTCCCCGGAAAGTCTTTAGCGAGTTTTAACCGGCACGGGTGAAAGTTTCCGGTCAATTTGAACGTGTGCTTTACATGGGTCTACAAGTACTTCGCGCCAGTTACAGAACAGTTGTCGGTTTCCACGCTCACCGACCCATTAGTTCTCGCATTTCTGCCGGGCTAATCTATTTCTGTTTATAATTACACGTCCGGAAGTAAGATATATAAAGTTTATTAACGTTGACACGCTCATTATCGTGTGGCAGCCGCGTCTCAACTTTCGAGAATTTATGTGGGTCAGCGCGTTTGAACTATGTTCCGTTTAACTATGGAATTTGAACATACCATTATGGAACTAGACTAAAATTGAGGATAACATTTTCTTGCCTTTTGTGCTGCGTTCAAAATCGCGATACGGACAATCTTGAGAGACTCTCTTGCGCATCGCTGCACGCGCGGGTATGAGATCGAGAATGCGACACGATAGGATTACGGAAAATTTCACTATTACGACGTTATCGGCAGTTTACGTTAACTGAATTTCTGAATATTCCAAATGTCCGTTATGCGCGGTCCGCAGACGTGACGGCACATTAATTACGAGTTACGGTCGGGAATAAATTTTGAATGAGGTAAGGTGGCGCAGGCACGAATCGATAATCATTGTGACTCAGGGGAAGCTGTATTAAAATCGTGTACCGGGAAGCTGAATACGGCGAGCTCATATTTCAAGATGAGGAAGGAGATTTGCGTGCGGTGCGCATTAAAATCAATAGAGGCGACCTTTTGAAATTATACTCGAGTAACCACACAGCTAAATTATCTTAAACCAAACAATTCGTGACCATTCATGCATTTCTAGTAATAACGTGTGCTTTTGCATATGCACTTATATACTTAGCACTTGTTTATTGCAGCCTGCAATGTCAACGTAGCAGTTTTAGTCTCAATAGTGAATCTTACGTTATATCTCACTTACAGGCCTGGCATATGTCAGCTGCTTTGCCCCCAGTTCTATTTGTGCCGTATAAAGTATTCTTCAAGCAGTTGCAACCCAAACAGTTTCTCGAGCTAGTGACGCGCCGGAGTGAGAAAGAACACCGTCACTTCCGTTTTCCTCCAACTTTCTGCACTTCCTCCGTCCGTCGCGACCGTCGCAAGAAGGGTTGATACGGGAGTCGGTACGCTCGAGTATGTTCTTTGCTACTTTCTGATACGACTGCTCGAGTCGCAGCTAATCCAAATGTTAGCACTGGCCGGCAGTAAAGAATGTCGAGTCACATATACGTAGGGGGCAGAGAGAGAGAGAGAGAGAGAGAAAGAGAGAGAGAGCGAGAAATCACGCTGGAATACCTCGTCGAGCAAACATTTCAATGGTTTCGACTGTGATGAAGTGTAGGAACATTCATATTTACCCTTTCACACCGTGCAAACGGTTATCTACATCGTCGTTCACTGCGAATGCTATATTTAACCGACACGCAAACGTACAATATTTCACGATCGTCTGAGGCGCTCTAGTATCGCAACGCGGTATCATCTGCTTGAAATTCGCTGGCCGGTTTCACGTGCGAGCGCAGAGAAACCGTAACTCGGTAGGAACGGGATTCGGGGAGTGTACTGCAGACTGCAGCACAATTTGAGAATAGGGTAGAGGCGGCCACCACCCCAGCGTCGATTTACGCCCGAGCGTGTGCACACGTCACGTCGGTGTGTACGGCCTATTACGGTAAACAGTTCGGCGACTATTGTCGCGGGCTTGCCCTGAATTAATTAATCCTTTCATTAAAGCCGCCGCGGAAGACCACGCTGATGCCGACTGCCTGATCGTGGCGGCCATGTCGCATGGGGAATCGGGCCTGCTTCATTCGAGCGACACCCTCTATCCAGTCGACATGCTCTGGACTCCTTTCACCGGCGACCGATGCTCCGGCCTCGCCGGCAAACCAAAGTTATTTTTCATTCAGGTAGGTATGCCAGCAGCGAAACTGCCGGCGTCGATGTTTATTCACGTCTATCCGTCGGCCCGTAAAAAACACTCGTCGTTCCCTTTGCGATCTATGCGACGTCTGGAATATCCGACGAGTCGAGTGTCGGGCCGCTTGTTATTGCTCTCTCGTCGTCACACTTTTGTGCTAATAAATTCATACCGCAAAAAGTGCCGGATTTTTTGTTCTCTCCGTGAAACGATACGTTCGATTAGTGAAGTGGACGGGTTCTAGTTTCTACAACAGTACGGTTGACGGGAAATATCGTTTCGAAATTGACGGAATAAAAGCAGAATTCACGCGTTCAATTACAAACGGCGGTCGTCGAATGCGAAAAAGAGGATATTATAAACTGTCCGTCTCGAGCGCGTCACTCTTTTCCAGGACACGTATTTACGTATATGTAAAACAGCACATCGCCGGACATATATCTGCATAAAGTGTTTTACACACGAACTCGTCTGACGTTAATTGCATAAATTTTCATTCGCCGCAGCGCGTTGTCCGCCATTGTTTTGCATATACGTTATGTACGGGTATGGAGCAGTGGCGCGGGTCGAGGTTTACGATCCTGGCCGTGGTGGTACGTTCGGGGCGGTATATCGATCACGGTTTTTCGAGTTAAGGAGCGGCGGTGGTTACCCCCAATGCGAAAAGTATCTGAAAAATGGGTCCTCTTTCAGCTGTCACGCTTGGCGGGGCCAGGACCTCGCCTAGCGACGTAAAGTCAGCACGCCTCGCCGCAAAACAACTGATTTATTGTTCCCGAGAAGTTTAATCATTTGTCCAGTCGGTTCCTGAATAATGTCTCGGTTGCAGCCGATAAAAGAGGCTACGGCGAAGCGGGATGAACGTTGATCGCGATTTTAAAGACACGCGCGCTTCAACTTTCCGCATTTACGTCAGCCCCACATGAGTCATAGCATAGAAGTCGAAAACACTCTTGACGATGCATCTACCGCGTAAAGAAATAGCGTGCGTATAACATAATATAATTCGGTGACGATGAAGAAAGAGTCGTGGCAAAGTAGGAGGGTGTCACGAGTGCGCAGGATTTCGGTAACTCGCAGAGTGAGAGGCAATTTTTCGGTCGTACCGAGAACTCCGGTCGCCCAGCTAAGACCGAGCTCAATTAGAGGAGGGGCGATACTTAAATTTCGCGTCATATATATCTTATGCCGCGACACGACTGGGCATAATTCTTCTTCCCCCGTAATCCGACTAAGATCGTTTTCCATTTAAGGCACATTCTCCATTTATCCACTTCACGATGAGCTCTGAGGGATTTGCAGGCTCGCGCACATTAGTGCACCGCCCGTGCAATGTGTTTTTCAGCGGGACCGGCCACTGAAATATGTGTGTAGCGCGAATTAATGGAACCGTTCACGGGAGAGAGCGGCGTTGCGAACGTGCGATGCGCCGCAGTAATTAAGATTACTCCTATCTCGGGTGGCTTGCGAACAAAGAAAAAAGAACGTCAGGTTCAACAAAAGCCTTTTGTTTACTCCGGCCGGCGGGCCGATACTTAAGAATCTACTTTTTGCCTCTCCCACCTCAATCTGACCGTATACTGACTTTTCCAACGTTACCTTCATTTCACGCGATAGAAATGCTGATTGACACTTGATGACGATCTTTTCGCACTGTTAATAGTGAGGGCTAAAAGATGTATGAAAATTGTTTAGCTCCTTGGGAATAAGGAGGCGACAAGGATGTAAGGAGGCCGGTTTGGAAAGTTATGCGAAGCATCCCGATGCCGCTCGTCCACTTATCCGCACCATCGATCTAGAGATTCTAGAGTGTTGCACACGGTCGCGTTTCATCGCTCGGTCAGCCTCGGGCCGATGAGACTATCGGTTTCACGGAATGCGCGCAACTCGCCCGACACCGTCATTTTTCCGGCGCGAACGGTGAAATTTTCCAATTGGCAACGGCAGCCGTTCATTAACGATACGACCGCAACGAAGCACGGTAGCCGATCGACGTTGCACTTTTTTCCGACAATTTTCCATTCCTGAGCGGAATAGCCAGTGAAAATATTTGCAAAGTGGCCAAAAGCGTCGGCGCCGGATAACGAAACGAGTCCGATCCACTGTCCGTGATTACGCGTTTCGTGCCGCATGAGCGCCGACATTTTTTACTCTGTTTTCGTTTGTCTCGCTATCTATACCCTCTTCTCCTCTTTTCAATCATCAAACGCGCGCGTGTTTGATTGACTGCGCGCGACTCTGCTGGTTTGCTCTCCGACGACGTCGTTCGCGGAGAATTCTGATTCGGCATCTACCCTAGCGCACCACGGACTCGCGCGCGCGCGCGCCTCGAAAATGACGAACTCTCAATTAATCGAATGCCGGGAAGAGCTCCGCTCCGCGCGAGCATTCAATGCCATTCTAAGGAATTAATTAACGCTCTCGCCGATTCGAAAGCCCAGCTTTGTGCGTTGCGCCGGGCTCGCGAGGCTAACGCGTTCAGCGTTTCCTTTCACGATGAAACATCGCGGTAGAAGTTCCGTCTAGAGCGATATCGAAGGAAAGAAAGCTGTTTACGTAACAGCAGCTGTGGCGTTGGACGTTACTGTAATGACACCGAAGCTTTATCTGATTAAGCAACTTGTATTCGTAGATACGTGCTTTGGATAATCCGATTATGGATCACCACTCGCATAAATCCTGGCAACCGCGCAGACATGCATTCGTAATGACGTACCAGTTATGTACGATTATACATCAGCGTACTGGGATCCATCTTTTCCCGCATACCAGAACGTTAATTTCGTTAGTCACGTGTAAAACAAACGAAGATAGCGTCGCGCTGTCGCGTTCCTACTACTTTAGCAACCGCGTTTTGATAAACTGAATTAGAACGTGCTGACCTGCAAAATGTATTTCACGCGGTTACCGTAAATACGTGTATATACGTTTTCAGGTCATTTCCTGGTACTTGGGTAAAACGTGTAATCGCGATACGGGGTTTGAAGCGGTAGATGGTTAACGCTGCAACGGCATCTCTGAGATTAGGCTAGACCTGTAAAATAGTGAATAGTGACACACTATGCTGCTAGTCGCCTAGCCATTTAGCTTTATGCATAAATGGTGAGATAGAGGGAGATAGGGAGTGAGTAAGAGAGAGAGAGAGAGAGGGAGAGCAGGTGCCTCGTGAAAAGTGAAGAGCCCCGGCATTAAGGAAAGTGGAAAAGGCGACATAGTTAATTGCCCACGCGAGCGTTTCAAAGGAGCACGGCAGGATTTCACAGTTGACGTGTTCACGATTTAACAAGTCTAAAAAAGCACTTGAAGCTGTCGCACGCCAGGAAGCGATAATAATTTAATAAATTATATGCCCATCATGCGGTTGACAAAACGGTTCCATTCACTAAAAGCGAGCAACAATCCCGACTTCAGCGACCTCTTAAAAACTGAATATGTGCAGCCTCTCCCTTGAACCAGTCAAGATTCTTCTTAACTCAACTTCCGTCAGTTTCCGAACACCGTGCCATTATACGCATCCATAAATATTATTTATCTGTGTGAGAAAAAGATTGAAGTTCCAGAGCTGGGATCAGGAATAAATGAATTTGTTTCCACGAACTTCGTGAGAACGCCAAGTGTGCGGCTTGAAAACGTTCGGAATTAGCGACACTTGACATTTTTCGTAAGTATCGCAATCCCTTGAAAATTCGATGTGTCCCGGAGCCGGTGTTCTTTCTGCCCGTTCCATTTTCTCGCAGACCTCACGTCGTGCACGCAATCATCAGTAATCGTGAGAAAAGCGATTGCGGCGTGGGCATGGGGAGAACGTGTGTTCCAACGAAACCGACGTTCGTCGCGCTCGATGGCAGACTTTCGCAATTAGGGAAATGATAGTGGGTTCCGATATCCGAGCGTTGTTCGCGAAAACGTCGCGCGAACGGCCGAACTGGAAAGTAATGGGACGTCAGTCGATATCGAAAATCTTTCTTTCCGCCGTCCGGCAATGATAGGAGGCTGACGGGGACGAACCTTCAACGCAGTTGTATATACGTAGTCACCATTCCCCAGTTAACGATTAATCACGTCGTTCGATTCAACAGTTTCGAAAATAAGCACATCACGGCTATCGGCCCAATATGCGATGATTCTTCTCTGTCCATATACTCGTGATTTTTCAATCCGCGAATTACCACGTCGGACGAAAGTAGTAACATCCTTCCCGGTCAGACATTACATCGACCACCCGCAATCAGTCTTCCTTCCATCGACGATCAAATCTGACCGCTGCAACGCGGGCAAGATTAGATTCAAATTTGTAAATTTCAAATTTACGATCAGCCGCACTGTAATGGGTGTACTTTGTTGCGCAGAAATAACTGTTACGGTACAAGGGGGTTAATCGACGCTGCGTTCCAAGATGTACGAGGTGGCCCGTTACAACGCTATCCGATATCGTCAAACGCGGCCCATAAATTCCAGAAGCAGCCCGCGCCCAGCCACTGTCCCCTCGTGCGGCACGTAGAACGGGAGGAAAAATAAAAAATAAAGAGGGACGAACACACCCGGGCGTACTTCATTTTCCGCAAGGCGCGGATCGAGTCCCGCCGCAATTTATCTTCGCCCGCAGTCTCCGCGATGCGCTCGGCGCGGCTCCCTTACTCGTTTCCTTCGTCATCCGGAGCTCTTTCATAATCTTCGTCGCACTGCCGCGAGTTTCGCGTAATAAACTAATCATCGTCCGCCGGGAATCGTCATTATTTCTGCCACACCGGCTCAACGTTGCACCGCGACTTCCTAAGGCATGTTTATTTTATCCACTCTCCTGCCACTCGCTTCTCCTTTTTCCACCGCGTCACCGGTTATCGCTCACCGTCTACCGAGCGTGCTCGACAATTTCTCTCATAAAAGTGCGCGCCGCAGATATCTATATATATATATATATATATAGACACTAAAAATTTGCGCATTATAGGCCCTGGACAACCTCCGGGACCATTTCGAACGTAATGGCTTTGCCGGGCGAATTGACGAGAGGAATTGTTCATTCGGACGGGGAAAATTGTTGAATTTACCGAAACTGTCCGGCACGCAGTATGATGGATCCGCAAAACTACGCCGACGATGACCAGCGATGCGACGGGAATCGGATGATGTTCGATAAATATGAAAATCCGCCATAACCGTTGCGAAGCAGTCTCTAAATATTTAAATGAAAAATGACGCGGATGAGAAATATCGCGGCACGATAAAAAATATTAACATTGACGTAGAGTGCAGCACACGCGGAGGGGGTGAGACGGGACCTTTTTTTTCGACCTTTCGAATTGACGTCGTTAAATGCGAACAAATTGCACAAGGAGGAATGGGCGTGAAAATGTCGACGTGCATGAGTGAAAAACGAAACGCTTGGCCGGCGTGAAGATACGGCCAAGCGGCTGCGAAGGGGTGGGACTAGCAGGGACCGAATGAATTAGCGCTTAAATTTCTGTGCCACAATTTTCCGCTCGACGTCATGCCTCCCCGGGATCGGGCTCGGGCAAAAAATCGATGATGAACAAGCCCTCCATTCCGGACAGTCACAAAAAAGTGATCGGTTTAGAGTGGATCTTAGCAGGAGTGCGCGGCTGTTCGGCGAAAATGTTGTTGCCGGGAGAGTTGTCCGGGAATCGGATTAACAAAACAAATATCGACGTATTTTTCGAAAAAATAGCAAAAACAGTGAGCACAACTTTGATTACACCCATATTCTTCGATTCAAATTCTTTTCTTTTCCAACAATAACTTTATGTAGTCTGTAAGCTGGTAATCATTGTTGTGCGCCGTGCAGGTCACAATACGGACCGTGAAGTATATGAGACTTTTTGACTGAATATCACCTCCTGAAAACGATGGATCGCTTTGTAGGGTACTTCGAGAGACACCGTGTATATTGCAATAACAGCATGTCAGAATGTGCTGCTACAATAGTCGTATTGTAAAGCAATCTCGAAGAAGAAAGTTGCAGGTAAGGGGGCGGCTCAGGAGGATATAGTAGGACCATTTGTTCGGAGCGGGACTAATACCGTCAAAGTTAAACGCGACAGACTGCGACCGGCTTTTCTTCAATTTCAATGATAGTTGACACTGGAGGAACGGAGAAACTTCCATTCCTCGCCGGTACTATTCATTCGGTGTTTAAACACGACAGCTCAGATAACATAAACTTTCCGCTGCCTTATTCCAGAAAGTAGAGTGAACCCTCGGTACATAGTACGCCGTACACGTGTATAAAATCTACAAATGGACACCAACTGCGACGTAATATACATTACAAAGGTTCCACACCGTTTTCCGTCATTCTTCTCCCATAATGGTTTGACAACGTGCGAACCGACACGCCTTATTAAAACAAAAATATTTTCTTTCCCCTACGGCCACCAAGCACCACGCGCACATTTGTCGCGTAGTGACACGAACACTTTAATCGTACCGTCGTCGCCAACGTCAATCCGTTTCTTGAAACGTGCGCCACGTCGTTAAAGGAAAGGAATACGTCGACTAAACGTAAAAGCAGGCCGTAAGAAAGCGCGAGTCGCACGAAGATTTAACGTCTGCGTCATGGAAAATCCACACCCACGTCGGAGAGATACGCGTCCCCGACAAGAATTACACCCGCCGTCTGCCATTGGGAAGGACAACGCGCATCCCTTTTCCATAAAAGAAGAACGGCTGCGAATTACCCCCTCGAAGCAAACCGTCGCACGAACGACCGGCTTCTCCGTTATTCTCGTTTTTTCCTCACCGCGAGGCCGTTCCTCCCGCGCCAACTGAAATGAAATTCGTCATTCGGCGCGCGAGCGCACGCTCGAGTAAGAGTAAAAACGAGAAAGAGAAAGAGAGAGAGAGAGAGAGAGAGAGAGAGATGGCTGAAAGCGTCGAGGTACAGTCGCAAATCGTTTGACGAACGACGAACGACGTCGTAGGGTTAAACGACACATTCGCGCGAGGAATTTTCTCGGGAACCTTCCGCGACGGCGGACAAAGGGAATTCTACAACGACGTATTTTCTCTCTCTCTTTCTCTCTCTCGTTCTCAGTTTATGCAGCCTCTCGTCCGCGCGGCGATCTTCCCTTCGCTTCGTCGTTCATCATTTTTTTCCTCTGTTTTTTCGCAGGCTTGCCGCGGGGCGCGGCTGGACAAAGGGGTGAAAATTATTCATGAGACAGATAGCAGGGCGACTACCTACAGCATCCCGGCCTTCGCGGATATTATGGTCGCGTACTCCACTTACGACGGTAGGTAAAACTTGTGTGTGCATGGGCGTGTACGCGGATCAGCGCGAGAGAGCGAGCGAACGTTGCACGTGTGCTGGAGAAACAGTGAGGAGACGCGCGCACAAACGCGGCTGACATCGCCAGCAGCCGTACGTGCGGACAGCACACCCCTACACGCGCGACTCTGTTGCGTGAGCGCTTCCGCTTACGCGCACGTACCCCCCGGTGAGCACCTTACTTTTTATGCCGCCTATCCTGAGGTGATGTGCATAAAAAACCGAGGGAAAGCGTCGACGCTCGAAAAATGTTTGAGCGGGCGTCGGCGTCGGAGTCGGAGTCGGAGTCGGGAGAGACGTAAAGGACTCGACCCAAATGCTTCTTATGCGGGAGGGATGGAAAGAAATCAGGCCGCGGGCGAGTCGAGGGCGCGTCCGTCGCGCGGATCTCGCTTTAATGGCTCGAACGACGCGCATCGTTGTCGTGGGACCTGGGACGTGGGGAAAGAAATCGAGACGCTCGCTGTCCTCCGACATACACGCTCACGGGGAGCAAGAAGTCGGGGAAGCCGAAGTAAGAAGTAAATCAGGAAGATCGCGTATTCTTCCCTTTAAATTATCCCGCGCTCGGCAATCGGGTCTTATTACCGACGATTAAAGTAGGTATCCCTTCTCTTGGCGACCCGTACGTAATTAAAATGAAATCCATCGGACCGTAAAGTAAGACGCTTCGTAATTACCTTCGACGAAGGTAAGCTGCGCTATTCAACTATCCGACGAAGTAGCATTTTCCTAGCGGGAGCGCCCTATTTTCCTCGAGACGTACGCTTTTATTTACCGCGCTCGAAATTCGGTAGTTTCTCCTGAGCGTGTATACGTGTGCGAGGGCGCGTGCCTTTAATCCGGCCGAAGTAGACGTTTAATACTTAACGTGGGCCGAGCCCTCGAAGGAAGAGTAAAAAGCGAGGCAGGCCAGTCAATGCAAGAGAAACTTTACGAAAAAAAAACAGCATCCTCGACGACCGAAACGACGCGTGCCGTAAAAGTAAGGGATATATCCTGTGAAATGGATGTGAAGTTGGCGTTAACGTTCATCTCACGAGTCGTACGACTTCAACGATGCCTTCCTACGTTGCGCCCTTGTACCTGGCGAAACACGTTGCGGTGCGCGCGGGATCACGGCGCAATTGGAGGATCCTTTAACGAGAATGAGCCCTTAACGTTCTCCAAACGCTCTGTATTATACGTCCCGCGCATCGAACTTCGCGCCACGTCGCTAAAGTGCATTACACAAATCGATGCGTAAATCAGTCATGCCGAAGAATGGATATTGTTTACCGACCGACCGCCGCGCTGGCCACCGCAACATCACGGGCCGTGCTCGGCAAATGCCTACTTTACATTATTGACACTGGACGGTGGCGGCATCAGTCAGTCAAACACGCCGTGATATACAGCTGTCATAACACGCGGGACACGGGCGCAAATTTTGTTCGGCCCTAATGGCCTTGTTTGTGGACACACGAATGCCGCCGTTGCACGAATTTAATACCGGCGGGAACGACGGCTTAGTTAGGTGATGAAGAATGTAAAGTTGCGTGCAGGAATTTTGCAGCGATTAAAGCCTACTCTTTCAGCGACGTTCTCATATTTGTTTCAAAAGGTCGCATTTGTGATTGCCGTTAAAAGTAACACCATCGAACTGAATCAGAACTGCTGAAATAAGGTTTGGTCTTTGGGGAATAAAAACGAATGGAAAACTCGGCATACGATTAGCTTTTCTAGGCCCCCGTATAAAATTTTGTTCGGAAAGTAATAATGGCCGGGTAATGGCCGGAAAAACAAAATGAACCAAGTCATTGTGCGTTCGGAACATTTACTGGACACAGGGAAAAAATACGGACGAGAGCTCATTTCATGTAATATTCGCTTTGCGTTGAGTTCCTGTAAAGAACTTTTCAGTAGTGAAGCTTTTAATAACGGTAACATTATTTTCCGTGGGATTTTGAATTAAATGGGACATAAAGAAACCCTTGGAAATTGATACAATTTCGCGAAAAATTACCCTTCCCATCGTCGGCATTGCAGTATTGCAGAGCGGTTCACCGTACTGGTGTATGTTAAATCTGAAGCATGTTGCCGTCAATCCGCATCAGTTGCGCATTTAAAGCTACATAGAACATCGGTCAAAAGTGTTATTCGTGCAAGGTTGTGAAATTTCTGGAGTACGTGCTTTTTTACAGATCGTAGAAAATGGAAAAATCATATATTTTTAATCAGAAAGTGAAGGGGAAGTTAAATAAACAATTGGAAAATACAAAATCGAGTGTTTCGGATCAATTGATATTTTGAGATATGCAATAACACTTTTAGCCGTCTCCCTCGTTCGACATTCAATCGGTGAGCCAATTCATTAAAAGCGCATGATGTAACGGTGACACATTAACATCGATCGACCCACAAAATATTTTTAATACAAAACACGCTCTAACGAGACAAGCGGTAACGAATTGATACAATAAACTATCCACACGTCGCTCCTTAATTATGAAATCATTCATTTTCCAGGTCTCAACCGGGAATTATTGTCACGCCGAGTAACGTTCGCAAAACTCCCCTATCAATTCTAGAAACATCCCGTTCCCGTTCGTAATTCCAATAGGCCGTCGATTTTCGAATAATTGGATTTTCGGAACTTGGCCGTATAGACAGCTATCCGAATATCGCGGGAAAGAAAACAGCTTTGGCTGAAGGCACGCGTCAACCGGATATCACAGGATTCCACGCGCGACACAGTATTTGACGAACGCCCGGAATATCGATCTGCCCACGTTTCTTGCCCTCGCCTCCAGATAGGCATCCTGGGCAATATCCAAAAACATGTCACGAAATTCGTACGCATACATTACACGTCGGAATTGAAAGAAAGAGTCTTCAATACACGACACATATCTTCCGTCCTTCGTTTCTGAGCTGCGGCTATTTCCGCCACAATTACGCACGAAGAACGGCACGGGACAGGTGTCGCCGGGTGAGAAACGTAGGAAAGATGTCGCGTATTTTGGCGGGAGTGAAAAGAGTAGTGAATGGATCCATTTACGAGCTTTCATCGTTGGCTCGCCGCACGTCACTTGCCGCACGAATTCCGGTTGTCGCGCAAACATTTGCTCTCTCGTCGCTAATCGTCCGCGAGGATTCCTCTGTTGACCGTCCGGCGCACGGCTCGACACAACGGTGCACGCCGCGAACGAGTGCGGCCGATAGACGGCAGCCGGCGTTATTACTGACCCGACAGCTTCGTCGACCGTTGCTCGTCCAGAGCTCGCGGGGCGACAAGTAACGGCACATAATCGTCGAAACCCGAACGGCCGTCTGCAATTTCAGAATGGCTCACCGACGTTCGGCGACGAGCGGCAAATAACTTTGTCTCCCGTCACGCGTTGCCGACTAATATCTCTCGGACCGAACGTTAAAGCGCCGTCTCTCGCGCTTTTGGAACCTTTTAAACTTTTCACATTGCATCCGCCCTTATTTCGACATTCGAATTGGTAAGGTGTTCGTTCATCTGCACGAGAGTTCGAAATTTAAATTGCATTTCGCGAAGAAGGGAGGATGAATGCTGAGATAAAAAATTCGGAGAAATATGTGAAAGTATGTAGCCATCTGTCGCTCGCTGGCTGTTCGCGCCAGACAGGCCAAAGTATCGAGTGCGCGGAGAGCAATTTGTGGTTTCTTTAGGGAACCACCTACGCCAAAACTAATCGCGCTAATAAATTCTCATCTGCGTCAACCGAGTCGACTTTCAATGAGTTTTGTTTGGTACGGCGTAAAAAGAACCATGTAACAGCCGTTAGGCGTTTCTTTATCACATTTTCCGACCACGCCATGTTTCCAGCATACCTGTCCCTCAAACGCTCTCTGGCCTGGACGAAACTTTGCACAGAGGGAACTTTCGTTCATACTCTGCGAGGCGGACGCGGCAACCAAATATTCAGCGATAAATAACAACAAAAAAGAAAAACGTACGCCGTGCAACGAGAATGGGGAATTTGAAGAAGAGAGACATCGCATGCCAAATTTTCGACACAATCTGCCACGCCATCCACTTGAGAACGGAGCGTGAACATTTATCGCGGGAACGCCATTACTTAAAGCCCGACCGATGTAATATTCACCAATTCAAATTAGACGCCACGACGCATATATGATTCGTAGCGGCGCGTGCACCAAACTATAATATGTCATTGAAAAAATCTGACGCCGCGTGGCAAGCTTATTTGGAGCGCAGAGAATGTCGCCAAAATCCTCCCTCTGTCACGAGAAAAAGATAACCCGCTCAGTTTACCCACTCCCAATACTAACCGTCACTTCGCGTGGATTACGTAGTAACGCTGTTCGAAAATTTTCCATTAAACGGAACGGCGCGTTATTATTAGCTGCGAGATAATTGCGCGGGACAGTTACGGAACGTTTACGAGCGAATATTTTTGCGCCCGTCTTTTGTACTCGGCAGGCAAAGGTTTATCAAACGTGTCGCATGGTCAAAACCGCTGGTCGTTGATTCCGGATGGCATTTCGGATGCACGAAGCAGGAACGCGGGGCGAGAACATGAGAATGGAAAAAATGTGCGACATTAAATATATATATATATACACTCGTCGAATATCCGATCGGTTTCATGCAGGCTGCAGCAGACGCCAAAACAATGCGGACAATTTGCGAGAGTTATATGGATATCGGGGCCTCGTAACGTATCAGCTGCACGCGGCCGAATTCGTATCGTTGATAATGGTAATAACAGAATTAAGCTATAATTCGACAATAACGATGTCGTTTCTCTGGCAAACTGTATCGACCATAAAGATGCGGAAAATCAGCCGAAATTCGAGATACTTTCTCGGCGCTCGGCTGGAAAGGGACGTTGACGGTTTTCGAAATTCTATCGAATCCCTGTTTAAACCAGCTTATTTGCTGCCGCGCGAGCGCGTGCACGTTTGATTCCCTTGTCGCTGTAATTATAGTATTGACGTCGGAGATAATAACGGCTTACAATTGGCCACGTTCCGGCATTTACATGTTCGATAACAGCGTTGGAGGCGCGCGCGCGCGTACGCAATTAACGCAAATTTGCTTGATATCGCTGATATCGACTGAGCCCGCGAAACAGATAATAAGAAACGCCAGTCGCGCGGTCGCTTTTAGAGCTTCTCCTCTCGATTGCTCCTAACTTCTATCTCGCGCGGCAACACTACCACTTTCGCCACCACTCTGCCTCGTCGCGCATACATTTGCTGCTGTCGACTCACAAATATAGAAGAAAGGCGTAGATAAACGGCGGGAAAAAAAAATTGAGACAAAGGTAGAATAAAAGAGTCAAAGAGCGAGAGAGATAGAGAGAGAGAGAGAGAGAAAATGGAGAAAAAGAAGAAAAGAGAGCAGTGAGAGAAAATACAGTTCCGCCCGCGTCCGTGTATTGTGATCGATAACGAGGGACAAAGTGCCCCTTGGCAAAGTAGAAAAGCCCGAGGCTGAAGTATCGTGAATGCTGAAACCGAGATGGTAAAGCGAAAAAACTCCCTCTCCGGCCGCGAGTGCGACGCTTTTAAGGCACCTCTCTCCTTTTCACCGTACCACTTCACTCCCTTCTCTCTCCCTCTCTCTCTCTCTCTCTCCTGCACTCACTACTTGCTCATTCCTCCGCTCGCCGCGCACGATGCCTATGAATCGTCGCGTATCGCAAGTTTCTCCGCTCGTCAAGGCAAGCGCGCGCGCGCGTTTAATTGAGAGAAAATTCGCGCGTAACCCTTTCGACGGGAGAGAAATTTCGTCTCATCGCGGGTCTAGGTACCGCGAGCCCGACGAAGGGGGCGCACGATTTTCTACCGCACCAATCGATTCCCCCGGACCCGACCTTTTCTTTCCGCAAATTTATTTCCGTCCCGTCGACACGCGCGTCGTTCGCTAAAAAGCGCCCTACTTGCCCCCGATAACCAACCCCTTGCCACGTCAAGCCCCGCGGCAACGTGCCCGCGCCAGTTCGCCCCCGCTGTCTGTTCAGCCGCCAATGCTTTCTCGTTTTTCTCCCCCGTCGACGACGCCGAGCGATGTCAATTTTGCTTATTAGCGTTACTCGCTGCCAGCGGGAAACGTGCGCGCTCATCGGCCTGAGTTACGAGGTGTCGGGTCCGCGCGTGCGAGTTTGTTGCCCTCGCGCTGTCAGTTCGGCCCCAAAGTTCTGCATTATAGATCTCACGATTATTGTTGCGTTCGCGAGTACGCGCTGCTCGAGTGGAAAGTGACGAATGCGTACGTCGTTCTCGAGACCTACTGCCTGGCATCGAAGGCATCGACGAAATTATCACGCGCTAATCATTCTCTCGCATGACGAATTCGCAGCGAGCCCACGGCTAAAACGTAATCTGAGGCATGAACTCTCTCGTGCGCGTAGGCGGTCGGGCGCGATAAATATAAGGGTCTCAAAGCACGGAACGTCGCCGCATGACGTTACTTTAGCAACCGGGGCGCACTCCATCGCTTCCGGCCATCTCATCCCGCATAATGCGAATCGATTTTCGACGGTGGCGGGCGCGACCGGGGAAAAAGGATGAATGGCCAATCTCGGCGATGTACGAGGGCGCGCGCGCGCGCGCTCTGCGGGGGCGGGGAGAGTTTCTTGCCCACGAGACACGATCGGCCGGCGAAGCCGGGGAAGTGACAACGGTGTATCCGGGTGCATGTCGACGTTGCATTAGAACTCTCCTGGCGCATGAGTGCCCTCGTCCACCCCCTTCTTTCTTCTTCTCTTCCACTCCCTTTCTTTCAGCGCCCGACCACTCTCGCGCGACGATTTCTGAGCATGGGCATTTGTGCAAGACGCTATTACACCGTTCTTCCGCGGCAGCGAGACTGTCTCATCCGCGGTGCCGGGCGGGCCCTTTTCCGTAGTCCAACACGCTCGCGGGCTTCGTAAATCGTCGCCGCAACAATGGACTTCTTGCACGGTGCACTTTGCGCCGGCTACGATGTGTCCGAGCGATTTCGCCCGTCTCGATCTCGCGTGCCTTCGAACCTCTCGATTACGACTAGACGACGGGCCCGATAACCGAGAGTGACGTTTGTCGCAGGAGAATCATTCGAAACGAGAAACATCGCTGATTACATTGCGTCTCCGATATTGACGGCACGAATTATGCCGCACGTACTCAAGTACCTGAAGCAACGATGAGAACAGTATCGATATCGTCTGACAGTAAAGGCAGTTTCGTTGGGCCATAAAGGAAGCACTGAATTTACTTAATATACGTATACACCGGCGAGAACGGTGCACGGGAAAACGTGTATTTTGTCTGCCGTCGTTATTCACGAAACACTGGGCATAACGCGCGTATGAAAGCGACGACAACGACAGCGCAGTACACGGGGCTGATTTAATAGTGGCATTAGCGTCGATAGGAGAGCGTCGGGACCTCACGCTAATGCGAGGTTAAGCGGGAAATCCGATTCAGATTTCGCAACGTTCAGCGATCGTTCTTTCGGCCATAAAGCGGAATCGCAGCTGGGTAGGAGCTGTGTAGAACTAATGACATCGTTGAACAGGCCCTTTCTATGTAAATGCACTCTCTTTACAAATAATATCATCCGACTGTCGATCCCCGACTCCATTTAGCCGGTGAAAAATAGAGAGAGCGAGAGAGAGAGTGAGTGGATGAGCCAGCCACGACTCTGGGTTTACTCCCAAAAATTCATTCCATCTGACGATACGACCTTTGTTACAAGCGCTATTTCCGCGATTTATTGTCGCTCGCCGACACACACGCCGGGCGAATCGTTGAGGGAGGGGGGAGTGCGGGGCGGAAAAAAAATGCGCGCTGCAGCGTAAACCGGTAAATTACGATGGCCGCGATTTTGGACCGACGTACAAAAGCGTACGGTCGACGCTCTCGCGAGCGCAGTCGAACATGCTTAATGAAAAATACCGGGCGACTGTGCATTCCAAACTCTATACCGAACAATTTGCTAATAGTCACTTTAATCTCGGTCGACAAAGGATTTCATTAAAATCACACGTTTCAAAGAAATCTACGCTTTCCACTCTTGTATCGCGGACGTCCCGTTTTCATGTGCTCGAAATAAAATGTACTGTGAACCAATTGCGGCCGACGCCGACGCCGCAATCATCGTATACACTTTCCTCGATCCCACTTCGACGTACGGTACGCTAAGGCGGAAGACGAATTAACTTGTAGATTCGCCATTCGTCGTTATAATCGGATCTTGCCATGGACACGATGCATTTAGCGCGAGATGCTAAGCACTCGCACGAAACTCCAATTAGCCGGAGTGGATACAATGCCGGCCGGTAAGTCGGACATACGATTAATATCCCGCGGCAAAAGCAAATGCGCGTTTAAGACAGTGTGCGGCAAGTGGACGCATAGTTCGAGCGGCGGCGGATGAAATGTGGATGCGTGAATAACACGTTGGGGCGTGGGGGCGAAGGTGCCATTAATATGCCAGAGAAGCGCATAGTTAACATAGCGGACTGTAGGTGAACGTACACTTAATTCCGCTGCCAGTGGAAAGTAAAGGGTGCGGTTAATACGTTCGGCAAAACGTGCTCGCAGCATATACACGTTATAACGGTAACAACGATGGGACAATTTGTATCACACCTCACCCAACGAGAGGGCTAATATTAATGTTGCATTATCGACAGACTTGAGAGAAAGGCGAAGGCGATGGTGTACGGTTAAAGGGTGAGATGGATGTGCAGGAGGGTGTAGTGGATGTAACGGACACGTGAGTGGATAGATTGATGGACATGTAGGGCAGATGGACAGATAGATGGATAGATGAATACGTAGATAGATGGGTAGATGGACGGATGGGCAGATGAACGAATATGCTGACGGACGGATGAATGGATTGGATAAATGGATGTCCAGGTGAACGAATGAATGCGGGACTGATGAGTTTGGATGTATGAACGGATGAATATATTAACTGGTCCCGTCGGACGAGTTTATTTTTACAGGCAGCCCTCGCGAAGGAAAGTGGAAAATCTTGCCAGAGAAGAGAATTGATTCGGAAACGTTTTCGAAATGAAGGGTTAAAAGAAAGAGAATAGTCGTTTCAGACGTCGAGGAGGGTAGATTCCAGGCGGCGAGGGAGCAGATTCTGAGTCGACACGGGGAGGGAGAATGAGGAAGTAAACTTGGAGCGGAAAAAAGAGTGAATTCGAAGCGAAGGCATTCATGCAAAAATGTTCCCTCAACTATCTCCCTCCGATTTAATATTCCCTTCAATCGAAATCGCTTCATCCGTCCTCTATTACAAAAGAACACACTCAAAAGCATATCGAAGCATCATCGAAATATCACCGTCCTGACGATCAGACTGATCGACCGACCCAAATTTTATGAACGATTCAACACAAAGTATTTCATTTTACAAATGGAAGCCGTCATCGCGTCAACGTTGGAAGCATAATCCTCCACGAGATTCTCCCACCCCAACCTTCATTCCAATTCCACCCCCGTCATGAATCGTATTTTGATACATCCGGCCTCTGGTCGTAGTGGTAATGCGTGTTGATCGGGAAACCTTTTACCGTGTGACTTTCAGGCTTCTATTCCTGGCGCAACCCGGACGCGGGCTCCTGGTTCATACAGGCCATTTGCGAAGAATTCAATCTCAACGGTCGCAGCCGCGATCTACTCACCCTGATGACTTTCGTCAATCGCCGGGTCGCCATCCAGTATCAGTCGTACGTGCCGCACAACGAGAGTTTCGATGCAAAGAAGCAAATTCCATCGGTGGTCTCAATGCTAACCCGGCTAGTGTACTTTCAGCCGAGGAGCAGCGATTTAATCCCGAACGCCATCGATCCGGCTCGCTTAAACAGGAGCAAGCGCGGGAGCGTGCAGAGTGAAAAGTGATCTTCGCGGCGGGATGTTCATGAAAATTCGATGAACCGCCGCGAAAACGATATCCGACAAACGAGAGATCCTCGTTCGTGTACTCCCCGAACGTATGTAAAGCTTGTGAAGATGTAAACATGTAAAGTCGTAACAACGTGCCGAAGGAGCGCCAGTGTTTGTCGCGGGGTAACATCGTTTGCTCTCGTATTTTCCTGACATTCTTTCGAATGCCACGAATATTTCGCGTGATTTGGAAAATTTAAGAATTATAATGGCTGGGCCGATCAATTCGATTCGTATATTATGCTCATTATCCGCACTCTATTAATCGTGGAACTTATCTGCTGCTTATGTACGGTGGTCAGTGATTGCCAGGGAGTGTACAGTGATTATAAAATAGTGTACGCTTGTCGGGGAATTGATGCACAGTACTTCCAGCACGTCAACGTTTGGCGTACGTGTCCAGATAAATGTCGGGATGAATTTCGACGGTCATACGGGATCACGCAAATCCGCGTGCCTCTATCGGGATTGAAATAAATCGAAGATGAAGCTGAACCGAATCCTCGGTCGAGCCGTAGATTGAAATCAGGCAAAAAACTGAAACGTGCAGCGAGCTTTTACCATCGCTCCGCGCGCACTTCCGATCGTCTGTCAAAAATTCTACCGAACATCACTACCCTCCGTGCCAAACATTGTCAAAGATAAAACGAAATAAATACTTCACTTTAACCACTCAATAATTTAATTACATCCTCTAAGCAAACCGATAATTATTGCCACACTTTCGTCGATTGTCCTTATTTGTCGCATTCAACAATCGACAGCTCCGCTGGCCGCAGCGTGGCCTACATTGGCATCAAAGCCAAATAAATCCTTGAGTGAGCACCTACACGCCCAATCTGCTTGACGATCCGATGACAATTCAATTCTATCGCATTCCTCCCCGACGGCCCCAGCTAAGTGGACTCTCGAAGTAAACAGGTCAGAATGGGCAGCCTCTGGATCGTCTCAAACGCGGTCAAAGTGTTGCACGCTAAAGGCCAAGCTCGTCGTCTCCCTGTCGACGGACACGAAATTGACTCCATGGCGAAGTAAGGTGAGCTCGTTCCTGAGAGATTCCCTGACGGGAATGCAGCGTCGGCGCCTTTTGTTTCACAGGGCTAATGCATGCGCAATCACGTTGAAGACAGTTTTTGCCGCGAATGCCGGCCGACTTAGTGTCAGGGCCATCTTCAGGATCAAATCAGCGACCCGCTTTTTAGTACGAGCACCGTGCCATTAGCAGTGTACTCGAAAGTTGATCCCGCAAGGCAGAAAATGCTGTCAGCGCTATCGCCCAGAGCCCCGACGCGCGGTTTTTCTCTTACAATTAGTGTCGTCTATCGCACCCTTGCGTCGCAAGGTTTCGTTACGCGTACCACGTGACCAGCGTATCTCAGGCGCGTAGTAATATGTATGATGTAACGTAACTCGATTTCTCATTCTAACAGAGTCGTTGCATAGTTGTTCAATCAGCCGAGTTCGCGCGAACAAGCCGAAATCAAGTTCCCTTTATTCGATTCAAAGGAGCTTTCTTCGTCTAAGAGTAGATGGGAAGCCAGGGACACCTTTATGTTACGAGGCCGGCAACTTGCCAGGTGGGTAACTGCGACGCTGTAAGACTCCCCGCTAACTGTGCCCGAACTTAGTTTCTGACTGCCACTATCGTTTCTCGAACGCTTCAAGCGTACCTCGGCAAACGTTATAAACATGTAAGTGCGCGAGGTAATTAACAGCGCCGCAGAGGCTGCCGGCAATTATGTTACAGATCCGTGACATTATGCTACGTATGACGGATGCACGTTCGAGATCTTTAGACACCTCGTGCTATCTGTAATTGTCTCGAGACACTGTTCCATTCTCAGCTTCTGCTGCGTGCGTTCGCTTCTATGAGGTTGTACTTCCGCCGGCTGTTCGTTGTTGACGTCGTAACGAGAGCAATTACTTCCGTGTCAGGCCTAGTAACACACGCTTTCTGCGCACCGAGCAAGCGGATGGAATTTTAATGAGCGATTCGACGTCGGTTTTTCAGCGTCGGCAAAACCATGCGCGTGGTTAAGTAACGATGCACTGAACAGAGTCAGCGTTAACTTGGTTAAACCAAATAGCATTATCGATATTCGATAGATCGGACGAAAACCAATGACCTAACGTATGGATGAAGACAGGATAAAAGTAGTATCTGTGCGGACGCAAAAAATGCATTTATTGTATTCGTCGAAATATACTAGATTTTCGTATAGCGGTGTCGTCGGGGGAATACGATATTCAATGGAATTAAACTCTAGGATTTCAAAGGTACGGGGCGTATTACCAAGAGACCGCAACACGTTATAGAGGACCGATGCGTTTCGGACCGTGTTTGAGGTACGAATTTAACGGTAAGACCTTCGACGCTACGAAGACAACTTGATTGTATCCCCGCGTTAGATGGCTCGAACTTAACCCCGGACGTAAACGGCCCGGAATAGATGGATAACTGGTCTCGCAAATACGGTCAAAGGGTTCCGGCATAAGGGTCGGTCTATCTCTTTATCAGAATTCACGGACTGTAGCCGATGAAATGGAAGCATTACTCCTTTGGCCGGAGAACCCTCACAAGTGAGATGTTACCGTAACGTTAGACTCCTTGAGGGCATCTCAAAGCCGATACTAGGATATTCCTAATAATAATCGGAATGGGATCGCACGACCCCACAGAGGAAGCGTAGGAATCCATGACGGTGCATGGCCTAGCAGAGGCATTGCCTGACTCATTGTCAAAAGGAGAACTCGAGATGGCACCCAGTTTCAGTATCTGCCCGATCACCTTTCACTCGGTATCCGACGACGACGAGGCGACAGTTCTACAGCGTCCCGAGGCTCGGTAAGATTTCACTTTAATCATCGAAAGGTATCGTCAGAAGCGCGCGCAAAGTTGGCAAATCCAATCGAGCGCGAAGCACTTCCGGCCCTGCTATATTTGTGCGTCAACGTCATTACAGACCACGACAAACAGGAAAACGCATCCGGGGGATCGATCGGCGGCGTTGAGTACGGACTCGCGGAATACGAGCTAAACGTGTGCGCTGGATTAAAGAAAACATTGGGACGGGCTTCTGTACCGGCTGAATGAACGTTCGAATAAGCACACAAGTCTGTCCGGCATGTTTAACTATACGACAGCATGCACGCGGGGCCGGCGCTGTGTGTAGAGCACTCGTATCGTAGTTTTAAATAAGTTACCGGAGAGTGCAGACTTCGGCTGGCATGTGAAGATGTCGACCGGTTCCGTACGTTTATGGTGTCCAATCGAAGTATCGAGAGAAAGAGGGAACGAGGTTTCCTGTCTAGAAATTCTATCGACTCTTCTTACGGAATTGATAACATCGATCAACAACAAATAACGCGTTCAAACGCGACGATGTTTGAACTATGTTTAACTTCACTTCAAACGAACATCTGCTTGATCAATCCTTTCTGCACAAGTCTTCATGTTGCCGAGTGCATACATTAGCATGACTGCCAAATTAACTGGAATTTCTCTCACGGACGAGTAGCAGGTCTGCACTCGATATGCTTGTTTGTCCAATATTGACCCCATTACGAACGTTATAATGATGCAAACTTGGACTTTAATACTCTGTGAGAAGCTGTACCCTTTAGGCAATTCCATTCAACCGCGCTAAATGATAACGATATTCGATCACTCTCGAATTGCCTTCCTATGAAACATCGTTGCCCTCAATGGAAACGTAAATATAGAAAGAGAGACGGCGAGAAGAGAGAGAGAGAGAGAGAGAGAGAGAGAGAGAGAGAGAGGCCGAAGTTGGTCAATTTCCAATGGACTCCGACAAATCAAATTTCCTGCCCGGGCGTTGCTCGTTTTAATAAACCACGATGAAAGCACCGCGCGCGAGCTCTCTAACGTGCCGTGTAACTTCAGCGACGGCCGAAAATTTCGATTGCCAAGAAGTACGGCAGCGTCGGTGGCCGACTTCGAGGAATCTGGCGTCGTACATTACGGGGGCTGTAATGGCCCTCGAATGGGCGGCGAAGAGGAAGGACCGAAGGAAGATAAAGTAGGAGAACAAAGATTAAAGCGCGCTTTAAGCTAGAAATTTCAGCCAGGGCGCTTCGCGTGCTTCTCTATAAATATTCAATTCATGCGACGCGCCCCGGAACTTGTCTCCTCACCTATTGCGCCGCCCTCCCCTTCCCGGCGACTCCGCTGGTAAAAGCTGGGTCTCAAAAGTCTGAAAATCGTCGTCACGGCGCCACTCGTACAGACTTCATCCTCGTTTCCCTCTCATCCCGCTCTTTGGTGCGTTCTTGCTGGATAAAGTTACCTTTACAAATTTCCTAGTCACGAGGATGCCGCTATGTGTGTCTCATAATAATCGTTTCAGGTGAGAGCGTTGCTTTCAGGTAAATTATGCGTACACGAGGCAAGGCATTTGCTCAGTACTTGAGGCAATGATAACACCTAAGACAATAAGGAGTAAGATATCGGAAGTGGACGGTGTGTAATGTCGTTCTAAGTAACCGTTCGATGCAAAGTTCCAAACATTGCACGACTCAGGATTAAAGTGAAACGAGTGCTATCGCACATGCGTTTCGATATCCGGCGATCAATGGATGTGGATCGTCAATACGAGTACAGTCGTATAAATCTGTCTCTGGCAAGCGGCACGTTGGGAACACGACGTGGTCATACCCAAACTCGAGGTCTTCGAGCGTGCATCCATTATGGATGCGCCATGGGCAATAGGCGAACGACGAGGCTTGTACTGCTCTCCGATCATACGTCCATCCTCGGTACGTCACGGACCTCTCAGGATTTCGCGTTGTTCCAACATCAGACATGCCGTTAGATATGTAAGTACGCGCCAGTAATTGATCATATATGAGCATGTGTGTGCACATAGTCGTCGCGCCAATCGTAGTACAACGTCGAACGAGCCAATTAACAGAGGACGATTCTACGTGCGGAAATAAGTCGACGTTGTCTATTCTTTACATCTTATGTCAAGTGCTTCGGGAAGATTCTGCTCCAAAGGAGAAGTTTTTTATGGCAAAATATGACTTGAAAAGTTTGACATTTTCCTCGTGTACTTGTATTCCCTGCTTTAACAATATTTTGGTTGTTTCAAACAAATGTGCAGATTGTAGATCATATTTTATATTCTGGATATTTCCCACGTAAAATAACCGTGCTTTTGATTCTGCCACAATATATCCTCGTTCTCGTGCACGGTATATATATATATATTTCTGATGTATGTATACGTATATACTTGCATATGGCTGCATATACGTATACATACATCAGAAATCGTTTGCGCGCAGCAGCAGGACCGCCAGTATCTCCGCAAATTCTCACTGATAGGTATCGTTGATTTATAGGTGCAGACTAGCTCCGTACGGAGGTTCATGAACCGCTAGTGGTCGTTCAATGGATATTTATGAGCCATTAAAGGACGTAAATGTGCCCCGTGTATCCACGTTTGTAGTCCACTCCACGCGCGAGCGAGTTCGAAGGACAGATCAAAGAACAGCAGGTGTAAAGTGTTGTGTCGATCCTACTCAAGCAGAACCAATACATATCTGAACATCCATTTTGCCTTCTGATTTTCGTGGACCGAAAGAATCGAGAAATGGTTTTTTTGTTCGCGGCGAACTGGGATACCAGAGGTGTGCCTATTGATTTATGGGACGTACTTGAAGAAATTGTACGTTCTTGGATACATTCGCTTATCGAAGGATCTTTTTGACCGATGTCCAGTTCGTCTCTGTGGATTTGGATCAAGGTTTTGCTGACCCTCGTCATTCGCTTCTCGTCGTCTCTTTTCTTCTTTTCTACTCATCAGCAACTGGATGGATTGGCTCGTCGTAGAAACGTGTGCTTTGTTGGTTCTCGCATCGTGTGTGACGGTACGCTATTTTGAACGATAGCTTCGGCGTTGGCAATTTTTAATGCCAGAAAACTGATCGGCCGTCGTTCTCCGATTCGTCAATAACAGAAAGATATGCAACCAATATCTGAAATTTAATGTGCAATTTAATGGAATGGCAGATGGCTTAACAGTGATATTGAACGGCGAGTACTGCGGTGGTATTGACAACGAATATTACGTGAATAATAAGACCAATACACGGGTAATGAAAAGGCGAACGGAAACAGAAGAGAGACGGAGGTAAGGGAATTACAATTGCGATCAATGCGGTGAAATGTACCGCTTCCGAGATCGACAACACTACAAGCATAACATAAAAACATTTCAAATGCTTCCGAGCCTTTCGAAACGATACCTTTCATCCGATTCATAAGACTTACATTAGTCCTTCCTAAAATAAAATGGTAGTAATTATCGACGTATGGTACAAATAGCAAGTAACAGATGTATGGTGCAAAAATGAGAATTACGCTCAATCCTATGCATACGGCGCGGCGGGCACAGTTGAAAGGTGAAACAACAAAACGCCGAACTCGGTATTCCGTACAACTATGTCACGCCTTGCTCTGCTCACGCCGTAGAATTTTCTTTTCTGCCAGCAGACTACGTGCAGCGCGGATCAGTATGTATTCCGTGAACGTCCCATAACATATTCCCGATACATCCGCGCACCACGTGCTGCACACGTTCTTTGCTTCCGCACGGAACTGTATACGAGACGGTTTGCCAAGTTTTTCGCGTTCCACGGAAATGGATTCGTACCGGGGTCGCGTCGGGGCGAAAAAATTAAAACGACACAATCGACGTCTGCGCTCGGTCAGAAAAACGAGCTCCCACGCGAGCGTATAGGACCGAGCGCTCGACGACGTTATTCCGTCGAGATCCTGTCGGCGGCTCATTGCCAATCGATTGGCTCGTGTTCATTTCCCTAATTGTGGAAGGTTCGCCAGAAGAACGCCTCACGTCCGGATCGAACTTCGGAGAATGGTCTCCAGCATGTATCGAACGGTACAAGTCCGGGGCGAAAGAAGATTTCGAACAATTTCACCGTTCTTTCATCATCCCTCGAACACAGCTTGTCATTTTTCTTGGACGAAGAAAATGACTTATGCAATCTTCGGAATATGTACATGAATTTGGTGCATTGAAAAGAATTGTTGAGCGACGAAGATTGGACAGTATCAGGGACGCCGCTGCCAAATTCTGCCGCCCACCTCTTCGCCGCCGCGAATGAAACTAGACAAGTCACGCCGCGAAATTTCAGGCAGCGCATACGGAAGGATTGGCAAACGAAATGCGGCCTCAATCAATTCCGCCCTTATTTCGTATTGGCCATTATGCGGATCGTCTGCGGGCCAATAACTCTCTACGGCGGGAGCGGATTGATCGAATGCACAGTTTCGAGCGTGATCACGCTAAACGTGGATCTTGAGTCGTGACGAACGACGCGGCCATAATTGGTCGCGTGATCAAATTCGTTGGCAGAACGGGACGAAGCGAGGGGGCCAATCATTGAAATTTATCCGTTGCATGGAACGGAAAGGTATATAAATACCTCGCGAGCGAGTTTTTAAAAAAATCGTGTCCGTTTATAGAAATTATCGTGGCGTAACAATGAAAACTGCAGAAAATAATCAAAGAAATTGTGAGCAAATAACGTCAGCCATCGACGCGATATATTGAAAACTATACACCCCCGATGAATGTATTCGATATCAATTGAGAAATCACATTTTGTCGAAAAAACAGCGCGACGAGAGAAAGATTTATTGAAATTCCACCTAGCAGATTACACTAACACTCGAGATCGTTTCTAAATTTTCCACGCATAACGGTCGAAGAACAAATCTCCTCGTTGTTAGCTGAAGAAAGAATGAAATGGCCGAAAGCGCATTATGCTATAAAGTATTTGCGGAGCCGAGCCCCAAAAACGGATTCCCGAACTTATTTCTAACACGAAACGCAGGTGGAATTTTATTCCTTAAATATACGAAGGGTGGAACAAAGCCCGGGGTAATTTCGTATATAAATCCGTCCCGCCAACGATCGATTCATAGATTTTCGAGTCATGTCCGACCCCGGCGTCGAATGAGAAAACTGATCGAATATCATCCGTGGAACGGAAAATCGTGCCGCAGGCTGGGTCGGCCTCGGCTGGCATAATCCATCCCCAGAATCTCGGATGCTCTTCGGCACACCGTGACGACGGGGGTTGGAGGTCGAACGAGTTTCGGTAAAAAGTTTTGACGCCGGCCGACCTGTCGGCCAGAATTGCCGCGGGTCGTCCGACCGGTCAGCATTTTTTCGACCCCACGGACGTCATCTTTTTGTCTCTCCAACTCATTCTCCGAGTCCCATAATCCCGACGGGACGAATATTTTGCAGGGAAGCACCGGCGCATCGTCCGCCCACACCCCGTAATCACGGCATTGTTGTCCCACTTTTTGTTCCCGGCGACGTCATACACATTCGTACGGGTTGAACGGGTAAGAAGTCGACTCCCATGCGCAGAGGCATCGATAACGTCGTACTGCCAATGTCGGCCGACACTGATCTGCTTTTATTAAATACGATATAAACGATGTCGTGCGAGCCCCTTCATCCTTTGCTCTCTTTCGATTTCTACGAAGTCATGCATACATTACGCCGCTATCGCGAACTGACGCGTACTTCGAATATTCCTGAAACAATTTCGTGAAAAATGATACGAAGCTAGAGAAAAAGATATCGCCCACCCGTTTACATTGTTTCCCCTGGCAACGCACGTTATTGTGATAACATTCCCCGTTCTTCATCTTCGCCGGAAAATCGACGTCGCGTCGACCTGAATATTCTGCATCGATATCCCGTCGGACGCGAATTTACATTTATGCAATCGCGCGGGTCGATTGTCAAGAGAAACGCGATGCGATCGTCGATGGATAACAGTCGCGACGTATCTTGATCACGCTTCCGTGTTAGCGGCATATCGAAAGACTTCGAAGTGCCGTTGAAGGTGGGAATCCAGTTTCACTTTGAGTCCCGGTATATGCGAGTGTGCCTCCCGGTTCGTGTTCCTCGCGGTCGATGTAAAGCGTACACCGAATGAAACTCAACGGGAATCAGATTAAATCTAAATCGTTTCGGCGACGCCTGCAATGGGGAACGGCGGGAAGAGGAAAGTCACAAAAACGACGTTTCCAGGTAACACCTTACTACCGTGACTTCCTTCGGGTGTAGGAGAGAGGGAGAGCACAAATGTTTTTTGTCACACTTCTAACACAAAAGCCATGCAAACCTTCTGGCGGCGTCTATCCGTTTAACGTTTCAGGATCTCCGCTTAGCCGAGAGGCAAAAGTCGACCGCACTCGGTTGATCGAGTGGGCTGCGAAAGAAAAGGGGCTCTGCTGGACCGAATTCAAGCCTGGTGCGTAGCGGACCAAATTAAATTATCCGAGCCTTAACCTTGAATTTTTTGCCCCATTACTCAGATACCGAACGGGAGGGAATGAATACGATGGCAATCGATGAATCGAACGGACTTGGTCGGGAGCAGAAGAGTCGGGGAACATTAAAATTTTCTACGGGGTCCAGCCTTTTTCCCGACTCACCGCAGCGTCCGACGTCGGTTCAATTTTGTTGGCGGCCCGAATATAGGCCGAGTACGCCGAAAAACAACACAGAATTGGCCTCGACCGGAGCACGGAATTGGCATCGACCGAGGATTCCAATTTCTGCCCGGCAATAAGTAAAATCAATCAACCGCCGCGCCGCGCGCTAGCGCCGTTCAGGTTAAAATGCAGTACGTCGACAATATAGACGAATTAAATTTAAAACGTTTCTGGGATTTGCGCGAACGTAATCCCCGGACAAAGTAATTTTCAAAGGACCGACGACTCGCTATCCCCCTAACACTTGCGGACAACCACTGCCCGCTGGCTAAGTACGTTCCTATTCGTCGGCTCTTGCCAGATTGAGTCCGCCTGATGGATTCCGTGGCGTGCAATGAGATATCCTTTTGCCGTTCGCTTCCAACGCAATCAGGCGACCAATTTCGTCGAGGCCGTGCAAGTCGCACGTTTCCGCGTGCATTAGCCAAAGTGGCACGGTTACCTTTCGTTCGTCCGAATATTCGCAAAAATTTTACTTGCCGTCCGCGAGTTCCCCATGAACGCTTAAACGCGAGCTCGCGAGGTATTGCACGTTCGGCGGGAATTTGTAATATTTTTTGCATCACCATACCGTCCTCGCGCATTACAATATACCACATCGCAGCTAAAAACGTCACGTGTATTTTTTTTATTCTTTCTATTTTCCGCGCGCAACTGTTCGACGAGTTCTATAGAAGTACATTTACAGCGTTTAATTCGCTGAAACGAAAGAACGAATGCAATACGGAGGCGTAGGCACGTCGATGCATACCGCTCGAAGAAACGTTGTCGCGCATGGCACGCGTTTACATGCAGTGCATCAAAATCGATGCGGCGGCAAAATCTGATCGAGCTCCCTTATTTCCGTAAGCGGAAATAACTGGAAGAATTGTTGATGTCGGACTATGCCAAATAAGCGCGGGAGGCGCTTTCTTCGCCGTCGAAATTGCCTAGTTTTCACTTTGTCGACAGTCTTATTTCCGCTTCGGCTGACACATGTCGCCCCATTTTATCCATCGTTGTTCCAGCATTTCGCTCTCTCCCCGGCACAGCATCCCCCCTCTGCGCACATTTTGCACACTTCGGTCATCGTACATCATTCCAACGTACTACGCGTTAGATCCACTTGATATTTCAAGAGTATCTGCGTAGCTCTAGAGAGGCCACATTTCACGAATATTTCTGAACGATATACCGTCTTCTAACAGATGCACGCACGCACACACGACATCCGTGCGGTGGCTCGTGCGCTTTTAACGTCGCCCTAGGGACGTAGATTTCCAAATGCACGGTCCGGCGACAATTTCCGCCCTTGCAAAAACAAAAAACAAGAAAAAAAAACAAAGAACAACGGAAGAGAATGATCGGAGTGACGAGCGATCGTATCGCTGTTTCCGTACGATCGTCATCATATACGCACGCTACTACTCTCCGCCGCGTCTCTGCACATTTGCACGCGCCTACGTAATCTTCTTACACCTTCGCCGCACGTTATCACGGCCGACACTGTTCGTCTCCCTCTCTCTCTTCTTCCCAAATCCCTCTTCGCCCGTCAAGTGGCTGAACCCGACAACGACACGGGAGCGCTTCGAAAGTTTTCCGGCATCGCTTCTCCCGACTCCCGTCCTCTCCCTCGTCTCGCTTAATGGAGAGCGGCCTTCGTTCCGTCCCGAAGGATAATTTCGCGCGCGACGAGCCGCCGCCGTCCGCCGCACTTCACCCCCTTTTTTTTCCTCCCCCCGCGACACCGCGGACGCGGGGACGACTCTCTCGGCGTAATTATGCTAGCGGGACGGTTAAACGAATTAAACGGCCGGTTCGCGAAAATTAAGCCGCCGACGACTTGCGTAAGCTCTTTCGTCGCGCCCGTCGGCGCTCGGGAATATTTCGTAATTCGCAAATTGCACGTCTCCGCGAACGGCGCGGACGGCTCGCTGCGCTTAGGGCTGCTTAGGCTAACAATCGCCGGAACGTTGATGCGCAAACTGCGCCGGCCACGGTCAGCAAAGAGCGTACGCGCGAGTCGCGAGTGTCGCGACGTAAGTTATGCTTTTGTCGAAGGCCGTTTTTACGTGCGACAGCGCGGAATGTTCGTTGATATAGGGCCGCGCGCGCGCTGCGCTCTAATTAGGAAGTCGCGTCATTGGGAATTTTAGTGGCGCAAGAAACGTTCGCATGTTAACCTCAATTTTCGTTCGCCGTATCTTTCGGGCGCGGGGAAGCGTCGGCAGCGGGGGCGGCTATTATTTTGCTGTTGCATAATGATTGCGGTGTGTAATCGCGCTAGGAGGCGCATATTCTAGCCCCGACGGCTTGCCGGGCGCTCGCGCAAATGCATCCATTGTTCCGCCCTTCGCCTTGCAACTTTCGTGCCTCGGAACGATCGAAATGAACATCTACGCCAATCTCGAGTTAAAAACTGCCAGTTTCGAGGGAGATGGGCGGGAGGGGTGGGAAAAAGTGTGCAGCGTCGATTCTCATTTCCACAGGCCGTGTACTCTCCTGTCCTAGATAGCTAATTTCTTCCCTCGCAACCGTCCGGTCTGCGTATTCAACTTGCCGCATTGTGATGATTAAACGTGTTCCATTGCACCGCTGTTCGACTTCCTTTTTTTTTTTTTCGTATCAAATTGTCGACCGCGTTTCAACGGTGAGGGAGATGCATTGTACCGTGCTTAGCGCTACTGCGGCTGCATTACGACGTAACGTAACCGGCATAAAACGACATGAATCCACAAAGGGCTGACATTAACTAAGCCGGAGGTAATACATAATGTAATACGCTCGCGGAAGACGAAGTTTGCGTCGCGCAAAAAGACCGGATTAAATTCAACCAGCCAGGTACGACGAAATTTCGAGACGGCAAACTCCGGAAGGGCGGCGTCAAGAGTTCTTCCCTACGGAAATTCCACATGCGCGCCGATGCGCCCTTGTCGCGCGTCTGTCTAGCCAAAAGCCCTGCTACAACTTTTTGTTTTCCCGCTCGTCGCTGCCTGCAACCCCCGATCAAAGTTCACGTCAGATGCGCGAACGGCACCCGCAATGGCCGACGTCATTTAGACGATCTTCTTGACGCGCCAATCTTTCTAATTCCCAATCTAATCCCCGGCAGCGTCACCGTCGATCTCGCATCCCTTACTATGCAAATCGCAGCCTCCGCACGAACGCCCTCCGCTTCCCTGACATTGCCAGCCCTTCCAATACTGGCAGCGATTCATAAATCGCATGCAAAGAGCGGAGCGCAGATTTAAGATGCCACCGAACACCCGCCCCGGCGACCGTTTTGCCAACAATGTTCACGCTCGCGTAAATGCATTCGGCCCCGCGCGCTGCTTTTTGCGTTTCTTTCCGCGCTACTCCCGGCGTTGGCAAGAGAGGGCTGTTTCTTGAGCGATCCGCATTTCTGATAGGACGCGTCGGCGGCCCCCATTCTTCTTTGGCAAACATTCCGACCTCTTCTGGTCCTCTCTCTTGATCGATGCCCGTTCGCTCGCTACCTCATGCGAAAAGCGAGGTCATTCGTCGCCGCTTCCGAAATCCATCCGCGAGCGGAGGAAATTTTCAACATTCCCACGACAACCTGCACTTCGCAAGGATCGATTCCTCTCTCTCACTCTCTTTCTCTCTCTGTCTCTCCTATTCTCCCTCGTCCTCTTAGTAGCGGCCTCTTCGCTGATCGAACGGAAAAACTTGCGAGTTCGCAGAACGCATCGCTCTCGTGCCACTGATGCCGGCCTTCATTCCGCGCTAAGGTACTTTTTGCATCCCGGTAACTGCGCGCAAATGGCGACCATTGTTCTACTTTTTGCGCCGATGTGTCCGCGCGACCGATAGCGGACTGACGTCGATCCGTGCACTTTTTACGGATCACCGCTTTCGCTGGCGTGTATTTCTGGTATATCATTTTCCCTTGACACGTCAATTTGCCGGGTGTAATCGACGATTACGAAGCCACGTTCGAATACTCTTTTTGCCGTCGTCGAGGAACCGATGCTTCTTTCCACTGGTAAGCATGTGAAGTGAGAGGTGCTTTGCTCGGTAAACGACGTTCGATTATAGACGCCGAACGCGGGAGTATCTATTAAACAAGCGAGTATCAAAAACGACTAGTGTAATGACGGTTCTCTTGCCGGGTAGTTAGACCGATATGAATTTTCTTCAAGCATGTTGGGAGCGTCGGAAAAACTTGGAATCAACGGCGCGCCGAAGTAACTTTCTTGCAACCATGGTCGAATGGGCCCATTGTTCTCGTTTTTGTTGATCACGCCGCGCAGACTGCGTCGCACTTGACGCCATCTAAGTAATCGATAACCAAAAGACGGCTTTGCACAAAGTTACACTACATCGCGTTGTACAATAAACTCGCTGAAACATCGAACGACGCAGAAAGGCAATCGAGCAGAAGTATTGAAATCCATTCAGTATTGTTTTGGACTTTGAATATGTTTTGTACATGGATCGGCTGAATTAAATACAGCGTGCCATATAACAGATCTCTCTATTGACACAACACTGAAAGACACATTATGCGTCGCAGAGCAATTCTCTCACTTGTTACCCATTACGCCAATGCACATTCCCAGAAGGTTGCGCTGGCTTTTCAGACAATACTCTCATAGTCGCGTGCATTTCTAAAATGCCGCCGAACGGCGGCGGATGAATCACAATTCCGCCACACGTTGCGCTGTCAAATAGGCGATAAATAAAAAGCGGCCCCGCGAAAACGCAGTCGATCTCATCGGAGCGGGCCGCCTCAATCGGGACAACGGGCTATGGCCACTGTGGCTTCAATTTAGTGCCTTCCTGTTCGCGGCTAAGCCAATGCACGGAGTCAATTTGCAAGAAACGTCAGGATTGTTTCCCATTGCTGCGCTCTCCATCTTTCGCTGGAATTTCTGTTGCCCATGGTTTCGCATTGAGCTTGCCTTTTCATTCGTACGAATCCGGTATGTTGTAAGCATTTCAATAGTACTTAATTTCTCGGTGCACGAACACAGTTGCGTTAACGTTTTCACAGAATGGCCTCTACAACGCGTATTCAACGCGTTAACAAAAGTGAATAACGTGTAAAGCAAGGAAATTTTCGACAAATTACGCGTCAGGATTGGACGTGATAAAATGTAATAAAAACCGACCGTCGAGAACGGGCGGTTGTTATGTACATAAATAACGCATTCTTGCGGCGAGCTTTTCGGCTGTAATAAGAAATGTAACGGTCGTACGGTGCATTTGGCCGGGGAGAAGCGAACGGTGTACGTATGATAGTTTCAGCTTATTGCATTCTCCGTTCCCTCAACGCTTCCGCGTGCTGCACTTTCCCGGGGATGAAGGTAAGCAATGACCCTCGCACACGTGCAACTTGTGTTACGGTAATGCAACGACACCGACGCACTTCCCTGCTCGTCGGATTTAGTTATCAACGATGTTTTCGACGTAAGCACGCAATTGTCAGCGTGAACATCTTGGCCCACCGGCGATGCAGTACTACTTTTCCGTATCCATGCAATTATATGCACGACACAGCGTCTGTTTCAGTCATCTTCAGAGAAAAGAGAGCGAGGTTGACGTACGTTACTGAAAATATTTATTGCATCATTCTCAAATTCAGCTTGCACGGAAAATTTGCATTCAAAATGACGCCTACGCGTACTTCATTATGCAGTACGTACAGCCGGCTTTACTCGTTTAAATCGCTCGGCGTGTCGAAAATTGATTTCCACGAGCGCGAATCGCATCCATTCGGCGCTTCCATCTTATGGATCTGTCGAATAACGCCGAGCAACCACGCTTGCTTTTACCGGAATTAAACGGATAGACTAAGTAGGTACTTCCCAGGCGAATGACGTTCCCGACTTTACCTCAGATTTGTCATCTACGAAAGAATGCGCTGCTCCCCTCTCTGACACATCGATCGACAGCTTCTTCCCTTCTAACGGAGACAAACGAGTCGCTGGCGTTTAATCGTCTAATGCACTCGTCAAAGAGTGGAGAGAGCGTTAAATTTCGACGCCCACCCACCTGTCACGCCTTCAACGAAATACGCTCGCGCTGGAACCGAAGTGCTCGCGGATTATCCTTGTATCCTGCGCGGATGGGGTCGCGGCCCGCGACGGCAACAATTTCCGTCTCGCGCGCCGCACAATTCCGATAAACGCGAGCGCGAACACGCCATCCGGCTTCGCCCAAAAGCCAAGTCGCGGCGTTTCCCAATAACGCCTCTACCTACAGTGGTTTATAACTCTCGCGGAACCTCATCAACGTACGGCCGCGTTCGTTAGAGTGGATGAAAACGAATGGCTCGATTCTTTCGATCCGGCGATAACAGTCGCCGTCAATTAAGCCGCGTGATAACGCTCTGTGCATGCGTCATATAATACGCCGCATTTTCGCTCGCTCGCCGACCCGCGTGCGTTATTGATTCGAAGCGTTCGGTGATGATCGGCCGACGTTCTGCTGGAAGAGATTCGAAAAGAGATTCGACAGTTTCGGCTCACTCCGTCTTCCTAGACGCTGCGGCGTAAAAAGCGTGGAACGGCACGGCGCGAACTGGGCGATAAAGAATGACAGAACGTAGATACGAGCGTGCCGCCGTGTGTCTCAACTCAGCGACGCCGACGCCGACGCCGACGCCGCCTCCGAAAAAGTTACGGCGAAGATGTTTATCGCGCCACTTTCGCGCGAGACTTTGTTACAACTTTCTCGCCGTGCCGCATCGCAGGGGCCGGGCGGCTCGCGCCTTCTGCGCAATTTTCGCGCCGAGCACCGGACACTTTTTCATTTTTAACAGAATGTCGCGTGATAGGCGGCGGCCGATTCCTTACGGGACATTTGCGTTTCTTAGAACGTTCATAATCGACGACAGCGAGCGACTGCCAGCGCCAGTGCCCATTCAAGGATAACGACTCGAGCGGATACAAAATTTAATTTTCAACTCACTCATCGACCCCGACAATAACGGGGGAATGAACTTGCTTTCTTCTCAATCGGTGTTCCCGGCGATATTTCCGGGACGCGGAACAATCGTTCTCCACTCAGGTGGGAGAACGTAATCACGGTCGTTCGTGCGTGTCCCTAACGTAGTCACATGTACGCGCGTGTGTTGCCGGTAGGAGAGGGCGAGCCGAACGACCGCGGCGGATATTTAACATTCATGTCGGAAAATTGTGCGCGGTTGCGATATCGGCAAATTGACCGTTCTCTCGTTTCTTTCTTGTTAATATTTCACGCTCGCTTCCCCCACCCTGCACAATGGATATCTTTGCCTCGAACGCGGCTTCAATCGTTGGAATTCAATTACATCGCTGCTTGAATTTTACATTTTGCCCATCCCGTTCACTCCCGATTTCATTCATAAAAGTCAGACTCATCCCTTATTCAGACGTTCAATCAAAGGGTCCGCTTAAGGTAAATAAAGCAGCTCGACGCCCTCGGTCCAAGGGCATTCCGATCAAGCTTCGATGTAGCGACTTAATTGCATCGGCTACCTGGATATTGAACGGTTCTCGCGCGATCAGATTTCGCCGCGAAAGTTGTGTATGTCCAGGCGTGTTCCGTCGCCGACTTCTCGACACGGCAAGATCAACCTTCACCCGACGTTAACAGGAGCGTTAACACTTATTATCGCCGGGACTTATGCCAGTGCGAATGAGCAATTGCGCCTGACGGAATAATATTGCCTCGTGCCCTCGAAATTTACGCCCTATTAATAACGGTCCGTAGCAAAACGGGCCGATTTAATCTCCACCGGAACGTATTATTATTTCTAGATTATATCGGAATTGCATATGCAATTTATAGTCGGCGCTGCACTTGGAGCCACGAATTTTATTGCTGATTGCCAATCGTTTCTCGAAAATCGCAGCCGGCGCTATCCGACAATGTTCGCTGATATCACGCACGAAATCAAGAGTAGAAAAACGAACGAAGAGGCAGACAAGGGAAGTGAAACGAAATATGCGCGGCGGCGCACCTCGGTGGAACAGAAAATTTTCTTTTCCGCGCGAAAAACAAAACACCGCGTTTCGTGGCGAAGTCTATCGATTAGTCACGACGACACGCAACGCGGCGTGATCGATGTTTATATGCCGGAATAATTAATGACGGTTAAACGATTGTGAGCAACATTCTCGGCAAAAACGTTCCGTTGCTGCTATATTTAGACGCGAGTTTCACGGGAGTGGGGGATTTATAGCGGAGAGATAAATTCTGCTCGACGTGATTAATCTGTTGTTCGTTTCAAGCTGTCGGCGGGGGTGGGAAGAAAAAAGAAAATTATGCTCAGCCATCAGCCTCCTCGGGCGAGGACGGTAAGACGTAGCTCTGTTTGGCCGAAACTCGCGATGCAGATAACGAGGGCGCGCCGTGAAATGGTTTCGGATTTCTCGCCAGAACAAAGCCATAATTATCGGACGCCGGAGAATCGAGCAGCGGCTCCTGTTGACCGTGTAAAGAGAATCTTTCGCGTAGTAACACCGTTTGTGCAGGGAAGATTTTCGTTTTCGCGCGCCACTCGGCTCTGCCTATCTATCGATATTAAATTTCTCGACCAATTACCTAAGCGTTACCACCCGACGATGTCGAGCTGCTCCCGTCCCAGTGCCCGGGGGAACGTTCCTGACGACGCATAAAAGTTCGCCGAAGTGTATAAACGCGGAAATTTCTCCATCTTCAGTTTCCGAGGCGGGAGCCCTCTTTAATATGCGCGTCTTCCCGCTGAATTCATTTCTTCTGGCGGCGAGTTGATCAAAACCGCGGCAGTCACTTTGCATTCTTCTCATTTCGAGCGTTACTCAAAATTCATCGTACAAGTGCTTTCCGCGAATATCCAAGTTCAATATTTGCGACATCGCAATTATCCGCTGAGGGGACGAACGCGGCGATCGGTTGCCTCTGCCGTAATATGCAAAAATGATCGTGAATTCGTGTTATTATTGGTGCTGTCAGTGGATTAAAACGCGACACGTACGACGCGTGCTTATTGAAATGAGGTCGGTGTAATTTGTGAAGTCACACAATATGACAAATACACTTGAAGTCCACGCTGGCATCCTCGACACCGTTGACCCAGACTGCGAAACGCACCTCAATTATAGCGATGCTCTAAAGTCTGAACGAGTAACGACGTCGTGCGAAAGATAGGAAGAAAGTTGGGCCAGGTCGGTCTGAAAAAGGGAGTGGTTGAGCGAAGGAATTTGAAGTTCCTTCGCGAAACACGAGTGGGACCGTCGTCACCGGCTTCAGAGGCTCGTTCGACCAGGGAACGCATGTTCCGGACGAAGAAAGCCGACGGGTATGCTTGCGGTATTTTAATAATGTAGTGCAATTACCGTGGCCGAGGCGCGCTAAACTAGAAGGGCTCGCGAGAATCCTAGCAATGAACTAACCAAGCAACCAGCCAACGAACCGACCAACCGAAGCCTACCCCGCAAATGCCCCTTGCACCCCCTTTTTCACGTCCCTGCACACTCATCCCTTCGTTCTCTCTCTCTCTCTCTCTCTGTCTCTCTTGCCTACTTAGAGTGTCGAGCCTCAGCCGTCACCTTTGTTTACCCTCTATTACAATGCGTGGAAGAACACTCTCGAGATTCTAATTTGAGCGCAAACACGACGCAGCGAGGGGTGGTGCACCCTTCACAGACGTGTCTGAGGGAAGATGACAGTCGCAGGAGAGTGAATCGCGGTGAGAAACCGCGCGACGACGTTCGTGAGTTCGTGAGAGGACGAGAGAGAGAGAGAGAAGCGAGCAGCGTGCTGAAAGACAGTCTGAAGTGCCGGATTCGACGGCTTCGTTCGCGGAATTAGTGTGTGCCGAGCGAAAGGCATAGACGAGCCTTTCTGGACATTACTGAGGAGCACTTAATTACGGAAATGAGACGGCGGTATTCTGCCGGATGTCATAACGACGTCGGACTAAAGAGTCGTGCTTATACGATCCCTCTTCTTCCGCGTCGTCCATAATATTTTTCCGAGCATGTACACCAGGCCATTCGAAAAGTCTCTTCCGTCTGTTTCATATAATTAACTACTCAATCTTAAGATCAAAGTCTTTCAGGCCCTTCAGCCGTCGTCTAGCAAAAACATTTACAGTCGCGCGCGCATCGGAGGCTGCAGTCTATTAACCGAAACGACGGCAGGCTTCTATACGCTTCCATCGGAACGATCGTTCGCGTCGAACGTTTCGAGTACGAGCTCCTGTGCGCAAGGCTTTTTCGGTCCTCGGCAAACGGTAGGAGCGAAGGGTGGCGGACAGGTCTAAGGGCAGCAAGCTCATCTGACTGCGAAACCGTGCGTGACATTGTTCGAGGAGAGGAGCTGCCAGGCGCGAAGGGGAGACAGAGCTGAAAAGGGAGAAAAACGACGGACTACGGGTGGATTGACACGTTGAGCTTATTCGGCGAAGGGCTGGGGGCGCGGCGGAGAATTAGGAAAAATGGCGGGAGCACTCGGAGAATAGAAAAACTTACGAGCGTATCGTGACGCATTTCGTTTGCTTCGTCCCACGGCACTACTCCCGGCGTGTCTCGTCTTGCGTAAGGCTCTCGAGGGATGTCCCTGCATTTTAACGTTCCACGTCGAAACACGTCCCGCGCCCGTCGTCGGCGCGGGACTTAACTACCGTGATTTCAGTCGCGTTACAGCGCTTTTACATCGCTCGCGGAACAGCGAGTCCTATTTCTTTTACTTTCCTGCCCCGTCCCTCCCGTGGCTCGAGTGAACGTCGGCAAAGGAATTGCGAGGGGACGGTCGCGCACGGCGGCGGTGTTAAAAATTTTTGTTATTCTCGATAAAAGATCTCTCCTTTATTCGCGCCTTAATAGCCCGCTCTCGGGCTCAGCGATCAACGTACTACTCTTTTCTCTCGCTCGCTCCTCCTACCCTCGGTATCTCGCCTCTTTTCCTTCCTTTTTCCTTTTTCCGCGCCCGTTCGCGCGGACAATGTTTAATTGTGGTGACCTCAGCGTTTCTTCCCGCGAACGGACCCTCCCATGAAACTCGTTATATGCAGTATCTGCCGCTTTACAGATCTTATTTCTCGCTCAATTACCTCTTTCACCGCGGATGCTTGATGGGGAGAGCTTTTTCACTGCCACGCCGAGCATGCCAGCAGCGAATTGCTTTCGGTAGTGTGCCGCTTGCGGCGGCTTAGATCCAACTTTGAAGAATCGATCGTGCGAAACTTTACAAAGCCGAGGATATGCTTTTGCTGGTAATCGCGTGATTAAAAGATGAAACGACGAGGCGGCCACTTCTGGCCGGTACCTCTCGCACCTTTGCCTCGTCAAAATGTGCAGCTGGGGGAAGAAGGAAAAAGAAGTGAGCATTAAATAATGTTACGCGCCTCTACCCGGAAAAAGTTTCGCACGGTATGGTTCGGGAGCGAGGGGCGGGCGCAGGCAGTAGACCGTATCCGTTTCAACCACGAGCCGTTCGTGAGAATCGGGAATAAATTATTCGCGGCTATCCACGCCACGTTTTACTTATGTCGGCGTCGGCGTGGGCGTGAAATTGCTTGACGACTTTCGAATGACGCGACACCCGGGCAAGGCGGAGGAATGTTTTCTATGCCACTCGTCCTAACGATCCCCCCAACAAACTCAACTGGTCAGATGGCGCTGAAAACTCTCGAGGGTCTGTGTACGAGCAGATGTGCCCTGTCGGCAAAGACGGCGTCTCGAGCCTATGGAAATTAGGATTGACGGCGATTTCTATGGAGGATCCCTCTCCCTCTCGCGCCCTGACAAAATTATTCCGGCCGGCCTTTGGCGAGGCGCGGTTTTAACTGGACGCATTTGTCGAAGAACCGTCGGCGTACAGTGAGCGGGAGAGAGAGAGAGAGAGAGACTCTACTCCTGGATAACGGACAACGAGAAGAAAGGAAGCGAAGAAATTGAAAGAGAAGGCGCGTAGAAAGGAAAGAAATAGGGTGGCGAGGGACGCGACGGGGACGGAGGTGGAAATGAAAAGTCGAAAGGTAAGGAAAAAAGGAAGAAAAAGGGGGAGCCTAAGGTGCAGTGAGACGACACGCCGAGGGCTCGGATTGAAAGATAGAAATGGCAACGAGAATTGAAAGACTCCCGGCGAGATGGAGGAAGAAAGAGAGTGGGAGGACAGCCACGGATCCGCGAATTACGCTTTTGACGTTGAGCGAGTTACACGACGGGAATCGTCAGAACCCACGATATCATTGTAGCGCGCCGACAAGCAATTAATCTCTGCAATCGGGCCGGACCGATGCGTATTCGCGTATAACTCGCATGATTCGCGTCGACGACGGCACATTCGGCGCGGCGAGAGTTCGTCGGAGATGTACTCGGCAGGAAAGAGTAGAAACGAAGTACATAAACGCGTTACGTTTAGCCGGGAGAGAGTACTTAGCCGGCGACAACACGGCGGCACTTTTCTTGCCACGTAAAAGCAAAGTCCCTGGAAAGAGCAACCGCAGCGGGAATCTGATCAGGAAAAAGCGGAATGCGGAAAGAACCGGAGACCGACGGAAGTAAAGAGCAGTGGCGGATGGAACGTTGACGAGGAAACGAGAGGCGCGTAGAAACTTAATAAAGGACGGTTACGCGACGGAGACGAACGGAACGAAGGAAACGAACGAGAGGAGGACGGTAGGGGGTGGGTAAGGGAGAGACGGACGAGGTTGGGGGTTGGGGAGGAAAAGAAACGGCAGACGCGAAGGTAAAGAGCCGGGCTCGCTCCGAAGGGCGGGAGGACGGTAGAATTTTCTTTCGCTGGGGGTGAAGGCAGATGAAGAAGGATGGATACCCTCGCGGAGCACGAAAAGCAAATCTTTCCCCGAACGTAAGTACGTGACATGCAAGCGTATTTATTACTCCCCCTTTAGTAAACTCTAATTTGCAGGGCGGCGTCGGATAAAATGGGAGGAGACAGATTAGGAGGAGATTCCGGGGACCGAATGCACGACGACCGAGGTGCGGCACGTGCAGTTTAACGAGTCTAGGACCTGGATCGGGAGCCGACGTGCGACGCCCGAATGTTTCGGCGATCGTTCAGGAAAACAGCGGTCGCGAAGAGAAGCGTCGAACAAATCGTTCAAATTGCGCCACGAGGAGAACCTTCCTTCCTCGCGCTACATCGCTTGATTTGCCTACATTCCATTTTTGAAAATCTTTATTCCTGCCTGATGAATTGCAGGCGTGTAAGGTTGTTCGAAAGAAAGAGGAGATTAATGAAGAATGTCTCTGTCGGTACGGCGATGAGGGATCAATCAGGCGTAAAAGAGGTTCGCGGATAATGAAATGAGGCCGCGTCGAGCGGATGTAAATTCTGCCGGGACACGAATACCGGGAGCACAAACTAGGAGTTGCAAAGGCATCGTTAAGGAAACGAAAGCCCTCAAAGGCTGTTTGGTCGTGAGCAGTGGCGGTGCCAACGGCAGAGGTAATTGCAACGACGCCGCTGGTGGTAATAGTAATGATAGTAGCGAGACGCTAACAATAACAGTAAACTCACACTAATCCCCCTCCCCTTCGCGAGATTTGCCGCGCTTGTTACCACGCCTTTAAAGGAATTAATGCACGTCTTTTTGCCATGAAATTCCCAATGGCTGGGGCCTTCTGCACTCTTGGGACGCGTTACGCGCTTCGAGTGGCCGCTATAATTTACCGGCGTCCTTGCTCACTTGAATTCATATCCTTCCGCGGTTAACATGAGGTCCTGTTGCGTCGCAAATGAAGAAGAGGTGTACTTTGTTTGCTGGTTGACGAGTATAATAATAATCTGCGCGAAGATAATGCAAGGACTCATCACATCTCCATGTCATCTGCATAAATCGATAATAACGTGGACAAATCAATTAATCTATATACGCTTAACTATGATGTACGCGTCAAGCCATAAGGATTTTATATACGCAAACCCGCAACAGAATAACAGATTACGCCGTTACTCGACGTACACAGTTTGTAACACAGAGTGCACCGTATCCCCATTAATATATTACTGACTCCGGCCGTTAAGAATGCATAAGTCTTGCAAGCCGCAGGATACCCAGATAAAATATTCACTCCGTGCGCCGTCCGTCGCACTATTAAATCTGCACGATATCTGGGTTAACGACGCCGGGATAAACGGATGCATCTCAATCGTCGCAAACGTATTTTCGAAGCTCACGTTACGTTGCTTGTCTCCCGACGTGACGGAGGCTCACCAGGCATTTGCCGGTGCTCGTACGCGCGCACACTTTTCATCGTCCGTGACTTCCGAAACGGGAGCTTCCGCGCAGCTGGCATGTCCGTCACAGCGGATCAAGGTTATAAAAGCAGTTCCAGGTGAACGATACACGGACGACGGCGAACGAGCAAACTTTTGCGCCTCAGAGCTGCTCGGAACTTGACCCACGGGACATTTGGCTTTTGGTTTATGCCTGGGCCGGAACGGCCGCGACGTCCTGCTACGCTGGTCCTGAAGTTAAGATAATCCTGGCGAGGCTAGAATAATCGTTAACCCCCCTTCCACTCGGGCTCACCCTAAAACTTGTCGCGCCCCAACTTCTGACCTTGACTATATTACCGCCACGTACGTACGTACGTATGGGATGTCTTGGCCGCACACTTTCGGCCAGGGCTCTTTCGCTGATGAACGCCTATCGGGGTTACGGCCGAGAAAACAGGGACGTAAACTTCGACCGCAACGTGACGTCGCGTGAGCCCTTTTACGAGATATCAAATTGAAATTCGTCGGCGGTCGCTACCTTCGCAAACGGTCAATTCGAATTCGTTAAAATCGCTCCTACGCGCAGATGAAAGGCTCAAGAGATTGGTGCGGTAGACTAGCACCAGAGAGAGAGAGAGACAGAGAGAGATTGTTGTTAGCGAGGAGAGTATCTAACCGGAAGTTCGCGGTGGGCGTTCAATTGCCATTCCCGTGGCCAAATCACTTTATCTCCCTTATGCACGCGTTTCGCGGGCGAAAACGAGTCCGATGTAGGCCATCTGATCGCCATCGATGACAATAGCGGCTCCCGCTCATAACGTATCGAACCTCTCCCGGCGGGCCCTTGTTAGACGGATAATATGTGTGTAACCCCGCCGCGCCACGAGAAGAGGCAATCCACAGAGGGCATCTAGGCGGTCCTGCATTTTGAGCGTCATCGATATATCGGATTTTCCCCAATATATGCATTCTCGCGCACATCCGCACACGTCGTTCCTCCCGTACCCACACGCCGCGCGTATGTGTTCTCGACTATTTTACACTGGCGCTGACGCGCGTGTGTGGGCGGCCCTTTTGACCGAGAAGCTTTGATTATATTTCGCGCACCCACTGTGGCAGGATTATTGGCCTGGGTCGTACATAGCCGAGCTTCATCATAGGTAGGTCAGTCACGCCACTCCATCGATTATTCGGCCGAAAGCCCGAGTAAACCTCATCGGACGGGCGCAGATATGAAAGAAGTGGATTCCATTCGAGAAATAGGTTTTTTGCGAGGAAACGTTGCGGCTGAAACGTCGCTCGCAGTCCGTCAGTTTTTCGCGATTGAAATCGTTCGGATCATATCGTCAATCGTGCCTCGGCTAGCCTCGCATTGTCGCGTGGGACAAGCTCGTTTTTTGACTCGTAAAAATATGTTTTGTAGGAATTTTGATAGGCAGGAGACCGATGCTTCATCGAAAGCTGGTAAGTGCGATCTAGTCGTCGATCGTGAGTCAGCGACCGTTGTCAGGCTGCCTAAAATGAGCAACAGTAGTCGTGTTTCGCATGATAAGTGTGCCTCGGCGAACAATGAAACGGCAGTAATTTTACCGTCGCGCGAATTTCTGTTCATTAATGCAAACGGGATCGTGCTGGTTTACCCGTTAAATGGAAAACAAAACAGGCAGTTTTTTATCCGTCGTTCAGAGTAACCGACTGTACCTACGCGGCGGGGCACGCGGAAATCTGCATTTCCATAACCTATTGCGCCGCACGCCGATGCGGCGCGCCGAATTTAATTAAGGAGTGAACATTGTAACAGATGCATTATTAAACCGGATTAGTGAAAAGCTTGCCTTATACCGATATTCCGTCTGTGATAGGGAAGAGTCTCGAACAGGCGAATTACGAGAACGACGTTCATCGTTGCGCATGCAATCGGTAATTGGGTGTATCGGCTAAATTGCGCGAGCTAATAACTATGCGCTTTGTGGCCACATTGCAGGGTCTCGCATTAGGCGAGTCAAGCGTTGCAACTAAATACAATTTACTCGGGATTTCATGAAAAAAGATACTTAACATATCGACGGAAATCGGTCAGCCTCACAGCAGTCACTGCGTAAAGATATGATAGAACCAGCAAGGTGTCCAGCGATCAATAAAGATATCATTCGTACAGGCAACGTCACTTCGCCACATTGTTCCTAACTGAATATTCTTACGGACGAATAAGTTTCTCTGACACCCAGCGTTTTCTCACCTGAAAAACGAGGGTCCGAATGAAAGGAGGGCATTGACTCCAGCGAACGATAAAGACCGTGCGCAACTTCGTACGGTTGCACGGTCGACGAAAGTGTAATCTGATCGAGACAGCGAGCGCAATCTATGTCAATGAAACGATGCGTTACACTGACCGCGTAATTAACATTCCGGCCTATAATTGAACGTGCTCGTTCCTTTATGAATTATTCCAGCCAGATAGAATCGAGATATATGGCTGAATCCGCGGTTGATAGCCTGACTGGGATATAAGCGCGCGATACACAGGGCAAGATTGGTACATCGTTAATACCACGTTGTGAGGTCGAGGGCGCGGTTGAAGCGTCGGGATTGGAAGTGAACGTATGTTTAGCGCTCGACGCGGTGAGTTGCCTGAAATAATCCTGTGGAAACGGGCCTCGAATCAGAACGCTCGATTGACGGCTTACTTTACGTTTACGTCGATACGCGCGCTCGTAGATTTCGTTTGTATATACGCTTGTATAGACGTAGACGTCACTTTGTATATACGCCGGCCTGGAAACCCATTTTTCTTGCATATCACAGTCGATTATTACGCCGTTTCGCCCAGCCGACTTCGAGAGATCTTGAACGAAGTCGGGCTGTGTCAGCCATCAATCAACCCCGTACAGCTTCTATCATTACGCCGATTATCCCATCACTCACGATGCAACTTTTCGAGTCCCTGACACGCACCCACTCTCTCGCGAAGCTCGTCGGTTCCTTAGAAACTCTTCCACCAACCCTCCGGCAAAGCCTTTTTATTCACAATAGTACGCCCCGCTTAACGGCCGACGCACGTTTTTAGCTGGTAATTTTGAACGGCCACGAGGTTTGTCGGTCTCACTGCTTTTCCTGCCACTTTCAATACCGTCTCCTCTTTATCTCTACATCTTTCTCGCGATATTGACTTCGGACCCACCCCACCTACCCTATTGTCGATGTCAACTCTCTCACGACCGTTCGTTACCCTTATTTACCCTCGTCGTGTGTAGAACTTATCGACCCGACGATTTCTTCGCCTTTTCCTCGAGCACTCACGACAGAAGCTAAGGTAGACGGTCACGGCAACAGGGTTACTCTTCAGATCATCCCGTGAGTGTTTAAGCTTCTTTCCTCCGTCCACCATACTTCGCCGTGTCCCGTTACTGTATTTGCTCGAGAAATTCGAAACTAGTTCCTTCGCAATGCCCGATTGAATTGCACCCGTACGGATTACCGTCCGGATGTTTATCGATATTTAACCGATATTTCTATTTTTCACAGTCGAGTTTTGCCGACGAAAATTTTCCGTGGGAGTCGACGCGGATTCAGGGTGTGTTCCGCTGTCGTCGAGTCGAAAGGAAGGAAAACATTGCGAAAGGCAACTGGATTATCGTATATGTACGATTGTCGATATTATAATCTCAACGCTGGAAACATGGACAAAATATAACGCGCTTTCTTAACACTTTTCGTTGTCGTGTTTGCCGAAAACAGAAGTAATGGAATATCTAACGCTATTTTTGCGTCCTGCGAGAACTCGCGCACGCCCTGAAACCGGTGTTGTTGAGAAACTTTGGAGCGACGTCATCATTGTCCGGAAGCGAGTACACTGGAACCGATCCAAAAAGACGGAGTATAGGATGCGCGAAACAAAAGGACGGGGCAAAAATGAAAACAAGGTAACGCTGTGAAAGCAGACATTAGAAAAGCCCGAAGAAGAAAGCCAGCTCGGAGGGTTCCGCCAATTTTCTGGCGCGAGCGGAGCGGAGGAGTTGAACTTTCCTAATCACGTTTCGCCGCAAAACAATTACCGCGCCTAGATGCTGCGAATGCGGCGCAACGACGGCTCCTTGAGACGGTAATCGAGTGCCGCTAAATTGTAAGTAAAACACTAATTTGACGTATTTCCAAGCGGAAGAATTGCTGCATTCCGAAATAGTACACAGTGTTCGTTCCCATTGTCAACATGCGCGCGATATGACAAAGCAAGGACATTGAACATTACTTGAGATCATTGTCAATTAAGTAATGGGATTAGCGTTGTATTGAATATTGAATCGAATAATCAAGTCAATACTGTGTCCTTAAAAAAAACGTGATAATCTATATAAATCTGAAGGAAGCCCATCATGAAATGAAGGAGAAGCTGGTCGATCGATGCAAAGAATTCTTCTTTCTCTGCCCTCACATCGGCCGATTCCTAACGACCGATGTCTCGATCTCCGCGGACAATTTCTTTTCACTGGGCAGGAGGCTTGTATCGCGCACCGATTCATTACTCGCGTAGCACTCACGTGATACCGACTTCTTTAAAGCCGTTTCATCGTCCATTGACTTCCGATTTATTTGCATGAAAGCCGAGAACGCCGTGCGGAGAAATTCATCTGTGCGGAACCTGAATCGTAAGGGGATCGAAGATGTCGATTCACGATAGAGAGCGAATCCAGACGTTCGACTACGTCCGTACACATTCGCGCACGTTCACGTATGCGCACGCATACGCGCATACTCGTCAAGCCGACCTTTCGCTCTTCTTGATTTAGCAGCTGCGGAAAATTCGAAGCAACGACCGCAAATTCATCGTACGAGACGGTTCGAACGATTCGACGGAGACACGCGAGGATCGACGATGCACGTTGCACACGCAGGGTCTTCTGCGCGAGTCCCGAGCTCCTCGCCTGGGTCCTAGGAGATAGCGATACGCTTCGCTGCGTCAGGAATCTGCACGCATGAGCGATGCGAGGATCATTCGAAATAAGTGACCGCGCGATTTCGTAAATCGATGCGCTTCAGGACGTTGCGACTCATTTTCATCGACAAAAGTTCTCGATGCAGCTAACATAAATAGTACGGTAAAACTCAACAGAATGGAGGAGAAATGCTGGTGAAATGTCAAACGTCGGATTACATAAAGTGCGCGGGAAGCGGTCAATTTTCGGTGAAGTTCTTTAATCCCACTATGCCAACCATTTCATTCGGCCGAATGAGAGCGCGCGCGCGCGCGAGAGAGAGAGAGAGAGAGAGGAGATCAAACACTCGCGCACGCGAGTACATTCGACTTTTGACCTTATCGAAGCGGCGTTTATTTCGATTCCGGCAGCAACGGCCAATGATCTGCGCGTCACCCGTTTCGCAGTGCTGTCAAACCGGTTGCATAAATCTTAACGCGTCGCATTCCCCAAGCCAACTAGACAGACGGACGGACGGACGGGCAGTAGGGGGTGAGCGAAGAGCGAAAAAACGCACGGCAGACATCGTCGCTCGCTTACACCTCCGATTCGCTCCAACACCATTCAAACACGCCTCTTCTACATCGCCTCATCCGCACGTCAGCCGAGCGTCACAATGTTAACAACAAGCCCTATCCCGAATCGACGCGAAACTTTTTTCTCGCCGTCCTCGTACCAGCCTGTACCAACGTTCAAAACATCGCGAAGCACTTTCGCGGGATACGAGCCGTTGTAAAGTCTAAAATGAGACACGGACCCCCGCGCGCGGCGGATTAATGTCGGAGTTTTACATCAACGGCCACGCCCGCCATGCCGAAGCTTGCCTCCCTCTCTCTTCGCCCGGTATCGTGAAAACTTTTTTCCAGACCATTTCACCTTACGCGACCGAGACTCGCGGAGATAATCCATCTCTCCCCGGAGATCGCGTAGGCGGTGCGCGCGGTGTAAATCCCCAACCCCTTTTGCCGGTGGGGACTGCTATCGCACACACGACAACTTGCTGCCCGATATCGATCTGTCTATAACTCCCGGCCCCGGGAGCTTCGAAAGCTCCGTGCTTTTCTTTGTCCTCGCCGCCTCGTTGAGGATCGAACTGTTTGCGATGCGCTCGCTGAACTTGCCCGGTACCGAAATGAAGAGAGCCGGGGCTGGATAGAGGAAAGATGCGGAAGTGTGCTGGATGTGCGCGGGTAGAGGGGGTTGGAGGGGGCAGCTTAAGAGAGAAGGCTCGAGGGTATTGAGAGGGAGGGGGTCGAAAGTTTTCGCGGAAAATGCGGACGGATCGAGCGAACGAAGGAAGGCCGATGCTAAAGAGGGTTGAAAGACAGTGCTTCGTTGTATTGGTACGGGTAAAGGCTTCTCAACCGGCGACTCGGGACCTGATGTCTTGGGTAAACTTTACACGATAAGCCGGCTTCATCAACCGTTGGGGCATGGACGAGGAACAGGCCTCACGTGCGTTGGGTATTTTTATCCAACCATCTTTCGGCGCTGAACAAATAATTACAGATTTTCCATTCTCTGGGATGTGTAGGAGCATGCCTTTTATCATTTAGTTTTCAGTCATATCCAGATACTTTTCAGGTGTACACGAATAGAACCTCTTTGTCGACAAATTATACCTACATGGAACGTGAGACATACTTCGCTGACTCGCGAACTTTCACAGCCGTCGGCTAATACAGCAATTCTAACACCTAATAATGCGACGAGGAACATCGGTAATTCGTACCATACCAAGTATCGTCAGCAAACCATAATCCGTGGCAGACGCGCGCAACGTAAACTACGAAGTCGCCGTAAAGTCAGTGCACGTCATCTTCAACCTCGCACCAAACGTCCTCTCTACCTCCAGCCTCGTTACTTCCATAAACTCGCCCCCTCACTCACATCCTTTACATAGCCGACAGAGCCGAAAGGAGCGATAAGCGACATTTCTGGCGGCACAGCTCTCTGTCATAGAAGACGCGCGCGCCAGGGCCGCCCTCGTAAGAAGGCCCTTCGTCGATTTTTACGAGCGCACTCAGTCAACCGCGCTCCTCCGCGTAAAGGTCGAACGAGACAGCGATTTCTACTGAGCCGGTTCTAATTACGCCGGCGAACGATAAAAGTTTCTGCCCGGCCCTGGGTCGTCGAGTCCGCTTTATCTCGATCGTTTCGACCCGCACCGACGAACGGCTGATCGAGGCGAGGAGATCGATACGGCGAAAGAGAGAGAGAGAGAGAGAGAGCGTGGAAGAAGGTATAGAAGAACGCGACGACCGGAGTAGGTAGAGAAGAGAGTAGAGTGGTGCAGAGAGTGCTACGCGCACTCGCCGGCAGATATCATTTCCATTCGGCCGCCTTCGGGTCGCTTTGTTGGAAACTCGCCCCGGCGCGGCGCACTCTCTCGTTATGCTGAGGCAAAGTTTCTGATGTCTCGGGCATGACACGGCCACGCTCGCTCGCTTCCGCGCAGCACTGCGCTCCGCTATATTCCGTTCCACGACCCTTTTTAGCCGCCCTGCCCGTACCTACCCTTCGCGATCGTAAAGGTTCGCTTCCCGCAATCGGCGAACGGCACGAATTAACATATTGCCTTGCCGACCGCCGGAAGTTGGCGTGAAAAACATGGCAAATTAAAAGAAAAACATTCGCGCGCTACGATCGGTTAAAGGGAAATCCGTTAATTAAATATTGATAAACGGAAGTTATATTCGGCTGTGAATTTCATACCGAGGGGCGTCGAATTTTAGAGGGAAATAATACAAAAAATAAAAATAAGTAATGCAGTACCATCGAGAGCAGGCGTTGAAATGAAATTGTCCAGGGCGTTTTAAATATATAACGAGAGCGGACACGGGTGAAATGAGGTAGATTTCACGAAATTGTGAGAGCCCGATGTAAATCAGCAAATAAGGCAGTCGGAGAAGGATCGAGGGGAAAGAGAAGATGATAAATAATTACTCTTTCTCTGCGTGGCAAAACTAGGTAGTGGAGCGCGATGACAAAGTTACAATTGAAAGTTGCTTCAAACTTCCTTTCCGTCGTTCTCAAATCTTCGTCCGGCTGGCTTAATTGAAGAATGTCGCCTGAGTCAGAAGTTGTAAAAAGTGGTCGGGGCGTAGAGGACGAGCGGGACGAAATGTAACGAATGAATTTCTTCGCGTCCCGCGTAATGAAACTCAAGTGGGAAATCCGTTACGCTGAAATAACAAGCGAAGCTGACGTTATAAGAGATAAACGCGGACCCCTCGATAAACGTGACCAAGTCACCCGCCGTTTCACCTTCGAATCTCTGTGGGATTGATTAAATGAGGACGTCAAAATTGGCCCTAAACAGTCGAGAAAGGGTTGAATGAAAGAGATGGGCCAAACGGCGGGGAATTAATTTCTTTGCGCGCCTCATAACGCCGAGAGATGACGTAACGAGATTGCGTAGGCAAGCGCGAAGACGTTTCTAAAGATAGAGTCGGACGTAACATTATTACAACGATCTGACCTGTCGGCGAGCGTAAGCGAGCCGCGACGTTCGCCGCTCCCCAATCGTTCCACGACAGACTAAATCGAGATATGTCAGAGCGAGCCACGCGGAGCGGAGACAGATGTGATGTAAAAAGCACTGGCGAACTTTACGGAACGGATTGAATTGCGGCGAAGTAATATCTACCCGAGCCTGATAACATTGGCACAATGTGGATGAAGCGTTCTACGGCGAAGGCGATAAAGAGGTTACGATTGAAGATCACGCGCGAAATATAGCGAGGCATGGAATTGTATCGTGGGAGTGGGAGGCAAGGATAGAGTAGAGATCGTGGGAGGGGAGAGTGAGCTCGTAGATTCGCGTAAAACCCGTTCGAAGTCGAAAGCTCTTCACACTTTCCAGCCTTCACCGAGATCAGCGAAAGGCGAAATGGCCTAATGACTTTTGCCCTTCCAGCAAATTGACTAAAATTCTAGACCCGCTTAAGGATCGTTTGCCAACAGTGAAATTAGCGAGGCGGCACTGCTCGGATCCGCTGAAAGTCGCATTCCGACGCATTTACATCACAAAGGTAGTCGTTATACAATTGAGGCTGCTTTGATCCATGACCCGAGGTACAGAAGTGGCTTTCCTTTATAATAATCGCGGCCAATTCAATTTCAGCGTAAGGAAGCATCGTAACAAACTACCAAATAACACTTTCACGTTTCATCGTCCATTAACCACGAACACTTGTATCAGGAATCTCGTGGGGGATAAAAAACGAAGCAAAAACTTCTTCACTGTTACTCGGAAAACTTTTTCCCAACTTCCCAGGTTTTTCTTAACTTTCCAGCGCATTCACGGATAAAGCTTTGATGTTAGCCTACCATGCATCTCGTTCGAAGCTCTCTGTGGATGGTCCACAAGGTGGCATAAACAGATCATTAAAATTACAAATCAAGAATGGCTCAATTGGCCTGACTATTACATTTTGTAAGTGGAGTATACGAGCGGGCAGAATGTATGAAAGAATGTTCGCCGTGGCGTGCAACGTCCAGACGTTCCACCTCTTAAATCTTCCTTCATCCGGTTAAGTCGAGAAACGTAAAACCGCGCTGCGCCAGAGGACAATCGTGCGAAGCTGTACCGGCGGATATGTCCTGATTTAACGTTTGGCCCTTAAAACCTGCCCCGCGACGATGCGCGCATTATACCTTTGAGATCCATTTTACGCTTCGGCCATCTCACCGTGTCCCGTGGAACGTGCGGCAGACACCGTAAAATTATTGAATGGCTTCGGAGGACAAAGCACGAAAGGTACGGGAGGCGGCCGATGATCAAGAAGTCCAATGATAACGTCATAGAACTTCATTGTCGGCCATAAACTGAATGAATGTAATGACTGTAATGTCGCTACACTGTAGCGCGCGCGCGCGCGTCGTGGATATTTAATACGCGGTAATTCGACGTAAATTAACGATCCTATTATCCACGCCCCTGCACGCTTAAGGCTTCCTTGTCGTCGCTAATGACTGCCAGTTTATTATTGCTCCGGGAATGGAAAAGTTTGCGGAAAGCAATGCTCGACTTTATTACTTATTGATCGTGAGCTTAATTAATGCTAACTGAGATGACGTTGGCCACGTTATACATAATTTGGTATTTCCATTTTACCCGTTCAACGCGTCAATTAAACGGCCGCTGTGTAAGCGTATAGAGAGGCAAGAGACTGAAGTAATTGTCCGTAGTGGAAACAATGAGCAAGAGCCGCCAGAAAATTGACAGTGAACGCTGATACAGGGGCCGCATTCACGGCGCGACGTGATATTTAATAATGCAACTAAAATGCATGCCTCCCGTCGCCATAAAACAATGAACAGGAAAACAAGGGAGCGGAGCGATGCAAATGGACGGTTGACAGACGGAAGACAAAGACCGGCCAATGGCAGAGTACGATAATTGAAATACTGATTTATGAAACTTAAACGCTCGCGAGCTGTTCATCAACGATTCCAGCCAGACTGGACCCAGCGTTATGCTTCCTCGCCGCATTCAATACCTATTACACGCTCCAATGTTTATGCGAAGATTTTACGGCGAAGAAAGAGCTTAATGAACGAAAACACGGACATGCGGCCGGCACTACTCGGCACTCAGATCGCAAGGTGCATTACTGAAATGGATCTTAGAGACGCTGATGGCGTAGGTGTTTCAGTTCGCCGAGCGCCGCGAAGGGTTTTGAAAGATGGGGCTGGTAACAATGTCGGTCGCGGAAGGTTGCCGAGTCGTCGAGTGGGCACGCGTAACCGAGTGCACTCCGCCGTTTAACCTTTTAAATCTCGCGTTCATTCAGTTCGCCTGCAAGCGTAAAGCTGCCACGGCATGGTGGTGCGGTCGCGCGGACAGCTAGGTGTAATGTGCTTAACACTTTCGAGGCGATGTAATACGCTCCTGTATCACTCCCGAGACTTTACCGCCTTGGCATACTTGGCACATTCTGGCCCGAGCTTTTACGACTCGCCGCGGCGGTCTTCTCCTTTTCAACGGTCCGGTCCGCGTCAAGTGTCCATGTCAAAAATAACGCGAGCGTCGGAAGTGCTTGGCGGTTGAGTGAATTTATACGCACGCGTGGGCCAGGCTCGTTAAGTACGTAGACTCGATGGGCAAAACAAGCGTGACGAGTAGAGTCGAAAGTTACGGGACAACGAGATCGCGGGCCGTCCGCCCAGAATCCTCGAATGAAGTTACTCGCAGCGTAACGACGCCTTCCATTAGAAGCGTTTGCTTAAACAACGATCGCACGCCTCCATGGTTCGCGCCTAGTGCCTGCCTTCCGTTAAATGCCGGCGTTTAAGGAAACTGTTCTAAATGGAATGCATCGTTACGTTAATAAAAAAACTTTAAAAAAGAAAAGAGTAAAACAATATTTCCTTTTTGAGGTCGGTGCCGAGATAGATTCGAAAGAACCTATCAACTGCCGAACCGCTGAACTCTTAATATTTCCGGGGATACGACGATTTTTCGATGGCGAAAAGAACCTGTCGAGTCTGTTAAAAGCAGCGGTACCGTGAGGCCAGTGTCTCGCGCAACGTAACAGATCCGCAACCTATTAAAGGGCCAGTCGTTATCGTCGACGGCTCGCGAAACGATCCGCGTTTGTCACTGGTCGACGCCGACGGGACGGTTAGTAATCAAATGCAAACGACGGGGGACGTCGCGAGCCGGCGTGGGCCCATAAATCCGGCGCAGAGATAGAAAGGCGCATTATCGTGACCCGGAACGGGAGCGAAAAGCGAGCAAGCGCCGCAAAGTCGCGGAGAATGGCTCGCCTTTGAACCGCGATACTACAATGCGCCGACTAGACGTTGAAGAGGAATGGATACGGCGGGAGGACATCGTGTCTGGATCCGCGAGTGCGCAAGGTCACTTCACCGTGCGCCACCTTTTGCGCCATTCTTTTCATCCCGTTCATCCCGAGGAGCACAGACAATGGCGGAATCGTCGAACGGACGGGACGCTTGAAAAGTCCACGTCGGCCGTCGACGTCTTCCAATCAAAGTCCGATTATGTCGAAGCTTTCGGAGAAAATTCATTTCGACGCGGCCGCGATGCACTTGGACCCGTCACAAGTCTCAGCGGCCGACAATTGCGTTTTACCCTTCGCTACCTACCTCGATACGGCCGAACGAGGTCACTCACTCGCGCGGCGCACTCGCTATTTAACCGGAATGATCCGCCGCCTTTTGCCCGGTACTTAGAACAAAAGGCAATTGAATCGGGTTATCCCGGGTCCTCGGCATTCGCGCACTCAATACATTCGTTTCCTACAATATCCAATTATGAGCCGGCGGGTTAACGATTCAGCTGCGCCCGTGTGAAGGCGGAATTGAAACTGTGCCGAGTCGGGGCGGCCGCAAGCCCTCGGCGGTAAAAAATAATTGCGCGACGCGAAGCCGTCGTCGGGCGAGCGCGATCGGGATGCAAAACTGGCACAACGGATTTGGGTTACATCGATGGCCCGAAAGGGAAGTTTCCCGAGGACGCGGACGGGGTGAGAGTAGACTGCGGGCGCTCGCATACCAGCTTCTTCTTTCAGGAATGTGTAAGCCGGGCGAAGGGGGTTGGGCGGTCGGAACGATGTCGACGAAAGTGGAATGGGCAAGGGGTAATGGGTTAGTGCACTCTCCCTCTCTCGCCACTTTCCGATCGCCGCCTACACGCTAGTTTCCGTGTAATCCGGCATTATCGTACCTATGAATCCGGCGAGTATCGGCACGATAACGGTAGGTACGCTCGGTAATATCTCGTGTCGAACTTTCTTGCCGACGCTCGCGGAACGGTGAACGGACGAGGGGAAAGAGAGTTGTCCGCAAGCTTTCGTCGCGCCGAGAACTGTTGCCGCGACTTTCTTTCAAGGACTCCATGAGGTACGTCTGAAAGCGGTCGAGAGAGAGAGAGAGGATAAATATGTTAATATGAATGCACGGTGCGCGCTGCACGGGATTTTAGCGTACTCGATGCAAAGACAATTTCGTCGTTCTCGTAGCTGAGATATACGTACACCGGAAAACAGCAGTCCGTAATATATCATGTGCTTCTTGTTTGTCGCGAGACGATACTTTCGCAGGAAATATTCCGCGTCGGGAGCATTTCGTTATTTCGATAAATGTATTATTCCGGATACATGTATCGACGTGATATTTTGATTGCGAAGATATTCATGAGGGAAGAATCGCGAGCGAATCTCGACCGGAAATTTGGGAACATTTTGGTCGCCGACGTTACAGTATTAGAGTGCATTTAAATTGCTGCAACCATCGGATTATCATTATCCGGGCGTGGATATTTTATTTAACCGGCGGATAACATGCATTTGTATATTGGTTGTCGTTAATGATGATATCCATTACTCATTGCGCTAATTATTCGATTTATAATTAGGGAGGCACTGCTTTACCGAAATCACGACCGCGCGTACGGCACGAATGTGTGTGGAGTCATAAAGTTGAGCAAAATGTTCGGCACACGCCCGAGAGAATCGGCTTACCGCGACATAATATATAACAGTACTCCCACGCGGTGTTAAAAACGAAAATCGAATCGGCAGTGCTTAAAATCTTCGTTCAAGTAAGCACGCTATAAAATTAGCCTCCCGCTATTGGGTATGTCGAATGGAAACGAGCGGCGCGATTATGCTAAAAGATCATTCGGATTAAGCGAAGAATTCGTACCGTTCTTAAATGTTCGTTACGCACGCTTACGAATTAACGGCTCCGCGTAAATAGGTTCAAACGATTTTGAGCTTTCGGATCGTTAAAGTCCAATAAAATATATAAATATCCATTCGTTGAAAGATACGATTGAAAACGTCACAATACCCTATTGAACTTTTACAAAGCTCACTACATACTTCGTGCGTATCGAACCATAGACACTGTTCTTTACAGCGCGTCAATCTTCCGACGAGATCAGAGGAAAGGAAGATCGACCCGAATTCAGTGTCGAACTCGAATCATTCCCTTTTCTGAAATCTTCCTTTTGTAATGAGACATCTCGTCTCCGACGAGAAGCTTCTTAAGGTATTAGCACTCTCGCCTATCCTCTCAGTTTCTCGTCATCCGTATCTCGGGATAAAAATATATCCTCCTGAAAAGTACACGAACAAAAATAAAGCCGGATTTCGTCGAGCCGGGCGAACCATATGTGGAGTCTTTTAAGTCGCAAATCACTATTAGCGAAGAGTGTCAATGCCGACGTACTTAATATCCTGCCACGTTCTACGGACCACTTCCTTCCCATTTCTTTCTCCCACCTCCCTCCCTCCCCGCACCCAACGGATTAATGCACTCTTCCAGAATGCTGAATGTAGATTCGCGCTCCAGAATTTCGATGGCACGATTCGAAGATATTCGACGACGTACGAAGAGTTGCTCACGTTCCGAAGTTCGACGATGCCTCTCCGAGTTTCGCCGAATGTCTTTCGCTAAATTGGCTACACACTCGCGGTATTTAAAATACCTTCGAGCGTGTCGTCTACGCGGGGCGGCTTTCTGATTATTGTAGAAGTTACGCGATAATTCAATGGGTAAAGTTTATTAACGCCTCATACGCTTCTCTATTTCCGTGGAAGATATTCGCGGCGTCGCCCGGTGAAACGCTGAGTGGAAAGTTCGTGACGCGAACTCGCATTTGATATCGCGTGGCCATAAATGTTTCTCCCGTTAATAGCGTGTCCACCGGCTACAGAAATTCGTTCGACGCGATTTATAGCGTCGATCGAACGGAAGCATTGATCCCGGCGAAGTACGTCTCACCTTTCTGCTACCCAATCGCATCCTTTGTAGCCTTAGCTTCTTTTTTTTAAATTCAGATATACTTCATGCTAATTTGCGCAGATAAATTGACGTCGACATTTTTAATCGCCTCGTGCAGGAAACAGGAAGCTCCGTGGGCGTGTCTCCGTAATTAGCTCCAAGAACATCGATGCTGTGTCCACTTTTATAAAACCGCCGCCACGTAGACATTATTAATAGCTTGCGTTATTAAGTTAAATATAAAATAGAGCGGCGAAGAGAAACCACGATGACTAAGTATAGAATTACGAACATCCGGTTTATTCCCCACCGAAACGCCCACGCTCTACAACGTCGACCAGCTACTACATTTACTCAAGTTCATGATTTCGTGCGATCCGATGTGTCAACTAAAAGTCAGCTCGGCATAACACCTCTGAATCAGAACTGGCCCGTCGAAAAACCAATACGTCTTCCAGGTATTCGCGGACTGAGTTGTCTCCGAGACAGGTTGCAACTGCAAATAATATCGACACGATGAAAATGTTGATATGGTTCCGACGTGTATGCATACTCGATGAAACTTGTAGCACGGTAGAACGGCTTCGGCGGCGCTCTTTTATAGTCGTATCGCGAAAATGTGCGTCTCGCGTGATCTTCTAAACGCGAACACCGTAAAACCATTGCCAGTGTGCGGGGGCAAACACGTAAAAAATATGCTGACGCATGAAGCGGCATTTTTGACAACCGTTTTACAACGCGAATCGACGAGGGGTTTATCTTTATACGGACGTAAAGCGTGTCCCACTTTTCCCTGTTTTTTTTTCTCTCTTTTTTTATCTCCCAATCGATATCGCGACACATCCATTGGATCCTCGCCTTATCTTCACTCCGCTCGCGTTTTTCGGTCGAGCGTCAGAGGCGTGACACTTCGAAATGAATTTCTATTAGACAATCGTTCGATTCGATTGCCCTGCACTTTAATGATACTCACTGAACGTGATAGCATATCGTTGACGGTGTGTACTTCAACCGCGGAAACTGGAGCCCACCGTGGTGTCGTAAAACGCCTCCAGATTCTCATCTAAACTACGTGAGAGAACTTTATCGTAACACGAGCGCGAGACTTTCGATGCAACTCAAGCCGCGCTATACGCGAAGTTTTGAGTAAAACACAATTTCATAATTGAGCGACGCGCTTCCCACTAAACTCCGCACCCATTCCGGCCGCGTAAGTTAGCAATCGCTTCGACTCTGCTCGATATCGTCGATACGGAAAATAATAGAGCCGATTGTTTCTAATTTTGACAAGAGGTGCGTCGGCGAACGGAGCCACGCACTCGTTCGCTACTACCGCAGACCTACGTCTCATCGGGACCGATTGTTAATTACCCCGGTCCGTTTGCTGGACCCGACCGCAAAACCTTCGGATCAAAGCTTGCCACAGCCGTCGGAAACGAGAAAAAAGCTTCATGAATAAAAAAAAGAAAAAAAAGATGCAACCGAGCACGCTCCATAATGACTATACGGACATTCATTTATTTTGCTCGCTAACGAGGTGCGCCGCATGGAAAAGCGAACCTGCGAATGTAAAGAGACAGACTCCATTACACGAATTGTACGGTTGTCATGCACACCACAGAGACGTCAGCCACGGCCACCTTTGCTGCACTCGCCTACATCGTCGGGCGGAGTAATACTCGTTCTCTTCGCAAGAATGAAAGCCTCTCTCTGACGGATCCGAAATACCAGGCCGCGAGCGGATTTCCTGGACTCCTATAAATTTGTTCCTCTAATGCAGCGAATCGATACCGTTTCGAACTATAGCAGCGGCGGCTGATCGGTTTTACGAACGAGTCGATCCGTCGAGTGCGCGCTTCATCGGCAGTTGCTTCGGAGACAGGTACACTCCAGTGACAGAAGTACACCTAACGGACGGCACAATTTATGTGCTGATCGAACCGACGACACGACATTTTGAAAGTTTCACTCTTTGCCACAAATTGCAACAAAAGTCGCGCTGATAAAGTTCGCAATCAACGCGTTCGTTTTTCTTGTCTTGTTAACAGTAAACGTGCATAAAATCAATGGAAGCGTTGTGGTATGGATATATCGTTTTTACAAAATAATTTTTCTATGCAATTTAAGTAGGGTGTTCGTTTTTTCGCTGCAGATTAATACTGACCGCAGAGACCGCGTAGATCGAGTCTCACGCACTTCGTTGTCGTTTTTCATTGTTTTGCGAGTAAACGATACTCGCGCGTATATGTATTAATATCAAATGCTTGGAAAATAATAATTACTCAGCAATGAGTGACTTTTCCCCGCAGCAAACGGCTGCGGTCGGCGCTTGTTCAACGGAAATTGATGTTATCGAAACTTACCATGCGATCAACCAGTTATTATACAATATATTCAATTATTATTTTGAAATATAATCTCTATTCTATATATACCAGGACGTCGATAGCTTGTTCACATTATTCTTCTTCCAAGTGGAGCGCGTCGTGTAGATAGAAATCAATGAAATTTGATGCACCTATCCTCCCCGATCAAACGACATTATCAAACATTATGATATTTAATCTGCACACGTCGGAAACTGCTAATTCCCGACGGCTGTAACGAGAGATATTTACAGACAGGACGATGGACATCGGACGGAAGACCGTATCGAGGCATTAATCGCAGTTTGTCAAACGGACCGAACCCGAGGAGAACGAAGCGGCGTGCTAATAGTGCCCGTTACAGTTTTGCGCCCGCTGCTTATTCGCGCGAGGCGGACAGTTGACAATATGAGTCCCAGGCACCGGCACGCAACGCGTTTTATTCGAGAGCGTCGACGTGTGAGAATTGATACGCGGAGTTGGCGATATTTCCTTTTATTCCCGATCGCTGTTTATTTCGGAGCCGACCGGTCGATCGACCGCCGGTTGACATGTTCAATGTTAACAGCGTGACAACTTGGTACATTCGAGCGCCGACCAATCGCGCTCGGCGGAGTTGAAATTGAAATGCCGGTATTAACACCCGTAACGAGACTCGTTCTTTTTTCCACGTCGACAGGAACATCGATCCGCGCCTATGGACTTTCTCATATCGCCGGTAATTTAATCAGGAGTTTGTTTGCGTTTGCACGCGGTGCGCGCCGCGCGCACTGCTGGCGACGATCTGTTGGACGGACGAGCACAATGAGAGAGCGAATGCTGGGCACAGTTTATAACGAAATCATGCCGGCGTAATGACTGTTTTACAAAACCGTTCCAGGTTTTAAATTCGCGCGAAACCGAGCAAAATGTTGAGTTAACAATTTTACTCTCTGCCGGAGCTCATGCAATTAAACGCGAATCAATCTGCGGCGAAACGAATTTCGACCCGCACGATATTCGGCGCGATGTGCACCGGTGCGATTTTTAATGATCATCGTAATCACACGTTGAACAATCACGCGGTGAACGGGACCTCTGTGTACGTTTCATACGTTGCCTAACCATTTTAGGCATGCCGCGAGATGTCGGCCAGCTTCCACACATTCCCATTACCGTCCTGCATTCGTGCTGCACGCACACACACACACACACGTCGCGTATTACGCGCGAACCAAACGCCACGTGAGAGTGTACGGCGAAATTTTCGTATAAATTTGTACCATGCATAACCACAGCCTAATCGTACTATATGAACGCGCGCGCGACAGTCCAGATTCGACATCGAAACAGGCATAATCACGTCGATTCCGTGGTCTGCGTACCCGACCCGCCTGGAATTCATGCCAGATATAGCCTGTTACGTCCCCGGTTCTTCAAGTCCACTTCATTCGCCACCGGTCGAACGATAACCCCCAACCATGAAACGGATATGAAGTAACAAAACAACGAAGCAAAAAAAAGCCGACACGCAGAGCGACCGTTGCGAGGCACAGGGCACAGCGTTTCGCGCGGCACGAGGCATGAGGCACGAGTCCCGCTCCTGCGCCCCCGACCCTCCTCACGTGCCGGGCTCATAATTTAGCAGCAATTTCGCAGCAGATAAAACAGCTTGTACGCTCGTCGCTCGACGGCCGCCAGGCGACTGGCTACGACCCCGGGCCGAGGCGTAAATTGATGCTTCGCCCCCGGCCGCCCGGCGCGGCGTACGATTACGGTCGCGGAAAAAAGACTGCCGGCACGAGTACGGTCGCGAGTAAAATCATTAATAATACTCAACGATCGGCCGTTGAATTTGCCAGCGATAGCGGCACGCCCGCAGGAGAGCGTTGGCGGCACTTCAAATTTTACGTCCAGCGCGACGCATAAAAATTCCGATCGACATGACGCTACCTATCAGCGGCCGCGCGCATTTATCTCGCGCGTCAATCCGTCAGTTTTATTACGGGCCACTTATGAAACATGTAGAAAGTGGTTTTCGGCGCTCAAGGTGACGATGCGTGAAATAAATGCGCGGCTGTCGAGGTCGATTCATTGTTATGGCCAAAATGAGGATCGCTTTTCATGGAAAGACACGGTTTTTGACATACGGCGCAGTCTGGTCCGCGGAGTACTACTGCTTTTACTGCCAAAAATAACAGACGGGTTTATTCGCATCTCAGTGTACACGAAGTCGCATTGTTTATACGGCATCGCGCAAACGGCACATCTTCAATGGGTCGACAGAGTGCCGTACATTGTTCACCTTGCTGGTCCAGACCGATCCCATTGTGGATGGGCCGTTGTCCATCGCTATTTGCCGCATCACGCCGTGTCGTCCGTTACCGAACAATGCGGGTCAGTGCCGAGCGACGATATTTCCGACCCATCGATCGCAATAGGCTCGTAGGTTCAAAAAACAGATCGATACACGGAACCAGGAACCAAACATCTTCTCTCACCCTCATCACACAAAGCACCACACTCTCGGAGCCAACGCTCGCGAGTCAGTATGGCAGATGTGGTTGGAAAGTTTGGTGTGTGAAGTAGTATTAGAAAAAAGCCAACATAAAAGTGCATCTAAAACAATTGCGTATGTTGACGTTTTACGGAAAAGTTTGTTTTAGCCGGGTCGCAAGGAAGGGCAAGTATTGAAAAAGCGGAAAGTTTCATTCTTTCTGCACTCGGGGAATAAACCCAGAGTCCAAACGCGATTTCTTACGAAGCAAACTCGATCGGAGCGGGTTCCTGCGGGGCAGCGATGAAACCTGATCCTTATATCGGGCAAATTTCGAGGGTACACCTGCGGCCCGTTGCAAAGCGTATACAGTCGGTGTAGGATCTCGCGGAGGATGATTAACAGCGTTCAATCGCCATTTGCCGTTTTTCAATTCTGATCAGCCCGGCCGACCCCATGTTCTCCATTTGCATCTGCTTTTATAAACCATTTACTCTAATAGGTACGAATTTCGTGCATTATACGCGCCCATCGTGATTTAATTAGTTCCGCGATAAATTGCGCAGCGATTATGAACGTTGGCGGGCGAATCGGGGGCAATGTCGGAGAGCTGCGCCGTATAAATTCGTACTTCGTCGATTGTCAAGCTCACTTACGACCGTCGCGGTCGCTTAATGCGTGCCGACGCACGCTGAATCGGGTTAGAAGACGCGCGCGGGCGCGAAATAAATATCCGACGCGGTTGCCGATAGCGGATTTATACGAACGGGGCCGATAATGCCGGGTGTACGTGACTCTCGACCGTGAACACTTTTATGAATATCAGATGAATGCCGCCGTGGGGAGCGAATTTTTCATACCGGACGAAAATATTCCTTCCCACCAGTCGCACGGCCGGCGGAAAAACGTGCATCGCGGCGTGCGTATACGAGCGATTTAAACGGGGCGCTACGCGAAACAGAGCACACGGTGCTGGTGCTTCCAAGTCCGAAACGTGTTTTGCGTAAATTTCGAAACGTGACGATCCCTCATTTCTGTCACTATCGTCGAAAACCCGTAGAACGCTCCATGCACGAAGCCGTGTACGTCTGAAGTCTAAACAATTGGTAATGGGGCTCTAGCAAATGAGAGATGGTGGGACAATGATGTGCACTGTATGATCGGTGTATCCTGCACATCGTTTATGACAGCAGCGCCGTGCACGGTAACACGGAAAACGGTGCCCTCTTTTGTGTCGCGATAACAATATAAGAGACAAAAGGGAGAGTTGTTGGGGGCAATCTGCACGTCGCGCGTCGCACAGAATCAGTACTCCTACCCGATAGACCGCCGAGCGGGCGGCCACTTAATTAAACGCGACAGTTACAGCGGACGCTTGAACGCGTCAAAATTCTACGCCCGGCACAAAGCTAATGTTGATGCAACACACATTCTCGTAATTAATTACATTGCGCGACGTGTCGGTCAACGTAAACGCATTGTATCCGGCGTTAGGTCAAAGGGAGACAATGGCCCTTTACCCTTTACTACTTTTTGGCCCAGTGAACAACAACTACGTCCCGATGTTTCTCGAGCAAATTTTTCAAGACCACTCGTTCCTTCGTGTGTATGCTCGGCCACGTGACCCTTTTTCGCCGTTGGGACACTTTTGCGCAATTTATCGAGAAAGCGGAGAAGGAGAAAAAGAAAGAGAGGGAGAGAGAGAGAGAGAGAGACATGTTTCTGAGGAACGGATGGAAGAGAAATCCGTTGGCTCAGCGCGGCGAATCACCCCAAACCCAGTCACCTTACTGTCCCCACCAACCGTTCGTTCTCACGAAAACTCGCAGACGACCCCGAAGGGAATCGCCGGCTAGCGTCTTATGAACGCCGGCCAAAGGACCACTTTCATCCCGGGCATCGTAGCGATTTCGCGAACGTTGTGTTTCCCGCTCCACGGTATCGTGCGAAATCACGCTTGATACGAACCAATGTACCGAAGTGGCCTGACTGGATTCGCGCGATATATTTGCAAGTCGCCTAGCCGTCGAGTGTACACAGACGACCCTTTCCTTACTCTTCGTTTCCGCCTATACGATATTCGAGCAACTCCCTCAACGGTCTCAGCGAAAGCGGCGCAAAGCAACGTTTGCGAATTTTCAAGCGTCAGTGATTTCGTACCGATTGCCAATCATTTTTCATCATTTCGTAGTACTTTCGTTGCGCACGAAGTGTAAGAAGAAAAATAGGAGCAATATGCAAGACGTTGATTAGTCTCTCTCTTACGGCCCAAATGGAGCTAGAGTTCCGTAGTACGAATACACACATGTGTATGCGTATACGGATGCACTGTACTGCAACACTACCCGAGTACGCGTGATCGAACAAGACCGTTCGGATGGCGGTTCAATGTTGGCCGCCATTAAAATTCGGTTAAACACCTTTTTGTTCGCCTAACCCGCCAAGCTGCGATGTCCCGAGGCTCGATGCTCGATATACGACACGTGAGGTTTGACGGAATTCAAGCGAGGCGCGCACACATATGGATGCCTCCCCATTGATTTCGTCGCACGTCGTTCCTCTCCATTTGTTTCGTCGTGGTCTTTCCGTTGTCCCGGATTCCGTTCGCCCGCGGGCATCGATCGCCGGCTGATTCGAACGTGTGAGAATACTCTACGCAACAGATAATGCTCTTCCCACGACGAGTGCTTCGAAAATCAAACCCCACCCTCCTTCGGTATCTGTGTCATACGCGAACATAAAAAAAGAAAAAAAACATGCCTCAAAGATGACAGGCAACGCGGCAGACGATCGGTCATAATGCGAAACGAGTGTACCATTCAGAGCTCGCGCACAAACGCGAACACCCGACGCGTCTGACAACGATCCGAAAGAGCGCGCGTTAAACTATTCAACGGAAAGCCATACGACGCGACAGCACGTTACGACATTCGGTACGATAATATATCGGGCCGGGGCCGGGGCCGGGGCGCAAAACTTCTCCCTCGTCACATCCTCTCAATACTGTTTCTCGTCATCCGTCTCTGTCGCAGCCACTGATCCTAAGAAATTCCGTGGGATTTATTGGCGCGGCGCGTCCTCCATATTAAAGGGGGGACCGGATACGTGGACGAGAATCGCGCGACCCCATTGGCGCGGGACCTTAGAAAAGGGATTGAAAGGGGACAAATGGCAGGGATGCGGAGGATCTCGTTTCTGCCCGCGCCGGTATGGATGGCTAATACGACCGCGCAATTACACGCGGCCGCGCGACAATGCGTGCCGGCAGAATCGACAGCCGTCATATGGAGCAATCGGAGGGAAAGAGCGAGGGAGAGATAGGGTCGCGTGCAAAGCCGCGCGTCAGCTTCGGGCTATTGTTTTCGCAGAGCTTTCGACGCCGTGTATGCCGGCGGAGTGGCGCGGGAGTTTGAGCGCAATTCGACGTTTAAGCTGAACCCGCCGACTTGCCGGGTCGCTTTAGGCGCGTAAGCGAACAGCGCCTGCAGTGGCGCGCGAAATTAGTAATGCCGCAGTGTTTGATTTCAACAAGGGATCGCGAGGTTCGGGTCGGCGCGGTCGCACGCGACGAATTCGTTCTTTTCTCTGCCTATCGACGTTCAATCTGCGCCACATGTTCGTCGGGTAGCACCCTTCGAAAGATTGTATTCATTGTCGGCGACGATTAATTGAGTTTGCAGTTTTGTGCCGTCGCTGTTTATTGTGTAAATGCGAAACCGATGCGGCTGGTGGTATCGAAGGAACGTACTGGGAGGTAATATTCGGTTAGAGGTTGCAAATTATTATGATGCTTTTTTAAATAAATATTATACTCACTCACCCGTGAGATATTGTACCGTACTGTATTTACACTGGGCATATGGGTCTCTTCATCGTGCTCGCGTATTTTCTTCTTCTAGCGTTAGATTGCATACCTCTTGTACTCCAGACTACGTCTACTATTGGTAACGTTATTGCCGTCCACTTTTGCATACCAAAGTAGAAACGTTTCCGGAAAAGTTATAATCCACTAAATATTCCGCGACTCAAGAGATTGTTAAGAAAGTCGTTAAATATCGTTAGGAACATTCTCTCGGCTCCTCGGCAACTTTATCGCCGCCGCTACTTTTGTTGCAGCGATTCCTTCCTTGCTTAAAAAGTTCTGCGAAGACGCGGGTATTCAAAATCGAGCCGTCGTCGGATTGTCGCAGTATGTACCGTTTGCACAAATTCGTCCATACGCGATCCATTCGCACTCTAATTGCAGGGCGAATTAAAGTATATCGTCTGCCTGTGCACCGTAACATTTTCAGCTAATCCAAACTTTATCATGTATGGGTAAATATCGACTGCAGCCTCGTGTGTAACTGTATAATCATCGCCAAACCATGCACTGCAGATCGAACACGGGAGTGTATATTGGCCCGAAGCTAATACAGTCGGTTTGTTAGCGGTACCAGGTGCGAGCCATCTTTGTTTACCGGATGACAATCGTACATGACAGCGTATTACACTCTGCGCAAATTCGGCAGGTAATTGATACGCACATTTCGCTCGACCTTCTGCCACCGCGGACGGTCAATATAACGCTCAATTAATTTCGTCGACCGTGAAATAACGGCAAAACGATTAACGAATCGTCCCCGACGACGTGACAGTGCAGAGCGCGTTCTCGCGAATCCTCCAAGTACTGAAATATTTCAGTTAGCTAGATAGCCTCGTAAAGCAATTCGCAGGGCTGTTAATTTCATCGCGACTCGTCGACGAAAATTGAATTTGTAGCTGCATCGTAATTTCACACCGAGCGAATCGATGGATCTATACGACTCCCCCTCAGGATCTTTCGCCCGACGCAAAGGAGACAGGATTTAAGGACGTTAAACGATAGTGGGAATAAAACTACCGGCCAGCCGTCGGTAAACCATCTTGTCAGGCATTTAACTTCAACCACCGCATCGCCTGCAAATTTTATGGCGAGCACTCTTACTTATCCTCGTCAAGGTTATGGTATAATTCGCTTCGAGCAAAAGATTATAAAGTACCGTGCGCGCACGCACGAAACGTACAGGGTGTGCCGCGAGATTATCGTCCGCCGCACACATCGGGGAAGTTTGTCGAATGCCTCGCGGGACACCCTATGCAACGGGGCGAGCTTTTCACTTCACTTTGCACGTCAGAGGAGTTTACGCCGCGTTGCATCGTAAATACCGGCCGCCCTGCGTTCGCAGCTAGTGTTCCCTTTTTTTTTATTTTTCTGATTGTTCACCTCGACGTGTGTGTATTTTTTTATTACGCATGTTTCAGTAGTATTTATGGAGCGAGTTTACGACGCGCGCTTTTAATACACATCGTCAAACGCACTTTGACGCTAACGCAATACGTTTTGAGAGAAAGAAGCCTACTTTTATGCATTTACAGGCATGTCGGACGCGCTTGGCATGCCTATAGATCTACGCAACCCTGCGCCGAAATCGCACGTGGCCGGACAACGTAGAGAGAGAAGGATAAGATTTTAGAGATGTGCGCGTCTGTCAGTTTACAGTGCACGTATGGCACATCACAGCGCTATCAGTACATGTACCTGGCACAGTACCGTGAAGAGCCTCAAGCACACTGCTAGAACCCATGAAACCATCAAAGTAACCATTTCTGTCCACGAGCTCCCGAGTTACTATCCGATGTATCACGGGGGTCAGGATATCTGACGAACACCAGCCAGCGTTACACGTACTCATACACGAGATCGATCTGTATACAAGACCGGTTTGAGATCGTAAGATTAACCAGCACTAGCCCAAGGACAAGAATACACGTGTACGCCTATACACGAAGGTGGTCATAGTCAGGATTTATGCGCATGTCCGGTGTCGGATACTGATCTACCGTAATGCCACGGTAAGTAAAACCGGCGGGTTAACTAATTTAATCCGCGTGCCCGCCGATGAGACTCGAAAGTGCGTTAAATGCGACGTCAAAGTTGCTCCTAATAACACTGATATCCTCGAGTCCATAGAGCCCGCCACAGCTTCTATATATGGGATACAATGGAATTAGTCCAACAGCGAGTTTGCGGACTCGGGCAGTCAGTCCCGTCGGTCATCCGGAAAGGAGAGAGATCGGAGGATATGGCTACATTCCCGAAGGAGTTAATCGAAGTTTCCGTACTGACCAGTATCGCGTAACCGTTTTCCGGTAAATGCCAGATACAACGTTGCAGCAAGCTGTCGGGCGTTTCGGATCGTCTGAACGTTGTGTTACCTGCCCGTTAGGGCCACTTCGATCGTTATCTCTCCGTTCTATGATTCCAGCGGCGTTTCGTAGACACCGTATCTTCCTGAATGCTCTCCGGCCCGGACCGTGCTTCCGTATAATGGTTCTCCATCTCCCGGAGTACCGTGACGTTCGAGGGAAACGTTGGAGATACGTCTTATCGTCGAACGAACTTCCGTCTATAATCAAAGATTTCGTAGAGATCCTTGAATCCGGGCTTGCCCAGAAGGCAGAAGATCTTACCCGGGGCCTCCAATTCGCTACGTCTAACGTCACTCGGCCACGTATTTCTGCTGATTTATCGAACTCTGCGTGGCTTACACTTGTGATCAACGCGGACGTCTCGATCTCGGAAGCGTGACTGTATTTTACTACTGCATAACAACCGAGTGAAAAAACACCGTAGCCAAGAGACTTAACCGAGAATTTATCGTGTACTGAGAATGAGGTATGAGCGTTGAGCCATGTCGGCTATATTATATGCATAATACCGTTCCCGGCGACATGTATCAGGTCGCGTATCGTCGGTAGTTGTGCGAATGCCGAAAACAAACGAAGAGCCATCGGAACGAAACAACTGACATAGATTTACATTTTCAGCGCGGCAGTTACTGTTTCATTTGGATGCACATGTAGGTTTATGGCATCGGGCACGATAATCTCGACCCCCCTTGCGCTCGGTGCAGAACAATAAGAGATTTACCGAAGACCGGGGCATGTTTTATTAGCCAATCGTGACCTAGCGGTCTGGCTAAGTTACGTCGTACATCGATATGCATTAATCCGTCGTCCTCTTGGCCGAGATAGATCTTACTGCTCTTGATACTGTTCGCGCGGCAAAGCAGGCCATTTGCCCCAGTAAAGTATCGCCCCGTTTAAGATCTATCCGCGCGCGGCGCTTCCGCGAGTTGACGAATTCGCGGATATATACGTATGTATATACAGCACCCTCGTAACTGCGTGCGTTCGAGGGGAGCGGAAAAATCGGTGGCAACTTTATGCGCGCCGCGGCGATATACGCTCCGGTGCTCTCGCCGGAGGAATGTGGACGGAAGAATAGTTGGAGCGCATTAATTGCCGGCGTCGTCGTGCATCGACGGCGACGGTGTGCGCGCGCGATAACTTTCCGTCGCCGTGTACCATAAAACTGCGTAACAATTTAAGCGCCGATGGATGCGATTCCCATCGCACGACAATTTGCCGACGTAACGACACTTCGTTACGAGGAAGTAACCGCGAGGCGCGACTCGTTCTCGTCGCGCGTCGGCGTCGAATTTCCAATTTCTCGCTCCACGGCCACTCGACTCGGCGATCGCACGGCATCATCAACCGTCGAGTATTTATTTCGCAGCCTCCGCGAGCGGGGCCACGTTAATTGTTCGCCAATTGTAAAGACGGTCGGCCGGCGGAAGGCAGGGTGCATGGCAGCCTGCCAAGCTCGTCGGATCCGAAGCACCGCGACGGCGTTCTCGTCTATCGAACGACGCGCGCGAAAAACGCAGCCGGGGGAGAGAAACTCGATTCTCGAGTTCCGCGAGACTCGTTCGCCCGCGGGGCTTAGGAGAGGAAGAAGAAGTCGGCGCCCGATGTAAAATATCCGTTTTTGCGCGAAAGCTCCCCGCCGCCGCCGCCGCGCCGCCGACTTTTCTTTGCGGAGCCATTTCCTTATCTTTACAATTCGGATATTTTCCATTTCCCGGGCGGCAGTCGAGGCTGCCTGTCTAATACTTGGCAAGAGCCGCAATTCTGATAAGAGTATCAACGAATCCGTATCGCCCAATAATCGAACGAATTTAAATCCACTAAGCTCGAGAATCGCCCGACCCGACCGCCGCGGCGAGCCACTTTTCGCTAGATAAATCGAATTCTGATCGGGCACGCGGCCGTTCCTTCGACTGCCCCAGATCTGCGAATTATCCGATCATTATCGGAGCACCCGAAAACCGTTCTCGCCCGATACTCCGTTGCGGCAGACGTCTTTATTGGTAAGCTCGAAATTATTTCCGGCATTTCAGACGCGTCCGTCGAATCTCTATACGCTTCCTACGATGTCTTGTTTAGCGCTGCGGATGCTATTTGGCGATTGCGAACGTTCAGTCGTACGAATAACATCGGTGAATTTTGACTGGTGCTGGTATTAAAATTCTGCTTCATCAGATTATATACAGAGCCGGACGAATTGAAACTGGCAAGAGTTTGGGATAGTTTAGTAGTGGAGCGCAGTCGCCCGAAAAATGGAGAACCCGCGCGCATTTTCAATAACTTCAAGTTTCCCTCCCTCTCTCTGCCAAGCCCGAAAAAAACATTCATGCGAAAAGGGACAGATTTCACCTTCCTACGTCACAGTTTGTCCGCACGCACTTTATCTCGGCCGGTTTTACACGCGAAAATATTTTCTTTCCACGCTCTCCCCGATCTCCTAATTGACACCGGTCTCACTTTTTTCCATCGTCCTCTCGAACGACGCTTATCATTCCCCCGACGGCGAATTTTTTGTAATTACCTACGTGTTTGTGAACGTCCACGGTGATTAATCAGTTTAAACCCCCGTCGCTTCATTCACCAGCCAAGCCCCTAACATCAAGGGTGCCAACGGCGTCGTACGACCCGCGCCAACTCTCGCTCCGCGCGCGCGTCTTTTAATAAAAGCATTCGGAGCGAAATAATCTTCTCCCGTCCATTTATTCTTCAAATGTCATAGTAGCATCGGGCACCGGCCCACCGGCGGCACGTACCCAGTACAAATCTCGCGCAATCTCCCCAGACTCTAGCCGGGACTTTAATTTGCCGGCAATAGAAAAAGAAAACAGGCCGCAATGTACTCTGCGGATAAAGCTCATTTAGAAATCTCTCTTCCCCAGTGCATGGCAGGATACGAAAATTTCCTGAAATTCCGCCGAAATAATTGTTTTCGTCAGTCGGGCTCGCGCTGCATAAGCGGGGAAATTTAATTGAAAATAACTTGCATAATTGGTAAGCTGTTCAGAAAAAGAGTCCGACGAGTACGTTCGTTGATTAGGTAAAGGGGAGCGGTCAAAAGTGTTATGTACGGAAACAGGGTAGACTTGAAAAATTCCATCGGAACGTGCTCATGCACGTGGTAGGGAATGGGAAGGCAATCTGTCCGGAAAGAGGAGGAAAGATTAAATTGATTATAATTTTTCTCTAGACTGTACAGCGTCATGTTGCGAAGGAATCTAGAACTTCACTGCAGCGCGCAGCGCCACAAGTGACGCTCTTGATCCGTTTCCTTTGTTTCCAGCTATTATCAAGAATGTCTTCGCGCCACGTCGATAGACTGATACGCGACGTAATCCGCAGTGAATCGAGCGCATCCCGGAGGCTGCGAGCATGCTCAACCGCGGCGGCTCGACTTTCTATAACGGACAGGATGATTCACGAGTACGAGACAACACACAATTTTCCGGAAAGCAAGCTAGTATTTTTAGCCGCTGACGGCGGTGGCAATTTATGACGCAATGCAAGCGGCCGGATGTCGTTGCTAGCACGCGGGGGTGGTTTCAGAAGTGCCGGCGGTTTTCCGCCTACTTACCTGCGATGCTCGCGTCGTCAGAAAAATGCGTTCGCTTATTGCGCGCTTAAGAATTTATATGCGTTACTGCATTCCCGCGGGCTCATTTTTCAACTCACCCCTTCCACGCCCCTCCCGCTACCCTGGAGCCGACGTTCTTACGCCCCTCTCGTATCTCTCTCTCACTCTCTCTACCTATGTATCTACCCACTCGGGCATTCGTCGCGAAAAAGTTCACCTCAGGAATTTAACCGGACGTCCGGGTGCCGCGCATACGATTGCCGGCGTCAAGATGAATCAGTGTCGTCGTGGAAAATTTAAGCGCCAACGTCAGCCTGAGAAGAAATTGCGCCTCAAGTTGCCCACTGGCATTCACGCATAAATGTCTAGAATTATTGTTATCCCTGAAGAGGACGTGATATGTACCGCGAAATATAAGTGGAAACTGTTGGTCAATATTAGTTGTAGGGGAAGAATATTGAACCAATTACAGCTATGATGAATAAAGTGATGCCATCGGGAAGAATTCGAGGTGCATACTAACAATAAGCTAAATATCCTCCGTACGGTTAGCAACCGTGCTGCATAAAGACTTCCAGGCAAAAGTAGCAAAGCACCACCTAGAACCGAGTAAATAGCAAGTGCATCTTTTTGTCTCCCTCGAAAGCAGAATTACGCGTGATCCGCGAGACCTAGTCGCTTTGTACTACGATCGTCTTTTACTGCAGCGTATTATATAGGTGTGTATATTGTATATACGTAAGAGATACGAGGCAGGAGATACGTCGCGGACGTTTTTACGGCCGTAAGGCACAAATATGTAATAAAGTAAAAATGCAAAACGTCACATTCCGCCAAATACCCGCGAAACTTTACGACGAACCGCCGGGAAAACTCGTTCCCGTGGGACATGATTGTTCTACATTTTTTAGCTGGTACGTAGTGGAGTGCCGTCGGCGTGCGCGGGAAGGATTTGACGCCAGTTCGTAGCATGGAAATGGACTACGCCGGGTCGCCATAATGCACGGCGCAATTGGCTCCGTGTAATCTACCGCCGAGCACTTTGACGTAACGGCTTCTAATCAATCCGATCGCTTCCTAGACGTGCCGCATCAATTTCAACGTTCTCCCGAACGGTGCCGAATCTATCACGTACGAAAATTCTATTTGCCCATGATACCTGATTACATTCCCAGCTCGGCAAACCCGAAGCGTGTACTGATGGCTCCTCGTTTAAACCGACCAATTTGCCGAACGATTTCGTCGTCAAGCTTATCATGTCGGACGTTGCGTGCCTGTTTCGCAGCATACAAACTAACAAACTGTTCTTTCACGCGTGCATTATCTTGACCCTCTTACATACCTTTTGCCCTAAGACGATTCTAAGGCTTTTTCGCCGTCGGGCTTGCGTTAATGGCGTTATAAAATATATATTTTCAAACTGCCCGCGCGCAGGGCTCGTAATAAAGGCGACCACGCGAACACAGCCATTTGTCCGGCTTCCACCCCCCGTTGAACGCAACCCAGCGTTATGACCAGGGGTGGTTCGTCATAAGAACACGTCCCGCAGAAATTCTCAGATAATATCTTCGGTAAGTTTCATCGCTTGATAAGTATGCGCGCGTTAATTCATGACGTGAGAAAATGAAACCGCGCCGTATAGCACGGAACATGATGGAAGGGATGGGTGGGGTGTGCAAGGGCGAAGGTTGTTCGTGGTTTCTCCCACAGCCACAGTGGGCCCCTGGCTGTTCTCTCTTATCGTAATGTATGCGCTCGTGGTTTTATCTGAACAGCGGCGCAATTTATAATCCGTGAGCCCCCCCGCGTGCTTTATTTAGTCGTTAATCTGCCTTCCGTGAGCCGATATTTTATCCTGCCAGGCGTACTGGCCACATTTGCCGATCGGAAGGTGAACGGGCACTTATGCAAGCAACGGCCGTTTGCTCGCTGAACAAATTCGACGCTCTGTCGAAATGTGAAACTTGAAGCGTCGGTAGTGTTGCTCGTTCGGTCGATGATCATCGCGCTCTCGCGCGCGGTCTGCAAACCAGCGGCCATATAATGCCGGTTGATTACATTACGCAATTACGCGCCGTGTAATAGGTGCGACTATGCTCGGGGCTGTGAAAAGCTTTAAAACGGGCAGAAGTGATTAACAGAACCTTTTACAAATACTTGTCGCTCGATAACTGATTCGGAGTGGAAACCGCGGAAACCGCTGTCCTCGATCCACCGGGCCGACCCGCGACGCATGAAATATTCTGCGTCGGCGAAATCCGTGCTTTGCGAGCATCGCCAAAGCGCCGGGGTCGTCGACGTACTCACTAATTCCTCATAATTCAATTTCAACGCCCAGTATTCATACTCATATCCTAAGACGTGACACCGTCTTAAGTCGAATTTAGGTTCGATCATTGGTGAAAACAGTGCTTAAAATGGTCTTAAATCTTCAGACCTGACTATGAATACCGCCCAACGACTTCTCCGTTGAAAAATTGTAACCAGCTTGAAACACGCATTAGCCCGTACGCATAAATGGGCTATATTGCCAATAGCCGAATACACAGGTGCGTAAATATCGTCTAAAACTCCCGGATGATTGACTAATGAAGGCTAAATACGGCAGTAACGCCAGTATTAGTTCAATGCCTCTATTCGTCCGAGTGTGCGAGCGCGTCCATACAACACATGCCCGTAAAATCGATGCTTATGCTAATGGGGCAACATTGATCTTTCCCCCGAGGTTTCCCTGACATTTTTCAAGTTGCCCGAAAATTTGCATGCGCCTACAATGCGTATTTCGGCGGGGAATGTGTATTGCGGGAAGAAACGTAAAGGGAGGTGAAGCGGTGGCTTTTGACAACGTCTCGCGAAATATCGTCATGTCAGATACTTACGGTCTACAGAGTATTGCGACTCGTCGGAGGTTACAAGTTCGCCTCCGAAGACATTTTATGTCCTCCTGAGTATTTTCAATGCGCGAAGGAAAGCGTTAGCAAGTGGTGTGTTATGTGTAGGTACTACGGTGAAGAGCGCTCCTTTCGGTCGAACAAGTTCTCACCCTGCATCCTGGAATGCTTTCAATCCCGTAAGCTCTCTCTCTCCCCCTCTCATTTCTTCCCTTCGCTCTCTTATTCTTCTCCTTCTCTCTTCCACGTCAGACACTCTCGCCGACGTTTCCTTGTCGAATTTTCTCTCTTTTTCTCCGTACTTCTCTCGTCACTATTCTCTCGCCATCTCTATTCCCCGCGTCCTTCGATACACGTTCTCCAGTTTCCTGCCGTGAATCCTTCCGGAACTTCGATGCTAAAGTAAACTTTCCTTTGTGCATCGCAGCGACGCACGCCATTGTTGCGCCAACCGTGTCCGATCCTTTTATTCCCGTCCGACCGGAAGTCGATACTCGAATTTGTATGCAATTTCAGCCGGGTACCATTTCGCTCTACTCCCGGCGGAGATGCGATCGAAGTACCTAACGAGAACGAATCGGCTGTCCTGATTACGCACCATTATGCCGGCCGAACTTGCTAGGCGGTCGACAGCTTCGTCGCTCCTACAGATTCCGTGTCCGACACGCCCCGAGAACGGTTATTATCGGCACTATACTATTCTCGCATTACGATTCCGCCACCGGACCGTCGCGAGTGTTACGATCCGTTTTTAGTAACGAGCGCGAGCAGAGCTTTAGTAGTCGTCAAAAAGTTCTGCCGTTTCGGTTTAACGCGAATTGTCGAACGACTTCGACAAAGTGTATCCCGGCAGGCCAACAAACGCCGGCGGGGGTCCGTAAAGCCGAGCGAACCGAATGACGCGGCGATGTATATTTAATTTGGCGCGGCAAGAAGTAAATTATTGACACCGTCGACCTGTCTCAACCACTCACCGAAACTCAGTCACGCCGTACCGTGTATGCCACATGGTGTGCATTTACGCTCAAGCAGGATTATAGCCGCGCGGCAGGCCAACAAATGCGTTAATAGGGATACAACGCGCGCCCAAATTCTGGGCTTATTATAAAATACGCCCCCGTTATGTGTGCGCGGGAGCTCGCTGTTGGTCAAACAACATCGCTCACCCGGCCCCCGACAAATTGCCGCGATGTCGACGGCTTTTTACGCCAACGTAATAATTTCGACGTTACAACGCCGGGGCTATTTAACTTCGCCGACGAGTCCGATATTCATCATGTACTTCTGCTGACCGTGCAGAAGTCCCGACAGTGATACTATTTGTTAGCTTTTTATCGGCAGCGTCCCGCTTCTTACGCGACTGTCGATTTCACAATGTCCAGATGATGAACCGGTGTACCCGGGGAGTTTGTACCGAACATTATTCTGGACCAGTGCCAGGGGCTTCTCCTCTCACGTGTTCCCCCGCGGGACTCGTTGATTTGTATATAGGCGCGGTTATTTACATGGCCCACGTTTGTCTATTAATTACAATTTCAGTGAGCCGTGTTTTGATCTGAAGAAACAGCGGCGCCGTTACCCTCGGCGACCCGGCGGAAGAATATTTTTACACCGGACATCGTTTCAGTTTCCACGCTTTTCGCTCGACAAATTTTATGGCTTTGTTCCACTTTCTTTGTTTTTTTTTTTGTAATTTAAAATGAAATTACCGGCGTAAATGTCATGATTACGTGTAATTACCTAGCTGGACATCGGAAAGGTCTACTTTATCAGTATTACCGAATTACGTTCGCAACACGACTGAATGCGATGATTGTACATAATGCATTACAAAATTACAATTAATTTAATGGCCTGATTTCTCTGTTATCACAACACAATTGCTACAAACTCAGATCGTACATGCCTCAATAAATTTGTTAACGGATCGCGATATTCTATTTTTTTACGAATTTCACCGCGTACGACTGCTTAACAGCATACGCCTGACTAATGTTTGACTCGCACTACTGTCAGAGCCAATCACAGCGGAATACTTCGGGCTTTAGCATATTAACCCGATCCGTACCCGACGTGCAATGCACCGGATTCTACATTAAACTCAAAAATGAAAATAAGTCGTGATTTCGACTGCTATGTCGAATGTACACCCTTGTTAGAAAGCTTCTACATACACTTTTATATCTATTATGTTTCGTGCCACACACAAGAGTCGGTCTCATAATAAATATACGTTTATTTGAGAGTTCAAGCACGTGATAAGTTCACGTTCTTTTCAGCCGTACTGGCGTAAAGGAATCTCTGAATGATGCGCGTTGGGACTGGAGAATATCTCGTCGTGCTCTGTCTAATAATACAACATACCGATGATACACCATTCCAACAAGCGAGTTAATAATTAAATGGTCTTTTGCATTATACTGTGTTCTATTAAATGCGCGTGACATGCGAATTAATTTTCCTTTCAGCGTATACGGGGCATCAAATATCAATGCACCCGTTAATTCTTGTTAAGATTCGCATTAACATCAAAGTAATTAGCGACGTTGCGGGTTATTTCTATGCAAATTAAAAAGGCACGGGCAAATCCGAAAAAAGAAGCCCGGAATATGCAAACATCCCGGCGCGAAGGTGCACAACATGTCGCCGACCGACAAAAAAACGGGTCTACTGAAGTTTCGCGCAAATATTTTCGCGGGTTGTGCGCGATTTTCTACGCGACACAGCGGTAGAAGTAGAGCAAAACAGATAAAAAAAAATCACTGAGAATTGTTTCCTACGCGCACTTTACATTTTAGCACAACGTTCTTGCAGCCTTCGGTGCGGCAATTCATCCGTGAAATTACTTCGGCCCTGTTCTTCGACGCGACAACATTATCGCACGGCCGTCATACAGATAATATCACCTGAGCGGCGCAATTATATAATTATTAGTGGCGTTAGCAACGCGTACGGCCACACACGAGTGACTCTTTTTACACGGCGAATCATGTGCGTGCACCGAGATCCACTGTCGGCTAAAACATGTCATAGTTCCACTAATTTTCCACGCAACTGCCGTCGGCCGCGTGCACACGTTATCAGCAACCTGTTGTCACGATCTCCGCACGCAATCGGCCGCGTACGGTGGCGGCGGGGGAAGAAATCTGCGAAACGCCGGCGAGCGATACGTGTAATAGCCTTATAATCATATCCGATACGGTAATTTTTCATTGACCCGCGTCTCTTGAACATTGCGCCACTCCGTTGTGCCCGGGCGCAAAACTTTGGCGACCCCAATTCAATTAATGTTTCCAGCGCGAGCGGAATTGGACCAATTAAGCAATGCTGCATTACGAGTTATAATTTGCATTCCGGCGAGAGATAGAGGGCAAAGAGGTGGCGGGCGCGGGGGAGGTAGTGAGGACAAAAATTTAATGCGCTGCAATCGGAGGTACAAATTACGCCTTCCTCTCCGGACAAACCGGTTTTCTCGCTACGTACAGCTTCGCGCAGACGCGGAGCGAAGTCGAAGTGAGCACGCAGCGGCGGCACAAGTACAAGTCCACTCTGGCGTGCTAATTAATTCAAGTTGACGACTCAATGCCGAGCGGCACGAGAAGGGGAGCGATTCGTTTTGCAATTTTCCGACAAGTGACCCGACGGCAATTGTCGAGTTGAATCTGGAGATCCGTAACAATTCCTTTCGCATACTGGATAATGATCAAATTGTTAGTATCCACTGGCTAACGAACGCCATGCAAACGTGATGTTTTAATGTAATTAACCGCGGAATATCATTTCGAGCGTACACGCCGCATAACACAAGAATTGAGGGCTAATTTACATTAAAAGCCCAGCCACGATGTTACTTAGACATTAGAGCGTTACACAAGTACACTTTGCTACGTTAACTCTCTCGGCATCCGACTACGTTGAATTATGCCCGCGTAATACATAGTCGGCGCAATACATTTTATTTACCTAGTAAATCTGGCAGTTTTTAAAGAACATAAGAACACGTTGGCAGGACTAATTAACCACGAGGGTAATTGCGATATATTCATTAGCACGCATTGAGCACATTTCCATGGAAGTTCATGATACAGACTCGTGTAAGATCTTAATGATTCGCCGATTCAGTGCCTCTGGAAATATACAATTTCATCCGATCATACGTTAATCTTGAATTTTGCATCGAGCAAAGTCCACGGTCGACGCCTCGGGACGACGAAGACCGATTTGACCGAGCGATACTCAAGTACAGCCTGGACGGTGGTCAAAGGCCGATTAGTCATTAAAGAGGGTGCTCTCCTCGTCTCGCCCCCTAACTACCCCTCTCGTGTTCCATTCCTATCTCTCAGGAACCATCCTCATCAGTCTCCTTGTCCCAAGGCAGAGATTACACGGTCGCTGAATTCGTAAGTGAAACCGTCTGCGCTTTTAATTCGCTCGCCAAGGATCTCGGCATTCGCTTCCCATCCGAAACGACGAGAAGATCGTGGACGACCTCGACGATAATGAGCTTTCTTCTGCGCGAATACTCTACTTCGTACTTCTCGTTCGAGCCAATCGCTCTCTCGCGTCGCGTCGATGTGCCGCTCTATGAAACTGTCGCAGCTCGGGGTTGATTAATTCCGAGGTGACCGGCGAGGGTCAGTCTTAGCTCAATGATCGCGTCGAAAGTTTGCAACTCGACGAAGTTACGCCAGTACATCGGTGCGGCCGAATTAATTTGACGTTCGTCGAACGCCGCTGGAGGAACGCTTCGTGTGGGGTGAGAAAGTGGTTTGCCATTTATGTCATTAAGGCACGAGCTGCGCTCGCGCAAGGTGGTGCCGATGTTTTGAAATATGTATTACATGCGGGTCAACGAATATCGGTGTTACGTACGAATTCGAAAACGTTCTGTTCAGCGGCACGGTTTGGAGTTGTTTGATATCGTCGAGCCAAGTGAACGATGCAATCGAAAAGTCAAGGGATAAAAATATCGAAGCTCGAGCGGTAACACGTGGAACGATTGAGACTCAAAGAGCCTGAGTCGTTGTCGCAGGAATTGAAGTGGGACGAAGCGTAAACGTGGGAGTACGATTGGACAGGTTCCCGTTATCTGTTGTCAATTAGTTGCTTCGATAACAACGTCCACGTATTGCCTTCGTGAAACCGCTGGAAAAAAGTACTTGGCGCGATAACTGTAGTATAAGCTGCCCTATACGGCGGAGTACTAATTGCAGGTACGTGGCGCATTGGTGTAAAACGGCGTAAAAACGTGTCACGGAGCCCTTTGTCTCGTAGGCCGCAGGATTAACGTTCACGCGACCGGCGGTGTTAAGTATTAAGAGTCGCGATACGTGTTTAACGAGCGCGAGGACTTCGCTTTCTGGCCGGTGCTTCTGTCAAACCACACACGGCTGACTTTTTATCTCCATTATCGCCGAGCCCGATTGCACGTATATTACGACACGAATTCCACCGACGTAGGTTACACGAGTTGATTTACTGAGTCAATTAATTTCGCGCAGCCACGTTCGTTTGTACATTGACATACCGCGGGCTGACACGCTGGAATAGCAATTAAATTTGAGACACCGGTAGAGACACGGATTAAAAGGTGTCTTTTCATTGACAGAACGCAAGGGGTCGAAGCGAGGAAGCGTGGGACTGCGAGATCGAGGAGAATAGAGCCACTCAGCTCTCACGAGAATCTAGAAAACGACACTGATGCGGTTCCGCCGCGGTCGCTATCGTAAATACGACAGTTCATTAAGTGGAAGCTTATCATATCCCGCCGTCCGTGTAAAAAGAAACGATCCTTTCGAGCCCCTCGTAACACATTCTATTTAATATAGGTACGCGTAACCGTCAATAAAGAGAAAAACCCGGTTATGGCCCCACGACGCAGCCTTTACCTTCAGATTTAACGTTCCCATTCACTTAAGTGGCAGCATAAAAAGATAAGAGCGGCCGTTTCCTGTTTTGTCTTTATCGCCGTGATTTTTTTAGAACGCCTTTACGGGAACGTAACAAGCGCGTCATCCCGTTAGCACGGGAGCCAGGCAGGCGCCCGCGGCCGTCCCCGCGATGCACCGTCCGATACTTTTGACGTCTCAAGAAATTACGGTCACTCCGACGCACCTACGGTTAGGCGCGCGAGCAAGTAATAAGATCGAATTTTCCGCGATAAATCTGACCTGCCGGCGGTCGTGCGTCGGGCGCAGCCGGAGCAACGGCCGACGAGCAGTATTTTAATCACTGCCATTTCAAACTTTTCGCGAGACCGACCGACCGACCGACCGACCGCGTTCGGCATGGTTTACGTCGCTCCTTTATGCGCGGCCCGTTCGTAATTCTTGTCGCGCCAACTGCTGAAAGCGCGTCGAGCCGGACACGGCCGCATCTTTCTCCGCTGCTGCCCTGCCGCGTCCATACCACCCTTGTCCCGACGGTGGTCCGAAGCGCGCGACAATATTTCCATCAGAGTTTATGCCCGTCCGGAGGCCGGTGACGGGCGCAGAAAGAAAATGGACAAAGAGCACAAATGGCACGCGGAGGAATTGTGAGGTGAAAAATACGAGGGCCGCGGCGCGGTACATCGTCAGACATCCGTCCGCGCAAAAAGGAAAAAAAACGCGCGACGTCTGACCGTCCGATTGGCCAAACGTGGTCGAGCGTGGCGGAGCGTGGCCAATCGGACAGGCGAAGTCGAGATCCGAAGATTCCGAAGTCGAACTTGCAAAAGTGATTTCCGAAGAAAACGGCCCCCGTGCCACGCTCGGCGAGTAGCGTGACTCGGGAAAAGTTGAAGTGCGCGAACGCTCGATCCACACGGCGTCCTGGCCTGGCCGATACGGGTTTCGGGCGGCGGTGCCTCCGGTACAGCCTGGTAAACCATGATTGGTCGCATTGGGAATCCTGGGACAATCTATTGTCCTCGATGGGAGGGGGGTGGACCTTTGTTCCCTCAGGGGGGACTTTATACAGGATTTACGTTCCGAAAGAGATAACGATATTTATTGCGTGTTGATAACGTATGTTAGGTTCCCGAGTACGGTCGCGAGCAAACGATTTTCGCGCCCTCCCCCGAACGCGGATTTTCCAACTCTCGTCCGTCGAATTATAACGACGCGTAATGGCGCTCTATTTGCGAGCCTTAACGGGGGTGTTAACTTTAAAACCGCTCCCGTCCGCTGATCCGCGCCTAATTTTCCGCCGCCATTCGGTGTTCGCGGGCAATGTATTACAGTAATGTATAGCCCCGGGGCGAACGAATTTCGCCAAGCTTATGGGTGCTTAACGTAACGTATAGACTGCAGACGTGCCCATCGGCGATTCCACTGGCACGTTCGCCTGTCACGCAATAAAGTCCGATCCCCGTACGATGCCGTTAATTATGACTACATTAATAGCCGCTATGATAGTTGGAAGAAGTTCACGAAATCGTTTGCTTTATCGCGGAAGCCGAACAGTGTGAAAACTATTGATGTAAATGTGACGTTACGGTCATTCGCTACCAGGCTCACGTGCCGAAACATTCTGCTCGCATGAAACGGCGTGTCTAGAAAGTCTTTCGGAAAAACGAAATCGCTGAAACGTCTCGTAAGACACCCCCCAACAGACGAATAACACTCACCGCTAACGTTTCTATTGCTGAAGGACAATGGTGTCTGTCAGCGTTCAAGAACGATTACTCTGTTTTACGATGCAAAAACGTGTCCGCCCCGGAGACAGGGCGCGCAGACGGGCATATTCCGCGCACGTTCCAGATGTGTCGCGCGGCACACACGTGTAACGCATCGTCGGGACTTTGAAAGAATGTGACGGGTTGGGGTCTTCCGCGAGACGTTCGCCGCGAATTTTCGGACGAGCTATTTCGCCCATCGCGCATCACGCCTGTTTTAAATAAAAGAACGAGAGACCACTTTTCATCCGTTGCGTCACGTCTGCGCTGAGCAGGAAAAAATGCTACGCCTCGCGCGTCGCAAGAGTGCGCGCCTGAACGAAACAAAAAGAGACAGCGACGACAAAAAAAGGAAGAAGAAAAAACGAGAGATTTTTCACGAGGCATTTCGATGCCTGCGATGTGCGTTGCAATGTTCAAGGGCGGACCGGGCGTTTCGAGGCTAAACAAGCGTCAGCGAGAGATGAGGGTTGATAAGTGCAGGCTCTCCGGACGGGGAATAACACGCGACCTGCAGTCGAAAGCGCTGGGGAGAGGCTGCGCGATGTTCAACGTGGATTTACACCGGCGCGCGAGGCGTGTCTTTGCCCGTTCTAATCCACTCGGGGCGAGATGTAATTCTACTGTCGCAATAAAATAATAATGTCATTTTCAGCCCCGTCCTGTCGCCCGCCTCCCGACGCTTTCGATCGGTCGCGAAATCTTCTGCGCACGGATACGATGCGTTGATATTCATGAACGTTGTCTTTGCACACCGGACAAGTAGACGGGACAGCGAACGTGTTCAGAGAACGGTTTGAGACCTTTGATTCGGCGAAGGAGAGACCCGGCAAGTTCGCCGCAACAAAATAGTAACGTCCACATTCTAGTCCGCGGCGTTTTCGGGATTCGAGAAAGTTTCTATGAATATTCCGCTAGAATGTTTCACAAGTTTGAGTGCCGCGACAATTTGCATATTACTATGACATTCGCGCTGCCGCGTCAGGGCGATAATTCCCGCTCGGCTACCATTCGTCATTTGGACACTGCTTCTTCGTAAATCTGCGCTCTATCATGACTATTACGTATTCCGTATACAATCCTTTCTTCGCGCAGTTAAAAAATGTCGAACAACTCTATATCAAATATCAGTACCATCATACCTACGACTGAAAATCAAGAATGCATGAAACGATCCGTGTAATGTGAAAACAACTCCTATTTGGTAACGCCCCTAACGTCGCGGAGCTAAAGTTAGCGATGCAAATGAATCCTGCACGGCTGACGAGAGCAAATGAAAAGATCGCTGAAACAGTGGAGATGGGCCTCCAGGCGATTCCTACTTGGAGCACCTCAGCGATGCGTCAGGAAATGAAAACTGGAGTCCCATCAACTCGGTTGGAACAACTGCTCCATTTGCCGGGCGTTTAATCCAGCCCCGGGGAGGGGCGGTACGGGTTATCGGAAGATATTTTATAACGCTCGCCGTACGTCGAACACTGCGGCGGCCGCCCGGTGGTCGACCCTAATCCCTTGAAAGACGCCCGTTAGCTTTCGGCGACTAAACGCATTTTCTCACTTCGATAAAGTTCCCGCGTCTTGAATAACACGATCACCCCTCCCGCGACCGCCGCTAATCGATATTCACGGCTAACGATTAAGGCGGACGAATAAGCCGACCTGAACCTCTTCCGCCCGCGAGTTTTACAGTTTTGTAATGCAAAGCTGCACGCATCCTTTTTAAGTCCTAAGCCGCGGAAGGTGGTTTTCGTTCGAAGGGAAGACGTTTGTTACGCTTCGGTTGGCGGGGTGGAAAGTCGAGTGCGTGGCTGAACTTAGCGTTTGCGGGGGAGTATTGTGCGGCCGTAACGGTGCAAGGTGATTCGGTGGCAGTGAGCTGAGTGAGCGATTAAGCGGTGTTCGAGTTTTTATCTCGCGCCGCGGGTTCTATTTTTTTTTTTTCCCCCATATCGACCGAGCGTTGCGGTGCGGCGGGAGCGGTTGTTACGCGCGCCATATTTTTCCACCCTGAACGCCTAATAACGACGAGAAACGCGAGCCGCGACAATAATAGCTGCTTGTAGATTCTTACCAGGCTCGTCGGGCTTTGTAACGCGACGTGATTTACGTAGGCGGCATTGTATTAAAAGGCGAGCGCGGCGGATCGGTGTGTACGTCGGACTCTCGTGACGCCGCCCGACCATTTAAAGTCTCGCACCGACGACGTTCGTTAGGGACGAACGGCCGCCGAACGAAATGGTTGACCGTAAATTTTCCCACGCCCACGGTATTATCCAGGTCGTTATCATTTTAATGCGCGCGCGGGGACTCGGGAAACTTGGACGGACAGATATCCGCCAAGGTGACGAATTCATGAATATAAAGCAGTTGCCGCCATTCAATTTTATGACTGCCTTCTGCCGCCGCGCCGACCGGCCGCCGGCCGCCTGCGACCCGAGCGACGTATACGCAAGGCGGCCAGACTTCATTACGTAATATATGCGAGCGCCGAACTACCGATGCCCGATATAAAATGAGAGGACAGAGTGACGCTGATCGGCTCCCACCCTGCCCAATTCCGTCGCGAGACTCAATTTGTCCGTTCAGATCCGTCGACGCGTGCCTCACTCGTCCCGCTCTTTCTTATCAGCCCTCCTCGACTTCTGCTTCCATCTTCCTCGCCCGATCTCCCCGCGACCACTTCGGCGCACCGCTATCTTGTCCGACTTCCTCCTAATTTCATTCCGCCCGGCAGGAATGGCTCTGCTTTTACGGGAAGCGCATGCAAAACGTCAGGAGCGCGACGCCGCGCGCACACGCTATTTCGCGTCCTTCGGGAATCAAACGAATTCAGCGGTAACAAGCTCGTCGCTTCTCCCCGCCTCGTCCCACATTCGCTTTTCCATCATAACTCTCCAGCCCACTCCAAACCCTCCAACTCTTCATCCGCTATCGCGCATTTCGTCAGCGCCCTCTACACACTCCTCTTGCCACCCTACCCAGTCCTCTGTATCCGTTCTTGTACTCGCTCGTTCAGTTCACAATATGTAATTCTCTCTCTCGTCTCCGTTTTCATCTGTTCCCCTTTCTTGGCGCGCGCGATTGAGTCTGCGCTATAACGGCGCCAGCCATAATGCCGTTTTCATCGCTAATGCCGTCGTGACACGTGTAAATGCAAATTGCGACGACGGGCCGTTTTAATTGGAGCTGCCACCTAGCCCTGAGGGCCCGCCCGCGAATTATGAAGTTTCGTCGCGACGGCGGCCAGGTACACGACGCTGGCGCGCAATTCGTGAGATTCTTACAGCGCGGCCGCCGTCCCCACCGAAGGCGGGAGATGTTACTCGGTAGATTTCGGATTAACGCTGTCCGTATGACGGATTACACGGGTAAACCGTCTTAAGGCGCGGCTCATTTTCATTTGTTTGCCCCGGCGCTGCTGGAGGGATTCAATTAAAGGAATACTCTGTTCGGATTTGATAGTGCGAAACCGCCCCGGGCGAGCCACTTTCCGCGTTTCCGCTTTTCCTACTTTTCTGTCGTCCTTCCCGGCTACCGTCGCGGAAAAGATAACATTACGACGGAGCTAGTCGTTCCACGTGATGTACATGAAGAAACTTTGTATGGTCACCTATTACGTTTCATAGCGAAGCGAAAAGGGTGGCTGAACTTACTGAACAGAGAATATGGGACAGAAACCATCGCTCAGGAAGAATAATTCGTTTCTGTGTTTAGCCTTCTTAAATTACGGATTATATCCATTTCAGCCCTTGGGAACTTACACTCGGGTCAGCTGAAATCTCATTTTTCCCTGCTTTCAAATTAAAATGTGACAGGGCTGAAAGGGACGTAAATCCAATTTAGCATCGTGAAATATAAAAATTACTGCCTTTTCCTGACCGGTAATTTCATTTAACGCGGGTATAACGAAGGGGCATCGATAATTAAAATATTAACGGGAATGAGTGCGGAGAGGAGGTCGTGCAGTGGGAATTCGTAAGTACGTCGCCAGGACATTTTTTTGCTGTGGAATTCAAAGTGAGACAGACGGCACTTCAGCCGGACATTGTAAGCTTGCTTCTGCTCGCCCAATTTAGCCCCTCCTGCCTTCATCCTCCCGGAACCTTCATCCCCCGTAATGTGTCATTAGCGAGTGACGTCGCGCAGCGGTAATGAAGAAAGAAGAAGGGGGGAAATTAGGAAGAGAACGGAAATAAGAGTGACAGCGCGTGATTGATACGAAAGTCGTCCTCGTAATCGGGATCCAAATCATTTCCCGTGCCCTCGAACGATCATTACGCAGCGAAAATAATCCGGCTGAAATGTGACATTTGTCGGACGGGTACAGCTGGGAGATAGGTTAATGCAAAGCTCGTTAGCGTTACTATTCGTATGACGTTAAACTAGATTACAGTTCAACATGTTATACGCATCAAGCCATAACAAAGCGATATATTATAGATATGTCGTTAAATGCAAGATACACGAACGTATCTACGCGATATTTCCATCGAAACTGAATCCGACCCGCCCTCAGCATTCCATCAGTCCACCGTTAAATGACTGTCATGCCGCACGTCGTCGTTACAATGGGCCAACTAAACCAAATGCAATACTCATCTGAAAACTATTCATACTCGCTATAATTCGGTTTGGCCCCGCCCGCCTGCAGTTATGTCCCTGACAATCGTGAAAACGAGCCTCTGTCGCACGGACACATCGGCGCGACATCGATGGCTTCGAAATGTGAGATTCGCCATTGTACTCGTCGAAGGCGAAATTTGCGAAAAAGCAGTTGGGTCAACTGTTTTTTTTTTCTCTCTCTCTCTCTCTCTCTCTCTCTCTCTCTCCCTCCACGCTCGTACCCGAGTCAATTCGTTTATCGTCACCAAGACGAATTCGCGCGCAATTGGCGCGCTCTCGCCGTCGGACATTCTCGCCGGCTCGTTTTCGCTGCCTTTTCGTCCTGTTATACGAGACAGACAACAAACAAACGCGACTCGTTACGGTGGGATATCGCACGACGACGCCATTCCAACTCCGAACGCGAGTTTCAACGAGGATCCGAGCGACGGCACGGTGCGTCCTTAGGATTTACTCGCTGCTCACCCGAAAGTTACATCCGTATCTCGCGTTACGTCTTCATTCGTTATTCCTCCACGCTGCCGCCAATTCCAACTCATCGGGTCTAAACTCGCGAGAGAACGACGCAGTCCGTCGTCTTCCCGCTGATAAAGCTTACCCGGTGTAATGTATAAATCTTCGTCGCCCGAGTATCTGCCCCTTGCTCATGTAAAGCACTTTCCTTATCGTGCGAATTCTCATTGAGTAATTGACATTGCTGCAACCACTGGCAACTTGAGTGCTTAACTGATGTAGGTAGTTCCGAGTTACATGGATAATAACATGGATCATAACGGCGTCAGGTTTGGATTGAAACAAACACAGGACAAGTCATTGATATCATACGAACGGGTATGTGTTTTAGTGTACACGCTATAAATTATTTCTCCTGCATTGAAACGAAAACGCTTTCAGAAAATTTAACGCTTCCCGATCCGCAAAAGTTTCGACCACGGCGTTTTAGTCAAATAAATGCCGGTAAGGTTATAAACGTTTCTCGATTCGACGATACAGAGTGTGCTCATTTCCTGATACCCAGGAGAAGAGAGAGAGAGAGAAATTTTATTGCCGAACTAGATATATCGGAGGCACTACATTCGCGCCAGCTCCGCCGCTTTCACGTACAGACATCTCAATATTCTCAAAATATACATGACATGCATAGTATTCATATTGACCAACAAACGAAAGCAGACGCAGAGTCGATAGGGGGAGGATCCTTGCCAAATGTCAAAACGGTTTGCAGACAGACGGTTGTCGTGTATGCACTACTCTCGAACTTCAGTTTTCCTGAGAACGAAGAAACGACGGACGAATACGTAAACAACCGATCGGGTTATTTTTCGGATTTCCACTTAAACCGATTCGACGAACGATACTCAGACTGCATTGTAAAATAACTAGAGGAACATCGTAAATCGACTCCATACAGACAATACTTTTCACGATAGTTGAACGACTCCTGACGTACTGACCCTTTCGTATTTTAGTCTCCGAAGTCTAAAGTTACACACGACGAACTTAATTAGTTCCCGAAATCTCCTAAACATTGTACGACCATGCCTGCAATTATGACTTCACGGGCGAAGGATCGTTCGAACGTAGAACTGCCAATGGCGAACAGTCGGCAGAATGACGCTCACGTGACGCGAAACGATCGCGAGTGACGATGAAACGAGCACTGAGTCGCGGGACGTCAAGTTACATGCAGTTCAGCGGATCGCGGTCAATAGCCCGCATCGTATGTATATACAGCGCAGATTTACAGTCCCCTGACGGGACGCGGCACATCCGAAATTCGTATAACGGATTTGCGCGTCTACGAGCGCGGCGTTGCCTTATTCTCGCGCTGCGGTCCGCTCGGAATATCGTCGAATCTGGCAAGATTCCGCGTGCCCCGCACGGGATCGCTTACAAATGCACTTACGCCGCATAATGGAATATCTTAACTGTGGAGCGTGGGGGCCGAGCGGAGGAAGATCAGCTCCTGCGCGTCGTAAATAAGATACCACCCTCGCCCTCCGGAGATTTCTTCGGGCGTGTAAATAATTTCGCTGCCCGCTCCGTACGTTTTTCTCAACGGCCCGGCCAACCGGTCCGTGAAACATTTAGTAGACCGCGCGCGTAACTCGATCCAGCGACACGTAAGCGACTCGGGACACCGTTTCTGTCCAATCGCACGCTCGCAATTACGACGAGGACGGAGTTTTGAAATTTACGGCGACGGAATTCGCCCTCGCTTACGGGGTCGATCGACGATACGAGAGAATAAGTTTCCCGTTTTTACGTACGGCAACATTTCGGAAATGCGAGGCTCAAATCGCCGAGCATCGATAACCATGTAAATTCCGCCGCAACGAACCTTTATACCGGCCCGTTTTACAGTGTCGATCGGATAAAGTATCGTCGCGCATAAAGAGTGGTACGAATTTGAAGGGAAGGCGGACGGGAGCTTGGCGATGCGCGTTCTCTAAACGACGAGCCATCGTAATTTGTCGCACGGCCATTTTTCGCATCCGCTAATTGCGCGAGCGGAGACGAAACGCGGCGTGAGAAGCGAATACGTAAAAGCGCATTTCCTCTTCGGCAGTAAGCGGCGCAGGGGGTGCAGTGGGCGCGCGTGATCGATCCGCGAGCGTTTTATTAATTTCGGCGTCCTCGCCCGACCGGCCTCTCTCATTTGTTAACGGCACGTGCTCGGCGCTTCCGTCGAGATGTAAGTCGTTTGTTACGATGTATTTTCGTTTTACGTAACAGTCGCCGGAGATCGTGGCTGTTGCCCGGAACGTCCGTAGGACTGAAATATGCACGCGACGTGCCATGCATGCGTCGCCCGGCCCCGGCCGGGGAAAACAAAATCACCGCGACATGCATGGCACGTCGTTCGTGCTGAAAGTGTCAAGCAACTGGATTTATTGTGTGTTTACTTGCGCTGAAATTAAAGTAAACTAAATAAAAATGAGAGAGGGAAAAATAGCGCTCTCGAACGCGGGGGCAGCCGGCACTAGCTGGCGCGGGCGCATTTTAAACGACGGCACGTCGGTCGTTCGGAAGTCCGTAATTTACCGTCGCCGGAAATATATGTACATACGCGTATGCGGCCGGACCACTTTTTTCCACGCCGGAAACCATAATCGGCCGCGCCGCCGAAAACGTGCGTGCGAATCCGTCCGCGATTCGCCGACGACTCGTTACCGAATCTTTTAATTTGCCCGAAAGTATTTGCGCGGAGGTCGGCAAAATACCGGCGAAAATGATTGTCGGTCGCGAAATGCAATTCGTCCGATTAAAGGCGATCGATCGCGCACGCTAAATTTCATGCGCCGCGCGGAATAATGGCGGAGGCGAGAAGTGAGCGTGTGATGCCTGGGGAGACTGACCGAATTCATAAGACGGGCGTGTATCTGCGTGTCGGTGGGAAGTTTAAGCCTCGTCCGGGCTTAATCTGCGGCTCCCGTAATCCGATTCTAATCCAGCGTCGCCGTTAGTGAATAACTCCGATAAGTCACATCGGTGCGCGACTTCATGATTTACGCTAACGGAATCGTAATTAAGGCGAGCACCAGCACGCTTGCAATTCATGTTTCACGAGGGAGCGGAGGCTCGCCGAAGATAGGAAATACGCGCGTGATCAATGTCACTTTAATGCGGCACAATCGTCCATTATTCATTCGACGGCGCTCCCACCCTAATTAATTATTATCCTGATAAACGTCACGTGCCCCGTGTCCCAGGCGCTAAATCGCTATGTCAGTGACGCCTGCACGAGACGGCAAAACATGTAATTTATCATTTCTACATCATGTCCCTGAGATTGTGCCATCTGTTTTATCGTTCCCTTCACCGTCCCGGAACAAACGTGCCGACTCGTCTCGCGATATTTCAATACGTACGCGTAACGCGATCAAGGATTTTGGCACAGATTTCCTTCGCAGAGTTTCCGACTTTCATACGGCATATCGTTCGTCCAGCCACCGTACGAAGTGTCTGCAACTGCATAACCGCTCCTCCGGTCAAAGTCTCTAAGTGGATTATGCCAGAAATTGAAATTAAGTAGATCCACGTTTGGCACAATGAACGTCGTCGTTCGTCCGGGCAGTTCGGGGAGTCCAGTGGGCACAAACAAACTATTTTATCAGTTCCAGCCGAAATCAGAGCCGGGCGACGCGTAATGCAAGCTACAGCAGCTCTGGGTCGCAGCGTGCATGAAATTAAACATGACAAGCGCGGATTAAACGCTTGCATCTAGGATGAAGCGGCGGCTCACTTTTGCCAAATTCAAGCTTTTCGCCCGAAACTTTCGTCGAATAAATTCCTCCGCGGAACATATCGTGGGTGGGCAAACGGTGCCGGTCACGTGAGAGTAGTCGAGGTAAATTAAATTAGTTGTTTCCGCGAACGTACGCGGAGATTGTAATATTTTCGTATGCAACGTTTTTCCTCCCATCCTATCCCACCCAGCCAACCGCTGAACCCGTAACGTTGGCCGCTTCTGCGTGCTTAACCGCATTTCCACGGTGACGCATGAAGTCCGGCCCGCTATTATCGAAAAATATCGTCGGTCAACGTTGTTCAAACAGCGTTTCATTTCTTCTCACACCCGCACCCGCGAAGCCGCATCATTTTTCACCCGACGCCGACGCCCACGCCGCATTATGATCAGAGAATTAAGCGCGAAGCTAATTATCGATTTCATATTCAACAGATGCGGACTATAAGCGGAAGCCCGCCAAGCGCGCTGCGTTACGCGTTACCTTCGTCGGCGAGCTTTAGAAAAATTCACGTACCACGATGGTGTGCGTATAACGAAGTGGATACTTCAACAATGCAATGCCATATCGCGAAATCGGGCCAGTCATAGTTGCACGGTTCTCAGTTGCAGCGCCAACGAGCTCGCTCGTTGTAAACTGTACGGACGGGAAGTTCAAGATACAGGAATGGTGAAGGCTTTGAGCGTTCTCTTTGTTTTCCGAGAATACGGAAGGTCGGCGGAATAATATGCATGCATCCAGTCGATGCCGGACTTGTTTTGAAGCGTTTCGCAAAATCCGAGAGATCACGTACGAGACGCACTCCTCGTTTTACTGTCTCGCCGGAGAGCGCATCCAGGATGGGGCGCGGACAGGGCAAAAAGGGGAGGAAGAGCGTGGGGAGCGTAAATGGAATACCAAATTGCGGCGGGGCAGGAAATCGACGAGAAGGAAGGACGGAAAGAAGTGTCTAGCCGCAGGGTGGCTGCGTCTCTTCGGCGCTCGTTTGCGAGCGCGCGTAACGGGTGCATGTTCGGTGAATAACTCTATGGTCATCGTATTTGCAACCTGTGCATAATATGCATCGGCGATGCGCGCGTAATGATACTTCAATATAACGCCCCGACACAGGATCGAAACGAGAGCGTCGGAAAAATGTTTACGCTGGTCAATTGAAAAAGTACACGCCCGAGGTATTCCACGCTGCACCCTGCCCATTTTCATTTTATCAGCGCAATGAGTGTTGGCGAAGCTCCGCGTGCGAACGGCGAATTAAAAGGGGAGGCGAAAATTCCATCAGAATTAATTGGTTCCTTTCGCGGTTCAGAATCAGATGAAGCCCCCGCGCAGCGAGCGTATCGCATGAGATTTGCCCCCGTTTAATTTACATTCCCATATAACCTGTAATAAGCCGTCGAAAGAGCGACGATTCGCAAACGGCAGGAGCAAAAATGGCAGGGAATCGTAACGAAATATCCGCGCGTGATGAGCGCAGCGAACCTGTATCGCTGAATTATGAGGCCACGGTCGTTATGCAAATTTTCGTGAACCTCCGCTGCGAAGAGTGTACGAAGCAGTTGGCCTCTTCCTTCGGTCTTCATTCGAATATGGCGAGCTAAGTTACATCAGCAGGATAATAAGCAAGTCTCTAGCCAATGCCAGGAAGCGGTCCTCGAAATCCCGAAGGACTTACCCGGAAAGTTTTCCTCAGTCTCCTGTACTGCCTTCATCGAGGTGTATTCTCGAGAGAGCGAACGAACGAACGAGAGAGAGAGAGAGAGAAGGTAAGGGGATGACGGGATTCAGGTTGGGACTGTGCACGGAGAGATAGAGTGAAGAAGAATTGCGTGAGAATAGAAAATGCGGGAAAGAAGAGCGAAGCAGAGAGACAGGCTGGAAGAGAGGTACCTACACGTGGAAAGACGTAAATAAAAATAAAAAAATAGAAAAATGCCACGGACGCAATATCGGCACAAAAAAGGAACGAAGAGAAGAAACACGAAACATAGTCGAGGTCGAGTGGCATTGGCTGAGAAACGAGACGAATCGTCCCAGAAAAAAGAGAAGTAAAAAGAGAAAAAAAAACACATCCAAAAATCTCTTACAACTCTAACAAGTCGAAAAAGACAGATTCTGGAAGAAGAGAAAAAAAAAATGGGCCAAAGCAGACGAAGGCGAGAGAGGCCTACGAACGCTCGGCGAAGAAGAGGATGAAAGTGCAAAGGACTCACCCGAGCGAGAGCCACGGCCGGAAAGCTGTCCCAGGCAAGTTGAGCCTCCTCGCCGGTGTTTCCATGACGTTGACCCGAGAGGATCCTCGCCGCGGTGAGGGTGCTCATCCCCATCCCGTCGCCGACAAAGAGGACAACGCCGCGCGCCGTGCCAGCCGGTGGCGTCGTCCCGCTGCTGCTTGAACTTGCCGCTGCTCGAATCCGGGTCTCGATAGCGCGCGCCGCGGCCTCATACCAGACCTCCCGTTCTGTCGGCAGAAAGCATTTTCTCTCATTCAAACTTGCCCGAGCGGACGCTCCGATTGAATTCTGTTAGTAAAATAGTCGCGGAGGAGGGTGGGGGAGGATCTCGCTATCCGAGCGACGAGACTGCTGAAACGAACGTGGGGTGCAGGTTTTTGCGAGCCGCGAGGTATATGTAGTAGTATCTGTTATAGGGGAATCGCGAGGACAGGCTTCAGGGTACCTACTGCAGCTGTTGACAGAGGTGAATCTTATGAGCCGCGACGAGCGCAAAGGCAGGACGCGGGGACTTGCATCGGCATATACACTGCAGAATTTCACTCGCCGACGATAATCTGATTCAACGACCCCGCTCCGCTCTCTTTGCGCCGCGGCCGCGGAGCAAACGCTCTACGGCGATAAACACAGATAGCGCCGTTCGCGCATTAAACGCGGCCGAACGTCGAATGCTCCGCTTCCCCGGCGATTTCCTGTGAAAAATCAGAAATCCATAAAAACTCACGGCCCCGCCGCGAAAGATGCGATCGCATCACAATGCGGACCGCATTGCCCGGGGGTAAGCACGTCGTTCGGGTCTGACGTAGCACTTTGCGCTTATCACCACCCGCGCACGAACTTCGCGAAACTCCGACTCTGCGGACTGCCGGAGTGCTAGTCGGGGAAGTTTCATGAATATTCGACATGGGAGGGTGGGACGAAATCATACGAAACCATGACAATTTTGTTTAACGTTCGATGGCGGGTGCCGAGGAGTGTGGCACCTACGTCGCACAGTACGACTGTTTCCCGCGACCGAACCAGAGCTGTTGAAGGCCTCGCCGTTACGGTGCACCTGCAAGCATCCACGTACACGCGCGCACACACTGCCGGCCCGGCAGCCACTAATGGGGAAGTTTAAGCCTCGCTATGGCAACCTATAACCAGCCGAAACGTCGCCGCGATATCAGACACTCGAGGACGTTCTCGCAGCGCGTTCCCGGCTAATCGCAAAAGCCGACTCTCGCTTAAGCTCACTGTCCGCTTCCCTCTGTTTTGCCCCTCTTTTCAGCATATCGATGTGCCGCTATCGCGGCTCGCGCGGCGCTCTCACTGCAAAAGGGCGCGTTTATCGGACGAACGTGAGGTCAGCACTGAGCAGACGTTTACCGAGCGGATGAACATCGCGATTGTTATTCGCTTTTTCCAGCTTCCCCGCGGGTGCTCTTGTCGTCGCGCGGCGTACGGAAAATAGTTCGTAAAATCAATTCTCTGTGACGCGGGTCTGCATAACGGCAAGTATGAGCACTAGGTGGAAATTACCGATTGCCCGTCGCATAGTATTTGTGCACATTTGTATTGCGACGTATATATATGTATGTATGTACAGTTGCTTTTAGCATTTTTAACGCGACACGACTCTTGCATTTGACAAAACGAGCACTTGGTTGGATGGAAGAGTCATTGGCAAATTGAATTGAAAGCAGGAAGAGCGAAGAAGGAATCTGAATAAAGGATGCGGGTTTTATGACCTACGGAGGTACTCGTAGGGAGAAGATGAACAAAGGGAGGGAACGACTTTTTTTAGAGAGTTCATCGAGATATATTGAAGAATCGTACGATATCGAAGACGTCACGTCATTCCCTTCTTCGTTTCTTTCTCATCATTTCTATTGACTTCTTGGGTTCGCATTATCGCGAACGTCAAATGCCAGCTACTCGAGATTGGCACCATAAACACCTTATATTGATTTTGACGATAATAAATAACGTTGTTTCGTCAAAATGTAACGTACGTTCGAATAAATTTGCTTCTTCGAAAACGTTTGCAAACAAATGAGAGGTAAAAATATGGACCATTAGATGTCCGATACGATGAAATTCGAATCGCGATCCAGACGTTAAAGATTAAATCGCTTGAAAACTCTTGAATCCGGGACACCTACGTGCCGTAAATATATACCTGAACGGACGCGAGGGCATTGACTGTTCAATAAGTGCACTTTTACCGTTTTCCATGCTCCTGTTACATTTTTGAGAACCACTGCCAGTCAGTCACCCTTCCACCGCTGTTTAAATCTCCCGAATTACAGCCAGAACGCAAAGTTATGATATTTTAAATAAAATATGTCCCGACTGCATACCTCGCGAGCAAACACGAGTTTTCACATAATTAACCCGCAACCTCGAAACCGAGATAACGATAGGACCTATCATGTTCCGCATTTCACGGTTTCCGCCCACCGTGGGGGGTAAAAAAACGTACGCTGGACCACTACGCTTCGGGCGCAAACGAGACAGATCTGATGAAAATATGAAATTTCGCGGGAAAACTCGTCCGGCTGGAGATACTCCGAGCAAAGAGCTGCGCAATACGGCGTGTCGACGTTTTTTTCCCGAGCCATAATTGCGCGCGGAGCGAGTACGATGCCGCGCGAAGAAGTATGTTACTTAACTTGGGCCAGAATATTTTTCGATTCAGAAACGCCGGCCGACTACAGTTCCAGTTCGGCAAAAAATTCCGGCTCTTGCAGCGCACGAAATTAGAATCCAGCGATGCCGCGCTAATTAGCAGTTGGCGCAGGCAAGCGCGGCTAAAAATCTGGTAAACAATCGCACTCGCAAGTTCGCGAAATCGTTTTCCACCGATAGAATTCTGCTTTTGTTGTGCACAAATTAACGGCGGACGCGAGATATTAAAACGCCTTTGACGCGGTCTCGCCGATAAAATAATGATTAGCATGCGTTGGCGAAGGCACGTGTGACAGTGAATGAAATTTCAAAAGGCCAGGGAGATGTATTTTGCAAATCGCCACGTCGACACACAGCTGTTCCGGCTTTCGCGCCGCGTTACACATTTACACGGTAGCGCCGGCCGCGCTTCAGGTCGATTAATAAAACTTCGTGCGGCGAGAACACTACAGATTTCCACATTCGATCGAGTACCCTCTGCGTTGAACGAGCTGCTGCAACCGCGGACGAGGTATAAGACACATCATGCGATGTATGTTTTGTCCCACCATCTTGGGATGACAGAATACCATTACTATTTTCTTTCACATACAGCGTCATTTCATTTTCCCTATTTTATGTGAAGAATAATGTAAAGGCGCCAATTTCGTTTCAAATAATATTTGAACGAAGATACGGTGAAAGAGCATAATAAATAGCGTTTGACGTTAACGCCATTGCCTACTCGAATCACTTTGACGCCGATTGGAACAGTGAGAAGTATCAACGCAAAGTAGCATGGATACATAATAGATAAATCGATCCAATAGGGACAACTTTCTTCTCCGAGGCGGCGCAATTTCACTCGCGCCAACGTTAAACCCATTGTTCCACGAGTCGAGGGAAGACGGCGGCCCAAATGGTGAGGTATTCCTAAATCGTTGGCGCGGAAAATAAAATTCAGGCCCCGAACCAGTTGAAATCCGCTTGAGGAACGGTAATTCATGCAGAATTCAAGCCCCAGCGATATCCGTGCTTACTCGGGAAGTGCGGAAGCCGGCGGGGGTGCGGCGCGCGGCACGACTCGCGAATGTTTTATCCATCGATTCACCCCACTTCCGACGATTCTTTTCATGTGCCGTTAACCCGCGGGCATCATGAAAAGGTTGACGTGTGTACGCGAAAAAGGTAGGGGATTTATGCGTGCCGAAGCTGCGAGTGCGGCCACTCGGAATTTACTTCATCGGGACGGTGCCGTGGCAAATATTTAGAAGCAGGCGGCTTCGGCAAGCCATACGTTTACTCTTGGTAAGTCGGCGAGCAATAACGCGCGATGCGATTTCAAAGCGGGAACGAGAAGAAAATCGTCTCTATCCCGGCGAAATATCGATGTATAATTCAGTGTCGACTCTGTTTAGTCATGCTTTAAAGCTTCCTTTTAGGCTGGAAGCAGCGTCCTGAAAGAAATGGCCGCGTTTCCTTATGCAAGCCGACTTCGAACGACACAAAAACTTCCTCGACTACTGCCGACATTACTTAGCGCGAGATTCGTTGAATTATACGCGTATTTCTAAGCCGTCTGCATTTCGCGATGTTGAAGATAGGGAGCTTTTTCGGAACGCCGTTTGCGCAGCTGACATTTATTTCTGTGTCTCATACGGGGAATGCATCAACATTTACGCGAGTTAAGAGCCGTATGAATGATTTATTGCGTGTTATCGTGTGCGCCGCCAAAGCATCGTCGAGTCGAAACGAAGGTTTAGCAGCGCGATGAAAGAAGTAAAGCTTTGATGAAATGGGATTTCATCCTACGAACCTCAGCGACATTAGAAAAACTAAAGCTTTGCACTGCCGGACGATCTCTCTTTCTCTCTCTCCCTCTCGAAGTTGCACTATTTATATCTATGCAAAGAGACGGATATTAACTATAAAGAGATAACGGCGGGAACTGGAATATTATAGTGACACGGCCTCGTGCTTGATAAGAAGACGGTGGCTGAAAAATGAGAGGGAGTTGAAAGAAAGAGAACCGTCGAAAGGCTCTTCTGGGAGCGCCAGATAACTTTGAGAAAGTACAATACTTATACGCGGGGCGAACTTCCGAGAGATCAGATAAAAGCTTTTAATACGGGAATCTCCGGTGGTAAGGCCGCTTTTTTGAATTACAGGCTCGACGCACCGATAGACGTCGGCGATAGCGCGGGAAATACTAAACGGTCCGGATAAACTTTTCGAGTTTACGCAGAGTGCATGCATAATGCAAAAACGGTTATGCGATCCGCGCGAACACAACTTTTGCACGTTCCTCGCGCGGGGACCCATGGTTAATGCTTTATTAGACGAAATTGGCGAGAAAAGTGAGGGCGATGAAAAATTCGCCTTTACGCCTGCGCTCTGTTTTCGTTCGACGTGGACATGCTGTACTGGCAGTGGGACTGACGTTTTCCGTTTAAATGCGGCATAGTTCGCCGATCTTCATTCGTCTCGCGGGTTTGCGCGTCAGATTAAGGTGGACCGAATCCGCTTTGTGCGTGATTGTCAAGATACCTCGCTTCTTGGAATAATTTACGACCTAACTTATTATACCTTGTCGCTGTCTCAAGAGCGAAGCAGCTTGCGACAAGTGACCATAGTTTATGATCTGCTCGGGTTATACGAGGCTGCTCTGCCCGCTTTATACGAATACCTACGTTCGCTCGCAGATGCATCCCCGTATTCCTTTGATCTCCTTGATCCATGACTGTATGTCAGTACTATTATGAACTACGCGTAGTTACGTAGTAGCATTTTCCACATTTCCGTTCCATCGTGCAAGCCGCTCTAAGTCTTTACATATGCCGGTATGAACATTTTCCTTTGTCAATTATGAATCAACCATTTCTTGTAAAAATAAAAGCAGTCAGAGAAATTTTCAGTTCTTAAAAATTCATGCTACTAATAGTACAGTATTAGCGATATGAACAAACGAACAGAAAAAAATGATCAGCATCCATAACATTCTCAAACATCACCGGAAATTGGCTCAACGGATTGACCGAAATTTAAGGCACGTTGAGGTATATAAATGTATACGTAAGTACCGCTACTCAAGGCAGCGACTGATTACGTCCATCGCAACGTCTACGTTCTTCGTTACGCGTCCCAGATAGAGAAGAGACACTGATGAACGAATGGTAGTTATCTATTACTAATGGAAGCTCTCATTACGCGTAATGCAACAAGATTTCGCGAAACAGTCGAATTAGGAGCACAGTTAACCCGAAGCATGTTTCTCAAAGATGCACATAAATTAATGAATTACTTCATTGACCATAAACGATGTGACTATGCTGAGGACTCCCAGGCGGGTTAGACCAACTTGGGGCGAAGTTGGACCCCAAGTTAGCGCCAAGCCTAGTGTACACCCACTTTATTCCGGCGAGAGTCACATAAATTCCCCGAAAATTTGAGCATACTTCTCGCAGAATTAATTAAATGGCGCTGCATAATGCAAGACGCGGTATCAACGCGCCAGCATCGGCACGAAGTTCGTCGGAAAACGAGTGCGTTGGACGCGTAGACGAAATTCTTCGATGCTCTCTATTAACGTGTCGTGTAACTCGTGCAATTTGCGTCACTAATCGACAGACGACCCGTACAAGGACCTCGAGGGCTTGGCGGTTTGCCTCGTCTAATTGAAAATTCGTGGCGAATATCCGAACAGTTACAGCGACACATTGCGAACTGGACTGAAAATTCAACTTGTTGTTCTATGCAATGATCAACATTGTGAACGTGTTAATTGCGACGGTAAGCGGCTCTTTGTGTTCCCAGTCTTTCCAGATAATCGAGTGAGGATTATTTCGAACAGTATAGTGAGACATGGAGTTCGGTGGGCGTGTTTAGCGTCAAATGCGACGTGAGAATATGGTCAAACACGTGTTTGACAGAGGTCGGTACATGTGCCGAGTGTAACTGACTGTGCACGACGAGAGCAGACTGAGACGTGGTACGCCGAAATTGCAGTAAATCGCGGACGTGATTATAGGATAAACGAGGGTAGCGCGGCTGACGCGAAATGCACGGCAGAAAAGTCACATCCGACTGTTGCGAGGAATGCGGCGCAAAAAAAAAAAAAGGGGGGGGGAAAAAGTAGATTTTGCGTTATCAGCGGTATTGAAACAAAATTTACGGCGAGCACGGCGAGCGTACAGTTCTCCTGCCGCTCTCCTGCCCCACCGAGGAGAATAGCGTAAAAGGGCAAAAATGACATTATACCCACGGCACAGTGACTGTGCCGGGCTAAGCTGACTCTCAAAATACGTGCGGCCGGAGATCGATACGGTTTAAACGCGTGGCGGGCGTGTCGCGCACGTCTCCCGAAAGAAAAAACCTTAACGGAATTCGTTCTTTCACGTTCGCGTTTCCACTCGCCGAACCTCCCGACCTAACCCAGCCGCGCTAACGTCTGGCAGCGCGCGCCGGCCACCAAGTTTTTCGACGCGATATTTATCCGTCGACCCGCTACGTTTGCGAGCGAAAAATCGTACACGCTCCGACCGTGGCGCTAAGAAGAAGTAAAACACTGCAGAAGCGGCGTTCGTAAAAGCGCCAACTACCGCGTAGGCGTAGGTATATATGTTAGGGCTCGCGACGCCACTCGGAGTTTGTACAATGTAAAAATAACGTATCCCGAAATTAGGGTGGCGAGCGCCTTTTTCCTATTGCTTCGCGGGCTCGAGTTACATACCCCGCGCAGAACTGGCCGAGTTCGGACGCGAGCGTGGCGTGTTTGCCGACGGACAGCTTTTCAAGCCCTACGGCAGTAGGGAAATGCCGCGAAACACTTCATCCTAGCAGTTCCGCTCTACCGACGCGAGAATTCTGAATGCAGACATTTTTCGAGGCGCCCGCGCCGTCTCGGAAAGAAAGGCCGCGAGCGAGCGGGCAGAAATATATTCCGAAATTAATTAGGCGAGTCGTTGTTAGTTGGCATTCGGTGGGCGAGTGACAAACAAAGAGAGGAACTGGGTCGGCGCAGTACGTTAGAACGGGCGAGCGCGCACGGGTATGCTCTGGCCAAACTCTAACTACAGTTGTTGCCGGAATCCGGCAGTTGTTCGACATGACGAGCATCTTATCAATGGCGCCGGAAGGGAGTCGTAACGAAGCCTGGCAGCGATCAGCGAAAACTAATAGCGCAATCGAGCAACAGTCGGGACACCCGCGGCAACTGTCGAGATATTACTGGCATTTGCGTAAAACATTATCCGTGAGGGGGGCCAAGTCGGTCTGGCCGTGATCGGTGTGCCAAACCGATTCGCCGCCAATAACGGGCCAGAATTTCAATAAGACCTTTCGCCAGATTTCCACGAATTCGTGCCGCGGCGTTAAGGAAATTGATAAAATACCCCAAGGGTCTGTCGCGCGGAGGTTGCGCTCGACGCGAAGGCGCGCGAGTATATGAATATCTGACATGAGAATGAGACGAGATGCCGAATTTTCGGCATCGACGAATATCTCTGAGATATGTGCTGGCTGCGCGGCTACATTCGACGATCGAAAGTTGCTCGGAGCCCGCGAAGGAGGGCGAAAGAAGATTCGGATTTACCGCGGATGACTCTGTAAACAGGTTGTTAGATTTAGTGGAACGGCGGAGCTGACCCATTTGCAGGCGAAACTTTTTGTTTACATGCAAGCGCGCGCTGGTAACGGTCAGTGACAGTAAACAGAGCAATATCACGGTGGCTCGCATACATGTACGCCGGCTTCGCTTCTTCGCCGTGCACTTCTCTCCGCGGTGCATCTTTTGCGCCCTCGAGTAATGGCGATTTCTTGCAGCCGGATCATTTTTCGCCCGCTTGCACGTACACCGCTCTCTCTCGCGAATTTTTGCAAATTCATTTATTTGCCGAACGCCCAACGAACTCCTACGTAATGAAAGTGCGCCCTATCGAGAGAGAAAGACGGCGGAGGCCCAGAGTTTTTGGAAGAGACGGAGACCTGCACGAGCGGCTGACCGCTGTATGTGGGTTAACGCGGATAACACATTCGACGATGAGGTGGAAGGAGCAAACGGTCGGTTTTTCGTTACTTTACAAAGCGGGCACACTTCCGCAGCCGGAGTGGGTCATCGCCATCTACAATGCAGAATAGCCTGGCGCGCGCGCGCGCGCGAGTGCGGCTCATCACGCTTAGAGCGTGCAAACGCCGAACCGCTCACTTTTACTGCCTCATTACCATTTTCCAGCTAAGCGAGTCTCGTAGGCGTTGCAAGCCGCGAGCTTGAACTCGCGTCCGCTCGCCACGGGCCCGACGAAATTCAAAGTGTTTTTCCCGGGGGCCAAAGTGAATTTAGCAAAGACAGTCGAACGGCGGAAAATCTATCGGCGCCGACGCCGGGCGCATGAACTGCGCGCGACGCTTTGACCCCGCGGCCGGAAACGAGGCGGGCGTCCAGCGGCGCAATTAAATCGCTGGACAAAGGGAACGCGCGAGCGCCGATATAATTAAAGCGTCGGCGAGAACTTTACGTTTCGATATTGATTCAATCGTAATCGGGCACCGTGAATTTTATCTCACCCCTCTCGCGCCGCGGCCGTCCGGCGTCCGATCGCTCGTAAAATTTCGCGCGCCCGTTTCGTTGCGAATTTTAGCCTTCGCACGGAACGGCGCGCGCAGCGTAGAACGATGCGTCCATTGCGATTGCGGCGCAGCGTTTACGCGAGCGCGTGAGATCGTTTTCCGCGACGAGCAAAACTGGCGATACACCGAAGCCAGCGAAATTCGGAGCATATTTATTTGCGCGCGGCCGCGTTACCTTCTTGTTGCCCTGGCGAATCGGGCGCGTTCGCGTTACACGGGACTTCGTGTTTCGCTCTCTTCCTCCCGTCGACGAACGTACATGTACATTGTACAGTTGAAAATTGCTTTTTCTACGACACGCTTCCCCGCGATCCTAACTTTCGACGAAGGTTACGGTTTTTTTTTCGATACGCCCGCGTGGGCTTCGCGGCAGTGTCGATCGATACGAATTGAGACGCATAGCTCTCGCGCCGTTAAATAAAAAATCAAAACGGCGGCTCGAAGTATGCTCCGGAGGAGCGCAAATTCCTCCCAAATGCCATTTCTAATTTCTTCCAACACACCGACTGTTTCTTCGGAAGTCGAATGACGTTCTAATTTGCCGCAGATTTACAGGATCAAGACTCCAGCACGAACCAGCATTGCCGTTCCAAACTCACCGTTTTCCACTTAAACGCTTCCTCCCTTAGGTGCAAACTTTTCGTACCTGACGGCGCGTGCCAGTCCGATATTCAGGGCATACCAGGGACCGGTGGAATTCAGAACATTTGAATCAGAGCACACTCAATTTAACAAAGCTTAGCACGCCATTTTGTCTACGACAACGTACCGCACCCCGGTCTCCGCGCCGGGGGCCGGCTCGTACTCAGACGAGCGCATACGTTGGTGGGATTTAAGAGTGGAATTTATTCGCGAAAGTTATACCAACGTCATCGTTATCCATTCGTTCCCGCGTTTCCGCAATTTCGTTTGTCGCAACGCTCGTGCTACGTTACCGTACGACAGTGTCGCGGTTATCGTCGGCCGCACGAATTCGTGTCATTGCGCCGAGCAAAACGATTACGTTGAACGAACAGTCCGCGGCGCGAGTTAAGCATTTTACGGGTACACGATAATTGCCAAATGAGACACCGTCGACCTGCGCGACAAGTTCCGCGATCTCCGAGTGTCGTCTCGAGCTGTTTAAGAGACGTTCCGTTCCGTTCCGCGCTCATACACACGCCGGAGATTGAAATGCAAATATTTCGCGCGGTCCTAATTCCTCCCGCCAGTTTCCGTCAACGACTAACGTAAATGCATTAAATCGAGCGATGGAGGGGAGGGGATGGGCCGAGGGGGATGGCGGAATGCGATACGGTCGGTCCGATACGTCAAATTTAGAGATTGGCATGTATTTTAAATTGGATCGTCGGGCCGACTCTCTAATTTGTGCGCCGTCCAATTTACTCATCGACGGGGGGAGGGGTTGGGGGGGGGGGGAGAAAGGGGGAAAGGGAGGAGTGTTGATTTTGAAACAAAAAAATATCGGGAATGAGGGGATGGGAAAAAAAGCCGTTACGAAGTTCGTCACGCGGCCTTCGCTAACAACGTGAAATACAAGACAATTATGGCGATGATCGAAACCGCGAAATTCGTGCGTACATTTCGAAATTAAATTGCAAATTAAATATTCGCCGCCGACGGTGTTGATCGAGATTAGTTTTAATAACAACGATAACGGCCGAGCGAGGGGTTGACCGTGGAAACAAACAATGCATACCGACATATAGTATATATATCTATAATTCTATATACATGTGTATGTACGAAAGAGAACGAGTCTACACTCGTTTCGGCGGAGCTTCTGTAACAATAAAATGTAAAATCACCGGCCGACATGAAATTGCTGTAAAATGTCCAACGTTTACAGAATTGTGCATATAACCGTATATCGATCACTCCGCTTCGAGCCATTTCCAGGTACGAACGAACGTAAACATTGCAAACGTCGAACGCTACATCCCACGATATCCCGTCAAACTATACACACCATACACGCTATTCTGTTACAACAACCATGAGAAAAATATTGAATGGATTCAATGAGGCCTCGCTCGTCACAATCGAATTTAATTCATTCATCCATCGAGAAGAATGGTTCCATACGCCCGGAACCAACAGTTTCATCAACCAGTTAGTCTGCGCAATATCGACTTTTTCCACTTTCTTCTGATAGAGAACGATAGAACGATAGCCGTACGAACCCTCTCACCTACATGACAATGAAAAACCGTTCAATACCAACAAAGCGAGCATCTGGCACAGTGTCCTTCGCGTCAAGACCGAACGGCGTTACGTATGAATCTCGCTGTATTTCAGCAAAAAATACATGATGAACACGGGGGGAGGGGGTAATCGTAAGATGGCTTTTTCCATTTTTTTCCTCTCCCAGCGCTGGTTCATGGAAAACCCGTCCTTGCGGACCCACGTTCTCTTAATCCGCGGCGTAAGCCGCAGGAGTGGCTTCCTTCTTCGCGGTGAAGTTTACGACCCCGTCAGAATTAACGGTTGCCTCGGAGCAATCAAAGCGAGTCGATAAGACCTTCGCTCCGCGGATACAGGGCTCTCCTCGTCCGGCCAATCTCGTTTCTCTCCCGTGCCCGATGATGCCGATGCGGCTGGCGGATAACGCCGGTTAAACTTTCAAAAATCGCTACAAGGGCCCACGCAGAACGAAACTTTACAACGTCTGATAAGCGGTACTGCGCGCGCGCGCGCGTGCACCCCAACGCTCGCTCCGTAAACTAGAAACGTGACCGAGTTCCGCGTCGCAGAAATAAACTGCTGTCGACTGTAGATAGAGGGGCGGGGGTGGGTAGTCGGCGGTTCTTCACGGGGGAAGGAGAAAAAAGGAATTGCCGCGAGAAAGACGTCGGTCGAGTTGTATCGAATCTGTTGCCGACTTCGAATTTCAATGCGCCCAGGCTCCGTTGGCTGCCGAATTGAAATCCGCCCGCTCGACGAGAGAGGCTCCGGCAGCGGTAGAGAATATATAGATTTTAACGTTTCCACGATTTACGTAACGCCGACTTTTTAAGCGCCAGACCGACCTGGGCACAGAACGCGGGGCCGAGGATGCCGAATGAAAGGCCACTCGTGGTGTTTCTCGACGAAACGAGCGCGAGCTTATGTTGTCGCGGGATAAAATGTGTCGATGATCATTTTCGATATTCACCGCTGACGAATATGAGCCGCAGCGATAATTGCGAAAGCGCGTGGCGAGCGCCGTCGGAAATGTCGAATATAGTCGGGGAGGTGTGTGTGCGAGCGTCGATACTTCAACACGTTTCCACTTAAAACCATGCGCCAATCCGGAAAATATTACGGTCTAACGCATGTTGCTTCAATCATTACAAACATCCCTGCCGTCGTTTGATATTTTACCGTGTAAAGTTATAAATCCTTAAAATATAGGTATCTGTTAAATGCATATCCGTTTTAATTACGAGTTTCTAAGACACAGCACTGAGAGAGGTGCTTTTATGAAACGTATGATAGTCGCGGACAACAATGCAAACTGTTGTGAAGGCAGTTGAGCAACCTTAACGCTCGTTCGAGACAAGTGATAATGTATAATGCAAGAAGTCTATTAATTCGGGAAACAACGGAAACGGAGCCCGCGAAGTCGAAATCTGGCCAAGCCTATGTCCGTGGTTGCCGGTATTACGGCCAGGATTATATGAACTTTCTTCATTTAAATTAACTTTGCCTAAGTTCAAAGTACGAGTGTTTTGAAATCGCGTCAAATCCCTCCAACCCAAAAACTGGATCTCTCGCCCTGTATACTCACTGAACAAATGAATTTAATCTCCGATGAATTTAGTCTCTGACGGCAGGAATCGCGCGAACGTATGTAGTTCTTGGGGTAGCTCGTATAATAATACTGCCGTACTCTTGTGATTTTTGAACAGAGGCAATGAGCAATGAAGATTTTCGTATTAAAAAGCCTTGTGATTCGTCTGTTGATTCTTAAAGTATGTAACACAGCGATTCTTGAATGGCCAATCAACGTTGATCAACGCTTGTAGGTTCCGCGCTCGAAAAGTCTCCGATAAACAGATCGATACCGAAAACCGTGTCTGCAAATTTCAAACGTGACCGAAATCGCGACGGCGGATAAGGATGTTTAATTTTTGTAATGGAAAGATAATACGCTAAGCCCAACAATCACCGCGGACAATATGTATCATCGAAAGCCCCGCTTCTTAAATATTTGCCCCGAGCAAGCGACGTTACATCCGCCGCTACATTGACATCACTATCCTAAATTGAAAAAAAACAGACATCGACCAGGGTGCGTAATCGCGGAAGCGAAACGTATCTTAAGAAGTAAGATGTCGTACGGTCGGTGCGGCGAACATATGTCGCGGCTAATTTGCGGTTCCGATAAAAGCGCGGATACTTCGGCTCCCGCTAAGTCCCGTCATAATGGAAAACGTACGACACAGGCCAGCGATAAATTGAGGACGTGACCGCGCGCCCCGTTGTCGCGGAAACATGTCGCTTTGGAAGAATCAGAAAGTTATAAGAATGCCGCGCGATAAGGAAACACGGCTAACGGCTGACAGGGGTGAGCGACTCGAGGCGTCCTTTAAATTCTCCCGTCCGTGCTGCGCTCTCCCGAGCGTATAATTAGCCACGTCGCCCTCCCCGCGTCACACACGCCAAACGGCAAAGTAATTTGCCGTGATGGATAATGATCGTAATCCGTGAGAAAGGGCATGCAGTTCTGACCGCCCCGCACCGCGGCGCCGAAGTTCCGCGATATTACATGATAATTTCGGCAAATTAGCCTGATGCACGGTCTGCATCGGTTATATGAAACAGTACGGTAAATTCGCATTGTCGGAACAGTTGATTACGCTCGAGCTCGAAGCCGGCGACGGTCCCACGCTCGGTGCCATTACCTAGCTGACAACTTGTCTGCATCGAACTTACGTAGACTGTGCATGTACCGGTGTGTGGTGTACGTGGAAATTCGAACGAACGCGCGACTCGTGGTACACTCGCTGGTCGTACACACACGTATGTATTAGGAACATAAGGTGTCACGACATTCCTCGCGCAATTTCCCTCTAATGCGTCATAATACTCCGTCTGCTAGACGCAGTGCCTAATCATACCGATCGTCGATGACGTTGCTACTCCCGCGGCGTGCCGTCGAAACGGGAGTGTCCAGTGGAAGCGGTGGGAATTGCGATTTTTCAATTTAATAAGAAGAGCACGCTTTTTTTCCCCGATCGCCGCGAGGTGGAGATCAAATTCCAGATACCGGAGAGCCCGATAAAAGCAAACCGCAATGATAAACGGCATGCACAAATGGACCATAAATCCCCAACGTGATTAAGTTCTCTGCGAACGAACGACCCTGCGTGACCCTGTGGGGGTTAGAAGAATGCAGGCAGGATATTTCCTGCATTCTTGCATACTCTCTATATATGTCGGGATCATTTCCCCCGCGAGTTATACGTGCTCGTGATTCACCGCCGAACGAGCGAGCGGAGCGCCGTAAGCCTTTGACAACTTATCATTTCGCGTAACGACAATCACGCAATTTCCATGGCTACGTTGAGCAACGGCGGGATCGATATAGGAAAAGGATCGTGCTACGATGGCACGGCTGACATGACAGGACTCCGGGGCAGGATTGGCCCGTGACGCGTTCCGCTTTCCTCGAGACAGCAGAAGCAACAATAATATCGACTCGACTCGGCTCGGTTCATTCGCGCAGCTCGAAAAAGCAAAATATTCACTGGCCGGGATTTGCACGACGAGTAATTAAGAGGCGCAAAAGGGAGTACATGGAAGTCGGCAGAAGCCCGTTGAGAGAGAGGAGAGAGAGGGAGTAATTAGCCAGCAGATCAAGAGCTGCTCTTCTAAAATTTACAACGAAATTCACCTCGCCGCAAACTTTTTAATCCATTCCCGCAGGAGGAGCAATGAGTCGCGGAGGACGAGTTCTGAAATTCAAATAACCGAGAGTCGCGCAGATAGCGGGAAACACATTCGCAAATCTCCGCGGGTAAAAGTATAATCCGTGATTTGTACAAGTACATCGCGCGGGCCGAGGGGGGAGGGACGGGCGACGTGAGATAGTTAATGGCGCCGATAAAGTCGGCGTACACAAACTTCTGCCGCGAATTTGTGCCCACAAAGCGAACGTATTATACGCCGCGCGCCGGGCGATAAGTAAGTTGGATAGGGCAAAACCCGGAGCAGAAGGTACGTACTTTTCAAGTGCGGCTGCGGCGTAACGACGGGCGGCCGTTCTACGCGAGACAGTTCGTTATTCAAGATGCCCGGCATAAGCGTTGACCCGAGCGAACGATTATTTATGAGTCGTCGACGGTTCGTTCGGCCAACTTCCGGCCATGTAAACGTATCAATGTACCGCGCTGAATATTCAGCGACTCGCAGTGCAAACAACTTGAAATGCGTAAATTCGTGCGTCAAACGTTGGAGCTAGTTCGTATTCATCGGACCGAGCAATTTATACGCTCCGCGGGTAATTTTCCGCGGAGCGCATTTTCAATGAGCGCGATTTTCGAATTTCGGACAACGGCTTCCCCAGGACGAATGTAATCTGTCCCGTACGGATAGAACCCGGCGTGTCCGCGAACGTGGCTCGACGTTTCCGTGAAATTTAAGCTCGGTTCTTTTCGGTACCGCGGCTCTGTTAATTGTCGACCGAACTCTGTTTGACCGGAACCGCACATTCCCGTGTTTCCAAGTCCAGCGGAATACGGCAAAGTTAGTGGCGTGTGGGAAATTCTTTGCACGTGCCATCCGTTTGACTCGAGACTTTCGAAAGCTGGGTGAAATATTGAAACCCGAAGTTCTGCGCGCAGTTGACCGTTTTGAATTGGGGTGAAGCAACGATTACGTTAGAAAAATTTGCCCTACTCGGAGTCCTGCGAAGCAAGCTATACGGTTTAATTTGATGCGCCTGCCTTTGATGATTACGCATAGCTGTGTTTACCCGTCAAGCAAGAATCACACTGCGTATGATGATTCATCGTACAATTGCTTCATTAAAATGTCCATTTTTCATGGCAAATACCAATAGCTTCACTCAAACTGATGAAATAAAGCCTTCAGAAGAATGATCCACTCGCCGTATAATAACCGCCCGTATTTCGACGCCAACTAATTATCACGCGAAATTGGCGGCTGCGCGCATAACGTATAATTTCTAGAATATCAGCGAATAAAGTTTAACCGGTGGATTATCTGCTTCGAGAGACTTAAGTATTTCATATGAATTTCCATTTGCTTCGAAGCGAGAATTTTATCACGAGGGCGCTAACTGCTCCGACATATGTGTATGCGCGATAATAGGATCAGTCAGAAGCTGAAAACAAAGGATAAGCAAATATTTGGACCGTTCGGAACAATCAGCTAATCGTTGCGTTATGCAACAATATCCCGCTGCTCTCTTTGTACGCACTTTATCGTCGGCAAAAAAAGGATGATTCCGCACTGCGGGCTGAAAAGCGCAAATATTCCCGCAAACGATCGGCTCTTGGCTTCGAAATTACCGGTTTATGCCGACGCCCGCGCACTCCCGCGTACAAATAATTCCTCTACGAAAATCGTTGCGCTACATTATTCACTTTGCACTCGACCGCCGAGGAACGTGTAGCGCGTGTGAACGGGACGGATGAGGTGGGAGGAGAGGGCCGAACGCGAGCGTGGTCGTAATAACGCGCGCCAGAAGAGCTAACGCATCGTGCCCATGATTTAATGGGCATGTAAACGTACGCGGGAGAATTTATTCATCACGTGCGCCGAGCGGCACTGACACGCATGACGAATATATTCGTCCGACACACTCAAGAGGCGCGATACTGGGCTGCCTTAACGTGCCCGGCATGGCTTGTCGAAACATTAACAAGCTCCGGGTCCGTGCATTACGCCGCATCGATCACTTAAGAACCGTCGGAATCTCCCCAATAAATACCGGCCGTAATCTCATTGAGCCGACAGCCGAAAGTAGTCGATGATTATGAGGCCAATGATTTATCTCGTAACGCGCAATATCGTGCGAGGCGACCCCCACACACGACGAAGCGTACACGTGTTCGCATTAAATGTTTATTTGCATCCACTGTGCGCTCGCGGTGTATCAATTGCTTGCATGCGCTCATTGCGTGCTGTTTGGATCGATGCGCAACATGCACGAATGAGAATAATACAGTTCATTTATTCGCCCGATGTCCTATAATACTCTCCCAAACGCATACTGTGTAGTTAGAGAAAATTCTTGCTCAGATTATTATGAAAGTTAACCGTGCGATCCTCGCATCGGCTAGACGGCACCGAAGTATATCTGATGCATAAAATGAATCCCTGACCGAGTCAGAAAGTTGAAGAGTTCGCGTTAACGCCATTCGTGTCGGACAGCGTACACAAAAGTTCCGCACCTGCGACAAAGTCCGCGGCCCGTGTCGCGTATTTCACCGGAGAATGCACCGTGTAATAATAGCGCGTTTTTCATCCGACCGTAACTCCCCTCCCCGTCGTCCCGTGCAACCCCTTGTCCAGAATCTATTCTGCGCGGCCTAATTTATTCGCCGGTTAATAGCGATATCCCATTTCGACGCGTTTATGCGAAATTATGCACTCCCGAAGTGCGGCCGAGAGTAGGCCAGCCTGAAGTTCGAGGGATGCAGCTGGGACGCGTTGTTTGCCACCCTCTCACTCTCGCACTTTAGGGGTTCATAATTTGCGGCCGAACCGGCGCGGCGGTGCCGTTTTGTCAACTAGCCTTGGATTTGGCGCGCAAGGTGTTCCGCAATTTCGGGCGCCCCGGAAATATCGAACACCTCTCTCTCTCTCTCTCTCTCTCTGTCGGACAATCTTGAAATTAAGGCGCTCGCCGAACGAACTTGCGAGCGAGCGCCGCACATATCTGGCCGAAAGTTTCGAGAGCCGAAACTTCCGCCGGGCGAACTTCGATCGCCTCGAACCTCTTTTATTGCGCCCCGGGCGTACGCCCAGGGGAAAATCGAATTCGTCGACTTGCCGCGAAGCGAGAGGGAGAGAGAAAGAGGCGGCCAGATCAACGTGAAGCTTCGTGCTACGGAATTAGCGAAACGGTGTCACTGTCACGTAGTCCTGTCCCGGATCCTCTCAAACGTATTTCGCTATTCCGGGTACACACTACGTTAGAATAGCGAAGTTAGCAAGTGATCGCGGGTCACGAATGCACGATGCGCTTCGAGGTAACAATATAAGATGGGATGATTTAGTAATGTAGCCACATGACGTTACGGTAGAGTAAAAAATCCGCTTCGCTAGCTGCGTCGTGGAAGCGCGGAGTTTTGTCGAGGAAGAAAGCGGCGCACAGAATCATCGTCATCAATGTAAGCAAGCGCTCGAATCGTGAAGCCACGCGAGAGGACGGATATACGAGTTCATCGACTACTCGAGAGGATCGGCCCGTAATCCAGTCGCGCGGAAAATCGGGGTAATATGAGGCGAATGAATCCATGTCGATGAGCAGGAGGGTTAATGCCTCGCCGTTAATGATTACCCCACATTCCGCCCGGAAATATGAACGCCACTAATTGTAAGCCCGGGCCCTCTCCAACTGACGCAAGTACGTAATGCGCGCGTAATTGTCCCCGGCGAGCGTAAAGGGAGGGACATACCTACTTACGTGGAATCTGGTGACTGCGCCCGACTTAGATGGGAAGAGGGTGGAATCGCGCCAGTTCTCTCTCTCTCTCTCTCTCTTTCTCTCTATATGGCGAACGACGGAGGGTAAGGTTAAGCCTTACCCCATTATCTGTAACGATCTTTTTGCCTTGGTTACGCCCCCGTATATCGCGGAACGGACGTGACGGCGAAGAAGGCGAAGAAGATAGAGGAGCCCGGGGAGGGGGAGCGAAGAAGAAACGGAGAGAAGACGAAGCGGCCAAGAAGAGAAAATTCGAAAGGCGAGGAATAATATAAAAGTAACTGAAAATACGGGAATCGGAGTGTGAGTTCGAAGTGAAACGCGGACGTGAAGAGTACAAAAGGCGTTCGAATGCGAGGCGGAAGAAGGAAGCGGGGGATAGAGCGTGGGCGAGAAGCGTGGAAAGGCGAGAAGTGGTGAAGAAAGGAAGACCCGAGTCGACGATTGTTACAAGCCGGTTGCGAGCGGGCGTTTGCGGCGCAAGGAAGACCTGCGTGAGAGTGCGGATACGAAGGGAATGCCGGATAAAAACGGCAATTGGCAGTGGCGAGGCGAGATGCAACACGCTTGCGGCGCGAATAATGAAAACCGGCGAGCGCGAACCCTTTTAATTGCCGCGAAACGTTGCGCGCCTCTCGACATAACGGGTTCCACTTCGGAATAAGTGCCGCTGCGATATTGGCGCGTGACAATGTATTCCGCGCCCGTAAACTGTCGCGCGTCGCACCTAAAGTCGCCGTAATGATACGAGCAATGCCGGGCCTTGTTTCGCGACGATTTAAACGTGTTTTTTGCGCATCCAGGCGAAAGCCGTGTGTCGTTGTGAAGACACGCAATTCGAAATCGTTTCTATTGATTTGACCGGGCAGCGCGGGCGGGCGGGTGCGGTTGATAAAGCGAAAATTAAATGAATCCGGCCGGACCGCTCGTGAAAAAGATAGCGGAGGGCATTTAGTCCGAGGCAGAAGTCGGGCGACGCCAAGCGTGATGGGAGGTACGGTACGTTTCGATGACGCTCCACACGGTCGCGCGACAAACACTTTGAAATATATTCGCGAGACGCCGAATATGGCGTACGGAATTGGAGGGAATTTAGCGCTGGAAATGAAATTAGCGAAATCTAATGACGGGGAAGGAAGGAAGGAGAGGGGACGGTCGACACCCGTTCCAGCTTACGCGACCGGACGGCACACGGATTTATAGGGATAACTCGACACATGCCGCCTCCGCAGGCACGGACGGACGCACACACGCGCGCACACTGCGACACAACGGACGTATCGCTCACCACCAGGCAGCCAGTGGTTCGCACGCGAAATAAAAAGAGGGAATGCACGGCGGTTGCATTTCAATCCGTTCTAATTGTCAAGCTGCGCGTCAGTGAGCCACTAATATCCTGGTACGGGTCGGCGCCCGTAATTGTTCGGACGTCGTAAATGCTTGGCGGGTCTAAAGAGGGATGGACGAAGAAAAAAAAGAAGAAAAAAAAAGTTGGTCCGCGACGGCGGAACGTATTTCAATAATAGCGGCTGAGATATGCCACGGCAGGGAGGAGGGTAACGGAAAACCAATTCGACTTACTCACGATACGATAACTGGAACGTCGTAAGCCCGGTAGCATTGAAATGGATAGAGGTCGAGAAGAAAGGAGGAGTCGAAAAGGAAAAATGAAAATGTCAATTCGGCGAACGAGAGCGCGAGAGGAGAGTGGAAATCCGGATACAAGTTATACAATCGGACACACTGGCGCGCTGACTGCGCCGTTTACCAGCGGCGGACGAATGAAGGCGGACGAAAAATGAAACGAGGAAATGCGCGTCGCCTTTGGCGATCCGCGCCGATTGGACTGGCGCTCCGCGAACTTAGACTTTCGTGGGGGGAGAGAGAGAGCCGTGAGTCTCGCTCGTTTCATCCCGGCCAGCGGGCAAACGCACCCCGATCTTATCGCTCGGCCGCATTTCGGCACGCCCAAAATTTGGCCGACCGTTGGCCTGATTTGCCGGGCGAAAAAAAGGTGAGGACCGCGATCCGGCGAGAGTAAGTGCGCGTACGGTCGAAACATTTCTGCCGCTCTCCGCGTTACTGCGCCGAGCAAGACCCCGATTGCGGTCCATTTCTATTATGCCGCACGCGAATCTTCTTCTGCGATAAAGAAAAAGAAAAAAAAAAAGAGAAGCAAACAAAGAGGATGATTTCATATGAAACTGGCATGAGGGCGGAGAGACACAAAAATCTTATTCCGCAGGAATGACGGGGCGGGAGGGAGGAATGTCAGTTATGAGACTCGGGTCCGACCTCGTGCTCGTGACAATTCCCAAATGGGATCAACTCCGACGCTAAGTTGCTTTCCACTTAGTTCCTTACACGGGGCCAATGCGGACTCACGGGACCCTGAGGAAACCCTGAAAAGATCACGAACGCGTGGCGGGTATAGGGGTAGGCCAGGTGGTTGGTAAATAATGCCAGGCGAAATAAACAGGATTCGGAATGGGATCAATAAAACGCCGGACAATGCGAGCCATACGGCTTTCCTCGCACAAAGTCGACCCCTTCTTTAAGTTCGCCACTCGACTGGACTCGGCCAGTAGCACGAACGCGAGGTTACGTGTGTGGCGCAAAACGCTCGCGGCTTCCTCACTATTACATCTCAACGAACTGCTGTATCGTTAATTGTCCGACAATAATTATTATCGTTAACAAGAGTGAACAGAAGCAACTAGCAGACCAACTCGAACACAGCGTTTGTACCTGACTATCCGCATACCCTTGGAAAAGTTCCATATTAAAAAAGTGCGACTGCTTTGTGCCCGCGACGTCGAATCGCAGCGAGGCCATTTTTCCGTTTCTCAGCGAATACGCAAATGGAAAATTCTTTACCGGCGCGCAGGAAAATTAACGGATCCTGCAAATCCACATACGCGACCGCAGAAAGTGGCGGCGTTGTTCACGGGGCTTTAATTATATTCCGTTTAATAAAAGTGAGCGGGACAGCTGCTAGCACTAATTGTAAGTGCAGGTTTTGCCATGCGGCCTGCTGCGCTTACTCCCGATAACGCGGAAATAGAAATTATGAAAGCAATCGAGGAAGCTAATTCTCCGCCTTTACCGCAGATCCTCCTCTCTAATGGCCGCTACTGCGAACGTTTCAAAGAGTCCTTGCCTCAGATCGAAAACTTCATCCTGTAAATGCGGACCTGAACTACATATAGTTTGCCCGCACAGTCGACTTTTTCTAACTTTTATTACGCAGGACTTTGATGAGAGATCTCGAACTCGCTGGAACATTGAGAAAAGAATATGTCTAGATCCGCATACGAGTACGCGAAAGTTGCTAATAGAAATCCCATCGTTACGGAACGTCGAACAAGATCGAGTCGAGTGCATTGCGATCTTCAATCTGAGTTCAATCGCCGGTTCAGGGGTAACAAACGACTGACGTTTAACGGCCAACATAATTAGCAGAGACAACGACAAGACAGTGGCTGAGTAGAAACAGGAGCCATCTATCAAGATGGCCGATTACCGCAAACGATGTACAATCCAGATTTTGTACGCCTGTGCAATCACGTAATCGTGCGGGGATCTAGCAAGATGGAGCTGGGACTACGGCCGGAACTTATCTGAAGACGCGATAGCGTGCACGATTGTGTACAATTACCAGACTCGAGGAAGATAGCAACGTCACGAGAGTGCACAGAGCTTTCCGTCGAGGCTGCAGTGCTAATCTCGCAGGATCGATCCCATACTTTCGCCCGTCCATGCGCTTAGTACGACGCGTGACACAGATTTTAAATCGCCAGTTAAATTCCGCAGTCGGCGTTATACCCGCGCGCTGACCGCGTTGCGTTAAAATATAAACGGGCGAACGATGTCATTTATTCAAAGTACGCCGAGAGCATGATGAATGCGCGAAGACAGGAATTACTGCGAAATCGCCCGATCTGCTCGGGCGAATGATTAGCCGGGCAGATCTGGTAATTCGATAACGGCAGAATTATAAAGCGACGTTCGCGTCAGTTGTTCGATGAAGTCGATTCTGCCTTGCGCGAAAACGTTTCAGCGTTATGAGAGAGACCGAACTAGGTAAGGTGTGCGCAGCTTCTCCCGTATGCCGCTCAAGTGCATCTAGAAAGAGATGACCTGCAAACACTGATATAATGAGTTGCCACACGGACGTAAGCGTGAGCGCGGCAGGTGGGAGCGACAGAGAGGGCGGAGCTTTTTCTCGCAAGCGGCCAGCGAACCGAAAACTAACTCGTTTACTTATTTTCCAGCCCTTTGGGCGCAACCGTTGTAAAGCGACCCAACAAAGGAGCTTATGGCAAGGCTTCGCGCAAGCATACCTTGTCGAAAGCTTTCTTCGCCGCGCACTAATTCCTCGGGTAATGGATGTACTTTGGAAGCGGTTTGGGTGCATTGAAATTTCTTCATTATCACAATTATTCGTCGTCTCGCTCCGCATATCTTTCCCTAGTCCAAGGCCTATGTCAGCCTTGTGACGACGAAAGTGTCTCTCGCCTATGATGCGAATAACCCTGCATCACGTATGGTCGATGCCCGACTAGAAATCCTGGTCCGGCCCACGTCAGGGCCGGACGTGGCTTGCCTGACCAGCAGCCGGGCTCTGATCAGGTATGTAACGCTGAAGTAACATGACGGCCGGATCAGGCATGCCGGACCACTGCCTCATAAAGACGGCCTGCCGAAAAACAAAGTTAATTAGCGTCAGGGCGTGATTTGGCTAACCTGACAGCAGGCTGCTTGCATTACCAGAATTCTGGTCGGGTGCACGAAAGTGGAGCTTTTTTACATCACTCCATTTAAAGCACAGGAAAGGCTGACGCATTTACTTATTTCGCGGTCGTCTCAAAGGCGCCGTTTTAAAACGATACAACGAGCGCAAGTTAGCCGTCCGGGTGCCGTGCCCCCGTGTAAATGTAGTTGAAATTCATGCGCGACACTGATTCCTCGTTTACGAGATAATTATATCAGGTCCGCCTCGCAGCACGCAACACCGCCCGCCAGGGCGCCGGTTAATGTTTATATCTATGAGCGCGCACGCTTAAGGAACTTTCTTCTGTCCGCTGTCGGAAAATGTGTCGCGGGCTGCGAGAACGCGGTTCGTCGCTTACTTTAGCTCAATTGTCCGCGGCGGCGCTGGGCACGACTAAATAGGCCTCTTTCTTAAAAGTTGAACGCTCCCCACTCGTGTCACAGTTTAGGGGACCTTAAATTCCGCCGAACGACCGAGATTTGCATGGAAAATTAGCAGCCGACGCTTCTGTCCCGCATTTAATAATATATCATCGCGCTAAACGTACCCTGCCGCTCTCTTGGTAGAATCTTGTTAGTTGGCACATTGCGAGACATAATTTGCTCCCGCGTAGTCGTTGGGCGTTTGTTAACGTTTCGGTGTAGCAGTAAAACGTAATGTTAGCGTGAGGTTGCGATGCGCAATTGCGAGGATTATGTCAAGACCGAAATGTACGTATGCGTCTGGATTGAGACTATCGAGATGTAAGCAAGCATCAATCTCGAGACTCTAACGAGGGATGCGAGGGGGCAAAATGTACGAAACTACATTAATAGAGGAATCGGGTCTAGCCGAGGGAGCCTTAGACCGTGTACCTGCTGTGGCTACCATTATGATCGATCGCGGACTTGAAAGTGATAACGTATCAGTTAATTATCCACCCAAGTCACGCGGACAGCTGACGTGTGAACAATTCTCATTTGATGCCGCACTCGCGGCCTTTCGGACGATAATTTCCAGCTAGCAGGGAATAGCGAACGGTCATTAGGGGGCGTGAAAGTGACGGAGTAAATATGTGCTGTTAGCCACGATCTTTTCTCAACATTGATAGCACCAATTACACTTAATTACCGCCGAAGGAAAGAGATGGTTGAAGTGTATTCTCGCGATACATTATATCAAGCGCATTATTAGTGCCCCTGCATCGTTAGCGAGTATTAAGATGGCAACCATTATTAATAATGCAACAGAGTGACTAGTTACGATGTTGGTATGACCGTTGCGGTGTTTACAACAGTTATCGTTGTTGCCTTAAACACTTCATTAGCAATGTTTCGCCACAAACGATACCATATGTTTCGACGCTTGACATTTCCTGCTTTTGATTCTTTGCCGTACGAAAGAGCGAATTATTTAATTACCGAATACACGATAATTAATATTGCAAAACATCTGAAAGCGGTCGCTATTAATTGTTATTCGAGACTGGACCTATCTGTTTCGTAACAGACTTATTTAACAAACTCCGCGTAACATTGTCGGCAATATTGAATTTCCCCGATGATTCAAGCACGTCCGACAAACGTTTTCACGATCTACCTAATTATGAATAATTTCAGAGAATCTGTATAAAGCCAAGTTCTAAAATCTATCCAAGAAGAGCAGATTATCACAGAACACCTACATCCACACTATAAAAAGTTGAAGAGATAAAACGAGTAGTTGAACCGGAAATGCATAATGACGGAAAGTGATGATAAAGTAATTATTTCCCGATATTACGCCCAATATCGAAGTTTTGCAATTCCGCCTCTACCGTCGCGCGTCGGCTGGATGCACCGTGTGCCAGTTCCGAGACGGCATCCAATGTTTAGCTCTCTTATTAACTTTCCTAGTTGGCGGCAGGTCGGAAAAAGTTTGACGAGTATCAGGCGAAGATACTTATATAATCACTTTAGCCGCCCGCTTAGGCGGGAAGGGCGAGAAGGCAAACAATTATGGGAGACCATACGAAACGTATGAAAAATTTCGCCGCCCGACGCCGACGCGCGCCTTGGAAAGTGTGGAGAATGGAAATATGCGGGGAGAGCAAACACTTTACGCCGAATCGGAATGGAACAGTGCGGGGAAGCGTGCGGCACGATAAATTGTTCTGTTAGAAATATGATAATGCAGGGGTTGGACGCGAACTTTCGTCTCCCGGTCGGTCCGGGCAGACTGTAACGTGACGTCAATCGGACTCCCGTTATTCCGAGCCACGCATGACGTATCCCCTCGCCAACACTGCACCGGATGTATCCGGCGAAACTGGCCGGGGCGAGTTTCGAAAGTTCTCCGCGAAACACCACCCGTCGGCCTTAAGAAGTCGCCGTGACAGATAATCAAATGTGCGCGCTCGGTACAAACTTTCCCCCAAGGTCCACGGGCAAACTTTTTTCATTCAGCGTAATGCATTCCGCACTTAATTTTCGAGGATGGGACCGAGACGAAGTTCAACGTAGGGGGGGAGGAGCGGGATCTGTGTTTTCAGTGACTCTGGCCCTGCTTTTGCTTGTACAAGTTGTTATCGGAATATCGTCTTCAGGGCATGATCAAAGGTAAGAAGTTTCGGGGACATATTAGTTAAGGTAAGATTTGACGCATGGAAGCTTTATCGTAGAATTTATATTAGCGGCAGAGCATCAGTCGCGTCAGGCGGGAGAAGGTTGAAATGTATGGCGAAATTGAATGGAAACAGTTTACGGGTGTTTATACGCGATTGTACATAAATCGTCCGATAAATTTGGCTGGTATGCGGGATTGTGGTTGTGGTGTAGAGAGCACGTGGCCAGGAGTAGATGAAGTTTATCAATCTTCCGCAAACACGTTCAAACGGTCGACGCGATTAATTGACCGAAAACTTGACGCTATGAGAAATCACGCGCGCTGCCGTGCTAACCTGGAAATCTGTCGAAATGCCATAAGTGCGTATCTACTGCAAACCGAACGAGCCGAGCACCATGCATGCTTCCCTAATTAAACATCAAATTTAACAAGTACTACCTATCCGCGCTCCCATTTCGACATCACAAATGCACGGACATCGTTAATCACGTTGTGTCAACAGTGTTAATTATTCAAATATTTTGCGCACAATATAATAACGACGATAACGTTTGCAATCGGTTCACGCAACAAATCACTAATGCACCAGGTTATTTATGTATCCTATTAATTAATGCTTACCGATGACAATACGTTGTATGTGATTGAAAGCATGCATATTTAGTAAGTTTTAGAACCAACGGCGCTACGTCGTGTCCAGTCCTTTTCCGTTCTGCAAGGCACACACAACAAGCCATGTATAATCAATGATGAGCCGTAAGAGAAATAAAATTTCGGCCGTACACAGTAGCCTTGATTCGAAATAAAAGCGTGAACATTATAAATTGACGGAATCGGCACTCGACGGACCGGGAGAGCGGCTTTCGGGCCGTATTAGCGCACACGGCGTTACACTGTAACCGCATGCCGCGCCAGTTTTTCGGGCCGAAAATGAATTCTCGGAAAAAAAAATCGTTAACAAATCGACGCACGGCGATAAGCGAATTACGTATCCCGAATCCGCGCGTTTCCAATATAGCCTACGCGCAAATAAGCGAGGGGCTGCGCGAAACACAGTCGGATTATCGAAAATGCGCTGCCAGAATATCAGCGCTCATCTGGCGTCGAATCGTATAAACGAGATACTGCCTGCGCGGCCCGTTGTGAAGCTTCTAATTAAAAACGTCGAATTTATCGCTAACAAATTACGAGGTACGCGTAACGGACCGTACGCTTCGTGTAATGATTCCGATATTAGCCGGGCCAATGTATCGAAGCGTACTTAATGTAAGACACGGAAATGGTGAAATTCAATTCGGGAAACATCGAGCACCTCGAGCCGGTCGACAGTTCCATTATAGAGGAACGGTTAGCAACGCGAACCTATTCGCATGACGAATCAGGATTAATCGATGGATCACCATCGCCGGACAATAACGTACGGCATCGACAGATGGAGCCGGAGACGTCGTCGATTGGATTCCAGTCTACGGTCAGACGCAGTAACATATCGTAATTATCCAATCAATCCCGAAGCAGACATAATGAGCACCTCCGGCACAATCGACGGCTACCAATAGAGCGCCGTGTTAATTCGAGCCCCCATTTCAAAGGTATTTGCCGGCTTACAATTTAAGCGTCCTCCGATAGCTTAAGAATTTTCTCGAGGGAACCACGCGCAAGTACCTTGTTACCTACAGTCTCCTTGCGTGCCGATAATTCGTGCAAGGAGAACCCTCCCAGCTCAAAGTTTCGATGCAAACCCCCACATATTGCCTCAACCCCATCATTATTTGATTATTTTTACATAATGCAACTGAGCAAGTTTGTCATTTACCTCGCATCTAAATCACTCTCTCGAAGTGATTTTTGACCTCTTTCCATAGGACAACAGTGTGTGCTGTAACATCAGTTACATAATGTTAATATAAAACAATAAAGGGCTGGTTAGAATACGCTGGGTCTTCTTACATTATTGGAAGAACTAAGTTAGAAGCGTCCGGCTCGAGATGAACGGAGCGCTGAACCGTGCGATTACAGTGGTACAAGTCAACGGCGGACGGAACGTAGGTACGGAAAGGATTAATTTTCGAGCTGACAGTCGCTCGCGCGCACGTCTCCGTCGCCGTCGGCGTCTGAAGTGAACGTCAAATATTCGGATCTGTCACCAGACACGATCGACCGATACTTTCGTCAGGAGGTACGGGCCATTCATCATGTTGGACGTGTCCGGTTTTTCGTGCGCGAGCAATGAGACAGCTTTCATCCGTGCAACAACAAACCGATAACTGATCCGTCGTCACAGTACCGAGGGCTCAGCGACGACCCACTTCACGCTTCCCACTGCTCGTACGCGATTTGCATCCGAAGTGAAATATCGAACGGGCGCAGACCGCACGATTATAGAAAATAGTAAAGTAGCGCAGGCCACGTTGGCGGCGGGCGGCGCCGAAACAAAAAGCGTAGGGAGGTTGGAAAAGGCCGTTTATTCCGCTCGAATGTTCTCTCGCGAATCACTAGCTCGCAGTTTCCCGTAGGGCGACCCCTGGCGCCATGAATCACGAGCTGAGGACGATCTGAGCGTGCACCGAGATATCTCACGGCAGCGAGGCGATGGAATCGGAAAATCAACAGTGCGATCGAAACGCGAGTCGAAATTGCTTGGCGTTTTAAATCGTAAAGTACGCGTCAGGTTAGGGACCCGAAACCGAATTCTATGAGAGACGGTAGGAGAGATCACTGCGACTACGAGCGTTTACGGTTACAGAGAAAAAGACTAAACGTTCCGAATCGGAAGACTGCTCTCTCATTACGTGCTCGCGGGTTACTTGAGTGACACCAGCGAGACGCGGCTCAGGAGGAAACTCGCGCGGAGCTTATTACGACAGCCGAACGATCGGCAAAACTGAAAGACTCGCATTCCTCGTGGCAATCCGATTGCAACTGAGGCACGAAGGAAATTGCCCGTAGCCTCTTGTGGTAGCGAATCTTGCGAAACGCACGGAAGCTCAACGACGCAAACTCCCATGGGATCGTTCCGACCGCGACGGTGATGCGAAGACATGCGGCTTCACGACCTAAACGCGTCCATGAACGTTCACCTATGTCATCGGGCAGGTAACAATTGGTATTTTGTTAAAAAATATGCGTAGCGTCAACTACCTCACTCGATACTGAACAACGCCAAATTCCAGCAGAAAGCAAATCGAAATGAACAACAATAAGTGGCAGAGAGAAAATGACGCAGCTAATAATCCCACTACTCGAGACCGTAATTTCTCTGAAATGCCCAGAGGAATGTATAGCAGCAATAGTTAAACCCTACTTCAGTGCTAGCGACTTCGTAATAATCTGCTACCCAGCGATATGCATTTCTAACGTATTACGTGTAATTACGTCGAAATAAATGCTCGCGTTTCGTAGAACTGCGGTTTTAAGCTTAAAAGCTGACGACCATTGCGCCAAGATATGTATGCACGCGGAATATAATGTATGCGCATTTTGTAGGGTGAGCTGCAAACGATCCCGAATTGCCACTCAAGGGTGGCAAACGAAGTAGCTCATAAGTATGTTGTGCAAGCTTGCGCGTACGGCGCTCTCTCTCGAGGGATGATTTCAACGCGATCCGAGGACATTTACTGTGACGCCCTGCGAGGATACTGCGGAGTTAGTTGACTGCGTAATCAGAATGACGACAATCGCGATTGTCTAACGATATTACACCGGCGCGATGGCTCCTCGCACGCATTCGGACGCGACGCGATAACGTTTAACGTCTAATATGGAAATTGTTAACGACCGATAAGTCCCGTCGAACGCGGTGTTACGGGAATCAATTTTCGAGTCTTAGTCGTCGCAAAAAAAGTGCAACTTATTTATCGTTATATCCGAACTTCGTTAAACTTCGAATTTTTCCTGAAACCTGCAATTAGTCCGATTTCATGTGTTAGATTTGAGAATGTTTGTGAAAAATACGCGTCGCCGTTTTTAGGTTCGGGGCAAGAACACCGACAATGTCGACGTGTGAGGAAACAGTGCATATGCAGCTTGCTTATCTTACGCCCGACCGAACTCGTAAAAATACCAACTTTTCCGGTGGACACACGAATGCCGTAAAAACGTGTCACCGCCGCCTGGTATTTCGTTTCGCTGCCGCTGGTACGATCAACGCGGTTGTAACGTATAAATTTATCCTTTTTTTCGCATTTATGGCGCTGCACGAAAGGAGAGAAGTTAGTGTCACGCCTTCGGGGCAACGAATGGATGGGAAATTATGCGAATAAACGTGTAAATAGTACGTGCTGCGGCATGACAGGATTGAAAAGACACCTGTCGAAGGTGGTATATATGCGACCATAGTGAAAGTAGCTCAATTTTTCTTTAACATTCCGATTAAACAGATATAATTTTCACATTCACTAGAATATTTTAGAAGCATGCTCTAAAAGAATTATAAATCTCCACAGTGATCCCACGCACTACATTTTTCGCACTAGAGAAGAGGTATAAAAAATGCGTCGTTATATAACGCCATTATATTAGTGTTATAGTTGCCCTTCTACCGTCTCTTATATTCCTGATCCGTGTGTTGGCAATCAGTTATCGCTATTGCATGCGAGCTGCACACGAGGTTTGTCACACGCCACACGGTTTATTTACTCCTGTCCCCAGTTGGCGATGTAACGAAGATCTAAAGCACGAACGTGTTCCACCATATTCCACTCCTGACAAGACCATGTGGAATAAATTCGTTCCACCGATTTCCTTTGTCGGGTATATACGTTCAACTGTGCTTTCGCTTCGGTGCGCCGAACACCGACAAAGTAAAAGGGTCGAAGAAGAAGTGATAGCAATTTTTAGAAAAAGAATATGACTGGCATACGTTGCATGTCATTGTTTGACGCTCGTTAAAACGTATGTGACGTAACGGTGATTGGTCTTTTCGATTGTTACGTGGAAGGTCTGTTCCTTTTACACCTCAGAGAAGAGACGGAGCTTTAGAAAGCAGAACTCGATGTCTTGATTGCCGTGCATACCGACGTGTGTACGATTAAACGAAACATAAACCGTAATTCAGTTTTGTGCGTAGCTAGCGATTAACATTTAAGAACCATTTCGTTTAATTTGAAACCGTTTGTCATGAAGCTGTTGAGGATTTAATTGGCACTTGGACCAGTCTCTTGAACCGGAACGAAGCGCCAATTAGTTCTTCAACACCATCCCCCCCCCCTCTCTCTCTCTCTCTCTCTCTCACCTCCTCTCTTTCTCTCTTCACTACAATTCTCCATCCGCCGTCTCTCCGTCGGCTAAAGCTTAAATGAAACCACATCCTTCACAAATTGCTATACACCGCTACATACATCCATTAATAGGATTACAGAAGTTATTAGAATGCCGTGTATGCGAAACATGTACTTAACCTTTAATCCGATCATACATTTTGGATGCCCTAAAATTGCCTCAGCATACACCCCTTGACAAACCAACTATATTTTACGTATACGGCGCCAATTGATTGTACGTTGACATGGCAAGGCGGTCACTTATATTATGTCGAAAGACTTTGCATATGCCATGCTGACATATGTATGTATATATATACACCTCTACTCACGCGATGCACGGTATTGAGTCTTTTGATACGAAACGTAGCGATCAATGAAATTGCAGACATCGAGGAGTCGCACATTAAAAATAATTACAGTAATAACTTTGGTAGCGGGCTTATTTTGCGTATCTTTAGTCGGTAGAAATTTCGGATGTCTACACCAGCCACTGTAAAATTGCGAAACGTGATATGAGCATCATATGTCATGCTGTTGACGTCTATCCTTTTTAATACGTGCTTCTAGACCGCCGGTCGAGGGATTACGTGACATCAAATGTCAAGAACTCGAGATCGTTATGTGATATATTCATGACACGTTAAAAAGTCACTGCGAGATGGAAAAGAATCGATTATTTTTAATAAATAATGTTGCATCTCATACCTGTCGAACGAATATAGTTACTGCGTACGGCCGTACGCGAAACATTTTACCAAAATGCCATGTTGTTATATTTGAATATGTAAAACGAATACTCACACGGGTGAAAAAAAATGTACTACCTCTACCCACTAACAATTGTCAATGCTCTCGAAACCGTAATAATCTAAAATTGAATATTACGCGGACATGCGAGACAAAGTATCTCCTTCGCGTACTGTTCAATAATTGTCCGATGAATTGGAGCAGGTATTTATTGAGTGTCTCTTATCGTTCAACAGAATTCCTTCCCTGTGTCTTTCATCTAATTTCTCAACCCCTTTCCCCGTTGCTGACCCTCCGTCCTAAGACAATGCCTCCTCTCTTCTTACCTCTTTCACGCCCTCGCGTACGTTTCTGTAGACGTGAATCGAGAAATACGTGTTGGGACGGAATGAAACGCGCACACGTATTGGATATAAAGTTAAGACCGAGGTTGCCGCGATGGAAACTGCTACAAGCAAAAACCGTAATCGTTCTCATCTATTATACATGACCCATTATGAGAATAATCCACTGTAATCATTGCAAGAAAAGGGCGAGCGGACCGATTTCTTTCCAATTGAAAGAACGTTCGGGCTCGAACGACATGGCGAAAAAATTCAGTAAGACTCTTCTTTGACCTGTCCATTGTCATGCAGTTGATGAATCAGCCGCGAACATTAATGGAATGACGATATGCGCTCTAAACGAAGCACTCATTGATCGTATCGCGGACATTATTTCCAAGCATTACGTGACACTCGACCGACGCGGGTGCGTTGCTTAAAACGCTTGTACATCGGCCAATAGCCTATTACCGCGACGAATTCATTAGCGGGGGAAGAGCAAACTAATGATCGTAGAAAATTGAATTTTATCAGTGATTAACGCACATCGCGAGGGACCTAGTAGATACGCAAGGTACAAATCTGACGCGTGACACTGTCCGTGCCCTTTGACGCATCAATCTCTGACATTAAGAATCCACGTAAAAAGGGTGATAAGCGGAGGCGAGTAAAAGGAAGCAGCGAAGTAGCGCTCCGCGAAATTCTGCCGATTCCATTAGAAAGAAAGTTATTGCGCTTTAATCCGACCGCTTGCCGGAACGCGTACCGGCACCGGCGCGGCCGGCCCGCGGTAAATGCTGTACTTTAACTTTTCCCTTGATTAAACGCTCCCGCGAAACGTACGACGTCCCGGATGCAAAGAGTGGACACGGAACACGGGTTTCGCGTCTTTTGTAATTAGCAGTAAACGGGCCCGCCCGTGCCGTTGTCGCCATTGTAGCCGTGGAATCTTCAAAGCTCTTTAATTCCAATCCGGGGCGCGTATATAAAAGGATCGAGCGTCCGTATCTTTTGCATCGGCTAAACCCTATTACATTTGCAGGAGTATCGATCGTATTCCCATCGGTGTATTCGGTATATCTACATCTGGGGATCTTTTTCCCGCGGAACCTGGAAATTTCATTTGGCCAAAAGCGGCTCACTCTTTAAAGGATGGCAAGTGTATCGAGCCAGGTTCTCGCACGGAAATCTGCAGTACGGTAAAGAACACGTCATATCCCGTCGGCAACATTGTTTGGCACGTATGCACAAACATCGAGTGCCGTACTTTACATCCCCTCAAGCGCCTAAACGCTCTCGTCGAAACAGTAAACTGACGGTATGCAGGAAGAAGGAACGAGAGAGAGAGAGAGAGAGAGCACACTCCTCCATAACGCTCACCTCCCTCTTTCACAGTCAGCTTGTTGACGCTCGCGCTCTTTGACATTCATACCCGAGATAAGTTCGAGAAGTGGACCACCCTGGGAAAGTGGGCTAACTAAGACCAGACGATAGGACTGTAACTGGACGAGGCAGAAAATTCATTAAGAAGTCGGATCGCGAGATCGCGCCACGGCCGTTCCTCGGCGCTCATTAATCATTTTTCATGCGGCCGAAAACGAGAAAGCGCGAGGGCGGGTCTGGCGACAAACTGGGACGAGGGAAATTTTTTTCCGCAGAACGTTCGCGGACGAGCGTTTTCGACTCTACCGAAGCTTAAATTCCGAGCGGTGTGAGCGCGCAGACGGGAACTCGCAAAACGAAGTTTTCCGTTCTTCCGCGGAGTTAAGAGCTTGTCGAACGTTAATCCCATGCAGCGGGCTGAGGAGGTCGAGGGGGCACAAAGAAACTCGCCTCTGCACAGCGCTGATCACTTTGCCGACACCGACCTCTTTGGCATTCATATCCGCGGTGATAGTTGGAAAGCTGGACGGTCTCCAAAGCTACGGCAACTAAGGCCGTGGGCAACGGAGAGGATGGCTGCACGAACTGGAAATTCATTAATAAGTACCGTATCGGAGTGTCCCCAGCGAACGTCACGGCTCATCAACGCTGCAACATTAGCGCCGTATGGATCGCTCCTGATATCAGGCCGGAGAGAAAGAGAGACATTGACGAACGGAACGTTGTAAGCGCGGAGGCTAACAGCAACCGTCCGGGATCATCCGATGAACTCATTTGAACAGGCGAATTGGAACAAGTCAGTCGCGATAAGACGTTCTGGTAATCGTTCACTCTAGTCGCAAGCTCGCTCCGACGATGATCGCCCGAATCGTTAGCGGGACGAGGGTGAAGCGCTTTATCGTGTCGGACTTTTTCTGAGAATTTTTGAGATAGCCCCTCTGGATGCTGCTGGAAGAATGGCCGGAATTCCATCGATCCCCGACGATTGAATTAATTACATCGATGAAGATGATGCTGGTTGGAAGGAAGCCTGCGATGCGAAAATGGAAAGGTAGCTGCCATTATAATCACAGCTACCCGTGTTATACTTTTTAAGCGAGCAATACCGGTGAATATTACATAACATAGCTGCCTCGAGTCGCTGATCGGATTTTCTGCAATTTCCCATGAGTTCCCCCCGCGCCGATAGTACCTCGTGAAAAAAGAATCCCTTTTTCGAGGGACTCTCAAGGCGTGCTTAATACGTCCTGGGAAACAGAACGGCTCGGTCTGACACAAGAGAGGCTAGTTAATTATTTCGCTGGATACGACTGGAGGGGCAAAGAGTTGCGGGAAGAAGGGCTGATTTGTTTACAACGCTTGATTCATTAAGCGCGGGCGGAATACTGATAAGGCGGGCGACGAAGAGAACAGGGCTATCAAGAAAATCACTTGAAGCGGCACATCGAGGTTCGTGGACCCGCGATAAGACGCGTTGATAATCGCTTACCTTGTTCGCCGGCCCGCACGACAATGTTCGCACGAAGCGCCAGTAGGATGAGGGTGAGGGCGAGGGTGGTCCGCCGTAGATAGCGACACATCTCCGAAAACGAGAGGGGCCAGTCCCTACGTGCTGTCCGGATGGCCCTTCATTCCCCCTTTTAGCGAATATCCTCGAGCCAGATTAGGGATGACCGGCTCGACCGAGAAGGGGGGACCGTCAAGGAGGAAGTTGCCGACTTGGGACGAACGAATATACGAGCGGTATATGACCCCGACGTGGCTACGTATGACGTGCGTGTGTCCTCTCGGCACACATCTATTTTTCTTCACCCCCGCAGGCACAAGCACAACTTAACGAAATAGCCGCACGGCGCGGTATGTACACCGATTTCAGCAAAAGCGCGCCGCACAAGGTCGCCGTGCCCTTTGAATTCCAACTACTACGGACACTCGAGCGGTTCGTCCGTATCAGGATCGGCCGAGCGATTTTCACGACCCGACCAGCCGTGAAGCATCGTGCGTTCCAACGACGTTGCAAGAATGTGACGTTCGTCACTCAAACGTGTCACGCGCACGCCCTCCAGTCCCTTTTGTCGAGAAAGCTCGCGGCGAGCGCGGCCCGGACGTGCTCAGTGGTCCAGGGAGCGAATGAATCAGCGATTCGCTCGGCGATCCGCGCCCAGCGCGTAAAGCCTCGATCGGCGGAGGGATGAGCGGCCGGGATGAGTGAACGCCACGCAGCCGGCCACGTGCATTAAATCAACGACCACGCTCCGATGATTGCCCGATCAACGGCGCGTCACTCGGCAGGTCCATTCGTCGAGTTCAGTTATTAATTCGCTTCAGCGCCGAGGTGTCGACGAGTCGTGAGCAGGTGTTGCGCTGATTACATGTCATCTCTTGATCAGCGAACAACACGCTCGTTAGCGGGACTCATTATTTCGATGCCGCGCCTCCGTCCTCGACGTCCATCGCAACGCGTCACTTGTCGCCTTCTCGAGTTCCTTATTTTCGTGCTGCAACGCTCGTCTGCCGAGAGCAGAGGAGACCGGAGCCGTTCACTTTTTCACTCGCCTAGAAACAGCGGCAATTGGCGCGCTCGCCTTGTAATCTGCGCGCAACAGTCCTGAATGAAGCTCGAACGAATATTGGTGCCGCGAGCGGACGGACGTGTGTAACGCAATCGCTCGTGCACGCGGAAGAATGTACTGAAGTGCGCATCCTCTAAGGTGACAGGGGGTTGTATCTCAGCGATGACACGGCGCCCGCGCGCGCGCGCGCGTCCTCTCTCGCTCTCTGCTGCACACAACTGCACACTTCAACACGGATCCGCCCCCTCCGTCGTCTTTCTGCCCGCAAGACTGTCCTTCAGCGCGGAATCAAATCACGGCGCCACTCGCGCGGGATAATAAACGATCCCGAGTGTTCGGACGGCGAGATAGGCCCGGAGTTATCGACAGTGACACACCTTGCGGAGTAGAGAATGCGGATGCATCGAAAGACGCCTCGCACATCTGCATCAGTTTTTTCGTAACCGAGTCACGAGATATCCTGACGGGAGACGATCTTCAGGGAAGAACCGAGTATACCGTTAACACACTTTTTTCTCCACTCGTCGAACGACCAGTCGTCCACTCGAGTGCGTAGACGCTCGTCCGTTACTACTGCCTCGCCGTCGCACGAATTCCGCCCGTCACAACGGGAATATCTTGCCGAATGTTCCAGGGGCATTCACCGACGGGATCAACGTACGGTGAAACTGGGACCCCTAATCCTTCTCACGGTTCTCCCTTCCAACCTCTGCCTCCCCCTACCGAATCGAACACATTCGCCAAACGGCCCCGAAACTTCTATATCCCCAGCCCGAGGACGATTTGCATGAAATGCGATACAAGCCTCCTGACAGAGAGCCGTCGTCAGGCATTCAGGCACGAAATTAGCATCGAGCGAAAGTACGCTTTGATGGCTCTACCGCAACCATCCATTCAATCAGCACACTTCCGCGACGCGCGTTCAAGGACGATAGAGAGTAGACTGTCCTCCTGGCGTACGCTCCTCACACGACGATCCCAACGGACGTTTGATCGGGCAGCGCGCAGTGTACTCCGGCAGCGCACATGATCATCGGAGTAGCGACTCGGCGCGAGGTGACGTGACAGGAGGGCGCAGGAGGAATGAGGCGTCCGCGCGCGGGCGAGACATGACGGTACGCACGGACGGATGCGACCGCAGTGGCGCGGAGCGTTTGCGTTCAGCCGCACTCCACCGCCGACGGCGGACGTCGGCGTCGCGACGCTCACTCGGTGCCGCGCAGCCGAGTCGAGACGATGCGAGCCGTGCGAGCCCGAATGAGGACAGGAGAGGAGAGTGCTTTCGCGCGAGCTCGCTGCCTCACACTCGACGCTCTCTGCTCTCTCCTCTCTGCTCTCTGCTGCCAGCGACTGCGAGAACGCGCCGAAACGCGTGCCTCGACTCGCCTCCGCACCACCGGACAAAGGCAAACGGTACGCGCGGCCGATATGTCTTACAAGCCTAGACTCAACGGAGCCTGCCTTCTCCCGAGATTAAGGTCAATTTCAAACGGGCCGCATCGATTTAACCTTCGCGCGCGCGCCATTTCACGCAGACGGATGATCGCGTTCGGCGAGTTCTCTCAAACAGATCGCTTTTCTTACCGAAAATTCAGACTTGTGTGCTATGCGTTGAATGAGGAATGTGTGTGCGTGTGCATTATTACGAATTCCTATGTCAACGATTCGTTTTCTTAGTCTTCTGCGGATTTTTCGTCTGACCGTACGGCGAAAGTAGTAAAGCGGATTGAGTCGGTGTAAGGGGATTGAATTCGTCATTTCGTTGGGAAGTACGCTTTAACGAAATAATTTATCAGCAGAGGATGTACGGAAGTAGAGCCAGCGGGAAGTCGGATGAGAGATCGAGATGTCAATAATTCCCAGATCGATTAAATACTAACACACTGCATATACGTCGCTGTATGGTAGCGCCACGAGCCTACCCACTGCAGTCACTACCTCGATCCAGGCTGCACTCATTATGCGGAACTCGCGCGCTAATCCTTTCAAATTTCCCGTAATTCTGTTTCGTTTTGAATTTGTAGGGATTGATCGGCAAGAAATGAGTTTTTGCGGGTAATTAAGAGGAAACACAATGAACAGTTACATTCGTCAAGATATCCTACAAACCAACGCTTTCTTTTTGTATTTCACACTTTTTCGCTGTTTCGTTTCGTACACCTGTTTTTCGACTGTCCCGCGGATCGCACCTCTCCTCATCGATTCCGTCCCCCCGCACTCCTCAAACACACGCAGCTCATTTCTTTCCGCCGGACACATTCGCAGGTTAACGCACTCACACACTTTACACGCACACATTCATACCTACTCGCACTCATAATCAGTTCATACACACACATTCGTGCCTACTCGCACTCATTGTCAGTCCAGCCAATCCTACAAATATAATATAAATATCAGTCCAAATAACAGTTAGAATAAAGCCGTAATAAAGCGCCGACCCAACAAGCGATCGCGACGAAATACCTCGCAAAATCGATGATCGAACGGAATCTACCGATATAAAAATCAAACGAAACAAACGGAATTAGGTAGGTTTACGTACATCTCGACGTTTCGTCGCCTCGACGCTTACGACGAGAACGTGAGGCCGAATGAAAAGAGATCACACGCTCGACTCGCTGCATATCCCCAATCCGGAGAGCATTCTTTCGTGAAATGCACATCCGGGTGCAGTCGGAGCGGGGCCGGCTTAGTGAAAAGTCGCAAGAGAGCGCGCACGGACCGGGAGAAAAGATTCGCAAAACGCGCACTTAACCCTCGCGCTGCTTACACTACTTACATCGCCTAGCACTTACTCCTTACTGCCTTGTCTCGAGACGGCCGCGCGCACGTACTCTTAACCCCGCCGTCGCCGTCGGGACGTATACGTTACCGCGTGACGCGCGATGCATTAGGTCTACGCGCTATAGAGAGTGTACGGCGCTGCCGCTGATGCATCGTCATTCCACCTTTCTTCGCCGAAACAATGCGTCGGGCGAGAATGATCGCGAGAAGAGGGTGCGTCGGCGAGAAAACTGTTAGAAGTCTGACAAACGATTTCGAATCGGATTGACGTTCAACGAGAACGTCGAATTCCGAAAGATGACTGAGCAAGCACAATTCTCATTTCTCTGTACGATTACTCATACGCGAGCATAGCAGTAACTCTCCGACAAATGGGCTGCCCGTGCCTGACGAAGATCCCCCGGACATTTAGCGTTTGCAAACGACCCGGGAAGGATCGCAACTTTAATAATACTTCAACGAGAACGACGGTCGGGGTGGCCAGCGAAGTCGAAGTGATTCGAACCGTACGAGTCGAAATCGGGACAGATAGTCCGCACCGCTTCACTCGGCAGTCAGTATGCGCTTCAATCGAAGCGCCCTTCAACTCTCGTGAAATGGTTGTCCGGCCGCGCCAAAGGGCATTCGATTGTGTGCTGTCCCGTAAAGTCAGTGCGAAAGGCTGCAGCGGGGCAAGGGAGAGGGAGAGGGAGCAGTGTGTTTGCCACTTGCACCGGTCTCAAGACGGCGTGCTACCTTATACCTTATCGGAGCCTCTATGGAACGAAAAATCTGGCGCCTGGACGACGAAGGGAGAGACCTTCGGCTTGCCCGGGCGGGGGTAGGAACAAATTGACACATTAGACCGTGCGCGTTCTACCAGCACAGAAACGTAAGCGTCGCGCGCAGAACCGATATTTACTAGCAGCAACGAGCTGCGCTTTCGAAAAGACGGTCCCCCGCCCGTACCTACGTTATCGCGCTCTCGAGTGCAACTCTGGCGCGAAACGATAAACAGGGCTGCTTGAAACTCGACTAGCGCCAAAGGGTTCGGCGCCGCCTCGAGCTCGCTGCGACGTTTCTGTGACCCGATGTGAGAAAACTCGCGCTGAAAAGAAACAGGCCGCCCGGGCGACGCGACGTTTAAAAAGCAAAGAAGGATAAAGCTCGCTCGCACTCTGTGTGTAACGATGCCGTTTGACGGGACCAACGTAATAACCGGCTGCTGCCGTGGTGCGCGACGATCGAGTCGCTGCTTCGACGAACGGATTTCAAATTTCCATTTCTTCCGCTAGAACTTTCACGTTCAAATATTATCCTTTAACCCTTGACTGCTGCCTTCTTCTACGGTATCGCGTGGTCAAGAAGAGTGCATGCGTTAACGTTGACGCGATCCTTGTTTGATCATTTTTCACGTCGCTTCGGTATTGACGTCAAGTGGCCGACGACGGTTTCTTGATTAATTTTACTACGTGGAGGCGGGCACGTATTTCGTTTGAACGCGGTGCAAGCTATCTCATTTCGTACACTGTCTTCCTTCGTGAAATGCGTGTTTAGTGGGCGCGGAAATGCAGCTAGTTGCACGTGTCCGTCGCCGTTATGCAGATTCAGGGGACGAATGACGCGTTGGTACACCCTGTGTGCTCATAAATTCCCTATAAACGGACCCAAAAGCAGTTCGTACGCCTCGCTCCGTGGCTCATATTGTCGCCACGCATTTCGCGGGCAAACATGCAGTTGCCGTTTCGGAAAGGGGGAGCGGCCGCCAATGAAAGGGTCGCATTCAGCTGTCGATGTGGTCGTAAGGAAATACGGTCTTAGCTTGTATTCTAAGCGCCCCACCTCGCCGCAAATGTTATCGTATTTCTGCGAAACTTTGCGAAGGCTTATCGCTTATCCGAATCCGGAGTCCTCATGGTAGGAACTGTGTTAAAATAATGTCGATATGAGCTTTTTTTACTGATTTTGCGAGTGAATTTTCAAAAAGAGCATTCTAACGATTGAGAGAAGGAAACAGAAAGACAAAGAACGTTTGCGTTCCGCAAAGTAGTCTCATGAAAGTATTTCGCTCCATTACCTGTATATCTCTCGGTCTAGATAAAATTCTTCCCGATCCTCGACTTCAAGTATACTCCCGGAGACTGATTTACGACGCGCTTTCTCACTCATCCCCCATAACCGACAAAAGAACCTCCGACTGTTCTTATCAAACGTGCGCGCATTACGTCCTGCGACAAAAATTAAACTACCGTCACTTTTATATACTCCGCACACAAGCGCATGAAATTGCGTACATCCGTCTTCTTACCCGTCGAATTTACATTCGCCGCACAACAGCTTAAACTTGCGAAACTTTTTGGTGCGGCGCATCGAACACGGCACTATTGCACCCCTGTTGAAATCGTTCGGACAAAGGAAGATTCAATGACTCCGTAACCATGGTAATCCTCGGCCGCGATAATCAGGCGTGCGACTCGATCGCTTTCACGGTCACCATGATAAATTACATATTTCCGATAGCGGGCTAGTTCGAACACGATAGGCGTGCGGCGATGCGGCAGAGTTCTCTCCCTCGCTCCCTCTCTCTTTCGGATCAAAAGGTACCAGAGCCATCTCTAATAAACCTCGAGTTGAATCGAGGCAAACAAACCACGCGCGTGATCGTCACGCACCGGCGACTACTGTTTGGCCGAGGCAATGGGGCGAATGCATGATCATCGAAACTAGCCGAAACCCGGGCGTAATACGTGCACCGATCGAACGTTATTCGACTTCTTTTTCATGTTTCCAGTTTACTCGACCGATTTCCCACGAAAACCGTTTTCCACCTCCCGCCAACGGGTCGCTCGACTGTTAGAACGCCCGATACTTGTTTTTTTAAGCGTCACGGACAGATACCGTGTTTTTTGTTGTTGTTTTTATTTTATTCACTTCTAGCCTACGCGATAGCAGAGTGCAGCAAGGCTCTCGTAGACGAACAAGGCACGAGGCCGCACACGTACGCGTATCGCGCGGCCGCCGATAAAATATTATCGTTTATGCGCGGCAGAATCAATTCCGGAGCGCCGGCGAAGTTCATTACATTTTGCGGATGTACGTATCCTGGATCTCCTAACGGCGAGCGGCGTGCCGTAAATTGCACATAAAATTTATGCGACAAAATCGGCGCGTGATAACCCCGCCGCGGATGAGCTACGGACAGTTATACGACGTTATGAAGCACGAGTGGGAGCGCGGAATTAATGCAATAAAATATCGGCGACGCGAGCGTGGAAATGCTCCGTTATCTGCCGATACCCGAACCCCTATCTCTACACGTCCTTCCTTCTTTTTCCGGCGCCAGCCAGCAGCCTCGTAACTTCGCGCTTTGCTCCGCGCGTACGTTCAAGTTCGAAATGTTTCGCGGGACGAAACGAGGAGCGGAAAAAGTGATCCAGAAAACGCGCGGCTGTTAATTTGGCACTCGCGAGATAAGCCGAAAATAAATATCCCTCTTTATCAGGCGAGCGTCGCTGAGTATTAATTATTCCCACTCCTGCCTGCCTCTAATTATATACGGGGGCCTATTTTCAGAAGCGCTTTCGCGCTTCGCGCCGAGTAATGCGAGGCGATATGTACGAGGGCATTTTTATTGGGAAACGAGGCACCTTGGTTTCTTTAAATCTCACCATTTACCTTGCTCAAAGAAAATCTTATCATTAGAATGCAAGCGCGCGACCGCCGAGTCTCATAGTAAATGAATTTCAAATTTCTTTTGCCGTGCTGCCGCTTAATGTAACCGGTGCTGTTAATTAAACAGACCGCTGTGCCACGCAGCGGACTTATTAATTTGAATGGCGCGGTTTGATACCGCGGGTTCCTTTGGCCCTCGTATTTTTCGACACTCGAGCTTTCGTAATCGCGACAACTCGAAGAACCACAAGTCATGCTTGCTGTCGGCGAGCGCGAGCAATTAGCGGAGGTCGCGAAATTTGGATAATCCCGATTCGTCCGTCGGAACATTATCGAGTTCAAGGGATTTCATTCATTAAATTGAATGAGAAGCTCGGGAAAAAATGGTCTAGACTCTCAGACACTTTTTGCCCATCCGTCTATCATAATTGCAAATTTTCCTTCAAACTCGCGAAATTATTCAATGGAAAATGTGGTCTGAGGTCTGAGGTCGCGGAAGATGAATCTTTTCGAGCGATACACGTAGTCGGTTGCGACTCGACGAAAGTGCGTTCTGAATGCAGGGCCAATAACTTTACGGTCAAATGATTGCTGCCGAAGTCGTTATCGTGTAGATATCAGTCTGGGCCAGCGATGTAGGAAGTAATCTGAGTACAATATCGACGGTTCGAATCCAATCCGGGATAAAAGTACGGTAATTTCGATTTTACAAGAGGGATTGAATGTGATTTTCCGTACGACGGCGAGGACATTAATTCCATCGTAGAAGCGCGCGTCGCTTTCTCTGTCCCTATACTGTCGCGCCAATAAAAGAATTTTTAGCGTGCTTATATGTCGAATAAATGTGCCAGCGGATCGTATTAACATTACGACGTGGCTGCTATTAAGCATGCGTAATTAATGGAGGACACATGGCCATGAGAGCTGGAAGTTCGTGTCCCTGGCCTAGGCTATTTTCGGACTTCCGCCCGTTGCAGTATTCAATTTGTACACTAAAATAATGATTCCCCGCGCCGCATTAGGAGCGTTTTACGATGCACTTTGTCTGCGGATGACTTCGCCGATGGCACTGTTGAAACTTTTACTCCGCCGGCACTCTCCGTATTACGCTGATGGACACCAATGGCTCATATCAATTGAAGCTCTCGACCGCGGAAAAACGAATCACGCGCCAGTAAATTGCGATGTGAAATAATGCATATCGCATTTAATTACGCAAGATTATATGTAAGGCCACGTTTTAACGTTTATGTTGGGTGCAGTCACTCGAAAAAATCAGTATTCCTTCATTATTATTTTGGAATACGAGGAGTCTAAAAAGTGTGCGTGGAAAAACGTATATCTCGTGCAAATGGTCCATTTTAGCCTTTCTTGGGCAGTAGTAAGTGGAATAGTACAAAAGGAACCCGAGACATGGACCGGCATGTCGGCCACGTATGACTGACTGTTTGAAATGTATGAATATCTCAAGCAGCTATGATGAAATACTCGCATATATTCATCCTACACGATATTTTTCTTTTCGGCCTATTTTTGGTCGTACCTCCCAACCTATTATGAATTTTGGACTACTGTTTTGCTAAAAACAGCTTGGGGTAAGTAACCTTTCAGAAATTATCGGTTTCTTCAGAGATCTCTCATGTCTAAACCATTGACGCCAGACTATAAGTTGTATAAGAGTTTATGTTTTACAGATCTCGCTGTTGCTCTCGCTTGTCGAAAAACAAGCTATTTTTTTCATTCTGAAAAGCCGTCATATCTTGCGGGCTTTTAGTGGGAAGCCAATGGTTTATTTGCGAAGCAAATTGCCCTGTAGCGCATGGTATACGACCACGTCAAAACAATATTTTGACATATTACATTTATATTTTATCGAATATCGAAGTATCGATAGACCCACAATCAATATAGAGATGTTATTTTCAATTGTTTTTTAATATTTAAAAATTTTAATTAATTTAATATTCGAAAAGTCTAATTTTACGTGCCAATTTGTTAAAATGTTTTGACAGAGAAGAGGAAACATTCGTACAGTGATACCGGACGCAATTTGGGCGTGTTAAATTCTGTAACCGTGGACTTCCTGCACTGTTTGAGGGACTGATATTCAGCCTAATGCGCGGGGTGTACAAAGGGTGGCCATGAATCCCCGAACTAATTAACGGATTTCCTTAAATACCTTAACCACTATACCTCAACTAGCTGAATGGATACGCGATAATAGATTCCAATACACGAGATATCGATGCAATTACGGCAGATTATATCTCGAAATTGTGATTAAAGTTTACACACTGAAGTGAACAACGAACCTAAGTAACAATGTATAAAATATCTGCTGAATTTTGGACAAATTCTCTACCGATTATAGACATGTACATCATTGAACATTTTAAAAAGAACAATAAAGAAAACAACAGTGCATCCCTCGGGGAAACATCATTCAATCTCGAAAGCTCGCCACGACAAGAGCGAAAATATACCGGCACCTTGTATATTCGCACGCACTCACTCGGAATATTAATGCCGCGGGGGTTTGACTCCGAAATTAGCTTGTGAACGGTTGGGCACAATTTTAAGCGCGCGCAAGGACCCGCTAGTAGCTTGTCACCGAGCGCTTCCGACAGGCGCAGCTGCGCATCCACCGAACGGAACACGCATTCTCCATTCTACTGTCGAATATTTAGAGGGGGGCTTTTAACAATTCATCAATGCCAGCCGAATTTCGGCTGATCGTCTGCACAACCCTTACCTCCTCTACTTCCCCGATCTTCCTGTCAATTTAGATGCCCACGATCTGACACGATTGTCAATGGAACTGCGAAGTGCCATTTGGATCATTTGCACGACACTGACCGTTTCATGTTGCGCGATATTTCTCAGGTAGCGCGCGCGTATTCGCGGGAACACGCAGCGGCCGGCGGTCCTTCAATTTTAGGCCACGATCAATATTTCCTAGATCGACGGTAATATCCGAGCATGCCGTTGCACGTCCAGTATTTTTTGTTCCCATCGCCCGCGTAGGGATTTCAATTTCGTAATCAGCGTGTTCTTTCGAGGCAACAATCTATCGTTGATCCAATGAACGTGACTTCTACGCTCCATCAAACGTGCTTTATACGCGATGAACATAATCTACGGCATTTAATCGATTGCAAATTTCGCGCTGGGAAACAGTGGATGAAATGATTCTTATTGGTCGTCGACATTCGTCAGCGCGTACGCGTTTCGATATGCTCGGCCGGCTTTTGTTTCGAACGTAACAAAGCCGAAATCACCGCGCTTACCGAAATAAAATCGGGACCAACGCATTGGGCCGTCATTGTGCGTACGATTTTCCCATCAATATAATCGCCCGGAGTCTGTGTCAAGCTACAGGCAAGCATTATTCGCGCATGAAATAGGGTTCGCCCTCCCGATATCGAGGCACAACTTCCGTCCCCGGTGTCTGTAAGAGACTTTTATTAATTAAAGTTACTTCGCACGCTCGCGAGGAGTTGCACGGATCAATGGAGTCTGGTCGCGGGTTAGCGGACGGGGAACGATATTACACTCGATGTCTCGGATACCTATAGCGTGAGATATCTTCGGAGCGTGCGAGCGCGAAGAAATACTTTTCGCCGCTGCCTGCGACGTCCGCATATATGCGTACGGAATACGCGACAATCTCTTGCGCAAGATCCTTAGACCCGCTCCCGCATAGTGGGTATTAGGACCGGCAGGCGAATTGAAAGGAACGAATTTACTGCCGCAATCCTGTCACAATTCCTGCCGCCCTCCCGCCACCGCAGAATCATGCGGGTTTATCGAAACATAGAAATTCTCGACCTGCCGCAAGTCAATAGGTCCTCTGCGACTTGTCATATGCGAGAGATTTAAACTTTCGATAGGTGAGATTGAACTCTGCTTGTGAGGCGCGAAGGAAGAGAGAGAAAATTGGTGCGCCGTTACGATAGAAAATGTCTTGCTGCGTCGAGACTATCGTGCGGATAAAGATGCGTCTGATTTAGTACGGGGGAGAAAAAAAGCCGCTTCATTCGTTAGCAACGTATACGTACACTTGTTTTATTGCAACCTATCCCGTTCGCTGCAACCTGTCGATTACGCTTTGGCAATGTTACTGTATGTTTTGTCTGTCGAACGATATAATTGGTGCACTCTTTCTAATGGGCGGAATATTTCTATTATTCCGGTTTGTTAGCAGAGTTCTTTATCCCCGCCAACTGTTCCGCATTGTTTGCCCGCTGTCGGGGAGGTAAAGAAGCCATGGTATTTATTTCGGCAAATGTGCCGAAGAGAATTTCGGTCGTTCCGGTGCCACGAGCGACGTGGTAAGAAGTTATTGAGACAAACGATGCGTTCGCTTCTTACCAAAGCTTTAATCGATGCTAACTCTATACACGTTCGCCTTTTGTTCCGCCCGTTGGCAGAGATTCGAAGCAATCATAGAGAGCTCTTTCGAAATCAGTGATACGGCAATAACGTGATTTGCGAAAACTCAGCTAAACTCAACTCTCACCCTCGCTAAAGCAGCTTCCCATAATCGCACCACGACCCTGACGGAATAATAATAATAATAATGTATACACTGAAAATTTGCTGATATTCCGCACTATAGGATTAGTTTAAATAAATCTATTTTTGTCCCGAAGGAAACCTACCGAAACAGGCGCCATGCACGGATGTACACGCGCATATAATCGCTGTAAAAACTTTGTCAGCGACAAATCGGACTGGCCCGAAAAAAAAAACTGGTGTCAAAACAACGCAGCCGACGCTTCCGAGCACATTTGTATTATCGCTGCAAATTGGCACGCGCAAACAGCCCCGATAAAGCGAACACGCCATATAACGTAAAATTTTCACGCATAAATCGATGCACGGATTAACCGTACGCGGCAAAACTTTTTCTCCGAAAACGTTTCAACGCGCGCGGTAATAATTCACAAACGACACCGGCGAACGATGAATATTTCATAATGATCGACCGATCTTTTACGCGCAATTAGCCAATACGCGGCAAAATCAGTCTTCCATCGTTATTCGTCAGCGGAAACTGGATGAAACTTGTCAGCTCTACGAACTACCGTCCCAGTTACGCGGACACATCGCTCTCAGCTGTACCGTGGCCGAAAAAATTCGCGACACAAACGCTGCGGCACGTTAGTCACCGTGACGGATGAAAGTTAAGACTAGATTTGAATTCGCTGGCCGCTTCTGCATGGACACGGGGTAGAAAAAAAGTGCGGCAACTAGCAGGGGACAGTCGAATGGAGACCGCGCGATTAATTAAGTGCGCGACGGACAAGTCCCACGGCAAAGCACTTGGTCGCGATGATAGAACAGGACCTGCCCGCTCCAGACACCTGTAATTCAAGACTGTGAACGAGAACGAGCGCGGAGCCGTTCGATCACCTCTCGACTGCGGCCCGAGCCCTGGGGGCACATCGACGAATTTCCAATAGACATTTAATTATCCTACACGCCGCCTGGAGGGCGAAGAACCGAGAGGACTGCCTTTAAATTCCGCAAAAGCCAAACAGGCGGCATGCCGCCTCACTCGCCCATGCCCGGCCGCCATTACTTTGATGTCAGCGTTGAAGCGAAAGGGGGATGCCCCGGCCAGACCGTAATCCAATATACCCCTTGCAATTCGTCAACGTGCACGTTAAAAAATAGACCGTCGACTGATTTACACTTTCTCCCCGTTCCTTTTTCCGCCGACGCCGTTCATTTCGCTCGCGCCACGTAATGGCCGTGAGTTGTAATCTGTAGCGTGATGGTCTTCCCTGGCTTTTTTCGGTTTTTTTTTTTTTTTTTTTTAATTTGTATAACGCCTCTCCTGCCGAGCGCGCACGCCGTCGAGAGAGCGTGGGGATTTGCGGGAATAATGGAATGAGAGGGGGTCGCAAATCGGGGCGAAAATTTTGTTCCCGCCACCACACCGTGCTGCTCGCGGAGAAATAACAGTCGTTGGTAGAACGGCGGCGCGCACCGCGGTGAGAGGGTGAAAGAGCGAATGCCGGAATGATTCGAAGCCGGCGCCGTCGTAAAAACGTACGCCGGCGTGCACGCGAAACTCCGGTCCGGCGGAGCTCGAGTGACTTCCAGCTGGACAAATGTCGAATACTTCAGAACTCCTGACCACTCTTTCCGAGTTTCGAGTGTCACATCGCGGGGATGTCGGCCGTGCCCTCTCGGTAAAGCCGGTTCATTACATTACGCCCTCCTAGCCACTTAGATACTCGACAAAGTATTCGCACGGAACTTCTTCACCCCATCGTCGTTCTTCCATAAGCCGTCGCACGGAAATCGACCTTGCCGAGCAAGTTGGTACGCGCGGCACTACATTAATGCCGCCCCGGCAGCTGAAGAACCGAATTTAATTTCCTGCAGCGTGACGACCATAAAACTCAGCCTGAAACGTGAAGTGCGCTAACGTGCAAAGCAACACGCACAAAGGGGACGCGGGAGCGTGGGGCGGAATGAAACATTTACAAAGAGAACGAGAGAGAGAGAGAGAAGCTGGCTCTAACGAGGAAAGCTCACGAAGCACGCACGAAAGTCCTCCCTCACACGCGCAACGACGGGAATGGCACGGTGACGGCTTTGGCCCTGGCACACTTCGAATACCTCGGCCACTGGCATCTGGTTTGGCCTGTCTCCCGACATCCGGCGCGTACCCGGTAAGAACGAAGTCCCGCTGGTTGGATGGGCGGCAGTAGGAGGGTGCCAGCGCCGGAAACGAATACAGAATCCGCAAACTGCGCGCGTGGGCGCGGAATGATGAATGAAACGTAACTCCGAGAACTGGGGAATGCTATGTGCGCGGGCGCACTTGCTGCGACGCGAACTGCCCTCCCCCGCACCGTCCGCGTGTCCAACGCGCAGAACGCGGTATGCAATTTTCTATCTTTTCCGTGTCGAGAAAAAGGCCGCGCCGAACATGGAACTGACACACGCTTGTTTTCAACCCACTCGTATTAGGTGTCACGCAATATTTTCCAAGAGTCGGACTCTTATAAAGAGCTAAACGTAGAGAAATTGGTATATATGTTGTGCGAGAGGCAGTGAGACATCGATACGCATCGCTTGGCGGGAGGCAAGAGTATGATTTCGCAAGAGTTCCAAGCGAGTTTGCATTGATAAGTCGAATGAATACGAGTTGCGGGAAACTTCACCGCGTCGCGCCGTCGAATTTGCCGGTAGCCAGTGAATAGTCGAAACAAAACGTCGCGTAGATTTTAGCGCGAGACTGCGAGAAACGCGATTCGTGCGGATGCGTACGCGCCGACGACGTCTTTCGGCGCGACGAAAATAGCAGCGGAATTGATATATTCTCACCCACCCCCGTGGCGCGGTCGCGAATTCCACGAGCAGCGTCGAGAAATCGCAAACACCCGGGCTATAAGGGCCGCGAGCCGATATGTCCGTCGCAACTTGGAAAACTTCACGATGAAACCGTAGAGCCTCGTAGAAGTCTCAAGTAAACCTCGTCCCTGAGTGGTAAGCCTTTTTTGCTTTTACTGCTGCTACTCCCGCTGAAGGGGCGAAGTATCGTCTCGAAACTAAAATCGATACTCTCCATTGTTATTGCATGCGACGGCGCATAAACGGTGTCTGAGTATGAAGAGGAAAAAAAAGAACAGAAAAAAGAACTCGTTTAATCATAAGTTGAAGCGATTACCGGCCGCGATCATACGCGGACGTGACACTCGGAGGAACGTCGGCGCGAAGCAATTTCTACCGTTCCGTTCGAAGCGCGACGATGAGATGCATAGAGAGAGACACCCTTTACATTCCTTTGAATCGACGATCAAAACAGTCTTTCTAGAACTTAATCGTTGAGCCGTGCGTACACGAAGCGACAGTATTCCAACGCTTTATGCGAGACTACTTCTTTATTATCGCGCCCCGGCAACGTCGAAATGGTCCGCCTCGAAAGGCGCCGCTTTTAAACACTCGACGAACGGGAACGAGCACGAGCAGGACACGTTTAGAGCGCGCATTTCGCCGGGGCAACTCGAAAGATCTCGTGCGGCGCTCTATAAACGTCTGCCGACAATTTTTCCGGGATTCCTCTCGAAAAACGAAAAGGAAACACATCCGGCACAAGCGTCGCAGTCGAACGATCACACGAATCCCTGGCTGACGGGAAAGATGCTTTACCGAAGCGAACTCGTCTAAGCTATTGCCGCGGTATATTCCACTGAATCTTCTTGCCTCGCCCTTTCTCAACGGGAAATCCTGAAATTGACTGAGGTCTCGCAAGGCTGCGAGGATACCTTACGCGCCTCGATAAACAACTGCAATTTGTGTTCTCGCGTTTATCGTCGCTCGCCTCTTGATTCGCAAGCAGGAATCCTGAATTAAGGCTGACCAAGTTCAGTCTACGTTCTCGTCAGACCGACAACGATTCAGCGTTGCCGGCGATAAGATCGTTTAGCGTACGACCAGCGGATATTAAGGAAGGAGCAGGATACCGGATCGCGCTTCTAATTACGGACGGGAGACGGAAGGGACTTAACGAAACACGCCTCGATGGCCATCCTCCGCCGACTATTGCGCGGGGCTAACGTGTTCCCCAGCATCTGTTGGCGCCTTTCCGGCGGCATTGTGTATTTAATACGCTTAACCCTACACCGCCGGTTACGAGGGTATTGTCACCAACACCGTGCGCATTTGAGTAAGCGTAACCGTCTAATCATAATTGTGCACGCATATTTGAGCACCGTGGTCGTTCAAGGCATCCGTAATGGCAATGCAATTACAGCGGACCGCTTTGAATCAACCCAGTTCCTATGCTCTCAGCGATTATGTTTCACGGTAAATCGATTACTCGTTCAAAAGCGAACCTCGCCACACAATACGTTCGAGTGTATAGAACTAATTGTAAGACTATGTTTTCACTTGTATCAATCTACCGCATTCTTACGATTTTACTAGCTGTCTGAAGTAGGTAGGAAAGTTGTCGAGCGAGCAACATAGAAGCAGCGGTCTGTGGACTTTTATAAGATTTTACTTGTACAATCTACTTTCGACCGCGAACGAACGTCGTTACCCGCACATGCAGTCCGCAGTTCCGCGATCGGGAGAAAACGTTTTAAGCAGATGAAATCTCGGAGCGGTCGCGCTTATTCTCGAGGTACAAAAATGTAAATAGGGTTTGCGTATTAGCTGATGGTAACGACTGCGGACGCTTTTATACCCGCCTACAATCAGTAAGAAAGATTTCCTTAGACGGTGCGAATTATGAAAATGAAGAATCATGCCTCACGTGAAATGATGTTCACATAATGTGGCTCATCTTTTTTTTCCGGATATTAATATTATTGCAAGCATAGTGTGGCCTGTACCCTCGGATTTGTCTACCACGCGAGAAATTACGGAGTTACACTAAACCAACGCCATCTGGCCAAGACACTATGTACATGGACGAGGTATAGACCCATCAAGCAATGCATATTTCTGTCCCACCCTCTTGGGGTGATGATAGAGCCTCATTGCCATATTCGGGTAAAACGCAGTATTATCGTCCGATTTTATACATTAACCACCGACGAGATATTCCTAAAGACTGCCAGCGCCTATGTTAAACAGCGGCCGGCAAATGGGGCCTGACTGGGGTCTCAGGGGGCGCTGAGGTCTCTTGGCGGCGTCGGTTGGCGTCGGTAATTGGGGTTAGTACCGTAGGTAATAGACAAACATAGAACGTTGACATTATCAAAACTCATTTTCTGCAAACCTTTTTAACATCTCGCAGCCAGGCGTACTGATGTCTTTAACTTTCCATATAGAATATTGTGAAACAGCACATTATCGTACAGAGGACGTTATTAATACATTCCGCAAAATTCATGAGGTATAAAACATAAAAATATGGAATCACAGATGAGGTATAGTATAGACCAGTGTGGTCACGGTGGGGCCCCTCACGCGGCTGCTTCCACCTCCACTAGCTGGACGCAACACCGACCCCCTTCCCCTCCCCCCATATACCCTACCGGCTCAGCGCAAGCGATCATGTGACGCACTCAGCGTCGTCCGTCACCATAACAACGGGTAGTCGGGTGGGGACTCGAAATCGCACCTAGGTGCGGATCTTGGACCACACTGGTATAGACCGATCATCTTATGGGACTCGCTGTCTCACGTAAACAATGACCGACTTTGCCCGAAACGAGGCTAGTTCAAGCGCACTCCGTGTCTAGCTATGATGAAAATGGAAACTATAACGTGCTGCATTCGAATTACCGACTAACTGTAACGGTAAATTTAAAAAATGTTTCAACATGTGAATGATTTAAAAATTAATGAACTGAGCTGTTGCCGAGAACAGAACACGCGATTTGCAGCCTTTAGCTCGGTATGATCTTCGATTCGGATTTAAAAACCATATCGTGGATAATACCGATTTCCCAGGTCACACCATCGGGGAGGTTACTGCAAGTGGTGACCCACCCGCGTTGCAAAACGGGCCCAACCTCCAGCCATTAAACAAATGATTCCACATTGGCATTTCCCAGATAAATCTTCTGTAAAAAAAATTGATCTGGGAAGCAATGCAAATCGGAATCGAAATTTACCTGCCGCGGAGAATGACAGACAAGAGAAGCCTGTCGGCCACTCTTTTACAAAATTGAAAGTTTTATATCGACTATTGACACACATCATATTCATCGTCGCAATCATACCGCAGATTACAAAGAACCGTACTCATCACTTTCATACAACGCATACTTTCTTACAAAGCTTATATTAGTTTCTAGGATTACGAATCTATTGCTTATATTTTAAGGTTTACATTGTATTTTAACTAAAAGAATTTATTGCCAAGCGGATATTTCAAGATGTCAGGTGATGGTTCCGATGATTGAGAAGAAACCTAGCTGCAAGGGAAAAAAAACACAAAGAGAAGAGGAAACGTATTGCATATGGAATATAGAAATCAAATATGAGTGCACTCATGACAGAAACCAATTAATAGGCACATATAATATACATTGATTACATGCTGAAAGAATAAATTTCGTGATGAATTAAGCTGAAAATAAAAGTCCTGGGACGAAACAATTCTAGACATCAAATTAAACAAAATAGAAATATACAAAATAATATCCTCTGCTATGGAAAATATGCTGTATGAAATAAATTTAATTAAATTCCATGGAAGACTTGATTGTGTGATGAAAATATGGTGCTCCTGAAACAGAAAGCAAACATTAATTACCACGAATAGAAGCAGATCAAATTAAGTAATTAAAACCACAACTGTTCTAGAATAGAATGAAAATGTTATTACATAAAATGTAGGGTATAGTTTTCAGTGATGGAGACTCTGGAACAAAAAGCAGACATAAATTAAACTTATATTCAAATATTTCCACAATGTATGATGACAAGATAAGGTTATTTAAAAAAAATTGATCAGTTTCTAGATGATGGCATGCCTAGAACAGAAAGCAGAATAAAATTAAAGTGTTTGAAGAAAACAAACCAAATTAATTTCTCTACAACAGGAAGCCTAAAACAAAAAGCAGAACAAAATTAAAACGTTCCGAAAAACAAGTGAAATTATCCACAATTTGAATAAAGCTGAAACAGAAATAGTTATTCTTCAAGTAAGCAAACAGTAAAAATAAATACATTTCAATAATAATTCCTTGCAATAAAAAAAAGCAGTCAAAAAGACTGGTTCTTTTAATAAAGAAAATATTGTCAATTTTCATATCCCACCCAAATAAATCCCCCCGATTTTCATATCCCCCCGTAAATTTTCAGACACCGGATGCCAGCCATAATAATTCGTCAATAATCAGTTCATTATTCCATATTTCATGCAGATGAATATACGAAACAATGTAACAAATAACGATTTACCAAGGCGGCCCAATGCGATATTTCAAATTTTCAGCAACTCCTGAAAATACATAAGTAAATTGCCCACGATTAACTCTTCATTACACAAGATAGATGTATATTATAACTCATAGCAAATTAAACTTTTAATGAAGAGGTTCAGTCGTACAAAAAAAATGGCGAATGTGTTATTTACGATCTGTAAATCCTTAAACAAATTCAAGAATAAACATTTTTTCTGCAGTAATTATTATCTCTATACTTTTAAATAACTTGCATTTGATAACTCTGACAAACAGAGAAGAGTTAATCGTGGCAGTATTTTTATACTTTTCAGTTACATATGTAACTGCTATAAGTTACATGTGCAACACCTAATAATGAGCGAGCACAGTGACAAAGTGGTATACTAATCCAACGACGAAGGCCCTCTTCTCCGGGCCGCTTCGACTATGTCAAAATAGTCTCTTCATTTTTCGGACATGCGTAGGCAAGCCCTCGCTGATTGGGATTCAATAAAGAAATATAATAAACTTTCGGAAACTATACCGATATCTCAATGTATGAATATGAATGAGAAATGTGCGAACAATAGCTAGCACGCAGGCATTTTTAATACAGAAACTTGAACGTACAAAGTGATAATATAACATTTTGCGTAAAAAGGAATACATATAAATTAATTACTTTTTGCGCGTGTCATTATAAAGATAAAATTACAAACTGCTCATAAACGTGCACATTTAACCGAAAATCCCAATCAGTTCGAAATACATAATTCGTATGTGTAATGAAGTGAACCTCAGTCGTATTGTGAGAAGTATTGTTTAGACGCATAGCACGATACCAAATACTTTCGTACAAAACTCAACGGACCCAACAGTACGATGAGGTATCACTTCGTTTGTGCAATGATTACGTATTTCTGCTTAAAAATATATAATAACATTAAGTATAGCAAATGACAGTTGCAACCGAACTCTATGGCGGGTATTAATAACACGACTTTCATGAAGTGAGAATATTGCTACGTGAGGTATCATTGATAAGTTATAGGTGTATAAAATATAAGTTAATTCAAGGAAAAACACATCACAATAACGTGATGCACGTTAATGATACAGTATACTGATAAGGAATAGAAATAATATGATTGTAACATTATAGTTATTAAGACAATTGATATCGCGATCAAAATGTTGTGGTTGCAATAGTCAAATGAATCCCAGGTAAAGACATATCACTTGAACGCCTAACCAGTATTCGCGAGAGAAAAGTGATAGCTTCCGCTGGCCCTTCCTACTTAAAATTAATCATTCACACAGAAGTATAATACCTGCCTGCCTGATTCCTATAATTAAAAATGCAAGGCAGTCACACCAACACACACACTCCCGGATTCTCACACATTCCGCCCGGGTGCAAAAGCCTATTTCTAGAGAGTACGTCCCGGGACGCCTCCGACACCCGAGCTCAGCGCACATTATCATCATTCATATCACTACTTTACGTACCATTTCCTGAAATCGACTGCCAAAGGCTAGTGACCATGCAAGTTAGACGTGATCGCGAATTTGACTACTTCATTTTACTGTACAACCAAATGCTGTACAATTTGTAAAACGTATTGCGTGATATTTAAATTAAACGTGATCATCTACTACTACAAAAATTGTGTAGCAATCACGGTGATTTCGTATCAAATCAACCATTAAGAGAATTACTTGAAGGTCATGAGAATGCAATAAATATGTTTGCTTACCCAACATGCAATCCATAACACTACCATTCACACAACATACAATGGATAGCATGTTGGTGGGCACTAAACACATCAACAGTCGCTAGTTCAAATTAGTAAATCTTAATAAATACATCCGTGTTCATGAGTCTGATCCATCCATACAGCACCTGGGCGCATGAATGGTTTCAGACTAAAAGCAATGAACACGGCCAACAAAGTGTGTACCAACCATATTGCTGAAAACATCCTGATCTAAGATTAGTAAACATATTGTATACACTATATGTATGCGGACTAATGTTTCACAATCATCTTATTACGTAATTAAATTTCAATCAAAAATGTTCTTTAAAAAATAGATAAATATATGAACTTTAAATATAGACATACTAATATTTATCATTTCAAGAGAAAAAACTGGGCATGCATGAAACTCTACTTTACATGATGTTTGAAGCATTATTTCATAATTTCTCAAATTGAATATTAAAATATGTTTGAATAATATTTCAATAAAATAAACCTGAAAGAAACGTATGATTAACCTCGAGCGACCTGTTTTCAGAGAGACTTTTCTAAAGAAACTAGTATGCAGTATATTAGTATGTCTCTCTAAAAGCAGGTACTACCCGTCGCGAAGCGCCTTCTTGCTCTTTCAAACAAATTCGGAATGCGAAAACGAAATTGTTTCTGATTATAGAAAAACTATAACCCGAAACTGTTGAGTTGAAAAAATTAAATTTAATACTTTAACTACTATTGATGTTTATATGATGATAATACATCAAAGTACAATTATGAATTTGCAATTAAATATGGACTTATCTGCTTGCAATTTTTACATTTATTTAAGTTAATGCCCCGAACGCGAATTGCGAAATGGAAATGAAACATACTATGAGCAAGGGAGACCTATCCTGCTCTGTTTAAACATGGCAATAATGATGTGCCTAACAAAATACCACTCATAGGTAAACTCCTCAGAGTTTATCTATGGTCACTGTGCTCTTCATTCAAATTTTCTAAGGAGTAATTACAACCAATCACCCGTGTCGATTCGGACCATTCGCCCTACGACATGATTGAGTGACTGGAGGGACTTTAAAATTTCACTCACCAGTGTTGTCTTGTCTGCATACCACAGGAACACGCTGCAATAATGGACCCTTGGCCCTCAGACTCTGGATTTGGCTATTTGGCTTGGGTATCTTTGGCATCTTCTTCTTTATCGATCCACCATGATATCTTAAATAAAATCGTGCTCTGTAAAATAAAATTTGATTAAGTCCAATGTGAACATGTATAATATTAAATGAGGATAAACACCAAACAAGAATATTGAAATTAACAAATCAATTTTGAACGTACCTTGCAAACGCAACAGCATTGCAGGCAACTGTGAATGAACTGTTGTGACTCAGTAACTTCTTCTGGGATGACTGACTCTAATACCGATTAATAATTTACAATATACTGATAATATAATATGCCAAGAATATAATAATCGAACAACACTGACTTGAATTCGCGACTGAAAAATGTGGGATACTACTGTCCTATAATAATGGCTCTAATTCGCGTGGCTCTACATTACTTTGCAAAGGGATCAAGTTACAGCAAAGAGCTCATACAGCTTCTATAGGGAATAAACATTTCGTAATCAATGAGTGACTCTAAACCGCATTGCACGCGGTCACTAAACCCTGCAATCACTGACTCCAATAAATAATGTACAATATACTAATAATATTATAAGCTATTTATATAATAATCGAACAACACTGACTCTACTTCACGTGATTCTACATTACTCTGGAAACGGAAGAAGTTAGAGCAAATAGCCCATTCGGCTAGAAAGGGAATAGACATTTCGTAATCAAGCACTGACTTCAAACCGCATTGCACGCGGTCGTCAATCCTGTAAGAAAAGTTGAGGAATACCCTCTTATTAATTACAAGTTATTATTTCAGAAAAAAATATGAATTAAACTCCAACAAGGTGCAACATTCCAGAGTTCCTGTAACAGAAAACAGACGTTGATTAGCAAAGTGAATAACTGAGGTGCTGCAAACGTTGACCGAACGATTGAGTTCTTAAATTTGAATTCTTTCAATATCCGAATAATGTAAAAATGAAGGAACAAATGAATTCTTGAAATTGAATTCTTTCAATATCTGAACGATTGAAAAATGAAAGAACAATTGAGCCCTTACGGAGAGCAAAATACGCGGTTTGCAGCCTTTAGCCCGGTATGATCCTCGATTCAGATATGAAATCTGATTCGTGGATAACACCGGTTTCCAGGTCACACCCTCATGGAGGTCGCTGCAAGTGGTGACCCATGAGAAATAAAATTATCTAATTATGTTTAGAATAATAATTTTGACCTCTACGACATATACAATTTTACTATGCTCAATTGTATAATATGTCGAAATATTTATCTGATTGAACGTGCAATTTGAAATTTTTGCACTAAATTTATATTTTAAACATAATATATCATGTATATGTATAGGAAATAAGACTGAAAAAAAATCGTATTACTAACGTTACTCAGTCGTCCCCTCCACGAATGACGTCACCGCCATTTTCGAACGGTTGCGTTTGCGCACTTGTGCTTTCCAACCAATTCCTCCTACCCTCGATATTGTCAAACTCAATAATTGCTTTTCATGCACAAAATATGTTGAATAGACCCGACCTTTGTGTCGAATTAGTTGCTACTACCGCCCTAGCACGTAAACCAAGTACTGAATGATGTGAAACTCACCGAAAAACATGTGAAAACTGCGAAAAACTGGAGCTGAAATACACGGCGTCCTTCGATTTCCCACGCTACCAAGAGTGCCTGGAATAAGAGTCAGATATTTCGATTAATTCACAATATCAAGTCAAAATATATGCACCTCTACGTTGCCTGCTAGTTAATATTCAAGATTGTCACAAATTTAAGGATGAAACAACAAATATTTATAAAATAACTGTGTTAAAAGTGGGAGCTCACCTTTTCCGACGTCACTTTTGCCATTGTCTGAACAAACTATCGAAGTGAATGCAGCAAGTGTACAGTGGCGAATCACAACAAACTGCGCATGCGCCATTTTGAAACTGTTCAAATCACGAGATTACCTTCAGACCCATTCCCTTCCCGCGATATCGAAAAACGCAACAATTGCTGTTCTAACACAAAATATGTTAAATACACCCGCAGTTTATGTCGAATTAGTTGCTACTGCAGCCCTAACACCTAAATCAGGTACTGAATAACGTCAAACTCACCAATAATGTTGTGAAAGCTGCAAAACGCGATGGCTCAGCTCGACGGCGTTCTTTGATTTTCCAACCTGTCAAGACATGTCTGGAATCAGAATCAAATATTTCGATTAATTCACAATATCAAGATAAACCATGTGCAGAATTACATTGCCCGCTACTCAATGTACAAGATTGCGGCAAATTCCTGAATGAAATATCAAATTTTCATAAAATAATTGTCTGAAATGTAGGAGCTTACGTTTGCTAACGTTGCGTCACTTGCACACTACCTCGGTCAAACCAGGCGGTGGAAACTTAGATATACGCTTCCGGTGCAGCGTTTTTAGTACGGGATTACATTAAGGTGGCGCTGATGGTTGCTGTAGTTGTGTGAGTGGATAATACATGAGCCTCATCCTCTCACACATTCGAGGGACCGTTGCCGTTGGCAACCGGCGATTTATTTGGACACGTTGGCGGGAAACCGGCGATTGCGATTGCAAACCACTGGTGATCGTTGAACCTATTCAACGTACTTTTGTGGACTTGCGCTGCCTTGTGCTTTGGACATTGGACGAGTTTCAGCAGGATTAATAATAATAATAATATATAATAATTATAATAATTATAATAATAATAATATATAATAATATATAATAATAATAATACTAATAATATATAATATAATAATTTCTATTATAGAAGTAGGCTTGTTTGCAAATATAAATTAATTTTTACCCATATACTTTTGTAGGATTTTATTAAAAAAATGTGCAGTCTTCCGGAAAATGGACAGCGTGGCAGAAGGCCAGGTACCGGTAAGAAATGTTTCCCAGTTTATGTGACGCAAGTCTGTAAAAACAATAAGTAAATCAGAATAATGATTAATAAAGAAATTATCGCGTACTTATAACTACGTCTCACGTTAGTTATATCAATACACTCTTGCTTTCGAGGTTCTTGTATTCTTCTATATCTCCTTCACTCGCTCTGTTCGCACATACCCATTCTCTCTGTTGCCAGATTCTCTACCATTTGCCCCTGATTTGCCCATTACCGTCATACGACTCATACAAACTCCTCCTCAGACTGTCTATCCGACTCACTCTCATTCTCTCTTTCTCACCCATTTTTCATACTCTCCACTCTATACACATTTTATTTCAATTAGGACACGCAAGACGCCCTTTGGGAAAGGTGCATTGCCAATGCGTTGTTGTGGGCTGCCATTCCATGAAAAGCACCCCAAAACACTGCTTCCCAAAGGATTGGAGGCTCAGCAATCTCTGGAAAGAAGCCTTACAAAATCCAGCACTGCAGCATCTTGGAGCGGAAGAATTAAGGACTTATAGGATTTGCCAAATTCATTTTTCAGAAAAATCATATAGTCTAACATCTTCCCGTAAAACATTAAGAAATGATGCTGTTCCAGAATTGTTATTGGGCCCGATGCCAAGCACTTCTGATGCCTTCAACGATATGGACTTGGCAAAAGAACCAGAGATGATTGTAACGGAAGAAAATGTTTCAAATGATTTGAAAGAAGGTTCAACACTCAGCAAAACAATTTAAATGAACCCTGCACAAGTTCACATCATAATAAAAGCTTATTTTTAAAAATAGATCCTGCTGAAAAAGAAGATGCCATGTGCGAGACACCCAAATTAGCAAGAAAGCGATCACTGCTTGGGAGCATCACAAGGAGAAAGCAGTTAACTCCAGTCGCCTCACGCTTACACAAAATAGCGACAAACCTATTGAGGCGACAGACAAAACATGTGAGGCAATTGGGATTGTACAAGGATCGCCTGCAAAATGCTGCAAAGTTCGTCAAATCTAGTCAGATGAGAGAACTACAGACTCTGTCGAAGCAACAGCTAACATTCATAGAAATGCAGATTCAGAATGTTAACAAGAAAGCAAAGGCAAGTGTTGAATCTGATCCATCATGTAGTCATCATCGAAGTTCTTTCAATATCATACAATATATTTATAGCGATTAAGAAATATAGTGCAGGATTTAATGAATCTTCGGATAGATGAATTGATATAGGCGTATATTTATAAACCCAGTACATGCGGTTTTAACACACTGTTTGTTCTCTGACACACAACGCAGTCGTTTGCTATCACCCAACGCTCGCTAAATACACACTGATACACATTATTCCCGAGACCACCCGAGACGCATTTTGGCCAACTTCGGCCCTTCTTGCAGTCACGTTGCCGGCGCAACGACAGCGCAGACAGCGCTTCGCCAATAAAAGGACGATGTCGCGCGTCCGACGGCTAGAGCGTTGATCGCCATACACTCTCATACACACACACACACGCGCGCGCGCACACAAAAGGAGGGTTCTTATATCCTACAATAGTACAATATGTCATGAATAATTGCACATTTCAGATTTTTTATGATTTATTTTATACAAATTTTATATATTTCTACATTGCAAATGTTTTATAACAATATGTTTCCTTTTTTTATAGGCAAGACGATTTTCCTTAGACGAAAAAATATTGGCTTTGGCTATTCTAAAGCAGTCGGCACAGTGCTACCGGCTGCTTAGTAGAATATTTATTTTGCCTACTCCGCGTTCCTTGCGGACGTTCTTAGGCCATATCCCATTAAAGGCCGGAATGAACGATGTGATTATCAGCCATTTAAAAGAACAAGGAAAAAACATGGCTGATAAGGATAAGGTTTGCGTCTTGCTATGGGACGAGATGTCCCTCGATTCCCAATTGTATTATGATGGGACAGCGGACCGTATAATCGGTTTCGAGGATTGGGGGAACGCCCGAACCGATAAAATTGCCGACCATGCACTTGTATTTATGTTGCGTGGAATACAGAAAAATTGGATAATCCCAATTTCGTACAATTTTTGCAAATCCTGTACGTCTGCCACACAATTAATACACTGCATAAGAAGTATTGTGGCAGGCGTAACAAAGGCTGGATTTAAAATCGTTGCCACTGTTTGCGACCAAGGTGCAACGAATGTGTCGTGCATCCGAAGGCTATTGCAGGAAACGAAAGCGAAGTATTTGGCCGAAGGAAGACAAATCAGTATGTATTTATGTTTTATTTGTTATTATTTTTTTTCAACAATGAATTAACTGAATATATTTTTGAAGGAGGAAGAATTGAAATATGTGGACAAACGATTATACCGCTGTACGATACTCCACATCTGCTAAAAGGCATTAGAAACAATCTCATGACAAAACACCTTGAGATTGTTCCGGAACACATAAGTGCCAAGGACATCGACGAAACGGATTTGTCTGATAAGATCAATAAATATCTTATCACAACCGATTTCATCGATGAAATTAAGGAAAAAGTGTGCAATGTGGAGGATTACGAGGAAGGAGCCACAAAAATGTTTGCCTCGTGGGATATTATAGAATTAGCGTATGACATTGATACCAAACTCATCAATGTCATCACTAAACAAATGCGGAAACTGAGTGATCGGCACATTAGGAAGGATAAAATTCCAAAAATGAGGGTAAAGGTGGCAGCCCAAACACTCAGCAATTCCGTGGCAGCGTTCATTAGATTTACAACCGGAATAAAAGGTTTGTGCATTTTGTAAAACAAACTTTTTGTTTAAAAAGTTGATAGGAAACTAATTGAAAATTGATTTTTGCAGGTGACTTTCTGACAATTGACGGCCCCAAGACCATGCCAGTCGTTGAAGGGGTGACCACGTCTGTCGTGGTCAAGTTTTTCAACGACGTCTTTGACTCCGTCAATGGCACGAAGCACCAGACGAAGGATCAAACAAACGACCTGCGCAGACCAGTCACCGACAGAAGTTTGCATGCGGCGTTTTGGAGACGAGCAGCCAATTGCATCCGGAAGTCCCTACGGTTCGTGGACCCAGTGAAGAAAATCCCGAAGATAGTCCCATCGATGAAGAATTGGGCATCAACACTTCACGGGTTTATTAGATTGTGGGCAATCCTAAAGAATCTTGGTTTCAAGGAATTTTCTCCACGGCACATAAACCAAGATTCTTTGGAAAATTGGTTTAGAATGATAAGGAGTCATGGTAGAAGGAACATTAATCCCACTTGTCTTCAATTTGCAACTTCGCATAAATCTCTACTAATCAATAATTTGACAAGTGCGAAAACCGTTAAAGGTAATTGCGCAGATGATGGGTCAGAAGCTTTGTTTTCGCTTCGCAACCTCGCGGTATTAGCTCAAAATTATGCAAGTACGGAAAGTACGCATTTAGAAGAAAACATCGAAAATATGGTTGACGACGAAAACAGGTACGTACTGTTCCATGATCTGCAGTCAAACCGCACTGGAACTTGCATCAATAAATCTCGAATTTTAACAAAATTAAATAATAGTAAATCAAAAAATTGTCAACACTGTATGCATAGCATTTGCCATTTTAATAATTTAAATAATTTCAATTCATTTTGTAAAGAGGCATACAGTGTTTTAGAGGGCAACATTCCCCTTTTTTGTTTTAAACCAAATGTTGTAGAAAATTTAAAAATGCCCCTCCTTCTAATTTTGGATTATTCTTTTATTAAATGCGAAACTCATTCAGAACAATTAATAAATGAAATAAATACGGGAATTGTAACAGAATATGTAATTTCTTGGTGCAAGTACATAAACAAATTATTGAAAGGCAATGATTCGGGTACCAGAGCGCAGGCTTATTTATCAAAACAAGCAATTTTGCAATTTAAAAAAACCCTGTATAAGAAAAATAGATAAATTCGAGCCATTTATTTTAACCTTCAACAACTTATCATTCCAAACAGATTTGCGTCGTAATATGCGTATTTTAGATAATTTAGATAAACGCGTCGCGCCATTACCTTCCGTGCCTTCGACTCCTTCCATCGCTCCTCGACCGACATCGGGCGGACCGAGTAGTTCGTTGATCGGTTCGAGGTGGGACGAGGGAGATTAGGCGAGGTAAGGCGCCGGTCGCCGATGGTCCGTATCCTTATTATTTGTGGCTTTGATCGCTTTGATCAGGTCACTGACAACAATTAACATTAAACTCTTTTTGCCTTTACCGTGACCGGACCGTCGGAGACTGTCGGAGACCACGTTTCCGAGCGCTACTCAACCGACATCGGACGGACCGAGTAGTTCGGTGATCGGTTCGAGGTGGGACAGGGGACATAACAAATACTGTTTCGGTTACTTAGCACGTTGTAGTAGTTTTATAATGTGTACACAAGTACAAAATATAATATATGTAAAAGTTTAAATTTGTGTAAATTTCTAAACCTGTTACAACCCATATTTTTACAGTATCACTTCTAATTACATTAGATGGGTAAAAGGTTTAGCAATTGGCATATGAAGAAATTTGTATACAAAATATTGATAGTATGTCTTCCATGTGATTATAAAGAATTACAACGTTATATTTTAAATATCAAATGACATTCTGAATTTTCTTATGAAAATTGAGTATTCTTCATTACACAAATAACGTTGCAATTCTTATAATTTCATTGTACATTTTTTATGCTATTAATATTTTGTATCCAAATTTTTTGATGCCGATAGCTATACCTTTTACCTTTAGTAGAGTAGCGAAATATATATATATATATATATATAGGTGTACTATATATACAGGTGTACTATATATATGAGTGTACTATATATATGGGATTTTAGTACGGGATTACATTAAGGTGGCGCTCGAAACACTGCGCCACGGCTTAACACGGAGGTTTCCGTCCCCTGGGTCAAACTACTGAAGTGACCAGAAGCAACCAGAACACCAGAAGTGCCTCAGTCACTGAGGCAGCGCTACAGTGGCGAATTCTCGCACGAAAATTCAAACGGTCTATGTTTACAATGACACACGTATAGATCGATGTTAGAAAAGTCAATATTTTCACTTGTAGCACAGAATACATCGAATAAACCCGATATTCGTAATGAATCATTTGCCCACGCGGTCCTACCAACTAATTAGAATGTCAATTACTGCCTGACTCACCCAAATTGTCGTCAAAACTGGGAAAATTGAGATTTTATATCACAGCAGCGTCATTCTTTTGTGTTCAATTGTCGAGTGTCTGGAATCAAAGTCGAATATTTCGATTACTATACATCATTCAGCAGAAACATTTAGATGAACGTATTGCACTGTGCTCAAATCGCGTGTCAGTAATAAAGTTTGAGATGAAAGAGCTAATAATTATATATCAGCACCCCGCGTATAATGAGACCGACATGAAGATGCAAGAGTATCAGCGCTTTGCGCATAATATGGATATACGATTGGATAGGATCTCATGATAATAGTTCGGTACGGTAGACGGTAGTGATTCGACATCAGTTTCTTACTCTGGCCGCAATATATTCTAAAGGGCGCCCGAGAACAGCGAATTTTGCTGGAGATACAAAGTCCCATAAGGCTGGCAGTCTTTAGGAATATCTCGTCGGTGCATTAACTGACAATATGCACCGACGAGATATTCATAAAAACCATAAAACTGCCAGCCTTACGGCAGCTCGTGTCTCCGGCAAAATTCTACAGTACCTTACCGGCGTACCGAACTATCATCCTGAGATTGAGATCCTATCCAATCGTGTATCGAGTGTATATGTAGATCAGTGCGCAAACCTTATATTATTTATTTTGCTTATTCATTATTCATAAGCTGGGGAACTAGGTTGAAACAGAGCAATGTTAAATTATCCTGATCTATAATAATACACACGATCAAATGTTAACTGAATGTATGTGTGCCACCACATTATTTGAAATACGCTAAAAGAAAACGCGAGTCGTAGCCCTTAGTCACTGCTATTCTTGATCCAAGTAAGAATACATGATTCAAGGATAGCAGTGTCCAGATCACACCACGTGGAGGTAGCTATGTATGGTGTCCATAAAAATGATTTAGTTATAATGCATCAAATTATAATGTACACTGTATTCTTGTACTAGGAGTAAAGGATGTAAAGCGGCATTAATTTAGTGGAAGGATTCAAAAAATGTTGGAATAATTAATGAAAATAAAATAAAAGTGTCTTATACAATATGTAGAATAATGAGTGTATTGATGGTTTAAGCTATGGTAAATAACGTAAGGATAAATGCAAAGTAAGGTTAAATAATTATAGTACGGGTGGGAAATATTATACAAGAGCAACAGTGTAGTATGTGCAAAAATCTAGTAATAAGTAGCAAGCTTGTTCAGATAATCTAAAAGAGAACGTATAGTAAAAACAATTATGACTCACCAAAGCAGAGTAGAGTACTGTAGCTCAGACGTACAACATAAGCGTGGCAGGGACAAACATAAGAAGCAGACACCTGTTGCTGCACCTCATGTGAACGTATAACTGTCACAACAAACAGTATGCACTATATATCACTGCCATTGTTGAGATTTTTATTTAAAATTGATTGTTAATATCACTGTTAATATTCAGACTCAATAGGATCACCGACGTTAAAAACACAAATTAATGTTAATAGGCACTGTCACTGTCCAAAGTCACTGTCAAAACTCACTGTCAAAAGTCATTGTCAAATCTCATTAAGTTTTAAGCAGTTACAGAATGGATAATGTTAACGTTCTCTGTTTGTCTATTACCTACGGTACTAGTCCCAAATTACCGACCCCAACCGACGCCGCCAAGAGACCTCAGCGCCCCCTAGGACCCCCGCCAGGCCCCTTTTGCAGGCCGCTGTTTAACACAGGCGCTGGCAGTCTTTAGGAATATCTCGTCAGTGCATTTTGTTATCATATCTCATAGTCTAGTAATTTACAATGATATAAATGTTACCTTAATTTTTCAAATGAATTATTATAGTTTCACTAACCAACAAACAAATCCAATATTGAGTCACACTTACCTTTTGTGCAGTCGACGCCATGTCATCCGGGTATAGGTCGAGAGTTTGTCGTTGCATCAACCCATCATAAGACTGGGACGTAACACTGGCCTGTAATAAAAATAAGTATGTCAATAACCCTTTTCTCTACTATGCTTTTGCTCGCACACTACGCGTTACTGCATTGAATGAATTGGAGAAACTTCATATTTTCATTATTTACAAATATTGTCCATAGAGGCCGTGTGGCCACTTGTTTGAATCTTTTGCTAGTAATCCGCCATATTGCTTTTCAAATATGTTGGATGTAACGCAAAGGCATTTTGTTTATGAGCCGAAATGAATACCTGGGCTCTTAACTGATGTTCACAGCATCATTTTATGTTACTCTATATTGATACTACCCAATTTGAAATAAATTTTAGAATAAAATCAATTACTTAACGCACTCTCAACGACAAACTTCTCTAGCGCAAGCATGACGAGTGGCGATACTAAAGAATTGCGCAAGCAATAAGCGATTAAATTACATCCCACTAAGTAATTTTGTAACCATTCTGTAATAATACATTTGGGAACTGTTTTAGACTGGAGTCTTACCTCAATGATGCTTTATAACTGCCTTCATTCGTCTCACTAATGTGCACTTTGCAGAATTGACACGGAATGCACACTTTAAAGCATAGCGAACCACAAGGAACAGGTGTACCAAATCTAGAAAAAGAAAATAGCAAGATTTTATTGTTAGATCTCCACCTGGTGGCAATTGCGTGATTTAAACGTTAACAACGCTGTGACCGATGACAATCCTTAATTACTAAGTATATTATAAGCGTTTAATAATAAAATACCGAATTATGCGACAATTATTGAATCTATGCAACTTCTGCTTGTCATGAAATGTATCGAAATATAAAAACATAAGGCATGTTCTATTCCTTAGTCATCAAAAGTGTCTCCAAATGTCGTGCACTTTTCTATTTGTCATAATCATTCTTTCCACAAAGGAAACTACCAATCGATCATTCTTTCATGCTAATCAGAATGCAAAATATTCCAGATTAACTACCATATTTTTGCACCCGAAGTAGGTTTGTTTGAAACATGCTGCCGCGCACATATTGATATAAGCGTTTCTATAGCTCGTAATAATTACCTTCAATAATGATCTCTTGTTTGAAACATAGAGCTTTTTCCCTTACGACTTACGACCAGTGATAGCAGATCTGGCACGAAAACACCGTTGGTGTTTTTTGGGTGGGGGAAACCTCGGCAAGTGTGCGTGCGTGTCCGTGAGACCTGCGCGCGTCGTTTCTCGCCGAATCGCGCTCGGCTTTGAGAGAAGGACGGAACCATGCTGCGTCCTCTTTCAACCAGCAACGCGCGTTGCGTCTTTGTTCGACATGCAGTCGCGGCGTCGCGTCTTCGTTCCGCACACAGGCCGGTGACAGTGGTGCCAGATTTCGCATAAGGCATCGCACGTACCATTGCGTTCTTTCAGCCGGAAGGCAAATCGGGCACCACCGCCGTGAGCAGAGCGCGATCCAGAGAAAAGTGAATCGAGGAGAGTTTGGGATTGACTCGTCGTACTCATCGTCGCTCGTCGACGCGGTTTTTGTTCGTTCGTTCGCGCCTAGCCATGGTTCAATTTTTTTTCACAGAATAATTTGTTTTTTTAATTATTCATCACACGGCATCAAACGATATTCATTTAAAAATATTTTATTACTTACTACGGATAGTTTTTAATATTTTGTCAGCGGAATAGATGTGTCGTATTGGTTTATAATAGATATGGGCAAAATATATATTTCATAAATTTTGGTTTCAGTAACATTAATCTTTCTGTGGCAGTAATAAATGAGAAAGTATATAATAAATGTCAATTATTGCGTATTATGCATTAACCGTGAAACAAGTAATAGGAGCACTTCTTGCACTAGAACGTTCTGAGGGATCGTACTAACACGCGATTTTAACACACGACAGCGTACGTCAGGAAGAATTTGCTTGACACGACGCGACGACGGTGCGAATGTTTTTATGAGTTGTTCTCTATGATTTGTTCTGCATGATTTCTTTTCTAAATAGAAGGTGATCAAATTGTGTATATATTCTAACAGTTCTCAGCAAGTCCCATCACATTGATTTGAAACGTTTTTCTTATTTCGCACGTTTAGTTTAAGAACGCTCTCCCCATTTCGTGAAAGAAAAAGTTGTTCGGTTGAAGGCAATTCACCGTTCATACTGTAATCCATATGTACGTCCATTGTCGCATTCTGCCCACGAAATGTCGCAACGTGCGTATTGTCAAAGAAGGCATGATAAAACAGGACAATAATAACAAAATCCCTGTGAATTGAAAACCGAAACTTTCATTGTGCCGCTCCCGACCGACCGCGGGTCGCAGTTGGACTAATTGAAATATCTGAAAAGTCTAACCATTCTTAGCACGTATTTCACGTACGTACTAGAAATGATTCCCCCGGAACTGTAACCAACTTTTCCAATGTCATTTATTCATCATTATGTACGATATGTATTACATTTAAATGCACATGTACAGGGTGCACAGGTTGTGATAGTCAGCTTTGTTCCTGTAAACGGTAAGTATTACACAAAATTATACAGGAAAGGGTTCGATGGGTTCGTAATATCTATATTCTACGAGACTTCATTCAATTCGAAAGTGCAACGCCGCACCCGACAAATGCAAATGCGTATGTAAGGTTTCTGTTTATAAAATTTAAGATACGTGGACTTCCACGCCACCCATGAGGTGCCACGACTAGCGCGTTCGGTTTTTTAACGTGGACCGTCGCCTATAGCCCTATTGTACCACATTTTATGATAATCATACAGCGTGCGGCAATACCTCTGTCCACTTTGAACGACGGAGATATTCAAGGTGGACAGAGTTATTGCCCCACGCTGTAGAATTAAGGGTTAGAAAAGAAATGAGAGGAATTTTTTTTTTTTTTTGTTAATTTTATTTCATATTAATGTTGACATTGTATTTTTGTGTGGCGCCCCCCCCCCCCCCCGCCGCTGGCGCCACCACACAAAAATGCTCTCATTTCTTTTCTAACCCTTACTTCTACAGCGTGGGGCAATAACTCTGTCCACCTTGAATATCTCCGTCGTTCAAAGTGGACAGAGGTATTGCCGCACGCTGTATGATTATCATAAAATGTGGTACAATAGGGCTATAGGCGACGGTCCACGTTAAAAAACCGAACGCGCTAGTCGTGGCACCTCATGGGTGGCGTGGAAGTCCACGTATCTTAAATTTTATAAACAGAAACCTTACATACGCATTTGCATTTGTCGGGCAGAGCCGGATCTAGGGCCTTAAACCCTTGAGGCAAAAGGCCAAATATGCGCCCCCATTTGCTAAATGTTTCCCTATAACTAAGCAAATAGAACAATTTAAAAAAGAATAATATTAAAATTGATTAAATTTCAAAACACAACATTAACTTCATAATTTTTTATTCTAACGGGTCCAATATTTAAAATTGCACTTTCCTTGCTTTAACTGAAGCAAATTCATCAATTACTGACTCATAATTGATAGTTTTACATAGATTGATAATGTTGCTATATTTGTTTCGTTTTGTTAAGCGCTCACGCAACTCTTATACTTAACAGAACGACATTTTTGCGCCCCTTGTATTTTAAACTTGAGGCAAGAGCCTCATTCGCCTCGCCCTTAATCCGGCTCTGTTGTCGGGTGCGGCGTTGCACTTTCGAATTGAATGAAGTCTCGTAGAATATAGATATTACGAACCCATCGAACCCTTTCCTGTATAATTTTGTGTAATACTTACCGTTTACAGGAACAAAGCTGACTATCACAACCTGTGCACCCTGTACATGTGCATTTAAATGTAATACATATCGTACATAATGATGAATAAATGACATTGGAAAAGTCGGTTACAGTTCCGGGGGAATCATTTCTAGTACGTACGTGAAATACGTGCTAAGAATGGTTAGACTTTTCAGATATTTCAATTAGTCCAACTGCGACCCGCGGTCGGTCGGGAGCGGCACAATGAAAGTTTCGGTTTTCAATTCACAGGGATTTTGTTATTATTGTCCTGTTTTATCATGCCTTCTTTGACAATACGCACGTTGCGACATTTCGTGGGCAGAATGCGACAATGGACGTACATATGGATTACAGTATGAACGGTGAATTGCCTTCAACCGAACAACTTTTTCTTTCACGAAATGGGGAGAGCGTTCTTAAACTAAACGTGCGAAGTAAGAAAAACGTTTCAAATCAATGTGATGGGACTTGCTGAGAACTGTTAGAATATATACACAATTTGATCACTTTCTATTTAGAAAAGAAATCATGCAGAACAAATCATAGAGAACAACTCATAAAAACATTCGCACCGTCGTCGCGTCGTGTCAAGCAAATTCTTCCTGACGTACGCTGTCGTGTGTTAAAATCGCGTGTTAGTACGATCCCTCAGAACGTTCTAGTGCAAGAAGTGCTCCTATTACTTGTTTCACGGTTAATGCATAATACGCAATAATTGACATTTATTATATACTTTCTCATTTATTACTACCACAGAAAGATTAATGTTACTGAAACCAAAATTTATGAAATATATATTTTGCCCATATCTATTATAAACCAATACGACACACCTATTCCGCTGACAAAATATTAAAAACTATCCGTAGTAAGTACTAAAATATTTTTAAATGAATATCGTTTGTTGCCGTGTGATGAATAATTAAAAAAAAAATTATTCTGTGAAAAAAAATTGAATCACTGCTAGGCGCGAACCGACGAAAAAAAATCACGTCGACGAGCGACGATGAGTACGACGAGTCAATCCCAAACTCTCCTCGATTCACTTTTCTCTGGATCGCGCTCTGCACACGGCGGTGGTGCCCGATTTGCCTTCCGGCTGAAAGAACGCAATGGTACGTGCGATGCCTTATGCGAAATCTGGCACCACTGTCACCGGCCTGTGTGCGGAACGAAGACGCGACGCCGCGACTGCATGTCGAACAAAGACGCAACGCGCGTTGCTGGTTGAAAGGGGACGCAGCATAGTTCCGTCCTTCTCTCAAAGCCGAGCGCGATTCGGCGAGAAACGGCGCGCGCAGCTCTCACGGACACGCACGCACACTTGCCGAGGTTTCTCCCACCCAAAAAACTCCAATGGAGTTTTCGGGCCAGATCTGCTATCACTGCTTACGACACGTACGTTTCACCGACGACACGCTTTCACACTTTAAAACCGAAACGTTCACCCTGCCCGACTCTTTTGTCGACGATATTCAACTGTTCCATTGTTGCTTTTGAAGCTGCCATAGTTTTTTGGTTCCTCGTGGTTGAAGGTTCTAGGGTAACGCAATCTTCCAGTTTGGCAGCCCTGCCAGAAGGCATGCTGTCTCGAAACGGCAATAAAATGAAATAAAACGGACCTGTGAAATAGTTTTATTTAACCGTACTGCGTTTAGGTAGTTAACGAGACTCCGTATTAATTGATCAACCGAATCATTCGTCACTGCCGTCATTATGATTGGTATTATTTTTATAGACCGAACGACAACGCGAGTTGTATTTTGATGTTGACTTTTGACTGAGATACACTCTGCTGAGGGTACGGATTGCTCTAGTGGTTCCTCGAAGAAGGTAGGGAGGGTCTCTTCGATTCTTTCTCTGCATTAAACGTATATTTAACGATAATCGGACGATAATCGTTGCGTCATATTTTTACGATCGCCCCGCAAACGGGACGCGCTCCCCTCGCGGATTTCTAATCATTTTTCCATATTTTCAAGTTGGGACGGTATCCTCTCCTTCGCCCTCTGCAATCGCGCAATTAAACGTAACTCTGATTCACGACTTTCTATATAATATATATTATCACGTCTTTAGGTGTTTGCTCGCTGTATCACATGTTGTGCGAGTTGGCCGAGACTAGTGGGATTAAGCTTGCAAATTACGTGGTGTTTAAATTAATCGATGAACCTAACCTCATACTCGTTCCTATACTCCGAGAAAGAGATGTCAGTTTAGCCAGTGCACGGCAGATACATTACGGATCAGTTCGATCTGCTTAATTCCCTTAATAACGTACATCACTGCTGCGTGGTAAGAAGCTCACTTGTTCTCCGTTTTCACGGTAGCTCGTAATTACTCACCAAACATGTACCAAGTACACTGCTGGAATTGTGCTAGCATTGCTTAGACAGTTTTGTCATTATTCTTTAGTTCTCTGTGCATGTTCACGTAGCTTTGCTTAGTGTAACTGTCTGTTTCACAATAATGAGGCTGTTCCATATAAGAGCATGTTGCTGCTATATTGATAAATGATATTGCAAGCAATCTAAAATTTATACAGATTAGAAGCCGTTACTGGTATCTGTTCAACATTGAAGTATAATTATTCCAAGGTTAAATGAGCAATGACAACATTTCCAAACTGTGTGTAGCTCTAGTTATAGACCATATTCATTGACACATGATATTTCAAATAACGATGTTTGCAACCTAAGTCATGTTTAACATGTTTTTACTCTCCATTCCTGTAATTATTATTCAAATATAGACTGTCATCTCTCTACGTGCAAACTCAAGTGCAGTAAGGAACTCTTTGCCCTACAGAGCAGCTGTTGTCAATGTGTATAGACTGTCTTGCTTGTCTACCATAGGGATGAAATAATGTTTTATTTAATTAATGAAGAATTACAATTTTAGTGAAAAGAGGGATGCCACGCAGCAAGCGTAGAGCGCCCTCTAGCACAAATCATCATCATACATCCATTGAAATGTCACCTAGTGCCCATGAGGAGGGTTTACCAAGGCATCCATCGAAAAGACTAAGACACACTTCCAAGTATGTGGTATATAACATTACTGTAGTTTAAGTCTAATAAAAAGAATCATTAAAGCTGACTGGTTAATCATCTATGACTCTGCATAATGGTCACCATCATCTTAGTACAATAGATATGATGTAAATAGTATTTTGTTTTGTGTCAGACTGAAGGTCACAGCATTTTGAATTTCTACTTGTAGATTATTGTTTCTTCATATTTCAGAGTCTTTTATGTGGTACAGCTATTAAGCAGATATTATGTTTTCTCTAAATAATCTAGAAGCATTCTTAAAGTATTTATATCATATCTAGATATTGTCCTGATTACGCATTTTTCTCTTATTTTATTTACAGTGCTAGAAGATACACAAAAACAGAAGATGTCTCGAGTGCATCATCCTTCTCCCAAAAACGTTGTATCACATGGTTCAGGGAATACACAACACCAGACGATTCCGACACACTGGGTCCAGAGGGAATGGAGAAGTTTTGTGAGGATATAGGGGTAGAACCTGAAAATGTGGTGATGCTTGTCTTAGCGTATAAAATGAATGCCCGTCAAATGGGCTTTTTCACACTCAGTGAGTGGTTGAAGGGCCTCTCGGAACTTCAATGTGACTCTATTACAAAAGTACAACAAAAGTTGGAGTACCTAAGGAATCAGTTAAATGATCCACACACATTTAAGGGAATCTACAGATATGCTTATGACTTTGCTAGAGTGAGTATCCTTTACGTTTTATTGTGCATGTGTAAAATGTCATTTGATCGCCAAACATTTGCATTATGCAGAAACATATTATTAGTTTTTGTGTAAAGTAGAATATTCATAATAATAGACATTTCTCCATTTGTGATGTTTATCTGTTTTTGGGTATCCCCTGTGATATCAGTGTTAATGCTGCAATTTTATAGGATAAAGATCAGCGCAGCATGGATATGGAAACTGCAAGAGTAATGTTGCAACTGCTTCTGGGAAAGCATTGGCCGCTATTTACGCAGTTTGCTCAGTTCCTAGATCAATCGAAGTACAAAGTGATCAACAAAGATCAATGGTGCAACATTTTAGAATTTTCTCGCACAATCAATCACGATTTATCTAATTATGATTTAGATGGAGCATGTAAGTGATTTTAATATATATCCTTACATATATATGTTTTTAAATAGAACAGACGGTCTTCTCTCTGAAATATTACGTATATTTACCGTACGTCTATATAAACGTGCACATACGAGCTCGAATACATGTTCCTGTGTGTGGGTGTGTGTTTCTGTGTGTATGTATGTGTACTTACATATTTATCTGTTGAATCGTGAAATTTTCATTATCAGGGCCAGTAATGCTTGATGAGTTTGTTGAGTGGCTAAAAATGCAACGTGGTGAAGAAGCGTCATCGACAGAAGCTAGAGGCAGCTGAAACATTCAAATGAAAATAGTCCACTGAACTAAAAAATAACTCATCTCTTCTCTCACATATTTTGTTAATAATGAAATTTCCGTTAGTTAAGTCATAACCTCGCGACATTTCAATTATCATCATTCGTACTATTTTTTTATTAAAGGATAGTAGTGTATCTGTAAGTAGCTTATCCTAATATGATTTTGCAGTATGTTCTATACAGACTCTGCTTAGAGATATTCTAGGTCGTTTTTTCTCAATTGCTTATCACCATTCACAGTTGATCCAGGGTTTGTCGCAGAAACTTTTGTGGTTACAAATAAAACTATTTTGATATGGAAATTTCTTGTGCAATCTGTGAAATATTGTTTGAGGTATTATTAATGTCACGAGGAGATTTAATCCGCAAAATGTAGCATTTGAAAATGTTATGATTTAACGACATCAGAAAACGAATTCTAAACGATGATATACACTTTATGTGATTGCAAATACTTGTGTTTTCCGAAGTGACTTAAACATAGTTGTTACTTATATTTATAAACGATGTTTCGGAATTCTCCATTCCAGTTCGTTGAGTTCACGCAACGGAAATTCTGTATTTCTCACCTTTAAATGGGGTTAAATTTAGACATTCAACATATTCCAAAATTTTCGTGCAGACATTTGCTAACTTTAAGTGATATTCATAACATTTTTTACAAAAAAAAATTTAGATATGTATAATATTGTTAATGAGGGATATCTAATAACTATACGAATATTATTAAGTAGATTCACGAGCTAAAAAATACATTAAACAGGTGCTATTACAGCGTTTAGCATTCAAAAGTAAGCAGTAACATAAAGTGTCAATACGATGTGCTATTTAGACAAAATTAAGTAATCCCTGTAAATGCTACTTATATGGATGTAAATTAGATTAACGAAACTCGTAAGAACTCTGTAATATTTATTAAACATGACTATATCTTGGGTTTTATAGAATCACAAGTTATATATCACACTGTATTTGAAGAAATATCCGATTATCGTTTCTCATTTTAGTTCGATTTCGTGTTGTCTAGCAATGTTGCCGGCCTAATGAACAGTCTGATCGAAAATTGACCGTATTACCACTCCACACGGAACTTTTATTCCTCTTCCAACACTCTTGCACTCTGCAACGCCAATGTTTCCGCTTACCTGTTTCTATAAAGCACCAGTCGACAACTTGTCAGCCAATAAATGCGTGAAACATGGATCATCATAACAATTTTTGCGACGACTTTTATGGATGGTCATGCATGGTGATTATTTAAACAGGAATTATGTAAAATATATTAGTTTGATAAACTGCTAACTGATTTTACTCAATTAGTGGGATTTGTGGATGCAGTGCGTGCTCAAATTCGTATCACGTAAATGAATTTAATCAAGTGTAAGGAAAAATAATAGTTATCAATACAATTGTGGATTAGTTGAATTATTAAATTGATTTTCTTATCTTACACGTACTTGTATATTCCTTCCTGCATGTGTACTTTTACTAGGGTATACTCTGTCTCTAGCGATAAGTAATGATGAGAGTTTGAATTTTTACTCAGAACCTCTGAGTTAATTATTAAATTTAAATTCGCGATCGAAGAAGATTATCTTGATGCGTGAAAAGTATTACGCGTATACAATTATCGAACAAATTAGTACCAAGATTTGAAGTTATAGTCTGCTGCAATATTACTGCCATTTGGAGAATGTATTGTACTGAATGATGATGTGGAGTAAATAAAATACTTTTTCAATACTTTTTTCAAGTGTAACAATTTAATACCTGATAGAATTTACCTAGTGATTATATTACGTCAGGATGCGAATAAACCATTTGAAATTATCCACTGAGATGTAGCGCAAGTGCGACGAGAGTTTATATGCGCATGCCACAAATTCAAAAGCAAATGAACATATAGATTGTCATAAGTATACATTTTCTATTGAGAGCACACATATCCTATCTCGCTAATTCTCAAAACGCAATTTATCAACTAATATAGAATAGGACATTTTTTATATTATAATATACTCTTAAGCATGTACAAACTATAACCAGACGATTCGGTACTTGTAAAGGGAGAACCACCCACGAGTACGGAAGGATAAATTACATTTTTATTTATGAATAGCGATTCTTTAAGTAATATTGTTTAGTATATAGATATAAAAGTACACTTCTCTTTCCGTTTTCTCATTACCATTAAAATCTACACAATGACATAACAATAAGACTAACTGAATATAAGAGAGTAAGTGACATTATATAGTACAGTTTTATTAATAACAATTGATTTAGCGAAGTGATTTACGCCATGTAACAATGGAATTTTATTTTTCCGTGAGACAACTAAATTGTAAGTAGTTTAATTAATAAAATATAATACTATAGACACGCGCGCGCAGAACCTCGGACAAATACATATCGTAAATGTACAAAATTTGTTATATACAATTTGTATTAAACGGATCCTTAATTATGAAAATACTTGGCACTGCCCTAACGTAAGAACGACGATGCTGCTTACAGTTAATATGAGACAGAGATATCTGCCCGTAATCGGCACTCTGAATAATCTGGCGCACATCTTGAGGGAGGATGTATATAGGAGTATAGTATCGAGATCTTCACCGGGTGTGCTTTGATAAACGAACGGACGAATGCGAACTTCGTGACCAATGCCTTGAATCATTGAGCAAGCAGTTGTCAACCGGGCTGCCTGTAAAGAAAAGACTTCATTGCGTAGCACAGCAGTTCATATAATTGCTGTAGGTATTTAAGATAACGGCATCGTTCGGCAGTATTTGCGTGTGGTACCTGTATGAATGGCACTATCGATATCAGTATCCACAGTACAACGTTTACGACACCAACGTATGTGACAGGATTATAATCTGCATCGCTATTATTATATCGAAGTAACCACGCTATACCAGCAGCAGCCCATGATAAATTCACAATAGTAAATATGCAAACGGCAGGACCCAAATCGTCGTTAAAATATTTCAATAGTTTCTTGAACTCACTGATCTCCTGTATAGGATCATCATTATTTTATATGATTCAAATGAAAATGTTATTTTACGTACCCTCATCCAGTCAATGGGGAGTAATGTATGTTGTAGCAATTTTGCACGAAGAAAAAATAAGTGTGACATTAGAAGCTGCCCTTGCAAGCAGTAACTGGTGATTATTGTGCCCTGAACCATGTCATGCCAGAGCGTGCAAATAATTAGAAATACTTTCATTGTTATCTTGACTTGATGTGGACTATAAAAACCAATTAATTTAGAATACTGTTAGGTCAACATAAGTAATTGGACTTATGTCTAATGGGAAAATTACCTGTATTCAAGCCATTGAAACATAATGACTCCTTGTGCCATCATCACATTTACTGTAATCAATGCAATGATCATCCACACTACACTTAAAGCTATGAACAACCATAATATTTGAACAAGCCTCCTTTGATTTCCCCGATTGGCAGGATTTGAAGATAGCAAGAAAGCTCTCTCCATCAGATTCTGCAGCTGCTCGTTTTCTTTAATACGAAAAAGATATACTGTATATAAATATGCGACTAAGTGTAAAACACTTGGAATCACATAGCTGAATATAACATTTCCAAAGCACGTTGACTCATACTGGCGTTCCTTGCTGACATTGGGCACAACTTGTAGTTCTAATGGTAATAATTTGTAACAGAAGCCTCGATCTCTTCTGAAAAATTAAATGCTACTGTATTTCATTCTGCAAAACAAAAGGATTATTGAGGAACACAGTGGAACGTGTTGCAAATAGCATTTCTATGCTACCTGAAGCATGCCATGTATTGTAGAACGTATCCGATGCACATAAATATAGTGACTTGAAATGTGTGAAAGTTTGCTAAAATACAGTAGTGTGAGAAGTGGTCAGAATCATCACTGCTGGTTGGTCTCAAACCCATTACTCCTAACAGTCTTAAATATGGCCTTAGTATCTTATGTTTGCAATAGTGAAGCACTGCGGAGGTACTCAAGTTTTCGTAGTCTGGCATTTCAGCAATTTCACCGACCTGTTATAAGACATTTTCATAGTATATGTATGATTGCATTCACAAACCATATGAGCAGAAGTATTCTTAAAATTATAAGCTTACTTCAGTGCTGTGTACTTGTAAATCGGACAATATTGATGGTGTAGATACTGTTGGCTCATCATGATTATGTGGAGGATCCTTCCCATTTTTGGATTCATTATTTGAGTCTGTCTGTAAATACAGTTTGCATAACTTTTTTATGATACTTGTAGTGCTCATTTTTGCATTATTTTCTTGTTCTCTTAATTTTCCGATCTCCTACTATATAATACAAGACTTTGCACGAAAGTCCTCAAATAAGATGTTTATTCATCTTTATAAGAAGTAGCAAATAAATTACTTTTAGGACGCATTTACTATTGTAAAACAGAACAAATAGGATATTAAATAAAGAGGTACGAAACACTGAAATTTCGTGATTTATGTGCTGAAGTGTTACCGAAAACCTTCAAAACGAATGTAAACATTGACCCGAATGAATGAACTCGGTATCAACTGTATGGGTTTGCGTTGTCCCTATCAAAATAAACATCTTGAGTAATATTAGCGGGCCAACGTATCGTTATCGGTTTATATCATCGGGATGCCCTAATACAACAAACCGTCGAATAATGATCTAAAATGTTCCTACAAGTACGTGCACTTACAAGAGCATGCGATAACAGGTAACAATAGTTCGTGCAAAACAAGAGAAAATTGACACTAATGTAGAATCGTTCAGCACTCACCAATGGCATTTTTCTTGATCAAGGAGCACAAAGCTTTTGAACTTGGAAAGAAAACATTTGTATCGATAGTTCAACATGTGGTTCACCCTAACGTATGAATTTAATTATATCAGAGGCTCGAGATGACACTTCACCTCTCCCGAGATATCCGCATGTGCATCATGTCTAAACAAATTATTTTATTTGCGGTATCAAGAGTTCTTCCTAAGTGTGGGACGTGATCATTGCACCACAAAAAAACGCTGAGTGAGTGAAAGAGTTTGTGTTATTTGCAATATTATACAAAAAGTATCTAATACAAGAGTTAACACTATCGTTTTGTCTTGTGAAGATTCCCCGCCGGCCGTAAAAGATGTTTGTGCTCCTTTCGATGTCTGTTCACTTGTGATTTCCCACGTCCGCCGAGTCTTTTCTGCAAGAAACATGCCCAAGTTTCACCACTGAACACCAAAGTGTCAAGATATACGAGTTAAAGGAATACGTAGACACGAGTGATCATACAACCAAATTCATAAGATAAAATTGGTTTAAACATACCTTTCCAACGACAAATGTCATTTCCCTATTGCCTCGTGAACCAGACATCCGAACATTGTATTTTTCTTCGTTTTTCAATCTCGTACCCAAGCTAGCCCTGAAAAAAACAGTTACATTCCATACGTGAAAAATATTCAAATTGTGTATATGACAATACAATTCCAATTGCATACCTGTCTCGCCTCTTGGTCACTGGTCTGGCTTCTTTAAATTCAACGTCCTCTTTAATTTCGTACAGTTTCGGTTCTTTCCTGGGAACTTTCGTCTCGTCTTCCTCATCCGTGGCATTTTCCTGTTCCTCGTACTTTTCTTTCTTCTTCACCAATCTATACTGCTTGCGTACTTCTTTCGCCCAAGGTTTCTCATCGTCTGAACTGCTGTCGTGTATGAAGCTCTCATCGGAACTTCCAACATCTACAACATAATAGAATTGTCAGTAGAGTTTACCTTTTATAAGCCAGATTCGAACGAATACAGTATTGCAAGACAAATCTTTCATTACCGCGGGCCTCATTATCATCTTCAACGCTTGTTTGCAACTGCGCTTCTTTTTCCAATTTCGTCTTTAACTCTTTCGCACGCTTCTTATCTAGCTGCGAGATAACAGGATTTAATAACGCAAATTCCTCAGTGTTTTTGTCAACCTCGAAGTCGGGATTGCTGAAGAGTGCCTTGAAACGATCGTCTTTGAGAAGATTTGGCGTTGTTTTCTTCTTTTTCTTCGCATTAGTGTTCATTTCGGCGTCCATCAATTTCAATGCCAAATCCTTATTTACTGATGGCAACTTTTGTATCTGGAAAATGATTAGTTTATTTTTAGCGTTAAGCGTTTTCATGAAAAGAGTACAGGCGTAATTAACAAGCTCTTGTTACATACCTGCACTCTACTGCCGCAAGTTTCTCGAATCTTCTCTTGAATCTTTCTCTTCTTGTACTGTTCGAACTCGAACGGTTTCATTACATCACGTGCCTTTCTATACAGTCGAATATCAATAAAATACCCATGCATATATGCTCTAAGTAAATTGGTTCCTTTCAAATGCGATAATCCTAATTCTTCCAATTCCTTCTCCGTCACAAACTTATAATCATCGTAAATAATATCATAATTCAATTCTTCGAGTTCTTCGGTGAGATTGTCTAAGAAACTGCACCAATGCGGTGCTGGTCCCAGGCTCGGGATATAATACGTTTGCATTTTTGTATTCTCGTTAGCGAGCAAGAACATTCCTGTGTTTGGTATCACGCATAAATCATTGAAATCATGCTGTGCCTCGATCGAAGTAAACAGCTTCCCCTTCAGTAATACACATAATTTTACAAATGAAATACAAAGCACTTTTAATGCACAATAACACATTACTTGTAAAGAAGGATTACATACATTATTTTTATCCCATATTTTAACAATAGAGCTATCCATAGAATAAACGATATCCATTTTCTGATGAAAGTCAATATTTCTAATTGGTAGGCCATACATGTGATCTTTGAGTAAGAATGGTTTTCCTGATCTGATATCATACAATAATACTTGACCAGTAGATGTTCCTACACCTAGTGTCAAACCACCATGACACTTTAAAGCAGTTATTGAAGGGACAGTTTCTAATCTGTATCAGTCAAAGAATTGTACATGTAGCATAAACAATTATTATTTATGGTATCCATTTGTGAATCTCAATAAACTTTACTTGTTATCTTGATGTACACAATGCAAAGCACAGTCCAAAGTTGCGACTCTATTTCTTATTCTGGGATCCCAAGCTTCAATCTTTCCCTCCTGTGTACCAATTAAAAGCAACTGATGAACAGGATTTATTTCACACTTATTAACAGCACATGCTTCTGTTGTAAAGGACTGTAAAAATTGTCCCCTCTCAAGATTAATTCTGTAGATTTCATTACTGAAATAAAACAATACATTAATAATCCTGTCATTTTAATCTTAATATCGGAAAATAAAAGTAAACATCTTAGACGCACCTGTCCCCTCCGATGAAAAGATCACAAGTTGGATAATGATATTTCATATCCCTTCCAAATCTTGGTACTCTTAGTCTATAATATTTGCCATGGGCAACATGAAATTCCACTGTTCTGTCACAGTGTAAAAAGACTAACTAAAAAGAAATGTAAGAAACCATAAAATAAGTGTTTCATACAGGTCATTAAAGTTGACTACGTGATAGTACTTACTTTGCTATAATCGTCTGACAGTATCTCAAAGGTAACTACCTCAGAATCAAAGCATCTTTCAAACTTCAACGATAAATTATTTACATCAAAACACTTCATGCGTGGCTTATAAATCCCTGTTGCTAGAACATACTGTCCATCCCCTGACACTCTAACCGATGTACTGACACCAGGCATATCGAAGTCCTGTATAAGGTCAATTCGTCGCCGTATATCTATTAAAACATATTACCACACACATTAACACATTTTATTTCGTAATTTAGTAGTATTAATATGTTAGTTGCATATAAACACAGGGGCACTTTCTGTGAATACGTACCCACATTTTTCTTCAATAAACTCCGTCTTTTTCTTTCAGTTAACCACTGAAAACATTAAAAACGTTTATTGTTATGCAGGCAATCATAACCTCAGCGAATGACAGTAAACATAAAATGATCAGTAAATATACCTCTGGCAAGGATTTTCCAGCGCTCAGGTTATATATTTTTACATTGTTCGGACAAGAGACCTGCATTGTGACGGTTAAAGTTCGTACATGCGAAACATGTAAGGTGTCATTTATAACACTTTAAATTAAAACCGTTCCCGAGTATTGTTATAATTACACAAACACGTGGATCGGTTATCGCTCCGGTATTACCTTCAGATGTCGCTGCAAACGCAAAATTCATTCAGTTTTACTTTTTCGTTAATTCGACTAATAATAATACAAAAGCGCATAAGTTCTGTGCATTAAAAAATTATTATGATCTAAAATATAAGCCCCGTTTTAGCATGACACAACTTATCGTTAGTAAGAACTTAAGCATCTGATTCTCATAACGTAAACTTCACAAACAATTTTATTACCCACAATTCATATATCTTTTAATTCTCACGAACATTGAATGTTTACTTCTCTCATCATGCAATATGGTTTTAAACCTGGTATTATCTTGGCGGAATTACACAGAATCCGAAATAATTAGCTGGACTTTTCCGGTTTGTAATTAATTTTATAATTTTCTTTATAAACAACTCTTGGTGACATATACATGGTACATAAAGAAACATTTTATACAAACTACATGTGCAAATTCATAATACAGTTGTGACAATTAAATCTTATCATCTATTTCCCTTGAAGTCCTTGATCTTAACCATATATATGACTCAAGTCTACATTACTGTTCGAAAAGTCCGGATCTTGGCGCAATTGCATTAAAGTTCGTGACCGCATCCGGCAGGCTAGGGAATAGATGCCGCTCTCGTCGTCGGCAACTTCAGTTTGGCGTGGTGCGGTTGGCAGCGTTGACCGACTAGTCAATTACCGGCCGGCACGAGGGTGGGGGGAGTGGAAACTGTGGACGCCGCGGAGCAAGGAGGGGTGGAAGTGTGACCGGCGTTTCAGCGCGTATCGGTAGTCGTGAGAGACGAGTCAGTCAGTGACGGGTTGTGTCTCTAGTGCCGTAGTGAACATTTCGGTCGCCCCCCTGTGTTCAAAAATGAGCTGGCAGGATTACGTTGACAAGCAACTGCTCGCGTCGAGATGTGTTACCAAAGCGGCGATCGCTGGACACGATGGCAACCTGTGGGCGAAGTCCGACGACTTCGAAGTGAGTAACCTCATTTTGCGCCGAAATTCGTTGATCGTCGTCGTCGTCGTCGTCGTAGGCCGAGGCGTTGAGCCGAGCGGCCGGGAGTACATCTCCGACCAAAAGGGAAAGTGCGCGCACTAAACGGTGTGTGTGTGTGCGCGCGCGACCGAGAACACCGCACGAAAGAGCATACGCATCGCATTTCGCACGTCTCCAGCAGTCTCCAGCTCCGCCGTTCCACCTGCATCTCTTTCGAGATCGCGGCGGTGTATCTGGCGAGGTAGTCGGCTAGAAAAGAAGGCCACGAAGAGAAAGAACGAGTGCGCTGCGTGCGTGTGTGCCTGTGTGCGTGAGCGGCGAATGAGCGAAAGAGTGAGAGTGCGTGTGTGTGTGCGTGAGAGAAAGAAAGAGAGAGGGGGAGAGAAAGAGACCGAATGAGCGAGAGCAAAAAGAGTAAAGGAAGGACGATGATAATACCGCCCGGTTTGTGCTCTGGAGAGGATGATTTTCTGGCGAAACCGGTCGGGACGTCAAAGAGTCGTAGAAATGAGAAACGGTCGCGCGTCCTACGGCAACACGCGACGCACGCGAGCACTTTCTAACCCCGAAAATGGGTGCCACGTAGTCGTCATCGTCGTCGATCGTTTGCCGGTCGAAAGAGTCGCCCTTCATGACGCCACCCCCGTTCCTTTTGCGAGGCCTTCTAACCGGAGGCCGGTACGCTTAAACGCAACTCGGCATATTCGGGCTATCACACGTTTAACCGTTATTTAATCCTCCTCGTGGTCTGTTAACGCGCATTGCCGCGACCGGTCGGCAAGGATGAGGCGTGCGACAGACAGTGGACATTTTTCGCAAATCGTGTCTGCACAATTTTCGGAGTGCTCAGTGTGCCACCTACGACGTAACGCGTAATTTCGTTACTCGGCACGATGCGACAGGCATCCCACACTTCGTCATCTTCATCTCTTTCTCTCTCTCTCTCTCTCTCTCTCGCAAAAGCAGAACATAGCCGGACGCCGGAGTTCTGTTGCGCGAAATAATCGATCGCACTCGATTTCGGCGAGAAAAAAGGGTGTGGCGGTTCTCTCGCGGAAAATCCTTTCCCGTTCGAACGGAGCCCAACGGTTTTCGGCGAGGTTAATATGGCTGCCTTCGCCGGGCACACGTTGCCGCTGCCGACCGGGGCAATGGTGGCCCTCTCTTACATTGTCTCTCTTCGTTTGTTTCGCGCTGTGCACGATCATCGGGCAGCGGGACTGCTCCGTTAATCGTCGGCGCCTTTCCGTCTCGCGATCTCATTCTTTGATCGTCGAATTCGCTTTATTACGGATTCTCGGCCGGACGGGAAAAATGTTCGCCGAAAAAAATGAAACGATACACGCACGAGCGACGCCTACGATCCTCGGCAACGCGAAGGATCTTTCTCTCGCGCGAGTCGACGGAGTACGAAATGTATTTAGGCAGTCGTGCGTTCGACAGTTATCCGCTGCAGCGTGAGCATTCAAAATTAATTGAGCAGAATTTTTCGTTTGTTGGCGGGCGTGCAGTTGCACAACAGTGTGTCTCGTGCGCTCGGTGAATTCATCGTGTCTCGTCCGTTTCGTATTGATATACTTAATAACGATATCCGGCTAGACATTTCAGTTCGGACTTGCGGCTGTACGCTTTACACGTTATAATACATGCCACAAAATTCCATTAGTTCGAACGAAATCTGCGATTAACTTGGGCGCCCTCTACGCTATTTCGTAAAAGCTGCAGATCCTGTCGGTAAATAGATTTAGCAATGGGTGCCGATGAGCGAGCAGACCTTGTAACATTATTCATGACTCATTAATATAGTTTCTCCCACACGTGCACACGATTCCATTTTCACGATAATTTCACCCGTTTAACGATACATACTTTTGCAGGCGCCAACTTTGCCTCACGATGCTCGATCACTGTTCCTTCAAACACATCCGTTAGTAAGCATCGTTTTACCTTCTTCGAATACACTTTTTACACTCCCAGCCTCGTTCCAAAGGTGTCGTCAAAGTCGATACACGAAACGTCATACGGGTTTTCGTATGACGCAAGGTCGCTAATACGTCGCTCGCATCTGGGGAATTTTTTTCGGCCTTATCGTTAATCGGTCTGATGCTTATCAAATTTACGCTGAAAAATTCTCCCTCCCACGCCTTATCGACTCCAGAAATGCGGTTGCAGTGAGCGTGGTGGGTTGCCAAGGGCCCCGACCATATCTCGAGAACCGGTGCCGTTTGGGGTTAGGGCTGATTATCTTTCTCAACGGGAACACAACAAAACATATTTTCCAGGTGGTCCGAAACTGTCTGAAGGGCGTGAGGAGACGCGACCTTTAGGGCATTTCGGGCCAACAACGAACTACAGTCATGTTTTTTTTTTTTCCATTTGAGAATTCCTATCGGATTCTTCGCGTTCACGCACCCTTCTCATTATGCTTATATATGGTGTTCTATGCATGATCTCTGTGGTCGTTCGTTGAAGTTGAACGCGCACTGAAATTCTCGACTGCGGGACAAAGAAAAAACGCGTGGTTGTGAGGACTACGTGGAAAGATGTGGGCGTGGAAAAAAGCTGCTCCTCGGTTTCTGCCTCGCTCATCGAATCTCTTTCCGCCGTTGTCACCCGTCAGCGAGAATTATTTTCCCATCAACTCGATCGTTTCGACACACTCAACTACCATCGTTGTTTCAAATTATCAATCGTAACTTGTTTATTTATTTATTTAACATAAACGGAGATAATCCCTTTATCCGGTGTCATATACACGAGTGTCAAAAGTTGAAATGGGAAACAAGAACAATTTTGGTTTTGATTGTCATAATTTAAGTCTGTCGGTCGAGCTAAGCTCCTGCTGAAACAATTCTCTCCAACGAAATCGAGGATTGCGTCGACTGAACGAGTGTGTAGTTCGGCAAATTTCGTTGTGCCTTTCAAGTTGGTAGTAGACTCTCAACCTGGCCGGACGAAAGACTCGAAAGTTGCGATTATCGTCGTGAACGATCAGTGTGCGCGAGCGACTTTGGTGCCTTAATCCGTTCTGCAAGTCGAGGAAAGGTTTCGGCCGGCCGGTGAAACTTTGAGATAAAGGTCGCCAGCTGCACCGTGGCCTCGCGAGCACACTTTCCGGTTACGAATGCCAAAATGGCGATGCCGGCCGGGCAGCAACCTCGCAGTGCCGTACATTGAGTCGACGCGTGGGGCACCTTTGGTGGGCACCTTCATATACTGATATTTCGGGAACAATTCTCTGCAGTGAAAACTTCAAAACAAAAAGACAATTTCTAGACAAGACGGTTCAAAGTTTGTACGAGATTGCGACATACGACGGCTTCGTACGGATTTCCGATGTAGTTGCACGTGCGCGACTAATGCGCGGTCATTACATTACGCCGATTGTAGTTTTGCGAATGCAAATGCGTCGTAACGAAAGCTTGCCAGAACTGAGAAGCGTCTGATAGTCGTTTAAATTGAGACGAATGATTCTCGCCACCGCGGTATAGTCTTAAACGTTGAATTGGATTTATGCCGAACGCCCAATGCATCACGGTTGACACTGAGACGTGCACGATTACGTTCGGAACGTCGGCGTCGCTCCGAATTCGCGAAGTCCCATGACTGCACGAAAAATACCTTTACGAAAGCTCGGGTTATCTGGGTCAGTGTATACGGCTGCAACCCTAACGGTTAATGAATCATCCGGTTCACGTTTAGTCGCTCGTCGTCCGTTTTCTTCGATATATACCAATAACGATGACGTGTTTGGTGTGACAGGTGACCGTCGCGATGATTTATCGAGCTCTAATTGCACTCGTCAATAATCTCGGAACACACTTTATCGATCTCTGAGAAACACGGACTCGCGGGATCATCGTTTCGAGTGACAAACATACTCTAACGACCGTTCGGTAAACGAGTCCATCTTAGTACGTTTATATTTACATAGGTTAGATTACCTTGTACTGCTTTGAAATTCAGTTTGCGAGCGATACCGATAGTACGTCATTATTTTGTTGTCTTCGACATTAGAAGGTAGGACAACATTTGTCATGAATAAGTATCGTCGGAAATAAGGGCGGAACGCGACCCTTTGACAAGGACGAAAAAGATCAGTTGTAGAACGCATGATTCATCGTCCGCCCAGGGCCGTGTCTACCGAACCGAATGCTACGCTACTGCATGGCTCCAATCTCGCTTTGAGTTCGTGACTCATCGTCTGGCACGTAGTCTACGTTATACCAAGTCGACGTGTATAGGAGCGCTCTCTATACACGTTGGTGTCATGCGGTTAATTTCGATTCTGAGGGATATAAACGTCTCCACGACGCTCTAACAATGCGGCGAAAGAATTTTCGCCCGTCGCCGTTCCACGGTATCAATATTGATAGGTTCACAATGTTCACATGTCGTCACTCTACCGACACCATGTGTACACTATAGATTTCTCGCGATTGCTACCCATTTTATTCGACGGTCTGACAACGTTGCCGAAGCATTACCGTGTAGTATCGCTGATCGGAGTCGAAGAATGTCGATGAAAGCTCAAGAATTGATACGCTTTGGAGGATGAATGTTTATTTCGAACCTATTTCAATTTTCTGGCTGGAACAGAATTTCCCGTATTACCGCTAATACGTATTGGTACCCACATTGCGTATTCTGCATCTATAAAGTTCCTTGTCGGAAAAGAATATCCGCGTATACGCCGTATACAGATACACTGCCGCTAATGGTAGTTGAGGAATGTTGATGAAAGCAAACAAGTTAATGCGTTTTGAGGCAACAATGTATATTTCGAACAAGAGTTTCTCGTCGTCGTAATTTGTAGTCGCGTCTCGTCATAGTTGGAAAGTCGAGCCTGACGATAGTCGAACGTTGTATACCTGTGTAAGGTTATACTGTGAATCATCGCGGCCGCACGGGACACCGAGCTGGCGACTAATTGACAGGCAACGGTGCATAATTTAGGCGCAGCCAGATTATGGGAAAGCCAACGATGCAGTCACAATTTCGCGATGGAGGCAGCTCTAAACCCTAAAACGCTACACTCCTCAGACAATTTCGTCCGGTAATTACATGCCCACAATTTCTCGGCTGGCACGTGTCTAACTTAACGCTCCAACTTGCGTGTAAATTATATTTTCCGAATTGTACACACTTTGGACTGGACACGTTTCTCGTGCAGATTTTGGTGCATTAAATTTAATTTCGTCATGAGTTATGTTTTCAGCGAAACACTCGGAAGCTGCATTTCTCTCTTCTTAAATCACAAATTTTCGCAGTCAACGTGTTAAACTTAACATGACCTAAGCGTAAGGCATAACGAACGTTGTCCAACTATAGTTCAATTTCCCCTATGAGAATTACCTTACGCCTTGAAACGGCAGATTCGTCGTGCAATCTCACCTGATAGTAGCGTCGTAATAACGGTCCTTGCTTGTTCCTTTTACAATCTTGCACGTCGATCTTAAAATCACTTAACGTGCAGTAAAAAGCAGCGGTGCGAGTTCAATTACTCGACGAAGTTGACTTCTAGACCTCAAAACGGGTGTCTGCTTGTTGCACAATCTTACTCCTGGGGTAATGGCCGCGACAATTACAGTTTTCGTGTTGCTGCCGAGTGCGTGTCAGTTGTAGGATCGTTTAATGTTATAATAAGAGACAATGATGCGCGCTTAATTGATGGTCCGAATAATGGATGAGGTTATAGCGCAATTCGATAAAATTTATTACGGAAACAAAAGATGGTTCGAATTGATCCACTCATTAATTTTACAGCATTTGAGAAGGCACATCAAACGGGAAAAGAATTAGGTTATTATCGTACAGGCTAATCTGTGTTACTTTTAATGATGAAGTACAGCTGATTCGGGTTTCATTCGATTTTTCTGTCGTACTGTATACGTTGCGTGTACTTTGCATGTATGTACTACACGTCATACCGTTAGAAGAGGGACAGGGTCTTCCACGTATGTGCCCCCGTATGGCAGTACATATGCATTTACGTATCATTTGACTGAACTTAATCTGAGATGATCTAGATCTGACCTTCAGCGACAAACGCAACCAATTATGTCCATCTACGTCTACGCAATCGTTTCAGCCATGATTTTTCATAGTTTGCAACGAGATTTGAAAGTAACACGACTATTTCTCTTTATTTTGCTATTTTCAATATTTTATTTCGGAGCAAACAGAATTACGGTTTAATGCTTCGCGCGGTGCGATCCTTTAGCAGATCTGTCCAGTTTCTACGTCAACCTTTGCAGTCTTTGTTCTCCATCGGAGAACGGTATCGCAGAGAAAGGAGGTCAACTTTGAGCCATCTTTGCAAGGATTCGCTTGAAATGCGCATTACGATAGGCAGTTGCGTATTTCACCCTCGAGGAAGGTCAGAACGGGATGTTCTTTTTATTTCGCTCCGTTTATTATCGAGACTCGGGTCCATTGTGTAACTCGAAAAAAATCATTGCACCACACTAGGAATCTGTATGAAATCCTTTATCCGAATACGAGTAGCGTTATGCATATGACTTAAAGTAACTTTCGTTCGCTAGAAAAGGAGGATGAGTACGTTAAGTGGCTATTTATTCAAATCGACGTGGGAAGACCTTGGACTTCCAGTCTTCTACATATTACCTACGCCGGGAACACGCTCTCCCTCGACAGTGTTTCTTTCAGTCAAGCTTATGAGATTTTCCCGTAACTGACGTCACATCGCGATCTTGACTTTCACGGTGCTTTAACCTTTCAATAGCCGCTGAACGCGCCATTTATTTTGCCTGTTAGGTTACGCTAGCGGAGCTCAGTGCGTTTAGCAGTCATAAGTCCTATAAATACGAACATTTTAGGACTTCCATGAAACACACTCCGTGATCTTCTCCGTCTCTAATATCACTTTGCGAATACGCTTCGGTAACTTTGCTGCTTTCTTCATCTCAACCTTCGTGCCAGTCCACCCCTTACACGTTGTCGTCTTCGCCAAGTTTTCCTACTTGTGAGGCAAATATGTTTTTCCGTCCTCTATCGCTTTCTTGATCTCAAACCTGTCGATTATAAATAGATGTTGGCACGCTGCTGACGTATTACTTTTTCGGTCGACTTCTCTGGCCTGTAAGACGAAAACCTATTTTCCGCCTTTCTCTGCGTCCTCGTATCATGGGCTTCCTTTAGAAAAGTCTCTCATTTCGACGCGTCGAAGTGCTCGAGCTGTTTGCACTTGGTCGCGCCGCCTCCCCCTCAGCTCTCAGGACGTGAGAGATTTATACCCAGCCAATATTTTCAAGTCGACGCGCGGGGTTCGCACCGCGGACGTGAAATATGGTTCGTCCAATACCGACGCCAGAATGTCGGTCGTGTGGGTTCTCGACGTACACCGATCGGACTTCGCGATCGGCTAGGATCAATGGCACACGTGTCCCTGTGCGACCTTAATTCGTCGTTTTACGCCAGAACTCGTTGTGTCAATCTTCTCGCGACTAAGTCCGTCCGGTATACGTACGAAGCTGCGCAAAATATATTCCGGAACGAAATCACGGGTCTCGATAAATGGCGGCACAGCATATACTGTCTGGGTGTATTCGGAGTTAACGATACGTAGGTCTGATAAATTGTAAATTTAAACAATAAAATGAGATGGAACAATGGCCCTTGGTCGTAACTGCATTTAAATGCCAGCTCGCTTAATCCGTTTGTCCATATAACGTGGATTTGCTGTTTATGTCTGGTACAGTGTATGTCTATGTGCACCCGAATGACGATTGTTCCTCGATGAGTGTATCGACGAATTTCGCTCGTAATGGAGTGATGTGTATCGCTCGAACGCAGGAACGTTTCAAAGTTTGTTTACCCACGACGAATTAGATCGTCAGGCTCATGTAATTGCGGTTCTGTGTAAGGTATGATGTAACAACAGATAACCGTGACAGTAGGCGCTCGTTCGTGCGTGTTGTGTGATGGGTTTTAAGCGATCGGTAAATCGGACGTAGTTGGATTCACAGTTCACTTATTGTCAGTCCCTCCACCTGCAGCTGATCGTATTTCCTTCATTTTTTGCGGGCCAATCGTTCGCATCAATGTATTGTCGCCTATCCGTTTTTTCTTTTGCGTTACGGGTAGGCGGGGTAGGTAGGAAAAAATCAACTGTGTTGTTTATTTCGTTTTGTTGTTCCGACGTTTATCACCTGTATCATTGTTGAACGCTATCTGCCGACGTTCCGCACCAAAGATTTGGCGCGTCAGATCGACGAAGTGGACATCAATACTGTTCTGTCATCGACTATTTATTGATAACCGCGATTATAAAATGAATCGCAAGTATCATTTCTGCGTCATAATCTTTCTCGCACAACAATCACCCGCATACGAAATGATCCGGAGCCGAATAATCCTGAAGTACTAACTCAGACACTAAACATTCGACTCATAATACAATAAGCTCCGCCAGTCATAAATTAGACTATGCCCATAATTATAGTAGCACATCCAATTCTCGAAAATATAAATATAAATACGTATGCTCTCTATGTGGTATCACAATCCTCGAAATTCGTTTCGACCCCTTGCGACCTTCATGCGTACCGGTAAAATGTTAACGATTTCGATGTCTTTCTTTCCAGGTAAGTAAAGAGGAGCTCGTGAAGTTGGTCCAGGGCTTCGATGAACAGGAGATCCTGACGTCGTCTGGCGTTACCTTAGCCGGCAGCAGGTACATCTACCTGTCGGGCACGGACCGTGTGATAAGGGCAAAACTCGGCAAGGTCGGTGTTCATTGCATGAAAACGACGCAGGCCGTAGTCGTCTCCCTCTACGAGGACCCAATACAGCCACAGCAGGCCGCATCTGTCGTTGAAAAACTGGGCGACTACCTCGTGTCCTGCGGCTATTAGGTTAGTATCGATCAACGCTCGCTATACCCGCATCCACGCGACAGTCTCCGACGAATTCCATTGATACGCACCACTCTCAGGGAAGGCATGAATGGCAAATGAGCGAAATTGAACCCCTTTGTGGCGGATCGTATACACGCGCCAAGCCACGTTAGCGCGTTGATAAAAGATTGCGGTCGGAAACGATTGTGCCCAGTTTTGCCTATCAACCCCGACTACAATGTAGTTTCTTCGATGATACATGTTCAGTGCAACGTGTACATTGGCATTCAATTACGATTGAGCCGATGAACCTTTTTTATCCACCAGACTTCTGTCATATGAACTATGCATTGTCTTTCTTTGGAACATGTGGTCGTTCATTTTAGCTGGTGGAGTTTTTTCAGGGCTTTCTGTCTAAAATGCTGTCTCCGGCCGTAAAGATAAAGTTGCACATGTATATATATATATACCGTACACTTCATTCGACAACACTCGCGGTTACTTAAAATATTTAGAACAAACGATAGCGACTCGAGTGGCTCTCCCGTGCTCTTTGCGTATGCCCGCCTTGTGAAAATGTCTCCGTTTCGTTTGTCTTTTCGCGTATTTGTCCGCTCAGACAATAATAAGAGTCGCCGGGCTGCAGCGCGATAGGATTTAGAAGAGTCATGCAGCAAAGAGCTACAACAGAACAGTTGGTCTCATCGCTGTCGTTATTCTGCAAGAAGATAATGAGGCACCGAATACGCGTTTCGTGAGCAGAACGGGGAAATATATATCCGTTGGGGTCTTAGAATTAATCCTAGAATCGTTTCAGTCACCTTTCGATGACACATAATCGTTCCCCTTACCTCGCCTACGCCGAAAATCAATATCTTCGTCAAACTTCAGTTATGAAAAAAAGAATTGGCAAATGTGTTTCATGAACTATGACATTTGGCTGAAGAATCGAGCACTAGGCATTCTTGATTTATCTGTTAAGAGACAACCTTTAAGTTCGGATTAAAATTCTTATCTTTATGTTAATAATGGTTTGCACGACGACGTTTACTTTATTATAATTGCTTTCCCATGCGAACCTTAATTGCATCCAACTAAATTGCTTGTGTCAATCATATCCCGAGCCACCGTAATATCCGAGAGTAACGAATTTGCTGCTTCGAGTGCACATAAGAGACGGCGATGAATAGGATTAACCGTTAAGTAATTCACTTGTGGAATTCGCTTTGACCATTTCTGACACGTTACAATATACCGCGCGTTGCACAAATGATCGTCGTATCCAAGAAAACCCACGTATACGTATCTACCGAGACTCATAGTGTCCGCTGAGAATCTGGCGAGTAGACTCGTGATTAAAATTCGCGAAATAGTCGCTGTAGAAAAAAAAAACACTCCATTGATTCGGAGTTAAGTACCGGTCTCTTCATCCGGCGTATCACAAAGACTGCGAAACCGCAAATCTGGCGCGTCCGGTTTCAGTCCTTCTCTGCGAATTCGATGCGGGAGAGCCGCGCGTTCTTATCACTGTTGCGAGTCCCGCGCTATCTTCCACTGGCAAGCGGTGCATCCGTTCATCTGCATATAAAGCCAGCCGCGAGGACGACGCTTCGAAGTTGCGAAGTCCGATGTCACGGCACAATGCACAGTCAGTGATACCCGTCACGACGGTATGCATTAAAAACGGGCAGGGGGGAGGGTAGGCTCATAATCGCTGAACGAAGAAAGAACGGGCCGATTGCTGATCTTTCCCACCTGCCAATCGCCTCGCTTAGACCCGCAGACAAGCGCAACTTCATCTGTCCTCGTTAATAAGCTGCACAAAGTTACAAACCTTCCCTGATAATTGGCCCGATGACTGCCTCCGCGTTCCGTTACATTTAGCCCACCGCTGGGCAAACTGGTCGCGCGTAACTTTATATTGGGAAATTCGCGGCGCCACGTTATTTCATTACGGGCTTTGCCAACGGTGCGTTCGAAAATCTAATTTGACCTGAGCTTACGGGCGCGCCCGCCTCGAGTTTGCCGATCGAGTTTCACGCGTCGGGCAATGTGTGCTCACGTGTATCGAGAAAGCCGGGCAGGAGCGGGTACAAAAGAAATTACGTCAGCGTCAATTCGCGTCGCGCGAGTTTTCTGCTCGTGCCGTCGCGTGAATATGCATGTAACGCGCGCTACGGCGGAGCCATTGACAGCTGTCTCTCAAACACGGAAAAGCTTTAAGCAACGAATGGTTTTATGTATCGAATAAAGCACAATATCGGTGAACGAGAGTGCGCGCGCGTATGAAATCCGTCAGAACCCGTTCCGACTCTCGCGCGAGGCGAATATAATAAAGCATTGAAGCGCGTTTCCCTCGTCGCGGTCTTGCACGCGTCATAGCATCGCGTATCTCGCTTCAGATTTGTATCGCATATTTTCTTATCGTCGCATGACTTGCGCACTGAACTCGATCCACAGTTCTCTCTCTCTCTCTCCCTCTCTCTATCTATCTCTATCTCTCTCTCGTTCAAGTTCCATGCATAGAGTCGTCTGGCACGGACCATCGTATTTCCGCGGACACTGTCGCATGCAACGTCGACAGATTTATTTAGGTACGCGTTGCGTACAAAATAGACGCGCGGTTTCCATTTATAACGTCAATTGGATATATATGAATCGGCGCCGGCTTTTGCGGACGGCCGAGTCGCGATAGATGATAGAATGCACGATGTGTTCCTGCAGCGTGTCGGTGGGGAGAACAAAAAGCGTGTATGTTCGCCGCGAGCTCGTCTCCTTTTCATGTTCTACCTTTTTCACGATACCCTCAACCGCGGGGGAGGGTGGCGGGGGTATGTGTTAGTGTCGTAATTGAAATAAAATGTTGCTTTCTGCCGATCGCCACATATACCGGTTGTTGACCTCGCGCTCGCGACTCTGTACATTCAACTGGGTTCGGTTTTAGTATTCATCGAGTCTCAATGCTGACGGTTTCATCACACGTTGTGCAAATGTGTCCGTGCACCTTTTGACAGGAATTTAATCGAGTAAGCACATATCTACTGTGACCGATTTACGTGATCTTTTAGCAACGTCTACGCGGATCCTGAGAAATTATAAATCGCAGAAGCGTCTTATCCGTTCATAGCCGCACATCAGCTGACCGATGAGTTCTCGGGAACTGTCGCCGGACCAGCCGACGTCATTGTCTGTCCCGCAAGGTGCCCGTTAATCCGTGCAAAGTCTCGCTGAGCCGCGACGTCACAGGCCTCGCCGATGGTATTCGGACAGTGCTTACCGCGTTAAATTAACACGCCCGTTTATTCCCGACTCTCCCTCTCATGTCGTTTCGATTTAACAAGTTTCCCTCCCGCCGCGTCTCTACGCGTCAGTTGCGCCCTTATCACTATCGACTTGTCACTCCAATATCCCTCGTCCCGATACTCCGGTACTTTTGACTGAAACGGGACTGAGAGCGAGAGAGAGAGAAAGACAGAGGGGTGGGTTGGTCGGGTGGTATACCACACGTAACCGCCGTATGCATTTCCATTGTTACTCGGGCGTTTTCGTGTCGGCCGGTGTCTGAGGAAAATGCATTGTGCCCGGTCGTTGACGTCGGGCTCACGCAACGAGAGCGGCGAGAGTGCCTTGTGTCAAATGCAAACGCGAACGCGCGGCCAAATAAAGAATGCAAATTTTGTCGAGCGCCAGCCATCCTCGTCGTCAGCCGACAAGCTCGCTCCGCCTAATCGTCGCGCCCGTGCCCGCGCCCGCGCCCCTTGCGAACAACTGTGTCTACGCTTTTTCGCGTAGCTGCGTTCTCTTTCGCTGCTCCGTGCGCGGTAATGAGTGGCGCCTCAAACGGGGTAAACGGGTGCTTTGGATGCGGATGCTGGTTTTGGAGCAGTCGCTTTTTTATTATGATTTGTGCTTGTAAGCTGTTTTGGTGTTTGTTCGATGACGTTAACTAATCTACGCGTTGATCGTATATATGTAGGAAGCGGCGTATAATCAGTGTTTGCGCAATCGGGCGTTGTGTGCTTGGATGGATATTTGTTATACGGCTGATATTCATGTTTGGCGGGATACTAATTTCGTCGGTTTGAAGGAGAGTTGCGTTTTTAATCTCTTAACTTGTAACACGTTTTTCTCTCATTTGTTCGTACATGATTTATGACGCACGGGAGAGTAGTAGGAGATCAAATTATACGTTCAGTTGCACAATTGAGTTCTTTGTCGGCGCTGATATTTCGCGCGCGTACGCGAAGTGCATGTGTCAGGGAATTCAGTGCAAACAAGTGCTTCACGCGCGCACACTTTTGATATGGAAAAATATTTGTTCCTGCCCTTTCTGTTTTCGTTAAACTCATTGTTACAAGAGCGGTGCATCAAATTCTCTGAAAACTTGATACGGTACATGATAGAAGGAGGAAATTTTTGCGTTTTGAGTGATGAATCTATCGCTGTACGAGCAGTCATCCCGTAAAATAAACTAATTCACACAGATTCGGAAGCGTATCAACGACGAACAAGCCGAAATCTGAGCGTGCCAAATTCCGCGGGTACGTTCTCGTGACGTAAGTTCGGATCCGTCCTAGGTAAACGAAATGTGCGATTTCGGCGTCGCGATCCGGACGGTCCGTACCATGAGAGGAAATTTGCCCTCTAATAATATCGCGGAATCCGCCGTTTTGGCCGCGGTATCGTTCGGCCTTTCAGCCGACCAAAACGAACGAGTTTGCCGTGAGTCATGTGCATAATTCCTGGCAACTGTTTTAGCATGATATCAGTTCGCCGCGGTGACTAATCACGCTGCGCTCGTATGTGCGCCTTGTATATCACTGAATGAGGTGGTATTACGAAGGAATGATAAATATTTTTCCTCGAAGGCAGCGCGAACGCCAAGAGAATCTCGCGTTGCCTTCTGGGTCTCATCGATCTTCGGAATTTCGACGAGAAAGGAATCACTTCATTCCACATATTCCGTGCTGCCCGCTCGTCATAATGCGCACGAAGTAGCAATTTCCGTTGTGTGGTTATCAGGTTCGAGGACAAGCGTGAATATCGTCATAGCTACGTGCTTTGTCCGGTTTGCAAATTTAAAAAATACGCCGACACTCATCTTGCTGCCAGAACTGTCAAATACGCAGAGAATAGAATTGACCTAGTTAACTTCGGATTTTCGCTCTCGTGCTTTGAGCAAGAATACTTGGACCATCTATCGAAAACCTCAGCTTTTGACATAGAAGAAAACGTCGAAAATTCAACTGATGACCACACCGATGATCGGCTTCGACGCCTGCAACACTATCCGGCTAACCAAGCATGCACTCTTGTTCTTCTGTTTCAGTAACCTCTGGGACCCAACACAAATATCTAATATTAATAATAAACGATACGGTCGATTATTTTAATGAACAGCGAATGGAATGCGCCATGCCGCACGAGTCGCGCCGGAACTGCCGCAAGCCTGCCGCGCGACAAAACGATCAGAAGCAACAACACAACCGAGCAGCAGCAGTAGCAACAACAACAGCAACACGACAGCAACAACAGAAAGCAACAGCGACTACCGTACTCCAGTCATCGTTCTCTCCTCTTCGACTTGACGTGCGATAACACGGGATGCTGGAAGGCGTCGACGAAAAAACTATCAAAGAACATGGGTCTCACTTGCAAAAAATCGAATATACACGAAAAAAAAAAAGCAGCAACAATACACGCGCGTTTAACGTATAACAATTAAAGACTTTTATTATGCGTACACACTCAACAGACAAGCGACCGAGAGAGAAGCACGGGTCGACGCGGACGAATGGGAAAAGAGACAGAGGCGACCTCGGCGCGGGTGCGTAAGTAGAGCGATCTCGAAGGAAAGTGAAGCGGACGACGAAATAGGGGGGGGCTTCGCATAAAGTATTCAACGTGTACGCGCGCAATGATCGGGCCGAGAGAGCAAGAAATTCGCACGCCTCGGTCCCTCTCTTCGCCACGGGGCCATACACGCTTCGAGAAAGGTCGCGAGCAATTGATCGTGTACGTACGGCCGAATGCAACGTGCATTGCGCCTCTGCGCACATGAGTGTATACACATGTCCCAGTATATCTGTATATACGTCATGTGCACGTGCTTGCGCACGACGCCCGCGGCATGTCTCTGTTTCGCATTGCGTGCCGCGAGAGATCTCACATCCATCCGACGAAAAGCGAACACGGAACTCCTGGACTCGTCGAAGGGCCTGGCGCGATAATCTGAGCGCGACGAAAATCGGATATCGGACATCGGTGAGCGGCGGGCATGAAAGGACGAAAACGCACGCGCGTTCCTATCGTTGCTCAGACTGCTCGAAAAAATTGCCTATTAGAGGGGTCTTTTTTGTCTGGGGAGGAAAAAATCGCGGCGAGAGAGGGTCCTCTTAGTCGAGAGGCGAAGGAGGGAGAGAGAGAGATGAGTGAAAGAGAATATTCTTCGTTTACACTCGTCATCGGTGTCTCGTAGGAATCTTTTCGATGTACGCTTCGATGTAGTGTGTTAATATGCCTATGTTCCTTTTCCCGCCGATGCTCGATTCATTTCGGGGAGGGGCACGATGGACTCTTTCTTATTGAAATACACAAATGATACAAAAAAAAAGAGGAGAATTTTTGACTCAAAACGAAATAAAGGAACTTCGAACCACTCGTTTAACGATATCGGCGCACAACTGGGAGGGGCTGGAAGTGCGACACGTGCGACGATGACTTTGTGATTTATACCGCGAAGATAGATCTTAGCAGGGACGCTCGAGAAATAGAAATCATCGGCACGAGTTTCCTCGTGCGCGCAACACACGCAGACACACACACACACACAGAGAGAGAGACACGCCGTGCGTCTGACAGAGATCATCGACATTTTAGAACGGAGAACAATACACATCGCACTTTTTGTAATCGCTTGTGCGGCGCTTCGCTGACGGAGAGACAACACACGCATGAATTAAGTATAAGAAGTAACGATAATAAATAATAATAAACTATTGTGTTAGGTTTACAGTCTTTTTTTTGTAGGGGACGAAAGGATGAGAGAGAAAGAGCGAGAGAGCGAGAGAGATAGAACGAACGGAAGATAGCTTGAGAGTTAGCGAGTAAGAGAGTAAACGCGGTTAAGAGGGACTTTGTGAGATTGAGAGGGAGAGAATGGGAGAGATAGGCTGTTTTGCGCACGCGCAAGAAAATCGGGAGAACCGGCACAAGAGAAGAAATACACTCGAGAGCACAGTTATAAAGAGGTCGAAGATCGGAGGGACGAAAGAAAGAGGGGTCGGTGTAGTACGCGAGAGACGATGATAGTGACGACGGTGTTGGTGATACGTTGTCGATGACTGTGGCGGTGATGACGATTTGTGGTGATGGTGAAGATGAAGACGACGAGGATGAGGTTGAGGATGATGCGGGCGAGCATGCGGCAGCGGGTGATATGGCGTGGATTGACAGCAATCCTAGCCGCGTCCCCCTCCCCCACAAGAATCGATACGGTCCTTTTAGCTATTTACTGTCTTTATTATTGCTATGTGTAAGAAGAATAAAACAAAACGACGAACGATGTGTCATAAACTGCTGAGATTTTTATCGATAATGCGAGGGAGTGAAAGAGTGAGTGCGCGAGAGAGATCGAGAGAAAGCGAGAAAGTGCGTGAGAGAGGATGCGAGAAAGGGAGCGAGAGAAAGTGTGAGCGTGAAAGAACGAGGGCGAGATAGGGAAGAAGTGGGATAAAGAGAGTGAGAGAGAAAGAGGGGCGTGATAAGGGGGATGAAAGAGTCGCAAGAGCATACACGAGTACAGTATATATATATATATATATACATACACAAACATACACAACACGTGCGCGCAAACGCTCGCGCGCACCCACACCCAGCACACATCTACCCTAATCAGCCACGCGCACACGAAGGCGAACCCAGCAGGAGTACACGGCGGATTAATCACAAGGGGATAGCGAAATCTCTCTCATCAAAAGTCGTCGCATTTTGCCCGGCTCGTCGTATGTATGCGTCGAACGTCTTGGCTCGAAAACTCTGTCCGACGTTAGTCCGCTCATTGATTTTAGTCCGTCTACGTTCTGCATGTGTCAGGTAAGTCGGGCGTGCACGTGGAAATTCGCTGAGACGCGCGAGGATGACGGGTCGATAGGCGGAACGTTAAGCCAGAGACACGGAATTTCGGCCCGGCTGTAAGCAAGAAAAAAGCTCGCTCGTTTTATCCGCCTTTCTCTCCTCCATCAGAGTTCGCATTCTTCGTCACTTCCCGAAAACGGAAGCGGCGGTCGGTCACGTACCTCCTCCCATTGTTGGTCCAAATTCGGTGGCACGTACTCGCTCGAACGACCGTTCCAAGCATTTGGATCCTTTTGCGTGCCGTTCCTCCTGACGAGTTTCATTATCCTTCTGGACTTTATTGCCGAGAGGAGCACGTGGCCTCGCCGCAGTTCACACACACGCACATACACTTTCAGGCAAAATTGGGATGAACAGTCGGGAGCGAAGAGAGATCCGGGGTCTTCGCGAGAAGTGGGTTCGACGACGGTCGTGCATACACGCCGAGTAGATTCTTCTTTTTATTTTATTTTTTTTTTGCAGAAAACTGTCAAACACGGCTCGCTGAATGATACGAGCCTCATTCATTCGCATATACACGCGTACGTTTACCAGTGCGTGATACCACGTACATATGTGGAATGTATACCTGCCGTGTATTCGCTCCGATCTACGCAGGCTCATCAGTGCATAAATCGTTTAACACGCACACACTCATTCCTTCACGCATACATATATAGATACACGTACACACATCGAACAGCAACACACTTTACACACGATGCCGCTACCAATTATTACTACTACTATTACTACTATTGCTACTACTATTACTATAACTGGTTGCTTGTCGATTCGTCTGACGCCAAGCAACGGCCCAAACTACTATGTAACGATTTTTATTGATAACAAAAGAAGGAATAAACATTGAAGTAATAATTGTCATAATAAAAGAAAAGCAATTCCCAAAAAAAAACAAGCGTGTCTCGTCTGAAAGAAGGCACCATCATTGACGGGATCGGTCCTTATCTATATTTATACATATATCTATATGTGTGTGTGCAATAGTGTGCATAGAACACAGACTCAGAGATATTGCTTTGTTACACCCCCCCCCCCCCCCCCCCCCTTGACGATCGATATCATCTCCGGCCCCGTACCATTATTATTTATCTTTTTTTTTTTCCATTAAACCGACCCCCATCTCGTGGATCAGGTTCTCTGAACCGTTCATGGTGTTCGTGATCATTTTCGTTCGTGATAATACAGGAGAGAGATGAAGCGAGAGCTGGCGGGGTTCCGAACGGTGTGCACGCGTGTCAGTGTATATTTTTTACGCATACGTAATATATAATAAATATATATAAATATATGTAAATCTCTCACTTACCTCTCTCCAGCGTTCGACGCGAGGGTGTAAAATCGATGATTCGACGGAAGAGGAGGCGGGAATCGACGGGAGAGTGTGAGAAGAAGAGGAGTCAACGATTGATCAGGTATATCATCCTGCGTCGCCGGTTTTAATTAGCCACAAACTGCGTCGCGACAAACGAGGTAGTCCGATTTGATTGAAATCACTCATAAATTCTTAGTCTTCCGAAGACGGTATTCCTTGCGCTTTCGTTTCAAGGGCGACGAATATGGTATCGGTAGGGTATTTTCCTTAGTTCTCGCACCTATGTCGCTGAAAGGCAGTTCACGAAATCGGGTCATTGGCGCGTACGCGATTTCTTGTTCTTCGCGGACGGAAATCGCGGTCATCGACGACTTCCGGGTAACGCCCGGCGACTGCTCGGATTTCCTCCGCTTCGCGGTGGTTCGCCAAACTCTGCTATCTTCTGATGGAGTCCTGAATCGTTGTCGATGGGATATCGTCGAGGATGCGGGCAAGGAAAAATTCCGCCTTCCTCTGCAACCTTGTGGAATCTTGTGGATATTTTTGAACGCGGGCTTGCGCCACTGGCACACAGGAACCAAGTATTGCTGACATCGATTGCGTACCTGGTATGGTAGGTATTGGTCGATCCATACTTTTAAGACGATAATCTAGGTCGCGGTCAGATTTGGTTATTAGCTGATTTTAGGATGATGCCAGTATCAATTAACCACGTTCTACGCGGTCTTCTACTTAATGTTTTAGATTGACTGATTTAAATGCGTCGATCACGCGATCGAAATAAAACGATATATTTTTTACTGTTTCAGAAGACTTTAATTTAACTGCTATCTTTGTTCAGGTAGCTTAGCTAGAATTAAAAATGTGGACTGTACTTGAAAGTATCAAGGGGAATATAAAAATGCGGGTTGTATTAAAAGTACCGTGTCCCTTCCAGAAACTTCGCCGGGGTCGTTTGTAATCTGTTATTTATTATAATCATAAGTTATTATTATAAATCATAGTGTCATAGATTACGTGTCGGTAATAATAATTCGCAATCGGTTACGCAATAACGGTAGGGGTCATAATAATAATTTATAATTATAATAAAGACGATTTATAGATAAAATATCTGATGCGCTTTTGCTTAGGTAAAAGACGTGTCGCGCGAACCGAGATGCTGGCAAATGATGTTGCTCACTGTCCTCTGTTTTCGGTCCACGGATGTTCACAGAGTCTCGTCAACTGGCGCACACCTCTCTCTCTGTCTCTCTCTCTCTCTCTCTCACACTTCCGTTCGGTCGCTCGCTCGCGACACTCGTGAACCGGAAGTCGATCCTCATCCAGCATGATTTTCGCGGAGGGTGCGCATCGGTAGTAAAAAAATCACGTGCCTTCCCGAAAGAAATCTTTCGTCCACGTTGACGCATTGCGCGAGAACCTTTCCTCTCTCTATCGTCAGGTCGCAACAATTCATTGGTAACGATTCAACTTTCTTACGCAACCGCGCGCGCAGTGCGCGGCTTCACAGTTAAAAATCCCGGCGACTCGCAAAATTATCGGCGTAACAGCTTACGCATTAGCGCGTCGCCTTATCTCGCAAATTACGTCTATACATATCTCTAATTCCTATTAAGCGTTCGAACACACCGCTCGTTAGAAAAAATCTAACTCTCGTTAAAACATACGTGTGGGTGGGGGGGTGAACATTTTCCGAGTCGCCGCGTACGATCATCTATGTTTCAATGATAGTGATTCCGTCGAGAAGACGTTTGATGAAGTTCTTCGATTGTGCGATGATTAAATAATGTGATTCCGCTCGCAGAATGCGTTAACGGAGCGCACTCGATAGATCCAGTTACCTTCTATTATCCGCATTACCTTTAGCATGACTTAACGTTAAGTACGTCGACGGATGTGCGACAAAGCGGCCAACAGTTGTGCCCTGGCGTGACGTTGCGCTCCTTGAATGCCCATTTTTTTTCTCTAATATTTCCGTGCCGTTTCGCTGCCCACGCCTTTTGCCCTTCGACAATTACATCGCAGTCGTAAATAAATTAACGCCTCTTTCCGTCTCTCTGTCTCTCTCACACACATTCTCTCACCCGTACAATGCACTTTGCTACCATTTCCGACACTTTTCACAAGATCCTTCGCGATTAATCCGATCTGTCCTGTTCTTAACGAGATTTTCCAACGTTCCGTCCCCGAAGATGGAAGTCACGCAAGAGGGTATAATTTATTCACTTCCCTCGAAAATGATGTTCGATTCGTTCGTTGGCGTAAAATGAAAATGCGATTTTCCGGGTCGATCTCCGATCCGGTCGCGCGGGCGAATGGTGAGTGGCGAGGGGGAGAGCGAAGATATAGGACGAGGTGAAGCAACGCCTGATTCGTGTCCGAAGGGAATCGTCGTCGGCGAGACAACGACCCCGTGCGAACGGCGTCGCGACGTTCGCCGAACATGCGCTCGCCGTGAAATTAATCTCGAAATGGAGCGCGGAATACCTAAACGGTCGCGCGCGCTCGTGCCGTACCCACACGTTATAAGGTATCATAAATTACTCGCCGACGGTGCAATTAACCCTTTCCGGGCGCCACGTTTGTACACGCCGTACCTGTGTAGCAGTGGTTCACGTGATTGCGAGAAGGAAAATAAGTCGCGGCGATGCAATCGATGCCGGTGTAAGCACGGCTTTATTCAAAGATTCATTCAATCGTCTTCTCCTCGCTCGATTCGTACTCGACGCTGACTCAATAGCTTTGCCTGCTGATGGAGAGAGAAGAATGCACAGCCTGGTGAAACGTATCGTGTGCGGCTGATCTCTTCCCAGCGCCGAGACGTCGGCGTCGGTTATAAAACATTTTGCCCCTGACCGCGAACATCGTTTGCTGCGATGTCCCTTCAAAACGTTCGCCGCAAAACAGACACGTTGTTACAGAACGGATAATCACCGATCGCTCACTTTAATAGTTCGAGCCCGACACGCCACGGAACAATCTTCGGCATTCGAACGACTCCCGGCCCGAGAGTCGACTTTGTCGTATATCCGAGGAGAACGCGATACATCGAATTAAAAAGTATATTAAATACATGATCGTAGTTTTACCGTTTATCATCATTATCATCGTCGTCGGTCATCGTCGTTCATTGCCGTCGTCCGCTCATCGATCAGCATCCATTATATTACCAGCTATAATCTCAGTTAATCATATATTATTCCGTAATAATGTTAATCAATAATGTTATTATCATTACCGTGTCTGTGTGTGCGTGTACGTGTGTATGCTTCCTTCTGCGTGTTTATAATTGTCGTTCGTAATGGTAATCGGAAATAATAAAAGGATAGTAATAATTAACATTACAACGTGTTAATGACTCTATGAACTTACAGTCGGTATCAATAATATATAATGTGTCATATGATATCTTCTCTTTATCCTCTCGTACTCGCTCGCACTCGCAAAATTTGCTCTGCTTCTGTTGAAACGCACTCACACCCTTTCCCTATATCATTTTTTTCGCAATTTTTCTTCTCTTTCTGTCCGCTTCGTTCGCTATATCACGCCGCCTATATAAGTTAAATATATTAAATACCCGAATACTCTGTATATATATATTTATATGTATATGAATAGTTCATTATTCTCTACGACGCGGTTGAGCGCCCTGTAATACAAAAAGGAAGATGAACGGAAAAACGAACCGAAAGCTCAGCGCTAACACACCCACGACCTCGTCGATATTCACGACCAAGTCCACCGGTGACGTTATTATTGCATTCTCGACATAAAGGCGATCGTTGCACTTTGGTATGAGTACAGATCGTGCGCGGTCGTACTTTCTTTGAGTCGAGCATGTTTATGCCTTTGTGCGATTCAGATAAGTTATGCGGTTCGCGTTCGATGACAATATCGAGTTTATGATTGATCAGAGTGCAGCACGATGCAAAAAATGACATAGGCCTTGTTGCACTCAATGAATGTGATTTCTAGTCTCCGATGTCTCGCAATCGATGACCGCTTCCAGTGATAAATTTCTTATTCCGTAAACAGTCGTATAAGTAGTATAGGTGCACTTACGAGCCAAGACACCGTGAAGCAATTTATCAGTTTACTCCGTCAGCGTTCGAACGGCCGGCAAAATTGAATCAACGATTGAACCAAAGAGTCGCCAACTGCCGAAATGATTGTTGCATGCACTCGGTAATGAAGAAGACGGTCACCCACGGAGACACCTACTCGCTCTGTACAGTAACGACCAAATTGCAACTGTCGCCTCCGTTCCTAAGCTCAACACACGCTCCGAGGGCGCTCGACGAGGCTCGGAAATGCACTCGGACGTCGTCGATTTCCGAAAATCTCACCTCGTCGCGCTTCTCCTCGAGAGCACGCGCACGTTTCTCCAGCCGCACGTCACTTCGCAATCAGAGAAAGAGGAAAAGAGATAGAGGGGGCGAGTGAGCGTGCATTTTTTCGTCCAACGCACGCTCACTCCAAAACGTTCCGCCCGGTGCGTGACGAGAAAAACCGACCAACGTCGCGCGACTTATGCAATTTTCTTTCGTTCGCACGGATCGACATATGGATCGTCTCTGCAATTTGCCCCTTTTTTTTCGCCACGGCGACGCATCGCTACCACATTTCCAAGAGGGAACGAAGAACTCCGATCAAATGACTCTTTCCTCGTAGTCTTTCAGTTCATAGTTGGTAGATGCGAGTCTCCCCGCACCTCTCATCGACCTCTTTTCCGTTTTATGTTATTTCTGTGAACTCGCACGACGATCATCCGCTTCTAGATACTTTGTTTTTTCTACCGTACCGCTGGAAAGACAATTTTGTTCGGACGCACACATTATTACTCGTTACCTTGTTGTTGGTATTTCACTCGGGCTCGCAATTTTTCGCGGTCGCAAGAGAAAACGAGGGAAGCTAATTTTGCGGTTCGCGTACGGGATAAAATGAATATCGGATATCGGATGATGGTATGGGGAAGGTATCGGGAAACGTTGGCACGCGCCGTACAAGTACTCTCTCACGGAAAATGGTAAACGTATGCTCCGTCGATGTCAGCGCGATAGTGTGAAATATATATGTTAACCCGTGTAGCAAACCGCGTCAAACACGTTACGGATCGGTTACGCGATAACGGAATGACGAAGTGCCGTTCGGAGTGGCGCGAAATTTCGTCAGAAGAGTCAGGAAGGCAAGAACGTGCTAACGAACGAGATGCGTCGAAATTCGATTGGCAACGATGATCTATCGACGCTGGAGTCACGGGACGAGAAAAAAAAGTCGGTCAAAGCGCGATTCTAAAGAACACGCCCAATCGACAGCAGACAATTTTGAGCGAAACAATGTTACTGGCTGCAATTTGCCTCGGCGTCGATGTTTATTTTAACGCCCCGGCCGTTAACACTCTCGAAAAAGTACCGCGCTTCCGCGAGCGCGACCGGCTCGTAAATCATGCGGACTTTCAAATTAAGTGAAATTCAAATAATGGCCCACGGCGCGATGCGGCCCGAGCGCGATTCCGCATAAATTCGTTCCCGGCAATTGGAGCGTGGCTTTTAAATTGCATCGCTTCCCCCTCCCACCCCCCAGCAAACGGGCGCACGACGAATCGCTCGACGAAATTTATATCCTAATTAAAACGACGTTCGGCGCAGAAATGCGGACGAAGTTTTCGCGCGACCGAGTGACAAGAAGTCGCGCGGAAAGGCCATGTTTAACGGTTCATTCTGCGCTTTTCTTCCTGAACCGATGAGAACGCGTAAGGGGATGGTGCCGATGCAATTTCGCGGTTTGCACAGTCGTGCGCTTCGAATGATTTAAATTGTGCATCGCAAAGATTCAATATTTATTGAGCATCCCCGGGAAAACTGGGGATGGGGAATTTCAATGATTTTGCCTAATTTACTCATGAACAGTACAACGACGACGTATAATACATGGCAATGTAAATATAAAGCGGCTGAAACAGTGTTAGTTTGCAGTTAATTAGGGAGCGCGGTGGTGTGAAATAAAAGTTTCGCGCCGTTTGTTAAGTCCGCACTGCCGGCGATCGACCGGAGCGAGTCGAAAGATTTTCCGAAAGCTGATGATCCGCCGATTGCCGCCCAAGCGAAGTCCCCCGCTGACAAGGCGATTCGCTAATGAATGCTTAAAAAGTCGTCCCGACGTGCGACACTCTTTCGATCCGAGCCCAATTCCGTCCGAGAGAATCGTCGGAGCGAAAGGGGTCGACGAGCGAAGAACGAAGCGTTTTCCTTCGTCCGTACGCCGTTCCATTCCAAAGGATGGCAAACCTATGCGAGGAACTAATGAATTCTCTGGGTAAAACGAGGCATGGTTCATGGGCGAGGGATCGATCGTATCATCCGGATCAAATCGGAAAATCAGCTGAGCGCGGCGATACAAGTTTTCAAGCAAACCTGCTCGACGTTCGAACGATCGATTTTCCAGGAGCAACTGATCTGTACAGGGTCAGTGAGTCATTTTTAATGGCACAGTTCCTGTCAAGGCAATGATGAATTCTTTAAGTCGGACAACGTGCGAAAAATGGCTGGGTTGCGTCGATTCGTAGAGAACAAAATAGACGATGTCGAGGGTTAGAAAAATAAAATGACAACGAAATATAATTGAACAATCAACAGTACACTTGTGCAATCGTACAAATAAAACTCCAAGACGGTGCATTTCGACGTGAGCGAGACTAACGCAAATGGTACAACTTCCACACCCCCGGTGAAACTACCTTACCCCTCGGAAAGCGAACACTAAGCTGATCTAAAATGAGAAACTACAAATTCGTCTTACAAAACCTTTCGCGTCAGGCAAAAAGTGACACATACAGAGAACGAATGAAATCTATCTTTCTACAAAACATCCCACGACACCTCTGACACTTCCAAACTTACGATCAAACCAAACGCTCTGTCCCGTGTGTAATGAAAGTCGTGCAAAAAAGAAGTATCGCGTCGACGATAACCGCACACTCGCATCGTGCGAATCTTCGCGAAGGGGTACGAAAAAATATTGGCGAAGCAAGTGAAACGGAAGTGGATGTCTCGGCAAAGCGGAGGAACGTCGCGCGGGAGAAAATCTGAGACTACTGAACGATGCAGCAACAGGGATTGCTCGTGAGGGCGGTGGTAGCGATGCGTTGCTGATAATTCTGCTGCTGGTGCGTCTGTCTCTGTCGTTGGCGGCCCGTCACCCTGGCGCACCTGGGCTATTGGTTCTCCAAAGAATAATGGCGCGACCTCTTCCAGAAGCCCTTGAAGAAACCCTTTTTCTTCGGAGCGTCGGTAGTATCCGCTGCTGAAACATAAGATTCGCGCTGCCGTTTAGTCGCGTTCCGTGTGCGGATCAACTTTAGGCTTGGTACAAGAACAATGGTCATTCGTGCAGCAAATTAACTTTACGGAACACGCATTTCTCGATCACGCAATAAATCGTCGTATACGTTATGCGAGCAACAACCTTTTTGTGAGCTCGCGTTTGATAATATATATATTCTTTACTTAAAGTTTACTTCATTCGTTATGAGAGCATTTTAAATTAATTGCCGATTTCACGAATTCTTATCAGCGCCGCACCTTCGATCTTCCGGCTTTCGCTGAGATGTGGTATTAAATTGTCACTTGAATTGCAAATAATAACCGCGCCCTAACACGATGGTTTTCGGGTTACATCGCTGTAGCTCACGTTGTTCCCGAGTCATGTAATGTGTCTCGAGGGAGAATCCGTCGCGCACCGACAATGTCTCGGCGAGGAAACTGGTTAATTCGACACTGCACTAGGGCTACTCTTCACGTGAAGGGTTGAAGTGAAGAGCATCCGAAATACGAGTTACTGCTACTTCGCTCCGAGCGATGTACTCGCAATTTAACGCGCGCTACACGTCCCGAATGATAGTTCCGTGGCTAAGAATAAGTATGTGAGCAGCGTTCTACTGCGTAAATCGTTCACATAAATTCTCTGTTACTCGCCTGTCATAATTGAACAGTGTGCTCGTGCTGCAGAGGTGTGGATTTTTAGATATGTCACGGGATATCGATGGGCAGATGTATTAGGAAGGAAGCATTTCAAATCAATTACGTGGTCAACTCACGATCGGTCGCACTCCGATGCATGAACTAATTCAATGATCACGGCCAGCTCGCACATGCAGTGGGAGGTTACGCTCGTTAACCTCGTTCGCTACCTGTTAAGAATAAGGATCCAAAGTGGCAGAGAACCACGCTGCAAAGTCAGGGTCGGTCCGACGGTTTCATAGCTTCGCTTTAATTACAGAGTTCGACATGTGGAGAACTGCCGACTCGACGAACTTTACAATCTCGTCGTCCAGCAGAGAAGAATGAGCTCATAAAAACGGGATAGGGGTCGTACGATAAAAACGCTGTGTCAAGGAATCATCAGAGGCTACCAAGAACGAAAGTGGTGCGACAATCTTCACGCGTAGAATACCGACTCATCTAGGAATTAACGACACGACAATCGGCTCGTCCAAGCTTTCGTCACTATGTACCCTGTTCCTCGTTCATTTTTCACCTAGCCTTCGTCGCGACCCGATAATTCTGATTCCGTCCACCTTTGACCCGCTTCCGGGTGCTGCGTGATGAAAACAAGAGAACGAGCTGAAAACGGACGAGGAAGACGAGTGACGAATAAGTGACTCGCGGAGTGAAGAGAAAACTTTGCCAGGGGCGCGAGCAGAACTATGCAAACGTGCGAGCAGAATGGAAAAAATCGTGAAAGATTACAGAGTCACGGGGAGAAGGAAAAAAAGTCGCGAGGCGCGCGAGGCTGTTGATACTGCCGCTTTAATGTGCCGGGTTATTTAACGCAGCGCGTTAAATTGAGCACACCGAGACCGCGTGCCCGTTAACCCCCGTGCCGTGCTCTCGACCAAGAACAGCAGCGAGTTCACGTTGTAGTGGGTCGCCGGCGCCGTCGGGAAGTTAGGGCGGCAGAAGTTCGATGGGCTGAAGGTGTTCCGGCTCAGCCGACCGTGCTCCGGGCGTGCGAGAGTGGAATTGATCGATTCCGTGCGAGTCGCGTCCGTAGATGAAGATACAAGCGAGCTTTCCGCGTACGCCGCACTCGCGCGCTCTTCCGCAAACTTTTTCCCCGCGGAAGCGTTATGACATCCTGCTCTTTGACATCTGGGAATAATGGGTGTAGGTGTGGGTGGGCTATTCTGTACGTAAGAACTACAGTGTCGGTGCAGATAAAGCATGTGCTAATGTAGATAGAACGCTGAGGACATGTATGAGCAGGTTCGTTTCACGTGAAATTCCGTTCTGAAAGTGTACCGAACGAGAACAATGCGCGCAGTTAGTTTTCATTTCCCTTTCTTTCACTTTCATTAGCTTAGTCCGTTGAATATATCGCGCGGCAGTGGGTTAATCGAATGATCCCGTAACAGTACGCAGTAACGTATAGTGTTCCGCGGCGTTACGTGTTGCGTATCTAAAACGGAGGAGCGCCCTTTGACGCATATCACGGTTTCCTACCTGCGCGTCGCTCCGAAATCACATGAAATTACTTCGGGGCAGCGTGCAGTAACGTGGAGCGAAGATCCGTTCGTTAAAAATGCTTGTGCAGCTGTGCGAAGATACCGTTGGCAGTACTTTCACACGAATCGCATTATTCCGAGGAGGAGGCGCACTTTGGAGCTGCGCAACAGCCGGCGCGTAAATATCACTTCGGCATTAACGAAGTTACCCCGTGACGGAGCCTGGCATCACGCACTATGCCGTTTCGTTAGAAACCTTTTTGCGAGCGGACGTAATATCGCGAAGCATTCCCGCTACTCGAATTCCCATTTCTTCCAGAGCGCCGCGCCGGTACAGGCTGCATGTGCGGACAAATAGCAGAGGTACATAGCCGATGGCAAAAGACATGTTTGTCGACTGAAGAATGTGTTCAGCGGCTGTCTCGAATGACGTCAGTTCCGTCGTCCCTGTATCGTACATACGTTCGATGTAATGTGCTCGCCTCCTGCTATGACCACAGACGAGGTACAGGATAGACTTATCATGTTACGGGACAATTCTTTAGCGCCGGTGCATATGATCGGAATGTGGTCAAAAAATGGATGAAAAAGTACAGAAGCTTTTATCGGCCACTTTTGCCACGTTTCCCGCTGCTTTTATCATGTACTGCCCGCATAAGTATACAATCCGCTATCATTACTCATTTCGACGTCATACAACTTCGACATTGCATTGCGACCGTTCTGCCGGTATTAAATCTGGAAGCACGCGAAAGCGCGCAGTGGCGTCGAGTCGCATAAGAGACACGCAGCACCAACTGCTACCTGACATTTTTCTCCATCTTCACGTCCCTCGTCCCTCCTCGTCCCGACGAATGACACGACTCATTTACGGTTTCGCGCGAGCCTGAAACTGGCGCAAAGATAAATCGGTGGCGAAAGAGTCGCGCGGCAACGGCCGCAGCGGTCGGCGGCGTAGTCCTCCCCGGCTACTTGTAACTCGATATCATCGCCGAACAAAACGAGCGAGCGAGCGAGAACCGTTTTCACGTATTTCAGCCACGTTTTTACACCCGCGCGCTCGCTATACGCTGCGCTCGCTTGGGATGTCCTGGCAACTCTGTCTGCCGGCTGCATGACAATTGGAGGCCTTTCCGGTTACGCTCGGATTAGGACGAGCGCGATGCAGTCATTCGCTGCTGATGTCCGCTCGCTGAGGGACGCGCGATATTTTTACTCGCCTGTCCCTGTACGCCGAACACTCTCGAGTCTTTCGGGATACATGACTGGCACAGGCGCTGTTATAAGTATACGACACGTGCAACTTTTGTACAGTTGATCGTCTAATTACTCTAATTGAATGTCAGAGGGTGTTGTCAGGAAAGTAGACAAAAATCTTTCTTCGGTCGGGCACAATTAATCTTAATCACTTTAATTTTTATAGGCGTCGCGTGTTGCGCATATCGTCTTTAATATGTTTTTAAGTAGACGCGTAATTGAATGTTTCTTGACGCCGTAGACGCCAGCGCGACTGACGAAATTCAGCATTGCGTCGGGCATCGCGAGTACTTACGCGAAAAGTATCCTTGCGCTCGTAAATCATCGAGGCAAATGCAAATGTCCTACTTGAGCGGAATGGTTGTTCCAGGGAAAGATTGACTTCCAGAACACGCGAGTCTGACTAATCGATTGCGGGGCTGTAGTCTGCACCGGTCGCGGACACTGGGGCATTAACGAGTGCCTGGAAGTACAATCTCAGCCTTAGATGCTGTGAACATTACCACAAACCATACTTCGCAACACCTATACCTACCCGATCACTTTATCCACCTACAAACTGCATTTTTCTCATCAACACTCGAACCCGTTGACATAATAGAAACTTTACGCAGAAACAGTATACGAGTCTACGTAGGCTCCTACAAGTTAATTTGCCATACATTAGCTTTATATTTTCACTATACTCCGTCGCAGTCCATCATACCTATGTGAAAGATTGGCCGCAGAAAAAGATGATCGATCGCCAGCGACGACGACTCTCGCCCGCGCAGAACTCCAAGTGCCGTGTTCGTCGAGTGCGTCGGCGATAATCCGCATTCGAGACAGGGAAAATCTTACGCCACCGAAGCGGAACGCTGTCCGTTCTTGGCATTGACCGGGTACACGCTCGTGATCAATCTCATTATCGGCATCAGCGGCACGAGAGACTGACACGAGCGTAGAAACGGGCGTGTGTGCCGGCTGTATCGCGCGGGCCAATGAACGGATAAGGGAAGATGGGCAGATAGCTGGTAGACGCGTGTCTGGCGAGCGAGAAGGAGATGCCGAGCGACGGAAAGATGGAGCTGGAGGAGCGAACGAGAGCGCATCGGCAAGGTAGAGCAGGAAGGCGAGATGGCAAGTGCAACGAGGAGCAGCTACAGGTAAGGGACGTTACGCAAAGAAAGATGGAGACAGACGTCGAGAGAGATCGGGGATGCGGCCGACGCGGGAGGGAAGAGAGGAAGAACAGAGAGACGGCAAGAGAGCAAAAGCACAAGATAGGAGAAACAGAGAGAGAGAGAGAGAGAGGAGCGCGGTGCGTGCGGATCAATACCAATAGTGTGTACCTATAGCACGTAGACGCAGACTCTTGGGTGTGTCCGATCTCTCGCGCAGCATCCCTCCCACTTCGATGCATAATCCCTTAGTTTTCCGGGCTCATTCTCTTGTCGATTCGCTAACGCACGTCGTTTCATTAAGCCTGCACCCCCCGCGATCCTGGACGAACGCAACGCGCAGAATGGAGACGATGCGGGCAGAGGCAGAGACAGTCGCGGGAGACGGGCTGAAAGTACACTTCCCACGCGAGATCGAGACTCCTACTTTCGAGCTGGAGGAAACGATGTAATCGAATTTTCTAAATGGTAGCGCACCGCCCATGACTCGTTCAAATGAATATTTCAGGAAGGAATCCTCTCCGGCGTAATAAAATAAGTAATTCGACTGAATAAATGTATGGAGGAGGCTGGTCTTCGGGGTGGAGAGGGTGATGCCCGACTCCCGAGGCTGGATCGAGTTGGAAAATATGTGTACATCGTCGGTTACGAGAGTGGTGACAGTTTGAAATCGAAAGAAAGTTGCAATTTATATTAAGAAAGGACTTCCTTCTTTAGTAATGTGTAGTGTGTATGTAAAACGTTACATTGGATATTGGTGGTACTAATGGAGTTAATTCCTTATATATAGAAATGTGTATGTTCTGGACTGAGTTAGGTAGATTGAGATTATTGCATTGAGCGCCAATGAAATGGAAGGGTTCGATTGCGTTACTATATTAAAGCTCTATGGGTGGAGGTGGATTGAGCTCCCAGCAGGCATCCCCTATTTATCGTAAGAGCCAATCAGACGGGATTGGGATCAAATTAATAACTTGATCCTGTGAAAAATGCAGGACGCAGAAGTCTACGCGGTATGGTATTCTTGACACAGGTTAATTGGAGTAGAAATAGAGGTGAGGTTAGTAGAAATACAAAACGCACGTAGCGAAAATACACATCGGTCCACCATCCGAATGTTTCCTTCGAAGCTCACATCCACCGATAACGCGATGGGCCACAAAAAGGCGCTCAACGTAAGTTATCTGCCCGGGAATCATGTGCGGCGTAAGTAAGACAAGAAGGAACCACTCCGGCCAAAAAACGAACCCCCCCATGGGACGGCGATATTCGAGACTTTCGAAAGTTTCAAAACGACACTTCAAGGCTTCCCCTATATCTGCCTACATTTCACGCCGAGCCTCGGCTCTCGCAAGCGGAATTACAGACGGCAACGGGAACAGATCAATTACGGAGGATGCCATTAAGACACGAACTGTTAACTGTTTGACACGACCTCCTCGTGGCCGTTTTCACGGATCGTCATTAAAGTACGTCGCGTCGGAGATAATTAGCCGTTCAAGCGAATTCCAGAGCAGCGCGCGAGAGATCCGGGGACAAAAGGTCCTGTTACCGACGATTTTCTTCCGAATGCCCGTTTGGCGAGCTACCAAGACGGTCGACTATTAATAATTCTCCCGCGTGACAATTCTGGTATACGAGCGATTCGCGAGCTCGCGTTCGGGCGCGAATGGAAGGTCGGCCGTGAAACGGCATTTAAACGCGATTGGGACGCGTATATGCAGCGAAGAGGGCAGAGGAAGAGGACTGCTCGCTGCAGCGCGATGATGCCCTTTCTTCGACCAAGTCGAGCGGAAATTCGCGGCCGACGCTTCACGGCCCAACGATGGCGTGACGATAATGGTACAGCTATACGAATACGCTACTTCAGCCTGCGACAATAATGTATCTCAGACGTCGAAATACTCGTCGTTTCTAGTCGACGGACGCGGACGTTTTCAAGTTTTACGATCGGCCGCAGAGAATGTTCGACGGGTGTATCTTTGATGATATGAGGCTTTGAAACATCTGTTAGGAACGTAATAATATATTCGTAGCTGGCATTGTCTGCGAGACTATCTTTGACGGATACGAAGTTGTAGGCTCGCAAGAGTGCTCTTCTTCGACGTCGTTTTGGTGGTCGTGACGATAGGCGACGGAAATGAAAAACAGGTTATGATGTGGCCAGTCACGTGTGTTCGCCGATAATTTCGTAGTGTCACAATCAAAATTCGCGAACGCGTATGTTCCGTCGAAGAGGCCGACGTATCAACGGGAGAGCGTGAGTTATCGGATGAGGTCTATCACGGCTCATGACCGCAAAACGGAAAGTCCGTCAACGTACCAATGCTCGAGACGTGCACCACTCACGCGGTTTGGGCACGTTTTACACTGTATTAACCATCGACGATCGTGCATAAAGCACAATGGATCAAGTTGACATAACTGACGCAATACATAACATATCTACGAATTCAATTTTGTTCGCATTAAAAAAGGACTGCGACGGATTTTTTATTTAGCCAGATGTTTTCTACAAATTATGTCTCGGACAATATGTATGTTTCAAGTCTGCGTCGTGTACCGAGGTGCTAACCGTTATTTGGCATTCGTCCCTGAGCATAACAAATCATTGGCTAATGAGTTCTGCACGACGTGTCCCTCAAGCTAAATTGCAAATGACTTATCAATCGTCCGTCGCGTGAAACCTTAGATCGTCCGCCGACACATTGTCTCTCTGCGCCGTGTGGAATTATAACTTCCACATATCGACACGAGTTCACTTGTTCATTCGCGCTGAGTCAAAGCGACGTTCCTACGACACTTATCAGAGCCTGAAAGATTCACGCCATTTTCTCGCCGCCAGAAAATGCATGGGACGGGAAGATATTTCTGGGAGGCAGGATTCGATCGTAATCGGAGCTATCAACCGCTATCGATAGTCGATACTCGATAAGATAATTGCCCGGCGAAATCAAAATCAAATATATTGACTGATCGAAATTGCCGAAAGTGATCTTGTTTTTTGTTCTGCTCCACGGGCTAGGTCTTATCGCGTGCCACTTTCTTTCGCAAATAAGTGCTCTACAGGCAGCCGCGTAGTTCTGATTGACGGAACGAGATTAAGTCGTGGTTAGAACTCGCGTGTCAGAAACAGAAATGTTGTGAGGCGATAATAATAATCACTTTTACAAGCTTATAAATGTGGCACGTAAAACCTTAAGCAATTATAGGAACGTAGTAACAATGAAAAAATGTGTTAGATTCTTTGTGGTCTTCAGGATCTACCGCGGCTCGTAAGTGCGTGCACATTAAAAACGAGGCTACCACTTGGTAAGCAGTCGTTTCCAAAAATATCGGGGTAATATTAATAGGCGCGGTGTAGATTCACAGCAGCGACGATGCTCGGAGACGTGCGCGAGAAAGGGAAGTGATATTTTGGAATACCATGGATCTAGAGTTGTGCTGTACAATGTTCGAACGCCGAATTCTTCACGGTCGAAATAAATGTTTTGCTTCGAGAAAATAGATAAAAAGACTTCCCCACGTTAAAGAATTAAAAATTCTTCTCTATAACATATACTAGTGTAAGAGATTTTGCAAAGATTTTTTGCAAATAGATAAGTTCTTCGCACTGGCACAATTGATTCTGTAATATTTCCAAGGGGTCCGATGTCGAGAAATTGTTCCGTTGCGATCAATTTCGCACAATGTTAATAAAGTCTCGCTTTCCAAATACACAGACTCGCGGCTGCACAAATATACGGCGATTTTTATTTGGATCGAACTTCCTGTTTCGTACGAAGGCCCAGCACCTTACATAAAGCGATAGCTGGTAGATAAATACATTGGTGGGTGACGAGTGAGAGTACGACGAGGAGGGGTAAAGATAGAGAGAGCACCATTCATGTAGAGTATCGATCTGGCACGCAGATATCTCGGACTCCTATCTCTCCGCTTCCACTAATTAAATTAACGTATTGTTCAACGAGCTATTTTCGTCGAGCCCAATAACTTTTTTATGATTCACTTTTTTGGTAAAACTCATTAAATGATTGAATGTGGTTGCGAGAATCGTGTAGAAGCGTTTCGACCGACATGTAAACGGCAACCTCGAGCGGCTTGAGCACATGCATAGTGACGCAGGCAAAATATATTACGTTAAACGATTTATCCTCTGGTATCAATATCTCGTGAGATCAATCTCAATTTTAACCCCTGCGACTAATGCAGTCAAAATGGACGAAATCGAAAGCTCAGCCGTGTCCCCGATATCCAGATCAATCGCGGAAGCAATTTGTAACGAAGAAGCTCGCAGACGAAGTAGTACATACGTGCAAAATCCGTATACAAGGGTGACAGGTAGAAAAATTGCCGTGTGAAAGTGGCCGTCTAGCCAGCGGTGTTAATTTGGAACCCACTCATTCGCTACGTGTTTCATGCCCATTAAATGGACTGACACGGACGCGCAAACGTATCGGATCAGGAGCATTGGCTCGGCGGCTTTCTAATACCGATCGGGCGAGTGAGACGGATCATCATCCCGAACACGCCTTTCTCGCGAACGAAGGGAAACATTTGCGCAAATCATATTGCGCAACCGCCCGAGAGAAACCGACTCGCATCACTGGATTCACAATTCTATGCGGTATCGAGCGGATAAAGTTGGGAAGTCAGCCCTTCTTTTTTTCCTATCCCATTCTTCCTTAGTGCAAACGGGATCCATTGCAGGATGACGCAAATTGTGCGCGATGTAATTATATATTCCATAATAGTAATATAAGAATATATTTCGTAATTCATCGACGTTGTTCCGTTGTAATATACAACTGAAACGAAATCTCGATGAAGCAACAAACGCCGCGAACAAAGCAACGCCGGCAGGGCTCCGGAGAAAAGTAACGGCCGAGTGAAAGATAAGGTGCTTTTGACCGATCGTTGAAAAAGAACGCTCGCTCGGGATGGGGTTAGGAAAAGCGTCTTTCCCCTAAAGAAAAATGAGAACCGACCGCCTCGAAGCAGTCTTCTCTCAGTGCCCATTCCGTCTCCCCTTTCACTTCCTTTCTTCCCTTCTCTCTGCCTCTCTTTCTCTCTCTTATACCCTGCCGCCCTTCGAGGATGCTCCAGTTTATTTCGGTCGCGGGATCGTCGTCGCGGAGCAATATTTCGGCTACTTCTTGTTGCCGACTTGGAGTAAAGTCTGGCGACTCGAAAATAGACGGGCTCGTCGCCCTCCTGGAAATCGTATATAGGCATCTCGTCTTCGTGATCCCGAGGACGCGCACTTTCGGACTCGCTCTAAACCTGCAGGTGTCTCCCTTTGTGTTCCGCCACAATGTCGCGTACCTGCTTCGAGCCGGCGCGACCTTTCCGGTAGGGAAAACTTTGACCTCAAATGTAGATGGGACCACGTACCTGTCCGACCGAGTACAATCGTCTATTCGTGCATTCGAGGCAATATCTGCGTTGAACACTGACTTCTTGTTCTTTCGCTTTATGCCGCACGATGCTGTGAAGGGTGATAGTACTCGTATGTTAAGTCAGATAAATGGTTGTTTAGTGGCGTATTGTACCGGTCAATGGGGAAAAAATAATTTACTCGAAATGTTGAGCCTCGACAAGGACACACGCAAGAGTCGAAACGTTGGCGTTACATTCTTTTATTATTGTGATCTAACAATGAGTCGAGGTTGATTAAGAGGTCCGAAAGTGGTGCACTGTTATGAATTGACGGTAATAAGACAGTTTAGACACGTTAGACATTTTGATGAAATCCCGTTTATATATGACGGATCATAAAGCTTTGGCAGTGGACGAACCCTTTGCTCAATCACTCGGAAGAACGAGTGGGATTCGGACGGGCGGGCAAAATTGACGCAGCTATATCGATTTTAATGATACTCGAGGCACTTGTGGAACTCGGTGAATTATTGAGAGCTACGAGGGAGACTTCTCTCCCGACTTGCCCTCCCTTGCCTTTGCATTACTTCACGTCTGTACGCCTCAGAGACGGGATCTCTTCGGAGTTAAATGTAATATTTCGGCGTCTGGATGTACGACCCTGTCGGATAAATAATGAACCTAATTGATCGTTACGATATCATGCAGGTTCATGATCGTGACAAAATTAACTGTGTGAATATAAAATTGGGAAAAATTGAACGTCCAACGGGTAATCTTACAATTGAATCTGTTCAAAAATTTCGATGTTAGAGATTGGTCGAATGATTATCGAATAAATTGCCCATCTCTTTAAACTACCTCGTAATGTACGTCTTCATCAAGGTCTTAATCGCAGCAAATCCATCTTAGGTACTAAATTCCCCATTCGGCGGTACGTTTCTGCGTGTAGTCGTAGTCTCTCGTTAGATGACGAATGTGATAACCGAGTATGAGTCGAAGGTCACGCTGAATGACGCGCACTGTATAAGGGTTGGGAATATTTGTGTGATACACCTGGAGTAATTCGCCTTTGCAGTCGTCCGCGAGATATAAAAGTTCTCAAACACGTCGAGCTCTTTGTTCTCAGAGTCAGAATAATGCTGATCGCTGTTTAATATTGCTTTCACACCGGCTTCGCGATCGACTGGATAACGTATGGACGTTGGCAATGACACTGACATTGATTCGCGACATTGTATAGTCGCGGTTACTTCACTAGAATATAACGTGTAGAGCAGGCCTGGCCAACACGCGGCCCGCCACGTCAAGTTGTGCGGCCCGCCGGCGATTTTATATTTCTATTGAAACTTTCGTTTCTCGTTGCCTAGTCGCCGAGATGTAGTCGGCCACGTGCACTGGCGGCATCGTATGCTGTCGGCCCGTTTGTAACCGGTATTGTTTCATGTTGTGCCGGTTTCATTTTCTATTTGTATTCCATTTTTTAAACGCATGTTCACCTAAAGTGCGGCCCGCTGTAACGTTACGCGACATCAAAGAGGCCCGTCAAACCATTTGGGTTGGCCAGGCCTGGTGTAAAGATTAGAACGAAGTAATTGTGTCATTGAACAAGCCGTAACGTTACGAACGATCTATTGCAATGATAAAGACAAAATGCGAATATAAGTATCACGACGAAAACTCACCAGCGTAAGGACCAGAAGGCGATGTGTTGTCCTTGCCACCTTTTCCATCTTTACCACCGCTTCCTGCAACAGCAAAAAGTTCCCTTCCTGTAAAACTACGGTGATCTCCCTTTCAGCAGAGCATCGGTAATAAGCCGCAAGCATACCCAACGGATAAGTAAGATATCAAGACGTTACTACAGAGAGAAACGTAATTAAGGGATGCAGGAACATACATAGAGGAATGATATTGACTACTCTGTTACTTACAGGTGCCTTCGTTCGGGGAGGGGGGAATTGAGAAAACCATATCGAAAATTCAGCACATGCCACCGTAACGCAATTTCTGTTTCTGAACGAGTAATAATGGAACACTTTCGTTTAGTATCTGCCACTTTGACTGCAAACATTCGATGTACATATTTCGGAAATATATTGGCGACCAGTTTGAGAGTAATCTGCTACAGACTAATTTAATCGTCGAACCGTGTGCGCGAGTACGTAGAAGCGAAACAGATCGATCTTTTCAACGTCGACATGCCGAAGCTCCCGTAAATCGTAAGTGACAAACCGCACTGTTACGGTGAACCACTCGCGGTAGCGCATCGTTGATCTTACGGGCTTGACAAAAAAGGAACGATGGTGTACGAGCCGACTACCGATATAGGCAAGGCGACGTGACAAATAAGATCGAAGAAGTGCGAGCGAGAGAGTAAGGAGCACGTCACTCTATATCCAGAGCACGGTTAAAGAGGAGAATATGCACTCATGCGATACGTTGTTCAAGTTGTTCCTTACTCTACTCTCATTCTATTCGCAGTCTTCCACGCAGAGTAGCAATATCTTTTCCATTTCAGCCATTCGCGCGTTTTATTTTCTGCTTTACCTTCAAGTCAGTCTATGAAAGGAAACGTGGTTCGCGTATATTCTATCGCGTACTACCAAGTATAAATGTATATTACATGCATTCTATCGAGACGGGCAAGAACGGCGGACTGATCATTTTTTCAGCTCCACAACGCTGACACTTATTTGACGCATACACTGGATCGCGAGTGTGCCGCGATACATCCGTATGCGATACATTTCGTCATGTACGAATTCTTAATGTGCAGTACCGACGATAAGAAGCTCAAACAACGACGTCGAGCACAGTCTCCGCGCAAAGAGACGCTCGGTTTCCGGGAATTTTCGTGAGCACGACGTGCCAGCTGGTCAAATATTTTAATTAAGTGAGCATACGCCAGTCCGATTGAAGCTGCACGTCGTTGGCGTGCGGAGAAAAATAAACGGCGGAATCGGCGAAGGAGGAAGATCACGGTGCTCGTTAGACAACGACGGAGGCGGAGGAATTATGTATTCGCGTCGTTTGTCATCCGACTAATGTCCGAGGCAAGTAAGCCGTCACATTGACTCGCCCGAGAGAACTATTGTCCGAAATGTGTACAACGACGGGCTCGAGCGCGACAAGATCGATATGCGGGAGAACGACTGCTGACCAATGAATCATACGCCTTATACCGCGACAGCGGGGGAGCAGGCAAGAGATGAGATGCGATGAGAATGAACACGGAGAGGGAGCGGAACAAACAGCGGAAAATCCTGAACGTCCTCCACATTGCCCAGCATTCTCATCGCAGCCGCTCGCAATACTCGAGTTCACGTTCAATGATTTATTATAACGTTTCGGTGGAAGATGCAATTTTTCTTTTCAAACACCAAAACTCGATAGATGCTTGCGAGGAATAGTTAGAATTCTAATGTGGAACAGCGAGAAATAGATCTGGGCAGAAGTAGTGATCCCGGCAAACCGCGTAAAAAGATTAGTACAATGACAAAACAAAAAAAAAAAAAGAGGAGAACGATCGCATTGAATCGATCGAAAGGATCGATATGCGGATTTGCACGCGAGCGTACGGGCGCGAGTAAGAAAAGAGACGAGTGGAGGGGAGGGTTCTATTGGATTCCATAGGAGGGAAATAGGGACATGAGGAGGCAAACTGGTTGCCGAGTGGACAGCCGTTTGGAGAATGCTGCTCGGGTCGTGCGATCCATCCTTAACGAGCCCTAACCTACGCGAAAGCTTGACCTTTTCAGGTTTTGCTCCGACCGGCGGGCGACGTGCGTCATTGACCCGGCTAAGGATTTCTCGAATCGCTGGATCGACTTCTCACAGTTCATGCCATCGATTTTTTCTCATCCCGTTTCATGACATCGACTGCTGCCAATTGACGACGCCGAGCTCTCGTCGTGGCTCATGACATCGATTTCTCCGATTCCGTGACATCGAGTTCTGTCATCTCCTTTCCTGACGTTCATGGCCAGTTCTTTCGTCCACCCTCGTGGCGTTGGCTTCTCACGTTTCGTCACATACATTTCTCCAGTCTTGCTTCGCGATATCGACCACTCTCCTTCTCGCATCGACGTATCAAGCGTCGAAGCGGAAACGTCGATGCGCTCTATACTTGTCACTTAATCGGCCAAACGTACGACACCCGCATCGTGCTTCTTTAATCGATGGATTTCCGCAGCTCGTTCGCGGGAACCAGTTGCCGGGATAATTGCGCTGGCAGATCGAAACCGGTATAACGTCGGCATCGATCGAGTTCTAATCGCGCCGATGCGATAAAGTGCACCTCCACGCGAGGGTAGCCTTATTTGCGACGATGCTGCGTCGCATCATTCAACTGGGACGGAAAAGAAATTTGATAGTTGCGCATTATGCCAAGTAATCTGCACGCGCGCTCAACTTGTTGACATTGCTGATGATATAATGCACCGATCTCACAGACGGTAATTTGAACGTTCGCTTATGATTGCCTGAACTAAATCGGCAGAGAAATTACGTTTTAGAAAATGTATTAACTTGACAGCGTAACTTAGAGTGCGAAACCATTCAAATTCTGTATCAGTTAAACGAACACTACTAATCAGACCGCGCTGTAATCAGTACTCAGCATGTAAATGACAGATCCTCTGTTTTTGCGACTGCATCGCTGACTTTGTCGACGAATGACTCAACGGAAGTAACTACGCGAACGATGACGTTAATTGACTCATACGACTCCAGCCGACATTTGTTTTTCTAACATGTTTCCCAAATACGTACATATAAACGTTTACGCGGCAAAACGGCGCAACACAAACATTAGAAGAGAACAGTCGTTGTGAACTCGCATGGGTTTAATGAACATTGGCAAATCGTCGTTTGTAACGCGAGCGACGGTAAAGTTCCGTGACATACGTATCGCCGCGTTAACGCTAAATCGCATTTGGGTGTCCGCCAGCGCCGTGTAAATCGTACTGCTAACACTTTTAGCGCTACTGGGGTCTAACGAAGAAAAAAGGTCAATTTATTCCATCCGCACGCCCGTAAACACGTCAAATCGTAACAGGTGCATTGTCGGGCTTCATTAAACGAATGACTGTTTCCGACACCCACCGTCGCAAATCGAGTCTCTATATCGGGTTTGTAAAACGTTACAAACAACCTCACATACCCTTACTTAATCAAATACGCCTCGCATTCTCACACTTCTACACCCTACAATCCCATTTACCAAAATACCACATTACCGATCTAAAATCTTCGTCTCTTTTGTACACCCAGACGGCAACATTCAAACTCAGTTGCCCGAAGCCTAGAAGCTAGAAATCGGGCTTCGAGATACTGCGCGTCCTATTCAATCATTCTAAGCAATCTAAGCAATCTAAGCCCATATTTCGGTACAACCAAGACTCAACATCGCACGATAACGGAAGCGTCGCCGTGCATAATTGTAAAGTCGTCTAGACGCGGGCCCCTTAAAACCTCGTATGATACGTCATAAGCTACCTTGCACACGTCGGGGGATTAAATCTGTCTCAGCGGGAGTAAGTTGCGCCGGGAAATATATTCGCGACAATGTATTGCCCCGTCGCCGTTGATGCTATCGGAAACGCATGCACAGAGGACAAGCCCAGTTGCCGGGAGAGCTGGCTCACGCGGGGGAGATAAGTGCAATAAAAACGGATACGGGGTCAGCGTAGTCACCTGTGCGAAGACTGGTCTACCCATTTCCCCATATATCCATTCGAAGACGTCGGCCGAGAGAATGAGCTCGTAGCGTATTGCAGGCGAAGTGGCGGTAATAACAATAACACGAGGCCAGCTGCAATTTTACAGACGAACGGACCCTCGTCATCGCCGCCTTCGCCGATCCGGTTCGTCTTATGCACTTCCGCTTTCATTCTGCCTCCCGCGGATAACGAATACACGACGCCGAATTTGGGGAAAAATATGTGTGCTCAAAATATTTTATTTAACAACGCGCCACCGGTGATACCGATCGCAATGTAAATACGACATTGCGTCAGACGGTTGTTCTAAAAGAATTTCCTGAACTTTTTCAGTAAGCTCCGATATGATCGCTCTAGAAATGAGCTGAAAGCCGATTTGTGAAAGATTAACAGTAATGCGAATGCAAGCGGGTTAGAGCTGTGTACATTTGCGTAGGCAGGCGGATCGGGAGGTAGAAGACGGGGTCGGCGTACAGTTAGCACTCGTCGTTAGTGTCATTCGTTTGTCGCTATTACATTGCGGCAAACGACAGGTTTGTTTGGAACAACAGTTTTAGTCAGACGTAATAATAGATTTGATACGTCTAATTGGCGCTCGGTCGCGAGCAAAGATCGAGGTGCTCATGAATCGAACCCCACGTGAGATCTTGATCGTGAGGTTGAAGCTTCGATTACGTGGTTTTAGGGAGAGGATGGGTTGACTACCCGCGGCCACCGGAAACTACTAAAAATTGTCACTGAACTTTAACTACCCCTCTTCTACCCACGGGCGAGAACGATTAAACGAATGAGCTCGACCGATGTCTCGGATGGGTTTATAAGACGGAATAAGTGTGTTTCGTCGAACAAAAACCGTCGCTTACTAGATTTCTCCCCGCTCCGTCATAAACGCGGCGCGACTGATGATACGTTTAATCGGTCTTACGAAATCATTGCGATCGGTCATAAACCCCGCCATTACCGTAAACCACGATATCAGATACGCCGAAAATTATGCTCATACCCAAGCTACCAATGGCGTCAACTGCAAATTCACGACCGTCCATAATGAACCGTCGACACGTAAAATCTCATCGGCTCACATTAAATCGCGCTCATTAAGCGAATTACGTCGAAGCCGCCGGATGATTGAGCTCTCGCGAAGAACGACCTGCGCTTGGCCGAGAGCAGAAAAAAAAAGGAAGAGTCTGATCGACGCGGAATGCGGGGACATTTTTAGTCGAGGCTAATTCGGGCGCAGCTGAAAATATGCGCGGGCGAGAGACCGGCCAGTTTTATTTCGAAGTTCGCGCAGAAAGGCCTACCGTACTTCGGCGTGGACGTGCGAGAGGTAGACGCGCGCCTCGCGTAACTTGTTGGCGGAGAGGCAGGGCATCAGCTGCAATTTCACAAGGCTACCGCGCGGCCAGGGGTTGGAGATAGTGAGAGTGGTCGAGGACAATGACGCGTGTGCTCCGGCGCTGGTTGCTGGCTAGGGAGGAGGGGGTGGTTGTTCACCCGTCTGAATAAATCAATAAGTCTCCGGCACACGACCGATGCACTCTCGGTCGTACGGCGCGAGTGACGCTCGTTCGAAAAACGAAATCCCGCGCGAGTAGAGTTCCTTCGTGAACGAGAGAGACACTAGAGAGAGAGAGAGAGAGAGAGAGAGAGAGAGAGAGAGTGTGTGTGTGTGCAGCCGGCAATGGCCGACGAGATTTGTTGCCAGGGCGCTGATTCTATTTTCCGTATTGATCCGAGGCGACGATTTTAATTGCGCGCAGACTTATGAGACTGCAGTCGTGTCGATAACCGTGTCAGCACTCTTGAAACACTGGGTCCCGATGTACAGATTATTCAGAGCCCCAATTTGTGAAAACTTTCTGAGAATTAAGAGGCGCTTGATTAATTTCGTATTTTCAGGACACGTGATACTGCAGGGGTTGTAATGTTCATGAACGTTGATTGACTGAGAGCGCTTTGTATTGATCGTGTGGCAAATGTTTAAAAGGGGGCGGCCAGTGTATACGATGTCACTGCGAGACATGCAGCTTATTTGCATGATGGAACTCAAAGAATTTCATGTCGGACGAGAGAAGCTAATTGTCAAATGCACCCTACAAAGCATACATCACTGTTGTCTCTAGGTATGCGCGCGCGCGCACATAGAGTACGTGCACCTTAGGTGCGGTTAGCCCTTGGTCGGTTCACTGCTCTGTCAGTGCCGTATCAAGCGAGCCCAACCAGAGAAACTTCATCGAATCCCACACCCAAAACCTTAACCAAAACGTCCCCAATCGATACTCCTAAACGCACCTTCCGATGACTCAAAAAACCACTCTAAAATTAACGTCCCGTCGCGCAAACGAAACACCCTAAGAGGAATATCAAATACGCGTCACATACGTCGGCCAGCGTCTACTGCGTCGACGCGATGGCGAACCCTACCGCAATATCGTAATACAATCCGCGGCACTCTGATATTTCAAATTTATTCCAGCATCCCGGGAACGAATTTATCTCCATAACGGCGGCTCTCGCGGGAGGACGACCCTCGTTGAAAAATGCACGCCAACGGATGGTGCCGTGTTTAGCCCCGAATTCGACGTTTCCAGAAAGGCAGGCAGCGGCGACGAGGGTCGCGAAAAGTACGGCAATGTTGAGCCGCGCTCGCTTATGTTAGTCAACCGCCCGTCTCGGTCCGCCACACGGTCCGCCCACGGTTGCGCCACCGGCGACATAATGCATCGAGACCTTTTTCAAACATCCCCCGCAATAGACAAGACCGAAACGGCAGGGCACGGCACGGCACCGCACCCGACCTGCCGCTGTTTAATATTTAACGTGACAATCCAAACGCGCGCCCTCACGAGAAACGGACAAATTGTGGCGAAACGAATTGACCGCGCGACAGCGGTGAGTTGCTAAGTCTGCCGGAGGTTTGCCGAGCGGTTTTTAATGAGACTGGGGTCCCGGTGCTCGCGACTTATCATATCGACGTATCGACACGTTTTCAGGCGCGAACTATTATCATATTACGCCGGAAATATGAAGATTGCTTAAGGAATTTGTACGACGGGTCCGCGGCTCGTGTCTTATCCAGTCTTACGTAGAAGTGACGAAGGGTAATGTTTGGCTAATTCCAGTCGATCATTATAGTAATTAGAGAATCCCTTCTGCTAACATTCAGCTCGTTTCATCTCCCGAAAATGTTCGCGATGAAAGGCCAAGCGTTTTCGGTGGAGCGTTACTAACGGTTCCTTTATGACCAGAGCCTGTGACCGAATTGAAAGGTAAAGGTAAACACCGAACACGTCGAAAGATAGAGAGAGAGAGAGTGTGAGAGAGAGAGAGAGACATGACTGAGGCGGCGAATGAGGGGACCACCCGCCCCCTCGAACGTTCGTCAGGGGAGTATCGTAGGATTAAGGGCTTAAGGACAAGCGGTATCCCGTTTCCGCAACATGTTGGAACCAGCTGGCGACTCGGGGATGTCCCCGATGACTATTCATGTGCCCACCGTCGACCGGACGGACCCGTTTCGCATTTTCCACAAATTCCGAGCATATCTCGTGAGCAATTTCCACGCACGACACGTCGCTCGTAACCTTCCCGGGCGCAAGAGAAATTCCGCTGCACGCTGCTAATAGCGCGTAGTTCCGCTCGCGAATCTTTTCGATCGACGATCAAAATGAGTTTTTGCGTGATTTGACCGAAGCGAAACGCCTTGCGGAAGGAATAAGTTTCATTGTTTCGATTCAACGACTCCGAATAAATTTTCTGACTCTTCCGCAGTGCCGCGTTGTAGGTGAAAGTTTCTGTATCGTAGGCTCTTGCCGGTGTAAGGAGACTTGTATCATAATGTATCTGTGTTAACTAAATGTTCGACGTAGGAAAGTCTGCCACGGAATACCGTGTCAAGTTCAGCTTGATATATGACCGCAGAGGATTAAGCGTTGCTACGCTCTTGACTCAGATGTAACTTCATTTACCGCCCCTTACGAGAAACTTTCGAATTACGCGAGCACGTGAGACCATTCTTCTGCGGTTTAAAAATAAAATACAGGAGAGCCTCTATGTAATTCGATCTGAAAGCGTCGCGGATGGTTCAAAGCTAGAAAATGACGGTTGAAAATCTTCATGTTCTTCTTTCTTTTTTCTGGCATTATACGTTTGAGGCTTTAATTAGAATTGTTCGGATCAACCGCGCGTTCAATTGAAATACTTATTCATAATCGCGCACGTTCATCAATTCACGAGAGAAGGGTGCGCGTAAAGGGTTCAATGAGTGAGCAGGGAACGAAAGGTTCCTCCGCAACGAAGGGGTTGTTCCTACGGGTTCCTGTGAGAGGGCATAGAAAAAAAAACTTGTCCCACATTGTTGATCACTTTAGCGGTAACTCCGACCGTTCTTATATAGCCGCACGGTTTGTTCCTTCATCTCTCGACGAATAACAATCGCGAGCCGCAAAGCGGAGAGGACATTATATATCCCTACTTTCACGGAACTCTCATATGATTCAATTAATTCAAAGCTAAAAACTTAGGAAATTCAAAATCTTAAAAACTTCAAAGGTCATCGAAGCATCTGGATAAATAATGGAACATCTGGACGTCGCGCCACACAGATATACGGGTATTTAAAGGTGCAAACATGCGAACCATATGGTAGTGCCATGTTTCAATATTGCTCTCAGAACTTTTTCAAAGTTCCGCGCACGTTCAACTACCAAAATCCTAAACCTATCCAATAGATCGTCTATACCGTACGTCGCTTTAACTATTTTAAGCCCACCAAATTTGTTCTGCCCTGCTTTCAGCGATATTTGTCCGAGAAATTGGGAGTCAAATTCTGTGACGAAGGTGGAAAACATACGATCGTCGATAGAATCTATACAACAACGTCCGTCTCGTCGCAGCTGTCGCGTGCAACGCGTGGGACGTCCTTAAAATTTCGTCTATTTATAGGACACGCATAAGGCCAATCCGTGCCGACGGGATCCCTGGGAGACTGGAGACTCGCACACGCTCAGAATCTGTTTTTCGCACGGACCGCCGAACTTTTTGCTGACGAACAGGGCGATCCTCGCCAGTCGACTGTGCTGAGCGTCGAAAGCGTCGAACGCTGTCACTGCAGAAACCTTAAAGAGTACTGCTCGAACGTTTCCGGTCATTAGCGACGAACAAACGATGTTGTCGAGGCAAAACTCCGCTTGAAAGTGTTCGCACGAGCGTACACGTGCGCGATGGTTCGACGCGGTGGGCGCCTTCGCGTTTCATAGATTCGTTCGAGATGGGATTATGGGGCATGTGATGTATTCCAGCCAGAAAACGGAGAAAAGGTATTGCAGGCAATGCGGATTCAGTAGAATGGAACGGATAATTTATGTCCGGCGTAATCGGTCAACTTTCGTGGCCATTTGTGGTAAAGAGTCCCGGATATTCACTATTTTATTTCTCATGGTATATTGTTTATAATCCGCTGTTGTGACGGTGGCTCGTCTTATTTCAATTTCGATGATAACGTAGCCGGACACTTGAACTGTGATATGTAGCGTATGAACACTTTCAATGGTATGCTGGGAGAATGAATGTTTATCAAAGATGAATTGCTTTTTTCTGTTACATGAAAATTTCATAATGCTACAGTAGACCAAGTGAAATTTATGTTAGAGTCCTTACGTATTCATATATGAATAGGCACGGTTTATGCTACGATTGATATACGTTGCACAAGTCACGGTAACATCGCGCGATATAATTGGCAACTGCTGAGAGCGATCTAATCAATTACACTCTCTGCATCGAATTACGATTTACGCGGCTAAAGAGAATTCTTTTTCTCTCTGGGTAAATGTTACATTAATATCGACCGGTTGGCCAAGGATGCGGCCCGCAAATTGATTAACGTCTTGCGTGCGAGATGATCGTGACTTTCTAGCACGAGGAGCGTGTTCACCGACAATGCTAGAATGAAAACGGATGATAATGGCACCCAGGGAAAGTAATAAAACCATAATGACGCACACAGTACACGTTCGGTCCCGTACGCTTTTTCATAGAAATTAAAAAGAAAGATCCTCGGAAATCGTACTGAGGTAACGTCGACGTTGTGAGTTAGGTACCAGCGAGTGTGCCAAAGGTGCCGTTATGGACTTTCTAGCGAGAAATTACGTGCGTTTGGAGAGCATTTCTCCGAATCGTACAGTTTCACGTGGAAAAAACGTCACGACCCGCCGTTTATTACATTTAAGGTATATTTCGTAGACTTTCGTTCCGTCGGCAAAGGAAACCTACATCGAACAGCCTAAGGCAACATTTCGATTGAGAAGTGAGACATGGAGACTGTGAAAAAAACATATAAACAAGCTAAAAGCGTAAAAGGTATTTACTACTATGGTATGTGCTGAAATTGACGTGGCAGTGGATGCGTTAAGGTGAGGGACACACTGAATCTCGACTTCGCACGGCTAAGCAGGTCTGGCGTTAATCTTGACGTTGCTTATTATTCGCTGACACGGCGAGAAAGTTTGTCGGGCGATTTGCGACGAAAATCTCGAATTCTGTCGAGAAAATGATGGCGTATGCACTTCCCTGCAACGCTCTCACATTCCCGAAGAACACACAACTCGAACGCTATCACATTCGATCTACGGATCCAGCGGAATCGTGAAAAACGATGATCCAATGCCTCCCGCATAACGGAAGATTTTGATTTCCGAAAAACGTCGGTCCAATTTTACGACGCCAGCCTCTCGACCGCGGTTCCACCGGCGTGTAACGAAGTTTACGACGTCCTTAAAATTTCCCGCGGGACCTTCGAACGTATTCGAAGTGCGCAACTGTAAATTAACGTAACGAGCGTTTGAGGCGGCCGAAAGTTGGTCGGTTCTGGCGAGCGAGCCGGTCGGCCTATTCCGAGAGTGCATGAAATATTTGTCCGCGCGAAGGGAGCGAAGCGAGACGAAGAAGACGAGCGGCTAGACATTCGGCAGAATCGTTCTCGTGCGCCTTTAACGGCCCACAAACGATATCCACCTGCGGCCGTGAAAACTGAGCTCATCGTTCGCATGACTAACGGCACGTGCACCGATGGCCGTGCCTCACGCGAGACCCGGCGAAGACGCATACCGTGAAAGAAAATTAACGGAGCGGAGAGGAGGCGAGAAACGAGCGGCCGGACGGCCGGACGACGGAATCGCGCGGGCAAAGTGAATTTTCGTCCAACGGATGCGTATCGGGAAGTGGGCTTGCCCCGAGGCAGCTTTTCACCGAAATGAGGGACGATAAAAATGTAGCGGGGGAAGTGTGTTCGTCGATAAGCGTCCTGCGGGGAGAGCATTTGACGGACGTGGTTCCTGGAATTTCTCTTGTCGCGGCTGCCATGTCGGCTGAGGTTGAGGGTTGTCTTACGTGCTGATTCGAATTTTAAACCGGTTGCATTATCAGACGGCGACGGTTGACCGACGCCGAAATTTTGTTCGCAACATCGTTGACGTATACCAGTAACAATTTTTCTAGTATATTTAAAAGTCCGATTGGAATAAGATTCTACTGTGCGATGCACTAGATCGAAACATAACGAATGTGAAAGTAACAATTAACTTAGTAACAGTGACCACGAGGTAGGTATAATAAAATCATCAGACCATGATGAATTAGCTCGACTTGCCGAGAACGTTGATTTAAATCATCTGTCTATCATCCTGACACTTTCCACGTCAACGCAATGAATCCTAACGGAGTTCGCTGCACACTTTTCGAACGCACGCCTGTCAGAATTCAGTAAGTCGGTGCACGATCTAACTGGATCTCAATGCTTCAGCTCGAGAAGTTGCCTTGCTCTTCTTGCGCTAACTAAGATTCTGCACGGCAGGCTGCAGCGAGTGGCAACGTCATTAGAGTGCGAGCGCCGTTGGAACCGAGACTCGTGGTCTTGATGTACGTGATTGCGTTTCCGGAATAATCATGTTGGCCGCGATCGAGGGGATGGACGAAGCTGTGACAGAAGTCGCAAGTCACGAGTCGGGTCTTGAGAAAAATCGAAGAAGCTTGCTGGAGGGACGAATACTTTGAGTTTGATAGAGACCTACTGCGTCTCGTTGTCACAGACTCCAATTATTAACAATATGGCCAAGATTCGAGAAACTGTGATTTTGCTGTTAATTTACGAATATGATGATATCTGTGTGTTTATTGCAGCGTTTTCCAGGTCGGCGACTAAGACTGTTGCATACCGACGCGGAAGCACTCGTGGAGACTTAATGGCAAACGAGTGTTCGGCATAACGAAGATGTACCGCGTCGGGCTAAAAATTATGTCATGAGCACTTAAGCGAGTAAAGTATGACGGATGGCGTGGAGGACGCGTTTGAAGTTGTTTCCAGATAAAGTATGCAACTGGTCGCGGAAGCCCGAACTCAGAATTGTCATGACGATTTCAATTCCGTGCCATATTCAAACTATTCTCAGCTCCGAAAGCTGCCTTTCCGCCGAAGTCCATCTGACGCATACGCGAATTCGTATTCTCGTAAAATCGTGCAGATATTAAAAACAAAGAAGTTCTTCTTTCTGCGCACGACCGCTACGGGACATTTCTATAGAGACAGACTGAACTCGGACTTGTCCGATATCTGCATATTTACTTCTCTTGACCCCCTTGACCAACGCTCGCGATACGTCTCCCAACGATGACACTGCACCACGCCGAGGGTCATTGAAAACTTTCGCTCGTCCCATCGCGGTCGCACGCTCCCGCTCCGGCGAAAACATTCAAGCAACACGTCCGTTTCATTGATAATCTCGATCCAATCGCTCTGTCGCTGAACTTTCGCGTCGAATGGCGTGCGCGAGGGCACGCTATCTGTTACGCGTACGAGACTCAATAATTGTCCGTCTAAGCAACTACTACGTTACGTAAATTCGGTCGATGACTCTCATTCTGTTATCGCGCTACCCGTTTTGAGGTCGGGACGGGAGGGACAGAGTGAGGACGGGGGCGCGATATCATCGGAATGTTTAGAAATTCACGCAAAGGGGAGCATGACGATGATTCACGGCGCGGGAGATTGCGCGACCTTTTCACGAAAATGGTCCGAAGGTACGGTCAGTACGCGCGCCTTCTGGTAGGCCAGGAATTCTGCTTTGTTTACGGTGCGTGTAGTCTAATGGCTCTCTAATTTGGCCCGACGATAATTGGCCTGGCGTTTCTTCGCGACGACGCGCCACACAGGGAGACCGAAGTGCGCGTGTAAGGCAGACTGTATTGGTTACGAAGCGAGACAAATTGCTTCAGTGTTTGATATCCCATCAGCGTAATGTACTTCGGCATACGTAAATTATGATAAAGCGTGTGACACATTTGCACGCACACCGTTCTGTAAGGCGGTCATTATTATCACTGTTATTAATACATCGGCGAAACTAATTGTAAGTTCAGGCACTCTGGTCTAAAGCCTCCCTTTCGCTCGAGGAAGTACTCTACTTAGAAGCGCAAGTGGTGTCCCTAGCTCTTAGGCCCAGTTCGACGTACTTAAGTATTTCTCGAGAACAGTCGCTCAAAAGCTCATTACGGCTTTTGACATATCTCACGCACAATTACCGGTGCACCTCGACCGATAAGTTAACGGCGAGCTACGCGTTATTTGCCGAACGGATCGTCAGACAACGCATTAAGCTCTCACTGTTATCGCGATAATGACGGTTGGACGATTCTCGTCGACATTTTCAAAAGTTCACGTTCCTTTGTGGATTCGTGGAATTCTAACGGTGAGCGGACGGTTACGGATTTAGGAGGAAGTGGGCGTCCGGCGAGACGAAGTGTCCCGGCGAAATGTCGACTTACGAATATGTTGAGGCACACGTTCCAAATATACGCTTATACACACGCACCGTGTGTGTAACTACGAGGGATCTTCTTCATTATTGCTACAGTCCGACGTCCGCACGCGCGAGATTGTAAGAAAAGATGAACGCTGGATATTGAGTAAAGAATTATGTTGGAAACAGACATTTCCCAGGAGTTTAATTATCGGAAGACTGTGCAACGTGCATGAAATCAGATTATAGATACCCTTCATAGAGTATTTATGGATTTGCAAAGTGTTCATGTATCGCGTTCGATATATTTGGCGCAATGACGGGTATCATTAAAAATAATAACCTGTCGACGATGCACGTGTTTGCGAGGATGTAAGAAGCGCAATTTTGCAGGGACGGAAATTCGCGTGCTTAGATGCAGATTGTAGAGATTGCAGGGCGAAGATGAACGTTCGACAAAGTTATTGCAACTTTCTCTCCGAGCGATTTCTGACAGGAGGAGGGTTCGACGGGGTACACCGTAAATCATAATTGTATAATGGAGTACAACGTCCGATTTCGGTGGTGTCAGTCCCACTGGTAATAATCGGCACGGACAATGTACATTCATCTTTCTCCCTGCTCTCGTGTCGACGTTTTAAATATAGAGTATACGGGCAGACTCTGTTTCACTGAAGTATAATGTACCACTTATTGACGTCTCCAAAACATAGATTTTGCAAAATATAATTATTATAATCTCTGAAATGAAACATTTATAACGATCTCTTTCTAAGATTCGCAGAGTTAACGTTTGACATTTGGAATTGACGTCACTCAGTTCGCACGCTGTACTTGAAAATTGCTACCCAAGGATTGCCGTTTCTCGAGTGTGCCCGTTTTGTTCGAACGTCTCGCGAAATATCGTCTTTATCGGCGGCTGTAAGTGCCACGCGTTTAGAAATCAGAGTTATAGTGTATTAAATTTAACGTTACTGTCGCGTCGCTTACGGACTCGAAGAGAATACATTTGACGTTCCACAAAAGAAAATCTGAGGCACGCTACAATCGCTCGCAGCAAGAATTCACAATTTCGCGAGATTAAAAATGCTCGTCCGAAAGATTACTAAAGCGTTGTCTCGAATATCGTAGCGCATTCAAAATTTGCCCCAAAAACGGCGTTACTCCAGAATCATAAAAATTCGTCGAATTATTTCATGAGAGCGCAGACACAACACAGTTTTTTTCCGAAATTGTGCGGAAAATACTGCTGCGAAGTGCAGCGGCAACCGAACGCCGACGATGTTTTTTCGGGTTCAAGCACCGACGTTTTGCTGACGGAAAATATTTTCGTGACATTCGGGCCCGTCGAGTCACGAAGCTCGACGATATTTTTGCGATACGTCATTGTCGTTTTGCATCTCTCGCAACGGCAGAGAGACAAGAGGCGGTCCGGTCGATATTTTGTTCCGCGGCGAAGGAAGAGGAGAAAGAGAAGGCAGAGGTGGAGTTGTAGGAGTCTGAGAAGGCGGAAGGAGGCAGAGAACGAGGAACAGGAGACGGAGGAGGAGAGAAAGAGAGAGAATGGAACTGCAACGGCAGCGGGAACAATGGAACGTCGAATCGAAGTTCAAGCGACGGCAACGTGCCCGCGATAACAACATTTCGCGGAACGACCGTGGCGGGAACGATCAGATATTTTCCGACACTGTGTTCCGAGTAAAGTGCGAACGCTCGCGATTCACAAGTTTGCGTCGAACTCTGGCTCTCTCGAAATCGTTCGTTCGCCACTCTGCTTACCGGCTGGAAGTTGTCGCGTTAACGTTTCATCTCCTGTTTCGTCGCCAAACAGGGCCAGGAGTTCGTTATGCTACGTGCTGGCGATAATGAAAGGGACGCTAGAGAGAAATTCGACAAAAGTTGAATGAAATCAGCGACACATGTACATATATCCCGGAGTGCATAGAATGTCTTGAATTAAACCGAACCATTTGACCGTCCCACGAAGAAATATCGTTGATAAGCGCAATTTCTCCCAAACTACCAGAAACTATATACCTTCCACATTGACGAGATACGTCCATTCCTGGAATCGATTAAACCGACGACGACGCGCTTGAAGCATGCTGCAAACGACAGCCGATATCATCGACAGAGCGTCGCCAAAAGGACGACGACAATGAACGATTCGAGACCGGGCAGAATATTCGGAGCGTCCGCATAACACGCCTCTGGCTGAAAGTCGCTCGTAGGCGAAGTCGCTCGCGGTGGAGCGCGCCCCCGGTAGGGGTGGCATTCGTGGTCCGCTGGAGGGTTGGTAGACAGGCCAGCAGACGGGAGTAACGATTGCCACCACCCCTTCGTGACGAGGTGGTCGCCCCTTCCGCGCCCTTCCGCTACGCCCCTGCTTCTCCCTCGGCCTATGGAGCGAATACTAACCGCTCCGAAAACATCCCTCCCCGGTCAATCGCCTTGAAAAGAACGATGAAATTGCTTCGAGTACCATTCAGCCACCGCTCGCGATACTATTTTTTGCCGGCGCGACCTCCTACTAGTCGTCATTGTGAGTCCTCGTCCTCGTACTTGCCCATCGTCAGAAGTATGTACCGGCGACATTGTCTACTTCGTCCGTGAGTTTCGCTTTCGAAAAGGGAGGTGACGCGAGTCATCGGCACGGCCGATATGGTACGCTCTCTGCATCTGCACGCCGCGCCGGTGCTCAATGGGATTGTATACGAAAATTGAGCGGATACGCGATAAGGGTTCTTTCGGCGCGTCCGCCGCGTCAAGGAGCGGAAATGCATAGGCAGATGCATGCTATTATATGTATCTTATTAGGGGAATGTAATGCCAAACTGACACTTCCTGCCGATGTTTGCAGGTTTTATAGTATGGAGGACGGATTGAAATTAAAAGTGTTCGCTGTTGTTGTACGATTATTACGGTGTATATTGTGCGCATGACATTGGGCGAGGTTATTGAGTCTGTTTCAGATTCCGAAGGTGTAACAGAAGCGATTCGGTGTTTATCATGGACGCGAGCGATTATTCCGATATTTTTGGCACAACAGGAATACTTTAAAAGAATCCGAAAAATGTAATTCGGGTAACGGTACACCATCGGGCGTACTTACAATCATGTTTTTATTTAGTATTATTTGATGTTAATGCTCGTTGATACTGGTCCGCGTGTAAACGCAAATAATGTGGGAAAATCGCTGGTGTCTATTACACAGAAGACAAGTAAAGTCTCTTTCCAGCAACGTGCTACCATTTTCAGCATATTGATACCGCATTCTATAAATAAGCTTCGTCGATAAGACTGCACGTAACGCAGTTATGGCATTGTCCCTGTGCGTTACCGTGCACTTCAAACGTTCAAACCGGACTCGCGAGTGCTGTCATTCGAAAATTCGTTAACAATAAACCCGCTAAATTGCTATAAACTTCAGTTGATCGGGCCGACTGGAGGCCCGCTAAAGAAAAGAATCACGCTCTTGTTATCGCGATGGTACACGTCGTACAATCGCGTCGTCGACATATCCGGTAGAGATTTCGTGCGCTTTGGAGAGAACGGTTAAGATACATGTGCCGAACTTACGTTTGCCGAGCACGTGAGGAGGCGAAACCCGAGAAAGGGCCCGTTAAACTGTGTCGATCGGTTTGCGAACTCGTTTCGAATCATCGGACCCAAGGACACTGACCAATTTTTCGGGCAGATGACACACACGGTTCGAATATCGATTGTAAGGATTGACCTTGCCTCTCGACGGCCAGATAAAAAAGAATTATTCCTCCGGAAAGCGAAGGACAACTTTCTTCAACAAGCGTCCGATCGTAGAAACAGGTTATATACGCGTGTACGTATGTATGTGTCTCGCGAACGTCAAATGGAGCCAATCGTCAGCTTTGGCGCTCGTCATTTGTCCAACTACTCTAGCGCCACTCTAATACGAAAGTCGCGGCGGATTGTCGATCTTGACTGTCGCTTCTGTCTCAATTCCTGTTTACAAAATCCGAAATCGCAATCGCGAAACATTCTACTGGGGCACCCGATGAGTATTGATCCCCGGCCGGCTGGTCGGTCGGCTGATTAACGAAATTCGTCGTCACGCCGGTGCATGACGTTCAACCGGACGTCACTGGACTGCGTTCTCGGAAATTCACGGACTTCTCGAGATCTATAAAGAATGCCGGAGGTAAGTGTCCGTGGGAACAACTTCGTTCCCATAAACGACTCAACTTTTCGAACGTCCTCTTTACACGACTTAGGAAAGACTCGACGGCTTTGCGCTGATAACGTAACAGAAGACACTTTTGACGAACCTAACGATAATCAATTTCGTTAGATAGAGAGAGAGAGAGAGAGAGAAAGAAAGAGACAGTACGTAGGGTGTGTAGGGCAGTTAATCTCAAAGTTTCTCGAGCCTAAACGAACACATGCGCTAATCTTACAATTAGTTTCACCTTTAATTGGAGGACGCACGTGATATAGGACGTTAAATATTTCCCGGAAATTAACCGCCTTACTATGTCCGCAATAAAGTTCGACCGAAAGAGCTGACCTCCGCGACGGAAAAAATCTGGCCGGGCGAAATCGAATAGGGCTGCGAAAGGTGGAAAGTGGGAACATTTGCCGGGAACCTTCCCGTCGGACGAATCAATAACGGGAACCCTCCGACGTGCTCCTCGTCCTCGTCCTCTTCGTCGTGGTCGTAATCGTCGTCGTCGTCGTGTCGACCGGAGTCGGACGATTAAAGACACCCCGGATCCGTACGAATATCGGACCCCGGCTCTAAATGTTCGACCGGCTGACCGCTTTAGCCCCGGTCCGCAGGTAGTCGCAGCGGTTTTCTTGCAGATTTTCAGCATTTATTTTCCTTATTATAACACCGGTCCGTCGACTGCCACAATGTCGCGTCGGCTCGAGGGGAGTGTGCCATATCCGTGTTACACGTTGTACTCGCGGGCAGAAAGGTTCGAAAGTGGCGAAACCTTGGGTTATACGTACGCTCGACGATGTGAGAATATGGTTAATCTCGAGTGCCTAATGGTTTTTGCCGGTTGAGAGTGTACAGATGAGAGGGTAGAGAATTTCGAGCGTATGGAAAGAAACCGAACGTTTGCCCCCCACATGTAACACGGACGAGGCCTTGTCTCTCTCCCCCTCCTTGTTCCGCACGGTCATGCTTTCAAGGTCGGTCACATTCAGCTGGACGATCAGTTGCGTGAGGCGCACTAGGTGGCGCCACGTCGTGGCGAATGGAACACGTGGTCTGCCGGAAGTCAAGGGGCAAAGCGTGGTCGAGAGGGGAGGCGAGCAAAGCTGCCACGTTTCGCGTACGATTTCCCCTAGGTCTTGGGAATTTAAGCTTCGTACGCACGAAACCTTAAGCTGTGACTTGTATAACGGTTCGTAGAAGATGTTCCATATTTACTGGACAAAGTTTAACATTTGCCAATTGAATTTCGCAGTTACTAGGAATGATGAAGCTAATAAGAAAGTCTCCTCGAATTTCTTTCAGTGTTTTCTGTAGTAGGTGGAGTTATCTTGGTTTTTGGGGAAAGTAGTACTGTAACGTTATCTGATCTTTATTACTTTGAAAATGTTCATTGTGTTAGGGTACTCTCAAAAAGTTAATATTTGAGACGAAATGCTGTGCAGTACTGTTTTTGTTGATACCGTTATCTATGTATGGTAGAGAAATTGCTGGGGTAAATTCTCGAGCTGTTACCGGCAGAGATCTGAGAGATAACTCAGTCGAGAATTCAGGTCACGACTGTAGAAATTCTCGTACCATCTTGCAATCAGTTTGCAGTGTAATCAACGTTACAAACTGGCATGTGCTTTATCTAATAATTTAACTTATACAATAATTGACATGCATTGTCACTAAAATATAAATCGTACATATATTAGTCTAAATATACTACCAGTGACTTTAGCGCATCTGTTGCGACTACAAATACGTGATTTAAACATTCCTTTGAAATTGCGATACTTGTAACTTGTAACGCAGAAAAGTCACCGCCAGTTGAATATTGTAATGAAGAATAATTGAAAAGGTACTAATGTTACGTCTACAGAGATTAGATGAAGCCACACCGAGATAGAGGAAACAACAATATGGCAGAAAAGAGGGTGAAAGAGATAGTTTAATGGGTAGCATAAGAAAGAGATTTGTCACGATCGTATATCCTTTAGGTGAACTTGCCAGTAAACTGCCGTTTGGTGAGAGTGCGAAAAATTTGGCATACGAACAAGTATCGTAGAAGTTCCGAACAATATTATTGCAAAAATGTATATTGAGCGTTCGTTGCATGCAACCCTTACGTTAGTCAAGGTAGCTCCTGTTACACATTCTGACAATTGCTTTCTTGCAACGTTTTGGTATCGTGGAAGAACGATCAGAGACCAAACATTCCGTATCTACCCAGAGCGCCAGATAGTTAGCGCCAAACTAGTGGCAATTGAATGCCACGAAAGGTCACACAAGAAACAAGTCAGAGAGATTCTTTACAAGTTGCGTAATGAAAGGTCGTGGGTTCTCAAAAACTCAAACTGCTAGAAAGACCCGACGTCGAAGGCTCGTCGAAATGACAATGACCACTAGGTGCACATGATCAAGTCTGATTTCCAGGAACCTCCGTGCGTCGATGATACTCGGATCGGGGTCACGTTTGTACCATTATATAGTATGTGTTCCGTTATCAACACTTTAGGCATCATTCATTCGCACTTTAATGAAACGAAAAATAAACGTCCGTGAACTACAATAATCCACAGTCGCTCAACTATTCTAAACTACTCTAATCCCCTACACTCAACATTTTGTATAACTTTAAAACTTCCTCCGCACGCCGCATCAGCGCATCCTTTCACGCAGCCACCCACTGTTTTTGGTACAAACATGACGCACGACAGCCGACGCATATCATCCCGCCGTCGTGTCTTTCACGCCCCCGCCGGTTGGCTTGGCGCGGGGTTTTTTTCGTATTAGCGCAAATTCCGGCGCTTACCTTTCTTGATGAGCAAGCTAGTGACCCTCCGTAGCGCCTCGCGCGTGCTGGAGGCGGAGCTGTGCTTACTTTGGCCGAAGTATTTGTTGGGCGTGATGTTCGTGGGCAGCGTCAGCGGTTTCCTCTGATCCCCGCTGCCCGGTATTCGTGCCTCGTAGGCGTTGTTCAGTCGTTCTAGGTGCTCGATCGAAGCAGGACGCGGCTGGTTGGCCTTCCTCGTCGGGTACCATCCTCGATTTGGACCACCCGCCAATCGAAGCAACTCGGTACCGATTATTGCCTGCTCCAGGCCTGGATTGTTCCTCCGATATCTGCGGGTAAAGCCATCGGACGTGATCAGTGATAGTTTCAAGGCCGCGATGGTGATGTGCGCGTGTGACTTAATTCAATAGGCTTTTAGTGAGTAACGCTTTGTTCGCTGGATGCGGGCGATATTCCTATTCCTTGCATTGAGCATTATGTGTAACACGATGAGATCATTTTTAAAATTGAGAGGAATATTTTGTTGGGCCGAAGTTGAGTTATGCTGGGAGGTGAAAGGGTTACGATATGTTCTGTGGACGAAGTAAGATGTTTGCGCTCATTATATGGACTTTGAATTTGATATCTGTGCGAATTAAAGTTACGCTTATCTTTTAGGTTTATTTTATATGTGCGACTTCATTTTGCTGTGTTTCTAGCGCTTATCTCGATCTAGTGTGCATACTGATAACTGTGATACGTTTATGGTCTCTTCGCAAAGGGTACGCAAGCGATAAACTGTGTTTGAGGAGAATTTTTGTAAAATGCGAATCTTTATTTAAGGTCAGGCCTGTATCAACGTATATAAAGCTGGGATAGGTCAGTTCTCAGGCACACACATAATTCTCATATATACCACTAAAGTTACGTAAGTGACGCACGATCTTTAAGAAGCACATGTACCAAACAATAAACAGCGATTTACATAATTCACCTAACCCTAACGATAAACTTCCAGCAACTTTGATTCTCACACTCATCCATCATTACGTCTCTAAAATCGATCAACCCACATCCTCAGTCTCTCCACTACACGAAACTCAACATCCTCCGGCATTTAGCCAATAAACATGCATTACTCCTTCTTCCTCCACCGAAAAACCGAATCTCATGAAAACCTCTCGCTTCCACCCCTTTCTCGCAAAGTTCGGCCAAAGCACAACGAGTCCATGCGTCGATTCTTTCTCACTCGAGTAAGTTTACTTTGACTCGAAGAATTCTTACCCGGTGGTAGCCGTGGCCGGCGCATACCAACCAGGTTGCCGTCTCGTTTGCGTCGGATTGCCAGCATGCTGAGGCGTTCGCGGGATGTCGCTACCCCTGGCGAACACCGGGGTTTCCGGGAGTGAGCAGGACGTCTGCATGCCGGAACCGGTCGCGACGTTGCCTGCGACTCCAACCCCGCCACCCCCGGTTCCTCCACCGCCGACGACTCCACCCCCGCCACTTCCGCTGGACGAGCACGCTTCTGTGGACGGCGAGTGTCGTTTCGTGAACGGTCGTCGTCGAGATGGGCCTGGAAGGTCGGTTGGCAGCGTTCTTCTCTCCACTGGAACCTGAAATTTAATCAGACCTCGTTAGTCAGCGGTCGATTCTTAACTGGCTCGAAAGCCATGCGTGTATTATGGTATTATTTGAATAGTAGGTAAGAGCGTGTGGGGAAAGTCTTTTGAAGCGAGACGGGAGGATGGTGTCCTGGTTCTTCTTTGGTGCCGGACGTTATCGGCTAGAATTGCAGTTGTCGGAAGGCTGCATAAATATGGAATTTTCGACGATGGTTGCTGTGGCTCGAAAGGATGAAGATCGCGTGATTCTAACGAGTGATATAGTACCCTTTGGCACGTCGGGATCGGGGAGTCGGAGTCAGAGCTCGTCCGTAAATATCGGCAGAACGGCCGTAAAACGGTTATACGTAGAGACAGTGATGGGCAATAACGTCGAATTACTTTGCCGGGCCGCATAAAATCAGCTCCGACAGAGACGAATAAACATCTTATGTTTATTCATCGCCTCTACGGTCTGCCGTCCGACGTCGATCTCGCCGTACTGATTTATCATCGAAGAGTGCTCCTAACGAAGCGCGGCGCCTTCTGAATCGACGAGGCGGGAGACGAGAAGGCAACGAGAGAATACCAAAAGCAGTGCGCGTAATGCGGTGCGTAGCAGATGTCTCCGACATTACGGGGCGACGCTTTCCGTCGAGACAATGGGGTCCGCCTACTGGTCGATCTAGCGTCGCTGCCTACATTCCGGATTCCGGTGCGGCTGATTGTACGACGCATCGGCGGCATCGGAGCCACGGGGGCAGGCCTGTTACGACTGCGTAACATCCGTTACGACACGCGAGCGACGGAAAAGGATGCACATAGCCGCCGCGAGACATGGGGCAATAATTTAAGACTATCGCCGGAAAATAGTATTCGACCGCACGTTCCCCTTACAAGCAATAGCTTTCAACGAAATTGCACGTGCCCGGGGGCCGAGAGTCTAGCTATCCGGCACGTCGCTCGGCCGACAGGGAGGATGTGAAAAAAGGAACGATATGAGGGCCACTTCGGCGAGAGGCCGTAAGAACCCTCCTCCTCCCACACCGACGCCGACGCCGACGTTGCGCCGACCAAGACGGATAATTATTGCTCCATAAATCATTGTTATCGCGCCCATTGGTGCACGCCCGTCTCGGGGCGCTAGGAATTTCGCGGGGATAAAAGTTCACCACTTTGTCTTGCTTCAACTTTTATTGCGATGCAAGGGAACCCCGCGACCCGCGGCTATAATTAACAGCGTGGAATGGTGCATTTTTGGCGGAGACGCGGGGTTGAACGAACGCGGACGTCGGGACGATTATGTGCGGCGGGGGGGCGTTCGATTAAATTAGCGCCGTCCAAACGTATCGACGTTTTCTCGCTAATTCGAGGAAACGCGTTTAACGCGAGCGTGTCAGCTGTTAAGTGTGAGGCGAGATTTGACAGTGCGTGGCAGAGCTTGCTGCGACGACAGATAGCGGACATATTCCCGATCCTCATAACTGTGACGGTTCAATCAAACGACTCATTTTACGAGATCATTTTCAGAAGTTGACGGGCAGTATCCTGGTCTGGAGCAGAAATACGCTTTATCCCTTAGCGTTTCCGGATATATCGCCGGCAGGATGCAGTATTCGCATTCGAACTGCGGATTCTGCAACTTGTCGACTGTGCATACTTCGTGATTATTGTATAAATTTTACGCTCTATAGGATACATACGCTTCGCGCACTACGCAATCTAGGCAAACATCGTCCAATTCACAGGCGCAACAGACACCGGAAATTGTTCCACTCACGAAATTATACTCGAGGTAAAAAATGGCTGGTAGACGCCAAGACGGGGAACGCATCGTTACGCAGTTCAATTCTGCGCAAGGTGCTGAGTAGCTTCCTTATATTTATCAATACATTTCGCGCTCTCCTATCCGTCCCTCTCTTTCGCCACGTTTTATTCGTTGCGGAAACGCGCAGGCATCCTCTCTTTCTTTCTCGAACAGCGAACCTCGGGAATTTTTCACGTCCAACGCGAGATTTCGTCTGATTTATCGGCGTTCCTGTTTACTCCACTGCTCGCGCCCACTCTCCGCTTCCATCTTTTTCGTTTCCTCTCTCTCTCTCTCTCTTCCTCCCTCTCTCTGTTCTCTTTTTCCCTTCCTCGCGCCGTCCAAGCCCAGCCAACCAACCAACAAGGCACCCTTTTTCTTCCATATTCCCCGCAGTGTGTTCCCGCCGATAGGGTTCTGTTTATATGTCTGCCGTCGGCTCGCTTTTGCATCCGAAATAAGGCGGAAACACCACACCGACGCCGACGCCAGTCCCGTCATCATCGCCCAACTACCCGTGGCCAACTACCTCCCACCACCCCTCTCTCTCTCTCTCTCTCTCTCTCTCACCGCCTTGTATCTCAAGGATCTTCCATCGGGACTTTTCCATTGTTAGATTAAAATTACTGCAGCTGAGCGCTCGACTTCATTTTGCTCGCAAAGATATAGGCACGGAGGGATTGGGTAAGAGACGGGCAGGAGAGGGAGAGAGAAAAAAAAAGGAGAAGCCAATATCCCTAATGAAAACTTTACGCAGTTCAGCCAAACTCTCACCCCTCGTGCTCCATTCCTACCAACTCTTTATCCTCTTCCGGCCTTCTCTCCTCTACCCCCAGACTGTCTCTATCTCCCTAATATCGAGCCCTCTCTCTCCGTCTCCTGCAGGCCCGATCATTCTAACTCTTTCGTGCCTTCCTCTCCTCAGTTCCGCTACTCGCCCCACCCTCCCCACAGATTCTCTCCCTCGCCATCTCGTTCTTCTTATTCCGTCAAACTTTTTTTATTCCCTCCGAGACGAGACCGTTAAAAAGCATCCTTCACAAGCTCTTCTCGCGGGCGGTCGGGTAGCTCCTACCAGCGACGCATAAATTGTTACTGCAGCCCTGTGTACACAATTAAATGCGAGAGAACGTGCCGCTCGCCCCCGAGGCCCGAGGGCCGTAGTTAACGGAATTTCCTCTACGATCGGCCGTACGTCATTCCGACGAAGCTCGCTTTAAGTAGTCGGGATTACTTTAAGGATGATCTGTTCGAGGGGTAGAACAAAGTGGCACTCTCGGATCGGTGATAAGTGAAAACGGCGCGCCGAGGTACATTGAGCCTGTTATACCGAGTTTATCAGTGATAATATATCCAGAATTAGAAAGTTTATCGTCGGGAAAATATCGTCTTCCGCATTTGCCCCTCTCCCACCCTTCCCGCGGAGTTACCGTCAATCCTTAATTAAAAGGATTTGCCCGCGGAATAAGCCGTCCGTCATTCGAGCAAATCTATCCAGCTTCATCCTGCCGTACTCGTAGTCTGTTTAAGGGGTTGAATAAAATGGCACGTCTTGTTCGACAGTCGAGGGAGATCGTGGAGGAGAGGAAAAGCGGCGTGACGCATTGTCAATCGAATATCTTTTAAATACGTCATTGTGTCTCGTTCTCTCCGTAATGGCATCGATGTCCGAAGTTTTTCTGTTAACCCGTTAAAATAACTCCCTCCCACCAGGGCGGCGCCTTCCTGCTTCTTGTATTATCCGGAAGAGCTGAAACGAGCTCGGAGACAATGCTCTTAATGAAAACTTCTTCGATTTTGTGCGGCCCCTCTTTCAGCACGCTCGCCCGAACCGTCCTTCTCGCTTGGAATAAATTTCGGGCAGAATGAAATGGCCGGCGCGGCGAGAGAAAGTTACGCGGGCGAGGGGATCGAACGCAGATGGGCCGCGGCGATTAATTGATGAGAATAAATGACGATTCCTGGCTGAACGGTCGAGAGGACATCGCGATTTTGGGAGAGTCGAAAATTGTCCAGCGCTGCATATTGCGCCTTTCTCTCTCTCTGTCTGTCTCTTTCCCGGTAAAGCTCGCAAATCGATATTTCATATCCGCGCAAAGTGCCTTTGACAGATAAAGATTATGGCCGATTATCCGAATGGTGTGCGTCGGTCTTAGCGCCCCTTTTAGCTTGCAGCCCGCGTCTAGGTGAATTCACATTTTTATTATGCGCATTTACCCAATGTAGGTTAACTTGGCATTTGTCGGGGCCGCTGTGAACGATTTTGAATTGACTCCGGCAGTTCTTGAACGCTCGCGCGGGGCGGCCGCATTTAAACTCCGCACCTCTTGCTCGCACTCACAATCAGCCGCATCCCGTCATGTTCTACTTCGCTCACAATTATGAGATTTCCGCGAGGTAGCCTTGACGCCCTGTTTTTTCATGGCCTCGCAGCGCATGAACAGCGTTCGAGCCCTTACGAATGATTAATTCAACCATCCGAGGTAAAACTTAACACAGAAGCTGCGGAAGAGGCGTATGTGGGAGATATAATAATTTAGAGCAATTTACAGTAGTGGCCCACATTTCTATCCGATTCCTATATTACTTCCGCGCACCACCTCTTTCGATCTGTAAATGAAATTCCTCTTCCCTCGACGAGATTTGTCCGCGAACCGATGAAATCCGATTGGATTGCATTATCAGAATACAAATGCAGAAAGGGGTGCAGGGGGTCGGAAAAGGAGATACGGCAGAAATGACGCGTCGACTCCGTTTAGCCTCTCTTTTTCTCACAGAGCGCGCTCTTTTTCGACTCTCTCTCTCTCTCTCTCTCTCTTCCTCTCTGCAGTCCTCGGCAGCGGGCGCTTTTCGAGTGCGGTTCGAGCTTTCATTTTGTGCTCGATTCAATCGGCGGTCTCAAGGACCGATCGTTGAAAAAAAATTGCCAATATTTGCGACGACGATACAACCGGAACTTCCTATCGGCTCGACTACTTTTTCCGCGTTTTCCCCTTGCCTGCACCCCTACCCCTACCCCCACCCCATCTTCCCTCTCTTTTCAGCTTATCACTCGCCTTTACATCGATACATCGATACATCGATATTCAGCGATCACCGCTGCTCGTCCCTCCTTCTCTCTCCTCGGTCCGATCTCTCACACTTTTCCCCCCCTCTTTTTGCTTATCACTCACCTTTGCACCGATACATCGATATTCAACGATCACCGCCACTCTTTTCTCTCATCTTCCCTCTCCCTCCTCGCCTTTCTCCTTTCCGTCATTTTCCGGCCTTCCATCTCTTCGCAGCACTCTCCGCGCCGGCCCTTATCCGGTTTCACTATCGCGCGCCATCTCTCTCGCGTGGATTATTAAACTGGAAAAACGTCAGTCGACTCGCGACGAGTGCCCCGGCACTCTCCGACGAGAGAAACGGATTGCGCGGGCCGCGCACTAAAGGATTTCTCGGATCAAATACATACTACGTGACGCGGGCAAAATGAGTTTCTGATTACCGGGCTGGCGACGTGGAGGGGGTGGGAGCTGAAAATGAGATTCTTACCACGGGGCAAAGAGTGACTCGTCCTCCGGCCGTAGGACGGTTCTTAAGTGGGAGCGTGTCATTTGCGCAGTCCTTGAAAACGGGCGCGGGCGCGCGCGCGGCGCGGGGCGGTTTGTTTGGCCGGATAAATCTGTCTGTCAAAAGCGATGCTTGTCTTGCTGTCTCGGGAAATGGTGTACCTGCTTTTATTAACCTCCCACGCCCGCTTGCCCGCTCGCCTGCCTCCCGGCTAGAATAAGCTTTTTATAATAATCGGCTTTCAGTATTTCGTCCGGTGTTTCAGATAAGCTGGTTGTGGAGTGTCGTTTTTTTTTTTTTTTTTTTTTTTCCCATTTGAACGATAGCCCTCGCTGCTTCATGAGGGGTTCTTCGTAATTTAGTATTTTACAGAATAATGTTAATCACGGCTTTAATGACGCGCTGTTATAATGGTTGAAATTGAAAGGCCTCGTTATGTTTTTTTAATACAAATGCGCTTCGGCGTTTTATGCGGTGAAGATTAATTATTAATGCGGACATGTTTGCCGATATAGCCGGTGCAAGGAAATTTTGCGATCACACGGTAATCGACTTGGGTTCGCCTCGGCATCGCATGCAATGCCGTTGTAGAAGTTTGATCGGCGACATGCGATTAACTGGGTAATTTACGAGATTACGATTGAATTTAAATGTAATTACATTGAACCGCGCTCCCACATTAATGTAATATGCCATGTACCCGCAAAACGTGAGAGTAACGTCGAACGTCATTATCGTCCGTATCGTTGAGCGAATACTACGAGATACTCATTACGCTCGGTAATGATTCAACTCATCGTCGTACAAAATTAATAGGACCCTTTTTTCAATAACCTTGCTCGAACTCCGAAAGTAAATCTTTAAGTAAATCGCGTATCGAGGATATTCGCACGCTCTCTTCTAAAGCATGCAATTTCTCCGCATACGCATACAGTCTTCTCGTAAATGTACACTTTTCTAATTTCCTGCTCTATCCCGCTCGAACGGCGGAGAGATTTTTTTCCCGAACCCTTGCTTCTCTTGATTTCGTCGGCGAAGGTAACGTCGGACACGCAGCGTGTAGGTATGACGCGGGCAATTTCTTGTTCGGCGAGAAAACTCGGTCGGGACAGGTCTTCCGCGGCGAACGATTATTTACTCCCTCGCGAAATTCGCAATTTCCACAGATGATACACCGAAGACGTGAAGTATCGTCGCCGAGGGACACACCGTCCGTGTCAGGGGGCACGGCTTAGCTGATTACAAAAAGGGGGAAGATTAAACTTTTCCCGGCGTGGCAAGCCCGCGCGAGCATGGACGAGTATTAATTCTCGCGCGACGACATAAACGTATTACGAATTTCTCCTTTTTCCTTCGCCTTCTCGTCGGCGGCGGGGCCCGAGCGGAAGGGAGCGATCGTAAATAAAAATATCGAACGGGGGAGGAGGGTAGAAAATATTGAGAGACGAGAGCCGGTCGTTTCGCGAGGGGCGAGGAAGCCTCGGCCGATTATACTATTGCTCCGATTTTACAGTTGAGTGGCGGCGGTACTAATGGCGCCGCGCTAAATCGATTTCTGCCTCATGGCAGGCGGCTCGTTATTAAAAGGAATCGTCTCGGCGCGGCGCCCGGGCACGAGTGCCTTTAACTGCGGACAATTCAAGATTCACGGACAGTACGACGTCAACGTTTCTTTTCGGTCGTCTGAAAACGCTTCTTTGACATCCTGAATATAGTCAGCGGACATTAAGGACGACGAATTATTTATGTTCGATCTGGGAGCGAGACGTTCTACGTACTTGTAAGAGCTGCGATCCTGACTAACGGCAACTTTATACAATTTTCACAGAATAGACTGAGTCGATTACAGTTCACGGCGTACGGTCACAATGAAATGATCCCTAACGCTATTCTTTCTTCCCATCGCCATCGTCACGATTCCGAGCATCACTCGTCTCGCTCATTATATTCGCGTCGGGAGGATATTAGCTTCCTCCTCGCGACGCGGTAATTGGTCCATGGTAATCCATTCGTTTCCATAGTCTAGCGCGAAGTCACTACGCCGGGATCCATAGCCGGGTAGGATCGATCGGAATAAATAATCAGGGCGCAGTATAAATATGTAACGGCGCGTGCTTGAAAGTTCGAGACAGTGAAGAGGAGGAGTAGAAAGGGAAGAGAAGGAAGAAGGAGACGAAGGAGAAGAAGAAGAAGTTGCGACCACTCGACATTGCTCCAGGGAAACAAGTCCGCGACTTTACCGCGGCGACTCGTCAGACTCGGTGATTAATGCCCACTTCAGGGACTGACGCTCGTGATCCGAACGAAGATTTGATGTCGTTCACCAAGGTCACGGGTCGGTCCCCGCGAATCCTTTGAGCCGAGCTCGATGGTTAATGATCGTCCTTTCTTGCCGCGAATAATGAGACAGATTACGCGGAACGGTCTGTAATTTATTTAAATGGAATTCCTTTGACTCGCTCGTCCTGACATGTGCACTCTCTCGCCCGCTGAAAAGCGACGCGAACTTCTAGGAGCGTGACGGTATTTCAGCTTTCTTCAAGCTGCATTTCAATCTTCGCCGCTAGCCCGATTATCATACCTCGCCGCAAGAACCGCGTCTCGTCCGTACGACTACCGCGCGGTGCGTCCATTATAAAAATCAGTTCGCAATTCGCAATCCGCTTTCAGCAGGACCGCGCGGCAAGCTCGTTCCGCTGAAAAGTGAAACCACAGTATCGACCCACCGTCTACGATTTTTCCGCCCGCGTCAAGCAACAACGGACGCGCTTTTTTCGCCTTTGGCAGAGAGAGCAGCGTGCTTGCGTGCGCGCATTCGAGATTATGGCTGCGGCCATTCGCGAGGAGGAGGGCGGCGGGAGCGAGCGTCGGAGGAAAACAGTAGGGTGGCCGCGTGTTTCCGTCGGGGAATTAACGGCGCGGCCCGCCGTTCGGTCTTCGCGGCACAAACTTTCAGCCCCCTCGCTTGCCGAGGACGACGAGACGAGAGGGGGAAGCAAAACTCCGAAAACGGCACAGACGCGCACTGCGGATTCTCTTCGTTTGAAGTGCATCGCATCCCTACTCGGTCTCGCGCCGCCGACTGCCGGGGAGCCAAACGTATATTTTCCAAAGAGGGAAAGCCATCGCGGAGGAGCGGGCCAGAGGTTGCCTGGGATAGATCCATACGCGTAGCACGCACGTGAATATGTAACGAGTTTAAACGCAGCCGCGTCTCTATGTATATTACATGCTGGTGGGAGGATGTATCAAGAGATGTAGCGCGTGCACGTGGTGTGTGTGTGAGTATGTGCGCGGATACACTCAAAGGATAGCAAGAGTCTCAGTGAGAGAACGTGCGAAGACACGGGACACACGTGCGGAATGTATTCCCATGCATGTCTCAATACGGGTGCATATGCAAAACTGCGTGGATCTATGAGACGCGGTATCGTAGTCGAATAAACGTACGGAGGGGTGTGTTGAGCGGAAGTGGAGAGATAAATATTTCGCTGTACTCAGAGATGGGTAGGATTTATTAGAGTGAACGCGAATGTTAATGAAGTTATTAGCCGGTGAGGCATGTGGATGTATTAAGAGAGTTAGAGACTCGAGCGGGTGACTTTTTTAATAATACTCTCCACATACGTGCTATGTCGCGTCCGGGATCACAGTGAAGTTGTGAAATTCGAAGTAGAACATGCTTCTGCATATCTCTCAGGGAATGGGAAAGCCAGAAATGAAGGAAAAATGATATGAACAATAGTAAATGTCAGACTGTGTCATCGAGGTGACGCTCAAAAATTGATGAACAGCTCTCGGATATGGACGCATGAAAGTGAAAAGGCTGCGTGTATACCCAGTGCCCACATATGAACCCACACAACGAACCTTTGCCGCACACAGCGGAAAACGCGAAGCAGCCCCGCGCGCGTATAGCATAAAACAAATACATTTTCGCGATTGCACCCACATTGTCGAAAGAAACCGCGTGTACAGGCAACAGTGGAAGCCACCGGAGAGACAAACGCGGCCGCTGCACACAGCCGAGGGGACAAACGCATTTACGCACACGTTATCAAACGCGACCACCCGGCGCGCGACGCGGGGAATCAGCCGCATATGTACCGCGAGTGTAACACAAAACACAGAGAGTACGGCGGAATACGCGCGAAACTGCCGTGTATAGGCACACGTACAATGCCGGGATGCAGACGGGGAGGAGAGAGACGGAGAATGAGTCAATGGGTGTGATAGGCGGGGTAGGTGAGCTTTGGAAAGAGAACACGCACGAGGCGTGTATATCGTTACCATGCATTATGTACAGAGCTCGTAGACGTAGACGATATTTTATTTATCGTAGGAGTCCGGGAGGACCTCCATTCACAGCTCCCCTTTCACTCCCCCCAACAACCCCTGCTCTCACCACGACCACCACCATCACGCTCATCCCACCCTATTACCACTCTCCTCTCACTCTCCCTATTCCTCGTCCCTCTCTTCGTCTCTCATTCACCACCGACACCGACCCGTTCCCTCTTCCGCACTCCTCCGTTCGTCGTTCCTCCGAGCCTACCCCGACGTACGACCAGACAATGCGGCACACGCGACACGCGACAGAACGACGGTGACACAAGTTCGCCGTTTTCATTCCGCGCTTCGTTCTCTCCCTTCCCTCGCTGCTCTCCACCTCTTTTTTTCCACCGTTTTCTTCTCTTTCTTCTTTTTTTTTCGCTAACGTCGCCGCGTACAGAGGTTCGAACCGTTACAAAGGTGCGAGTTTGTGTGCGTGCTCGAGGGTGGAGGAGGGATGGAAAGGAGGGGGTCGAATGAGGGTGATTGTGAACTGAAGAGAGGAGAGGGAGGAAGAGGGACGAATTTGCGGCGACGCGACGTAGGGAACTGGGAATCGGGTCTTTGTTTCGCGACCCGCTGATACTGATAACAACGACGGACGGCTCGATGATGCACGACTGAACCCACCCTCGGAAGTGCACGGACATGAACGCGGTGTGTGTGTGTTTTTTTTATGAAATCCCACGTAGCATCCGGAGACAAGGAGGGTAGTGGGTGTTTGTTTTCGGCCGTCAGATCGATCGCGTTCGAATGATTGCGATACGCGTCTTACGATATGTAAGCGCAGCCGGCAGCGTTCCGTAAGGAAGCTACGTCCTCATGTTACGCTTCGCATTTCAGAGACATTACATCCGTCCGTAATCTCCGTTCCGGAAATTAGTGATTCGAATACCTATTGACTTTACGCGAACAAATTCTACATTACCGTATATACGCTCAATGCAATCTGAAACGAAGTGAGTATACGTTCGGCACAAGTTTCCATATTCGAAGTGGTGGTTCGGTCGTAAATTACGAAAATGGGCACGTATAAAAATATACGTGTCTCCTAGATTCTGACGCTTGACATTAAATTTCAATCGTAAAGTATAGTAGATAGAACGTACACGGTGTTTGAAGCTGATGCTTCGGATGGCGCGGAGGACGAAGGTGCGCGAGCAAACGGTCACCCGATGAGGTCCAATTCGAATGGAATGAAATTTAAACATTGCACATACGTACGTGCACTAGAGTTTCTGTGTTCCACGACGCGCGAAGAAATAGAAGCGTCCTCTGCAGTGATATAAAGAGCTGTCGTGTTCGCGAGGGGGTTTTATGATTCAATATTACACGGCTTCTCTGCGCTCGTGTTTCTTCTAATACGGGCAAGATACTTGGGCGTCTCTATGCCTACGAATGCGCGTCGCCTCGACTCCGACTTCTTCGAACTGGAGCGTCGCCATCCGTCTGTTTACTTGTGTAAAGCGATGACGTAAAGCGTGCCTCGTAAAACGGAGAAGAAATGAAAGTGCCGCGGATGCTTTCCTTCGGCTTGATGTCGCACACTCGTATCCATCGCGACATACAGGTGCGACGCGGTGATGAAATAAATCGCCCTTTCCACCCCCTCGTAGTAAACCAAATTGTCATGAATCGTTTATTTCGTCGAAACATCTTTTTTCTGACTGTCTTGAGGGAATATTTGAATGAAGGTGTTGAGTTATTGAATTGGTGCGACGTACGACGATTCGCTGCCTTGGAACATTTTATTCGGCACTGTGAAGGATTTAAGAATTTGCAAATTCGGAATTTACGGCTTACAAGGTCGACACAGTGCCTATTGACAAGTCGCGGCAGGCGGCGCGACTGTTAGCTTGTACAGCACGAGTGCGAAGTGAGCGAAACAAGGACGGCGTTGTCATGAATAACGGAAGTAGAGATGGTTGAAGTCGGGCATATTCGCATTCATAATGTACAAGGCAAGACGGCACTATCGTTCGTCAGCGGTTGCGCCGTCGTCGGCTTCAGTAAGGTTCTACCCGAATTCTGTATTAGTCTCATTGTCAGAACAACCTGTGTACTCTCCACCTCGCGCGGCCGCATTATTGACTTTGCAATATGTCAATGCGACGCCATACAAACATCCTCATGTCGTAAATAAGCGTAATTGCATTGGAGATTGAAAATAAAAATGGTGCGAAAGAGGTACTATAAGGAGATTGAGGCATGAGAGAAGAAAACAGGAGCCGTAAACCCAATTGAAACGTTGTCGGGCTTGCGAAGCGAACGCGAAGTCTGGCCGGTGCGCATTGTACCAGAGGCGAAAAATGAAAAAAGCGGAAAAAAGTGCGGAGAAAGTGTTAAGGTCGAAGAAAAGGATAACGAGAGGAAATAAAAGATAGCCGAGGAAGACGAAGAAGCTGAAGAGGTGCGCCGTAAACGGGATTTAAACGTCGCACGCTCTCGCGAATGCTTGAGTTTTGCTCCTTAACTCGTCGAAGACGTTCTCGGTCGAAAAATCGCGAGGCAGTCCAACGAACGGGAACGAAGTGGTGGCGCGGGGCGAAGTCGAGTAGGACATCCGGGCGCAAGGGCGTGCCGGGCAAATGAGAGAGAAACGGGCGAGAATTAGCGCGGAGACAAGACGAGGGCGCGTCGTTAAATCTCCTCGGAGCTGAGCATTTTTCACGGGCTAAGCGGAGGTACGTCCTCCTCGTTTCTACGAGGAAAAATGCAGCCTCGCCGAAGGAAGTGGAAGGGATGGATCCGCTTGCTCCTTTTTCAATTCTTCGCCGTCTCTTTGATCTGTCCTCTCGTACCTGGCGCGAAATATCTCTCGATCCATTTCCGGCGTACCTCCGCTTCTTCTTCTTCTTCTTCTTGTCCCGTCGTCCCGCATCCTTTTTATCCCCCATTTTCGGTCCTCCGTCGCGCATGAAAGAGGAAAGGGTGCATCAAGGCCGAAACGATTGGATTCGTAGGAGAGACAACGCGGCTAGATCTAAGGGCAGGTGATTGATCCCCCTCGGTGTTCTCTGCGCCAGTTTCCTTTGTCTGCCAATTGCAGGAATCTCGCCTTCCGGCGTGGCTCGTCTCCTAACTGGGTTTCCGGTTTTATCGCTGTCCTCGCCGATTCGTGGATACGCGTGCGTCGTCGCGAGTTTGGCTTGGGTCGACAGATATTGACTAGGTCGGTGGGTGGGGGTCCACGTTTACGTGCGGCGCACTAATCATCGAAGAACGTTTCGTTCAACTACTATTTCGTTACGACATTATGGACTCTCCAGCAGATAAATCTCTTACAATGTCTCGTCCATCTCCCCACGTGATCTCGAATCCGCGCGAGATGACGAAACGTGCCGCGGACAGCGCGCACAATGGGACCGTACAAAAGAACCACGACACGCGTGGGAGAGCGAGATAGATAAGTAGGCGGTGGGTGAAGTGAGACGTGCCAGAGGGCTTTATTATGAGTCTCCCGCGACTCGTTTCCTTTGACGTTCGAGAGCGTATTTATCGGTCGCACTAGGTGCAACGAGTCTCTCTCTCTCTCTCTCTCTTTCTCTTGCCTTGGAACTATCGTCCCGCCGATGATTGATGCTCATCGATTTCCTCTACCGTTCGCGAGTCTGGCGCGTTTGTCTGCCGGTACCCGTGCCTCGCTTTTCTCTCACCTGTCGCCGATAACGACGACTCGCGGCGTATATATCGTCCCCCGCCGATCGCGCTGTCTGTTTCTCGATTCATCCGACGTCGAGCGAGGTAATCGAGATGAAGCGTGAGTTGACGGAAAAAATTCGTGTCGCCTTTGATAGGGAACTTGATGCGATGCGTCTGTGAGACAGAACTAATCGAGGTCTTATCGCGGCTGATTGACTTTCATGACGTCGCGACAAACTGCACGTTGTCGGGTGATTTCTCCTGATAGGTCGAACGGGACGTGTCTCACGTGTCACGTGAAAGTGGTCGACATTGTTTCTGTCGAGAGCACGGGTCACGCTTGTGATTTATGATGGACAACGTACGATACGCTTCGTTTCATCTTACAACAGCCTCACTTATTTATCGTCAGATATTAAGACGGTGTCGTAAGGGATGTCTACGGATCTATCTGATTTCCCATGCTCCATCCACGGATTTCTGTACAACGAATACGGTTGAAACGCGTTACGGAGTACCAGAGATCGATTGACAAAGAGCCGCGACACAGTTTATCCGCGCGTTCGAAATGAACGGCGTATCGGCCGTGGGAGCCCTTTGTCAGGCTGATTCTCCTGAAAATGATATTTCCCGCCCGCCATGGCAGACACCTCTCCCCTCCTCTCTCGGGAGGATATTCCTTCGATTTCCCCGTACGTTAGTCATTTGTATCCGACGTCTTATCGTATATCTCACCGCTCGCGACGTCGAATTTCTCGCAGCCTCGCCGCATTCTTTATGGCCACCAGCCGAATACAGCTTATCGCGGTAACATGAGAAAGTGGTTTAAGGCCGTCTCGTATTTATTGACGGCATCGCGCTTCTTTTCGTCTCGTTCGCACATCCCGCCAGCCCATCCCGACGTCCTTCGCATCCTCCGCCCTCCCACGTTTCTCTATTTCCTTGTTTATCTTCCCTTTGATCGGCTATGGATCTCTGTATCCGCTTCCGGCGAAGACCACCCCGACGAGAGATTCTGCTGATTCTCCCGATTCGCTGGATGGTCTCCCTCCACGCACGGGATATATCTCGCTTTTACGGTACCGAAATTGGCTGCGTTGCAGGTCCGGGGAAAAAATTCCAACGACCGCGCAGTTTTGCGGACGGTCCCAGGCGAGGGGGGAGGTAAATGGCTCGCGAAGAAGTTTCGCTGGCTTCGAGCGGTGCGATGCAAGAAGCGCGCCGGCATTTCCGGCTGAGAACACTCCGACTTTCCGAGAGGTCGGATAAGACGCTCGGCTTTCGCGACCCAAATCTCAGCTGAACACTAAATTCGACGGGGAACTTTTCTTGCGCGGCGGTCGGTGTTGTCCGAGTCACACGTGGCTATTTTGGCGGGGAGATAATGCGAGACGATGCCACGGATCAAAGTGACACATTCCGCGATTGCAAAGTCCGTCTACCGTGCCGAGGGAAGAGAACGTTGTAAGAGTTTAGATTGAAAGCGTTCATTTGCAAGTGCGCTCCGTTCAGAAACTTCAGCATCCTTCGCTTCGAACAAGTTAGAGGCTTCGTTTATCGTGCCGAACGGAGCTCCAATTTAGAAGACGTATTGTAGTACCCTTCAAGACTGAAGCTAGACGCACCCTTTCCCCCGTCCCGCTTGCCCCTTTTCCTCAGAAACACCACGCTCTCTTGTCCCTCTCATTCTCGGCTCAAACAGTCTCGAGCGAGAAATCGTTTAAACTTTTTGAGTTTGATTTCATTCCCGGCAGCTCCTTCGCGATCTCCCTCCTCGCACCGCACTGAATGCTTTATTTACGGTTCGTCGAAGACGATTTCGAGTTAAATCGAGCGAACGGCCGCGAACGCGAACGTACTCGATCGATCTTTACGAGTCCTCCCTCTTTACACTCGCAGTACGCCCTCTGTCTGTCCAATCGCCGCCGTCTCTTTCCGCTCTCGAGGCAAGGCCACTTAATCGACGCCGGTGACAGACGATCGGAAGACCGGAGACGCAGTGGTCTTTATAGGTTGCTGCGAGTCGGGAACACGACCGTGAACGTCCGACGGGGGGTCAATGAAAATTGCCGAAGGACCGTCGGGCAGTTAAATGGAACATCATTGGCAGAGGTTTTTCTTGATAATCCGTATTCAATCACGATAAGCCCTTCGGAGTTTCGGAAGCAATGCGAGAACTCTCGAGAATTGGAGTGAGAACTGAGTAGCAGTAGCGTATACGGTGTGCGTGAAAAATGATGTAGCATTGCGACAACTGAATTCTGACGTCTCGCAATATTATGTCGAAGGATAAAAATGTTGGATGATGCCAGGGGCGCGATGATGAAACGTCAATTAAGAGCACCTACCTCTCGTCTGGAATTACTGGTAACCGGAGTGCGTCTGCCTCTGGCGAATCCTGCGTCCATTGACCTCGTGTTAAGGGACGTTTGATGATCCTTAGGGTCGCCCGTCGGGACGCGATGAGGTGGCACTCTCGGCCTGTACTCCATTGTTCTGTTACTGTGACTCTTCGATTTCGGCGTGACAATGGCGTTCTGTCCGACGTCCGAACTCTCTTCGTCGGCTTCCTCAACTGGCGACGGCGGCAGAGGCGGAAATTCAAGCACCTCGACGCTCACCTGCGAAAAGGACGAACGTTTTTACATCGTTCCTCCCTATTTCGCGTTTCTTTCAGTCTAACGTTGCAGTACTGTTTCGTCGAGTACACCGCGTCTATCTGTTTAATAGTCAAATTTCTGTCTGGATTGGCAAGCGTGAACGATCGTTTTTGACTCGTTATCGTTCCTATTACTTACGTACGACGACTGATGTAAATCCTTACTAGGAGTAAGGTTTGGGTTAATTATTATTTCGTTACGAGACAGTTGAATAAGTGAAATCTTGCGCTAGCATTAATATCTACCCTATTCAGTTGTCACTCGTGAAAGTTCATTCATCTCACCTGGAAGTCCGGATTCTTCGAGTCCTCCAGAATGGCATCGATCACATTCTCGATCTGCTTCTGGTCGTTCTTGTGATTCTCGATCCCGTTCTGCCGCAGTCTCCTGCCAGAGGCGTAGATGTCCGTACCGTTCGGCTTTCGCCTATCAAAATCGGCTTCCGAACTCTTGGAGGTCTCGGAATCGGAGCTGTGCTGCTGCTTCCTCGGGCGACTTTCGAACGGACTGTCCAAGACCTTCTTCTCGCCGCTATCATTCTCGAAGCTGTTCCTCTTCGAGGACGTCTTCACGTCGCCGTTTCGCCAGCGCTTACTCTCCGTCGAGTAGGATTCACTATTCTTCACATTCTCGATCTCCTTGATCGCGTCGCTCACCTTCTCCATTTGTCTGCGATTCTCGTTGAGCGCCTTCTTCACGATCTGGTCCTCGATCAGCAGATTGACCGGTATCTTCCCCGATAATCTCTCGTTGCTGGTGGACGTGCCGCTGGCAGGCATCTTCCGGTGCATTCGATCGTCGTCGAGCAGCAAGTTCGCCGGTATCTTGCCGTCGATATTCTTGAGAACACATTTTGGATCGATGCCGATGCCGATGCCGTTGCACTCTCTCGCACGTTCCTTGGGCGAGTCCGTTTGGTCCTCCTCGACGGGGGATCGCGGAAATCTCGGCAGCTCGGCCGCCGCTCGTTCCTTGTCCTTATCAGACACATCGGACGACTCTTCCTCCTCCACGGTAATTTCCAGCTGGCCGCGGTTCGTGGCCTCGTTGTTAATCGCCGGAAGTGAGACGACCCTGATGAGGTCAGGCGGCACGGCCGGTGCGAATTCCGGAGGTGGCTCGTCGAGGCCCTCCAGTTTGCCCTCCTTCAATAAGCTCTTGATGTTGTCGAAGGTGCTCGAGTAACGCTTCACGTCCGACAGCCGAGCCTCGTCGCCGTTGTCGAACGACAGACTCTTGGTCTTGGTGGGCGTCTTCGGGAGGACCTTGCGCTCCTTCTTGCGGCCGCGGCGGATCACGTAGGTGCCGTTCTTCGTCAGATCCTGCGGCCGAATTTGGTCGAGGTCGTTCGTCGAGGAGTCGGAGTACGGGGAGACGAGGTCGTCGTCGGTTGTCGAGAGCCGTGGATCTTGCCAGTCGTCGAAGTCGCGGAGCTTCGATGCAGATCCGACGCCTGGAACGATTCAAGCATTTCGTCAGATCGGAATTCGTGGCGAATAAGCGCAGCGACAATGTGTCTTAAATTATTTCAACTCTACTACCGATGCCACTCTGACTTTTCTGTACACAGCCTGCTAGAACGAATATATGAGATGTTTGCAATGAAAAAATATATCGCGAATAAGACATTACTTAGCAGCTCGGCGAAACTATGTTCGCGGGTTGACTTAAAAGATAGGACTCACTGGATACGTCGCTGCTCTTTCGCCTCCTCCTACCGACGACCTTGGTGCTGCCCGGCGCGTAGAGCGGATCGTCCTCAAGCGAGACCTCCCACGCGATAGAGTGCCTCTTGCTGATGGGCGGCGGCGGCGGCAGGAGTTCCTCGAGCGAATCGTCCGAGAAATGCTCCTCCTCCGACTGCGTCCTGAAGTCCGTCGAGTTCCTCGTCGAGAAGTCCGAGTTCCTCGTGGAGAACATGTCGGAGTAACGCTCCTCGGAGCACCTGTCGGACGTCTGCGCGGAGAATCGCTCGCTGGAATCAGCCCTGGGCAGTGAGAACGACACGAAGTCGAGATTCCTAATCGAGAAGGGATCGGAAGTCGGCACGGAGACGTGGTCGTTCGAACTGGCGCTGGCCACGGCTATCGAGAAGTCCGAGTGGAACCTCTCGTTCGACGTGGAGTTCGCCCGGGAGAAGTCGGACGAGTCGCAGTTGGCCCTCATCGAGAAACGCTCGACGCTGACGGAACTCGAGCGCGGTATCGACGACCGCTCGGACTCGGAGTTCCTCGAGAACCTGCCCTCGCTCGAGTCCGAGTCGTTTCTTCTCCTGGAGGACGAGCCGTCCTGCTCGCCTCTGCTGTGATTCATCAGTAGCCGGTCCTCGACGCTGCTCGATTTCATGATCTCGTTCTGACGCTGTTTGCGCAGGTGAGAGGCGCGATCCTTCTCCGGGCTCTGGTGACGATGATGATGGTGATGATGGTGGTTGTGGTGGTGATTGTTCCTGTCCAATCCCTCCTCGGACGAACGGCGGCGAACTTCGCGGTGCTTCTCCACCGCTCCCGGATTGGTGCGCGGTGGGATCCAGTTGAACGAGACCTTGCCGTCGTACGGCAGACTCGCGAATTTGCTGGGCGGACTCGGCGGCTGTGCGAGTCGCAGCGGCTCCACGCTACCGTTCTCCCAACCGTAAGGACGTTGGTGACGAGTCTTTGGCTGGATCGAGAGAAAGGATTCAGTGGCGATCGAAGGGCAATTGGACTGTGCGCGTATGAGCAGGGATAAAATCGATACCGACGCTGACGTCGATTATTTGAATGATTTCTCGTTCATGGGGACGATACAGGATACGTCCGATTGGGTTAAAAAGAAAACGGGCTTTAATAGGAAATATTGTTTGGTCGATATTTGTTCGAGGTATATGTGCTGATGTCTACGCTTCATTAGGGACATCACAGCCCCATCAATACCGTAAATCATTTTCCACGGCCCCACTAACGTAATTCGCCGTATTAGGCAGTTCGATACATATATGTTACCTGTGCCAATTAATTATTACATAGTTTAGCATATTGACATCTGGGGGAGGGGAGTGGCGATGGACGTTAATCATGATGCCGTAATTGCACGGTTAATTAATACCCTCTAATCAAACACCTAAGCAAATATTTCCATGATTTGACCCTTCAGAAACGATTATCTGTTTACACTCCCATCTACTTCCCTATCAAAACACCCTCGATATTTTCTCCGTACATAAATTTCAAAAACGAAGCGCACCTTTCGCTCGCGACTAAAGTACCTCGCCTAAAACAGCACACAGCCACTTCTCCGTACGACTCACACACATTCTCCCAAGAAGCGCAATTTATTCCCGCCATTCGGCCATCTGATGAACACGGAAAGTTACTCTCGTTCAATTACGAAACCAAACGGAAGCGTTACGTCGCGTCTAACACATGAGCACTTTCAATCGCAACACGAACACCGCGCCGGAAGATTTTAGTTCCAGCCGATCGTAAAGCAAAATCGTTACGGGACGGAGTGACGAGAAAGTCGCGGGATTACGAGCCCGGCGCCGAGATCGGTTTCGTCGATGTGATGCACGTGCATAGGAGTCACACACACGCGCGCGCACGTAAGCAAGCACGTCGGCCGTAAGTAAGCTAAATTATCGTCGAGGATCAAAGAAGTTTCGGTCTACTCACTAGCGTGGTCTGCGTGGTAACTGCGTTCCCATGGCGCATACTGTCCTCCATCGCGACCATCCATTGCTGCCGACCGCTTCGTCGCTCCGAAGACTGGGCGCTCCTCTTCGACGAGTTATTCGGAGATACCCTGAAAAAGCAGACGGTGCGCAAAATTATGCATACGACTTTTGAAAGTTCGTCAGAACGGGAGGGGGGCGAGCCGGGCGTGTGAGAAAAAATTCATCTCGCATTGTCGCCGTCGACAAGCCGCGGACCGACGATTCCGTCGTGACTTTTTCATACGATCCTTGCGAGTACGCGCGTTTTCTATACGTATGTGCGGTTTCTGCTTGTTCTGCCGGCGACTCGAATCCCTTTTACTGCGCTTCGTTCCGGTCGCTCGCCATGTACGAGCGTACGCGACACTCTATGTTATGGAAATATTTGCTTTTGGCGTAGGCACAAACACCCCCTCCGCCAACTGGGGGGGTCGGTGTGTCTTACGAAAGACAAAGATATGCGAAGTGTCGGCTTTAGTTGTTTGTGGACGTATCTGCGTGGAAAGCGATGTATTCGCGTACAATGTTTTCGTATTTTTAGGAAGTGATTGACGCTTCTCGATGCAATTACTCCGAGACACCTTGAAGTGCAGTAAATAATGCACCCTGTTTCTATTTCTCGCCGCGCGGGTAAAGATAGCGGGACGGTACATGAAGTGTCGCTAATCGCTCCAAATCGTTCCTGGTCGAGCGAAAAAATGGGACGGGTGCAAATAATTGAGGGTCGATGATGCGCGCGAGAGCAACAAGTCGCTGTTAGAAAATTATGGAGACACGGATTATGAGGTTAAGGACTTTAACACGTTTCACCGATATTCGCGTGTAAGGTTATCGATTAAACCTGTGGCTGACTATAGACTACTGCCTTGGGTATTACTCGCGTAACATTATCAGCAGTTATTATCATTGCATAAGCACGCCGCTTGCGACGCGAAAATTGGAGCCGTTAGTTAATCCCTGTTATTAACGACGGTAAACTAAAATTATGCATATCTCATATCCACCGTGTATTGAACCTAATAATTAAGATAATCGTTGCAAAATACTATTACCAACCACAACGCATACATATATAGAAAAATGTCGCAGATCGTTTCTTAAGATTAACAGCTGTTTCAGTCAAGGAATCTCAGATTCCAGGTCGTCGGCTGGAGTCAATTCGCAGTATAATGCTCCCATCCGTCAGTCTGGAAAACGAACAGTTAAGGATAACCAGCTGCAGCTGACACGTAAATGCGTTATCGAAGCGAACGAGTTAGTCACTCGTGAGAGGACAAAAAAACGGTACAGTGATGAAATGTATGCAACACATCCCATTCAACTGTCTGTCACACTCGAAGAAGATGTCTAACGTTAACACCCCTAATAATTCTAACTGTTCTGTATCACCTGTATCTTCCACCCCCTGCCTCGTCCTCCCTCTTCTATTTTCGAACATTCGCGATAGGATAGGCAACTCGAACTGCTAATAATTAATCGATCCCCTCGGGAACAGACGGCAGCATAAACAACGGTCGGCGTGAATTTTTCAGCAGACAAGTTCGTCGTCGCGCTCTCGCTATACTAAAAGGCGTCGTAAAGCGCGGCAAGGAAGACGGTAAATTTGATTTCTCCATGCCCCGCCCGACTCCTTGTTATATTTGCCGCCTCGGATTCTCAATCAAATTTTCATCCGCGCAGCGCTCCCTTCCGAAACTACGGCGACTACGGCGAGCGAGCCTTTTCAAACCTTTCTCAACCTTGTTTTCATCCGCAGAAGCGCTCTGGACGACTTCGACGCTCAATGCGCTGGCAATCGGCGGAGTTCGGTGTCTTTGGTTAAAACCATATTCAACCTTCGACGAAACGAAGGAAGCAGAACGGAGACGTGGAAGGGTTCGGTGTGGGAGGAGAGTCTCGGGCGACATACGAGCTCCTTCCCACTGAACCACTTCCATTTTAACCTTCTTTCGCCGTCTCTTCGAACTTCAGCGTTATTCAGATCGGGAGCATAAACTTAGACGGCTCCGAACGTAAGGAGGGCGGCGGTAGTCGGATTCGGAGGGAGAGTATAAGGCGGACCGATAGGAAACTGTGGAATAAATCAGACGGTGGGGTTATCGGCGCTGCCAGCCGATTGATTCGCCTCCCTTTCACGAGTGGGCGGGTGCCGGTGGAAAAAAGTCCCTTCGATTGTTCGTCATCGGTCGACGATGGATACGACGATTGCAGAAATTGGCTACTTTCGGGGCGAGCCCTTTGCTCAACGTTTCCGTCGACTAGTTGACGCGCATCCGGCTGCATAATTGTGTCGTTAGGCACACGTCGCCGGGCAGATACTGTAATGGTGTAATGTGTCGAACGGAGGACTTACCGTGGCTTTCCTGGTGCTCTGAAATTCTTGTCATCTAATCAATGTGCAGGTCAAGCGTACGCCGTGTTGCGTCTTCTTCGAAGATCGAATTGGAAGGAAATTCTCGGAAATTATCTGACGTGATGCACTGACATTCTCGTGACCGGCGTTATGGCCAAATCGATGGGCACGGTAAATAGAAGAGAGGCATAAATGAAATTTCTCGATGGATCCGTTTAATATTTCCGAAGTTAAAATATTCCTCCAGACACTTCCATTAGCGAGCGCAAATACTCTTCGCCGTAACTTCGTTACACCGCGGAATGGACGCAGCTACGTCGGAGTATGCACTGTGTAACCAGAATCCGACGAATCGATCTTTTATGATAGTCAGGGCACAGAGTGGAGTGGCCGTAAAGATTAAATAACGGAATCCACGGCGATTCGCGAGTGCGACATTTCCTGGCCTGAGGGCTCGAGGCTATTTCCGGCCGAAATGGGATCAATATTTTCGGACTCGCAAACACGTTTCCTGTCGGGCCATGCTGAATCCATGTATCGCGGCAGATTTTGAAAAATGCAAGGCGACATTCTTCGGCCGCAGGCGACGCAGCTTGAATCGGGCAATTTTCAACCAACTGACAGCCGCAAGTATTCCTTTCTTCGCCTCTCTTTCGGCCAGTAGATCTTCGCGAAACTGTCGATGTGACCCAGAATCTGGGAGAACGAGGGTAGATGATTCGAGAGACGGAGGAGGACTCTGCAATACCTCGCGATCAGCCGCCGATGAATGCAGGCTTTAGGAATTGGGTTATGTAAATCGCGGGTAATCGCGAAGATCTATCAATTCTGTTCTCCGACGGCGGACGTATCCAGACGTCCGAGCGAACCGCGCGATATTCGCTCGATCCCGTCAAAAGATGAAAGTTTCCGCTGTTATCCGAGATCGGCGAATAATGAAGCCGAAGCTAGCCTAGTTACTGTAACTATGCCTACTATTCTGCGATAACACACCACTTCGATTAACCACCGTCGATTATAACATCGAAAGCATCGACCAATCAAGATCCAACAGCATATAGATAGAATTGTAATCGCAAACGTTGGAAGAAGTTCGTAGTAGAGAAAGTCTGGATTAACCAGAGACATATATATATAGCATATCTGTCTTTCATCGGAAATATTTTGTCTTCACTGGCGTAATTGAACTGTCCACCGGCGAGTCCGAGCAATTCGAACAAAAAAGCATCTGAATTGCTCTCTTCGAAGGATTCAACAAGCCCGACTGCCCCCCCTCGATCGATTGATCATCGATTTGTCGCCCGCCATGTGTCTGAGCATATTTTTTTGCCGTCGGTTGAAAAATAGAGAGACGTCTGCTGAAGCGACGACAACGAGGCACTTCAGAGAAAAGGGATTCCTCTTGCAGCGAGCGGGGCTACGCTGTGTTGGTAGCACTGACTGCGAAGAACCGCCTCGACGCTCCTCAAAGGCAGACTCGACTGTCCCACGACGGAGACGAGTAACAGCCATGAAATCCGGTGATTAGGATCGACGGGTCCGACCGAGCTCTACGGTTTCTTTCGATGGAAGAATCACGAACGCACGCTCACATACTCTTTCTCTCTCTCTCTCTCTGTCCGTGCTTCCTTCGACACTCTCAACGCTCAAAGTGCTCCACACTCAACGTCCAATAGATTTCCACCATCTTCTCGTTGCCGGGCTCTCGTTCAACGCCGTTCAACGTTTCACCATGTTCACCACCGGCACGTTTCAGTACTTACGTACATGTGCACTGTCGACGTCACCCGCGCGGCGACTGACTAGCAGCGGACATCTCACTATACGACGACAATGTGCCGCAAGCACGCCGGTGTACGTAATTTACTCAATCGACCGCTATGTACATTCCAAAGGTGGGCCATTTGATCAAATTCCTTCCAGGGCGGCGTCCTTAACACTAGATTGCCCAAGGAAGTCATTTTGACTGCTTTTGAATTTCAATTAGAAAAACAATTATGTATATAATGACACAATTTCTTAGAATTTTGATGAAGGAGGAGGGACAATTATTAATAAACGCATTTATATGTTGTACAAAAAGTCACAAAATTCTAAGAAATTGTGTCATTATATACATAATTGTTTTTCTAATTGAAATTCAAAAGCAGTCAAAATGACTTCCTTGGGCAATCTAGTGTTAAGCACGAAGAAGCGTGCGAACGAGGTAGCGCAAAAACGCGACGCGCTCTGTGCAATGCCAAAAGTAACAGCGTCCCTGCGAGGACACATTAACGGGCGCAACTTAGTGAGTGGCATCGTGACTGGGAGGATCCCTGCAGAAGTTAACAACCTCATCGATTTTTCCTAACGATTCCCACCCCCCTCCATCGCCACCCCTTCCCGTATCCCGTGCCCGCACGGCAAACCGTATTTCGCCGTCGGAAAATACAATCGGAGTTTCGCAAAAGTGGTACGGACACGCCGAAGTCGGTTCAACTTTAACAGTCAAACTTCCCTCGAGCCATCCCCTCTCCGCTTCCCGAAGTTTAGTGGGCAAAGTTTAAAGATGAAGGGCCCGGCGCGCTCCTTCGACGTTGGAGAACGGTGATCTCGATGAGGTCGGAGGGGGTGAAAGCGAGCTGGTGGACGCGCGCGCGCAAAGCTAAAAACTGCTGGAATGCTGGGTGGAAAAAAAAGTTGCACGTCCATACGAAGATGTCTTCGCTTCGTCCGACGGGGGTTAGGGAAAGGTACGCCGGGGTTCTCGCTGAAGTTGCTGAGGAGCTCGATGGAACAGGGGGGCGTGTACGTAATTACGTTGAGTATTGGCGATGTTTCTTCGAAATGTTGGAATGCGAAGCGAACGTAACAGCGATATAGAGGGTTGAAGCTGAAAGAGATATGAATGAGCAATCTATGGACACCGATGGATAAGGGGAAAGGTAGGGAATTGGGAGAATCAGGAGACATCGCGGAACATTTCGAAAGTCTGCGTTACGACGGAAGGATTGCTACACACCGGGAAGTAACGGTGAGCTCAAAGCAAATCGTCTAGACGAGAGAGAAAGAGAGAGAGAGAGAGAGAGAGAGAAAAGGGGCGGGGTGTATTTCAATACAGGCAAGTTCGCTGTAAGTGGAAACTCTCGCTTATCGGCGAAAGTAAAAACGGCATTATTTCCATCGGGGGAAGGAAGCACAAAAGTTGCATCCGCCGAAATATCCGTTCGCGAAGTAACGAGCGTCAAGGGGGCATGAAAAATCTTCAACCGGCAGGAAAGCTCGACTCGCTTTGAAGCGTTTCACGGACTACCGCAGGCAGTTGAATTTGGGAGTCAAGGAAAGCACTCCCGGAAGTCCTTATTTTCCTATACGCCGGCGTAACGAAAGACTGCTACATTTTCACCAGAAGCACCGCACTACCGTTGGAAGCATTTTTCGAAAATTCGAGGGCTTCGAGTGGTCCATGCATCGTGCGTGCTCGATTATTTTTTTTTCGCCACGCGACGGTAGGAACGTTGTTGCAGAATCGTTTCAACGCATAAAATTTCTTCCGCAGACGGGCCGCGTGGGATAGATTTACGCGACGCGACTCGCGTGAAATCTCGTGAAACACGCTCGGAATATTATTTTCCCTTGGCGTGACGCGCGGTCGGGGAGCGTTATTATCCCGCGCGAGAAGGGAGGCGAGTGGGAGGGGGTGCGGTGGTGAACAAGCTTGAGGAGTGTTTTCGAAATTCAGGCTAAGTGCCCAAGTCATGCCGCACGGACTTTGTCGGTCGCGACGCCAGGAGAATGGCGTTGGCAAAGTGGAAGAGTTTGCTGCGAAACGTGTCAACACCCCTACGTACCAACTTTCCCTTCCCTCTCGCCACCTATCATCCACGGTGACTTTCATATTCACAACATAAAACTTACGTACCAATCGCTACAACAGCGTCAAAATTACACTTACCCATTCCTACCAAAACGATAAACGAATAATTTGTCTTACCTCTCGAACGATATTACTCTCGGCCCGTGTCACACACAGGTTTACCATAACTCACCGTGTTCTCTTTCTCGCAGAACTCATTCTCAGCGTCCGTGCTTCGTGTACGTTCCTTCGCGAAAGGAGGAAAAAAAGTATCGAGCCAGCCGCGATATTTCACGAGACGCACATACTGTACGCTAGGCGAGTAGGCGACGCCGTTCGTCGCGGCCATAGGGGAGGCTGGGTGGCTGCGAAAATTGGCAACTTACATCGGCAGGAGAGTGGAGATAATACGCTCGGCCTCTTCCGGCGGCGGAGGGAATTCCTGGGTCGGCACGCCGACAAGATCCTGCGGCTCCGGGCAGTCCGGAACCGGACGTAGTGCTACCAGCGCCATCTTCGCCTTCCGCCCATTCATGCTCATGTAACCGTCGTCCTCGGATTGGTGTCCTGCTGGCACACGCATTACGGTCGTTAGTTTCCTGCGTCTGCCCCCTCCAACTTTCAGGCATAGGGAGAGAGACGAGTGGTGTTCGTAAGGACGGGAGAGTAAGTGAGCGAACGAGCGTGTGTGTGTGTGTGAGAGAGAGAGAGAGAGAATGTACGGCGTCGTTTCACTAGCTGGGGCTCCCTCGTTTTGCGAGCTCGATCGAGACGGGACGACCGGCTAACTTCTTACGAGTCAATCGACTTGAAATTCTACGGACGAAACATTTAGAAGAGGATAGGCGAGGTCGATACCTACGCGGGTATTAGGTGGGTGGAGCTGTCTGATTATCGGAACTTCTTGATTGTTTTGTATTGGACGTGGCAGAGTTTGCTTTGGACCGTATCGGATAGAGAAGGTTATCTATCGCTAATGAAGTTACTGGGAAAACTTTATAAGCGGATAGTAAACGTTCTAAATATAGAGAGGCGCATTGATGATATTGCATAGCACGAACGATATCAATAAATCACATTCGAGGCATACGCCGATACGCGAGATCACACGGTTGGGCGATGCGATAAACAGCTGGATTCAATGGCTGGCGGGGTGAATAAGTCTATTGTGCTGGTTTGCAACTGACCGACTAATAGAGCCGTTCGTGAGCTGAGTTAACGAAGGAAGTAAGTGACAGCGAGTGTCCAGGAGTTGTCCCAGACTTCTAGCGAGTAAGACGTTCCGGAACTCGAAAGCAGTTGTCCGGATAGGTGGCCCCCAAACTTCTCTCGGAACTTCCCGATAAGGGCAAACAATAAGGGCGAAAGTCGGCGGCGAGGAACGTGCGAGGAATGTGATGAAGCATTCATGAGTGGAAGCGCTCCGTCGACTACTGCCTTTCAATTTCCTTTTAAGCTCGAAAAATCTCGTCGAATTGATTCATCGATTCTCACCACTTCTTTTATCAGCAGACAAGGACCGGTTGCACGAATGTTAATGACAAATATACTCTTCATACGATTTTCATAATAAATCACAAGCATCTTCCGATACTCAACGAGCCGCGGCTCGCAGAAATTGAAACGTCTCTTTCGAAAGATCGGTGTGAGAAAAATCTCGTTAATCAACTGTAATCATCGGCAGATACACGACTACACGAGTGGCCTACTCTAATACCAAAGGGGCTTATCGAGGGATCGAAACTAGCGATGGTGATCAATCGGATGCAGAATTGAATTTTTCAGGGAACGAAACCGACGCTCGTGTGTGCGCCGCGACGTATACATTCAAAAGCGCAAAGTCACACACATCCACGCAAATACTCGGGCACGTGCACGGATCCCCGTTGCCTCCACTTCAATTTTCCACGAATTGAATGGCAGATCGCCAAGTCTACATTGCCAGTTATATTGCACCTTCGCAACACTGACTCGAATAGAGAGAGATGGAGAGTGAGGAGGCGGAAAAAAAAGGAAGAGCAAAGCGACGCAGATGAAAAATGGAAAAATAGGAAGGCCGTGTCGTAGGAAGCGTAGGTTCGGTGAGAGCGTTAGAAAGAGGGACACGTAAATTTCATCGGAAGGGACAGTGTTGCGGTGGCTGCAGAGGTTTCCGGCGTCCAATAATTCGCCGTTACACCCTTGCACTTGGCGAAACACGTTGGAAGGCGAACGAGAGAGATTGAGAGAATGAGGGAGAAAGACAGGCGTAGAGGAGGAGGGACAAAACTTGCTCGTTACCGACGGAATCTGTTTGCGGAGCCTTTTGTCGAGGGGCCGGTGGCACAGAATGCTTTTGTTTTAGCCGGCCGTGTTTCGTTTCGCGAGGCGTGTCCTTTTTTTCGGCGCTGTACATAGAGACGCCTCTTCTCCGGAGTGAAACGCGTTTCAAAGGGGAACTCTTTCCCGGAGAGACGGAGTGTCGGCCAGGCATTCTCGGAGGCAGATTTTAAGGTAAATCGGACGTGTGTCTTGCACCATCCCTTTTCCGCCGGTTCCCATCGAAATTAATACCATTCGTGTCTCGTTAAACGTCACTGACGGATGCCGCACCACGTTCGACAAATTGCAAGACCATATCAGAATTTTTAATCACATTATACGCACGTATTCGAACTTGCAGAAAACACACTTGAGCCGCGAGTCAAAAACTGACGAATCCCTCGGCAGCTTGAAAAGCACTAACACGCAACTGCCGGAAATTCCGAGGACGAACATCGAAATTCCTAATTCGCGAAGTCGTCGGCGCGACCAAGGTGTGCTCGTGACGCTTTAATCGCCTGTTTTTCCCCCAGCCCCGCCAGGGTAGCGTCCCGCTATATAGTCCCTTGTACTTTCTTGCAATAACGCGCTTTGGCGCCGCAAAAGTGATTATTACACGATTATACTCCGGGGCCGCCTGCTCCGCCCCTTGCCGGACTCGCTTAAGAGGGGTGAGCAGGAAAGAGTACGACGGGGCAGGGTGGGCGAGTATAAATTCGGCCGCGGAGGAACTCGATTAATCCGAAAGGCGAGAGAATGACACCGAGTTTAATTATGTGCGCCGTTGAGCTTCGATTGTTAAGCGGAGTTTATCTCGGGATAAAGTGTTCGCCGGCGAGGGGTGAGGGGTGAGAGGGTGGGAGTCGTTGGTGTAACTTGAGTCTCAGTCCGCGCACAATGTCCGGCTTGGATGGTGTCGTTACAAACTACGGTCTACCCTCGCCGACGACGCGACGCTCGGTCTGTTTAATTTCAACGCCTTTGTCTTTTAAGCGAGCTTTACGATGCACATAAACATTGTTGGGATAAGACCCGCATAGCGAATAATTTGCGTTCTGTAACAGCTAGCCAGGCGGATCGAGAGTAACGCCGCGGTGCGGAAATTAAATTATTCGTCGGATTAAAGGGTCGCATTTTGTCAGAGGCATCGAGACGCGTCGAGGCGAGTACGAGGCCGTTGAAATTAAATGAGTCGTCCAAGTGAAGGTCGATATTGTGTAAGATTTAGTGAGACGCGCTGAGACTAATGCGACGGCGTTGAAGTTAAATTATCGATAGTGTGTATAACAATCAGAAAACGAGGTTGAAACAAAAAGTAGAGCGAGGCATTTGGACGCGCAACGGAAATGGTCGTTCGCGTATAAACCGGCAACCATTCGCTACCGGACGTTCCGCTATTTGTCTTCGCGATCCGCCCGGAATACCAATGCCGCTTTTATCAGTTTTACCAATTTCCGCCGTTGGCAATCAGTGGCTGCGTTTTGCGCGCGGAAAAACTCGGACGCCGGGTATCAGTTTCACGGGGCCGCGTGACAATGAAATTTTTCCTCTGCTGCCGACTAGTCACGCGTGCATCGTTCTAAACTACTAAATTATGAGTTATCGAAAAAAAATGCCACTATATGAAACGAAGAGAGAAGAAAATAAAGAAGGGAAGAAGGGCGTGGGTGGATAGAGAGTCGTTTCCCTTAATTCTGTTTATCAGGACGCCTGCGTTTTCACCAACGAAACAACGGCCCGTGTGTTCATTAACACGACGTGTCCGACGTATACGGACAATATATTTCGGGGCGTGTGTGTATGTGTGTGCGTTCTAAAAGGGGGACGAGACATAACGGCGTACGTTATCTTTTATTCATCTCGCCGGATAACGCTGGCCGGTACAGGGGTCATTCAAAATACGCTTGGCACTCGCCTGAGTGCTTGAAATTCTGGAGACACCGAGAGTACAGCGTGTTATCTCGGCGCGGAGAAACATGGCGCGGACGATGCGGGTGACCGGCGGTGGAGAATCAAGTGGAAAACGAAACGTAGCGTGGCGTCTATAAAAATGTACGCAGAAGACGCACGCGGCAAACACACGGAAGGAATAATGAAATTAAAGCGGTCTCATCTTTGATAACGCGCTGCAGCGGTTCAGGCCGTTTATGGTTCGGAAGATTAAACCGAATGCCACATTTTGTATATGCATTTTGAAGCGAGCGTAGAGGGAATAATAATGTTGAGACAATGCAAGGGGGCATGAAATGAGAAGTCGGAGGATCGACGGAAGAGGTAATTTAAGGAAGTTGCGCGTGCAGAACGTTTCCGGCGGATTTGCGGCGAGGCTGGCGCCGTTTAAGTGAGCGTCGCATTGAAAATGTCCGAAAGGAGGAGGGAACAAAGGAAGGGAAGAAAAAGGCAGCCGGGGCGAGACTGCATTCGAACAGGGCCACTCGTCGTCCTGGAGTGGAGGATAAATACGGTAACCCTCGGTGCTGCTCCAATTCGCGTGGTACCTTTCCGCGGCTTTCTCGACAAGACGGCAATTAGGCGGTGGTTCAGGTATAAAGTATGGCATGGGAAGGTGGCTCGGAGATCAAAGGGAATCCCTGATGAAGTGTAAAATAAATAGGGAATGGAAATGACGCGACTTGGGGGACGCTAAATGAAATTGACGAAGAAATGGCGCCCATACAACAAGGCCAAACAGCGATTTTTCGGGGGAGACTGTTCCTTCGTTGCTCTTAGTACCTCTTCAAAATATGGTAATTCTCGAAATTGTAGTCATAACGAGCGTGACACGAGTCTCGATCTCGCTGAAGGAGCAAGGCGTCGAAGCTGTGATTGTGAAGTGAGAGTTTGAGTAATCTCGAAATAACTTCAAGATCGCCTCTATAGTGCCAGGACACTGATCACAATGCCACACTGTCTATGCAACGCACCATCTTTACCTAGTGTTACACTTTACAGACTGTCCATTACAGCGCTCTTAATCCCTGTCAGGGATTACCGTCTGGACAAAGAACGGGTCATTGTGCAGGATGACCTTTATTCGTCCCAAAACCGATTGAGATCCGCAAAGGGCCAGCTTTGTTGAGTAAGGCCATTCTCGCCGGCAAGGAAGGAAGGAAATTGTCCGTTCTTCAAGCTAACGAAGAGCCGCGCAAGGAGGGAATAACGAGAAACGCGAGGTAAGAGGGAAGGGGGAGGGGGAGAGGGGTAATAAAGAGAAAGATCGGGATGGAAGTTAATTGTGTTTTTGCGCAAATCGCCAGCGCCCGGCTGATTTGAAAGAAGGCACTCATTAGCCGGCCTAACCGCAATGCAGCGGGCAGAAAAATTAAGCGGCATAATTGCCGGCCGTCGTCGTCGTCGTCGACCTCGTCCTCGGTTAAACGCAAACGGCAAAGGACGAAGGGGGAGAGAAAGGACGAGAGCGAGGATCACAGTGACTTGAAGCGGACGAGAACGTGGCGTGCCTACTTAGCTCCCAGACGTTGTGGAAGAAGAGGATATAACGGCGCGGTTACCGGCGAGACTTGAAGGCGAAATGCGGGGAAACGAGTAGGCAGCTATAGTAGCTTACAGTATTCTGCTACAAAGTACACGGTGGATGATGTCGGGCTCGCGAATTATGGATGATTGTGTCTGTACGGCGCTTATTATCCGCTATGCTAGATGGTTCGCCTAATGTGATGTATGAAATAGGTAGAGGCTGAGGTAGAGTTTATTTTCGGCGCGCACACGGTTCGTTGGTGTTGCACCATTATTGTAAGTAATGATTGATCTGTTGATAGAGTGTATGAGTTATTTGGCCGCGTAAGAGAGGCGGCGAATACTTGGTAAATGTGCTCGCTCGTACGAGTGCGTATGTCGAGACCTGACAAGAACATTATTCTATAAAAACGTTTCTGGAAGGACGGTGAGCGGTTTGCTCCCATCGCCTCGTCAGCGCGATCCTCTTCCACCACGTCCCCGATTTCACTCATTCAGTAGTCACAGCCGCCTCTGTCACATCGCGCGCGCTTTCAAAGGCAGCCCAATGTTCCGTGAAAATGTCGGAATCCAGACGGACCGAAAATTCATTTCGATTGCTCGAGAGAGAAGCGAGAGGCGTCCGGGGGAAAATATCGGATGACCCACATTCTTTCACGCCCGGACCACTTTATCTTCGGGCTTTATGAACGGGAAGACTGTGATTTACCTGCTCGCGCATATTCCGCCACCGACGCTGCGCATTTGACTATTAATTTTTGCTCGCCCGCACGCCGCGAGTCCCCTCGCCGGTATTGAAATCTTTACCGCGGCCTTTTAGGTATTCCATTTATGCAATTGCGCGCGAGGACGGAATCGGTTAAAAGCTAAACGGGCCGCGAGCCGCGTCTTTCGACTCTGAATGCGCGCTCCGCAGTGGATAATGTTATGCGAAAAATGGAAAGAACGGGAAAAAATAAATTCGCCGGTGCCTGGCTGCCTGGCATCGATATGACGGGTATTTGAATGCGAAATAAAGGATCGGGCCAGATATGAACGGAACGTTTAATGTATACTACATGCATTAGGTGCACCACGTATTCCACCGATATTTCCAGAGTTGACGTACTTATCTACGCGCGTTACGAACGGGAGCAACGTAGGGTGTCCGATCAGATGAGAATTTCTTCGACTCCCAACAAATCCGAAACAGAGAGTCGAGGAGAAAAGGCGGACGGCGCAAAAGTTTCGCGAAACACGATTGCTCGAGATGGGTATGTACGAAAGTAGAATTGAGGGAAATAATGGGAACGGGCAGAAATAAGGAGACGATCGACGAGCGGGAATAAGGTAGGAAGAGGCGATAAAAAGCAAACGGCACAGTGCCGAATCCGTTGGCGAACCAAAATGTACTGGGAAGGGCAAAGGGAGCAGGGCACGAACGGGGAAATGTTGCGAACGTGCGCTGGGGAATGGAAGCTGGAATTCAGAGAACGGTGGAAAAAGGACGAGGCGTAAAGTACGGAGGAAAGTCAAGCGGGGGAAGTCCTGAAGCGCCAGGGACGTCGAGAACTCGAGAAGAGGAGAGAAAATGCCACGAATGGCGAACGGGAAGCGCGAAGAGAGTGCGAGAACGATAGGCAAGACGGAAAATGTGAAAAAAGGAGGAAGGAAGGGGTGCGGAGTGGAAACGAAGATAAAGGGGTGGACCAGGCGGGAGGAGGAAGGGAAAGTAAGAGGACGAGTTAAGGCCGAAGTAATCCGAGTGCCGTTCGAGAGCAGAAGCAGGAAGGTAGGACGGAGGACAGAACGTAGAAAGGACGAAAAATACCTAAGGACGGACTCTCGTCGTCGGGCGTGAGGCCAATACTGGGTTCCGTGCTGCTGCCACAATCCCCGAGTCCGACACCCCCGCCTCCGCCACCCCCTTCGCCCTCGGCCTCGTGCTCGTCGTACTCTGAGAGCACTTTGTCCAGCAGCTCGATCGATCGTTGCACATCGTCACCTCTGGAACAAACGTAACGTTCGATTCTATAGAGATTATGCGGTTACGGCGTCGTGGCGGCCCACGACATAGGTCGATGATTATGCAATCGTGAGAGCCTGCGGTCCATTACGTACTCCTGTCACTGGCCGGCATCTTCAAGCTCTCATAAATAAAGATTACTCGGACTGATTCTTGCGAAAATGTTAAGAATACGATCTCCCGAGTCAGTCAGCGCCGTAGAAATAATCCACTCATCCTCGCCTTCCACGTAACTATGCGCTAGTTCGGGAGCGGCGCGATGTTAATAGGAAAATACTCTCCTACTCGGCCGCGGCACGAAGTCGGCCGATTCTTTGTAAGATTTTTAATAATACCACGTATACGGGCATCAACGTCGCCGGCCGATACGCTCTCGCGATATTAATTAAGTTCGCCTTTCGCCGACCGTCGGCGCCGTGGCTAAAGCAAAGTCTCGTCTGGAGGAGGGGTTGGGGTTGTAAACTTTTCTTACGCCTTACGCCACTGGCGATCGTTAGCTACTTCGCCGTCGCGAATTGCCCGAGGGGGACAAACCGAATCGTTCCGCCCAACCTCGTCGACCTTCATTACGGACGCGGCCGGGTCGTTCCAATATTTGACGTCGATGAGGGAATAATAATATTTAAAGCCAGGGTCAAGGAGACGTAACCCGATCTAATTATCGCTGATCCCCGCACTTCTTCCGACGCGAGGGGGGTGGATGGTGGAAAGGCTGAAAGTTTCGGCGCCGAGAGGCGAAATTGCCAGGAGCGACGGGGACGCGTCGCGTCGTTGCGGATCAGAGGACGGGAGTCGCACGGAGTCGTAAAATACATTGTAAGGTCTCGATGAAAGGTGCGCCGGGCGCGTAACGGAGTTCGAAGCGACTTTCGGCTTCGGGAGCCGTTAATTAATCCCGTACACTTGCCGTCGACAGCGTAAAACGGCACCAGGGGTTCAGACAGTCGTGAGACGTTGGTGTAATGCGTGCGAACGCTCGGGCCGCTCCTGCCGAGCACTTCCTCGCTACGAGGTAGATCGTTACTTGGAACGTGGGTTTTTATTTATTTTTTTTCGCACATGGCTACACGTGAGGTATAGAGACTGAAACGTCTTTTAACGTTTTCACGTTTGCGATATTTGTAACATTTATAGGTAGTCGATTTCTAATCATCCAATGACTCTCAGTCTGGGAATCTGAAAAAAAGTCGCTTTATTTATGCGGTCAAAATCAAGTACTCATTTTCAGTGTCTTTTCATGTGTTAGGGACGAGCAAGGGTACAGAAAGAGAGAGAGAGAGAGAGTAGTAAGTGCCGGTGTAAATTCGCGGATGGAAACTCTGGCGTAGCGAACATGGCGTAACCCGTCAGCGCAAAGTTTGGCCAGGTTGTAAATCCCGCGAACGACTGACTGGCGCGACAACACTTCGTTCCATCCGGTATCTTGGCTCGTTGTAATTCCGTCACCCCGCGGGGTTTCGGCGCCGTGTTACGCACCCCGCACGTTCCCTGCGAACTTCATCAAACGGCAGGTTTCACGCGACTGCACACGCTTAATTAATGTGCTTAATTAAACACCATTTGTCGACGTCGACTTCGCGGGAAGTGCGCTGGGTCGAACATCGATCGCGAATCTACCATATGGAGGATCTAGTCTTCATGGTTACATCGGTGAAGCGCTCACGAATACATATATCCGTAGAAAACAAATCGATGTGCATGTGGATGGGAGTTTGAAATTTAACGCTTCGTCATCAAATGAAATTTGTAGAATATTAGAGATGATCGCGGCAACGATCAAGAAGGAAGTTCTCTTGAAACGAGACGTGGTTCCCGTAAACGATCGTAGCGAACTCTTCGCCCTCATCACGCGACCGGCAAAACTAAACGGTTGTCCCACTTTCCGCCCTCCCACTCCCACCGCGGATCCTATCGCTGGCTCGCGGCTAATGTACCCGATAAACCGTACATCCGATAAATATATCCCGTTAAATTAGCGTCCGGCCGGCAGAACTCTTTCCATCCAGCGCGCTCCAGGAATATGTCGGATTAATTAAAGAAAAATGGGCCACGTACCAGGCCGCATGCTGGACCATCCCCGCCGACGACCCCCCCTCTATCAGCTTCTGCTAACCCACTCACACGACCAACACACACATACACCCACACCCGCGTGTGCAATCTCGCGGCTCAAAGCTCCGCGGCCGTTCACCGTGAGGATAATAAAATTGGATTTTTTCTACGTGTTCTCCTCTTTTTTCCAGCATTTCACCTCGTTTCTGGGTCAGTTTATTAAAGTTGTTGCCAGGTCCGCGTACCGCTCGTCCGGATGGGAAACAGGGATTGGCAAGTCGTAGACCGGAGGCAGCGGATTGGCGGGCGACGAGGAAGAGGAAAAGGGACGACTGGGTGTATGACGGGGCGGGGGTGGTAGGGGCTGGCCGGGGGCAGCAGCAGCGAGGGGGATGCAGATGGTTTAGCAAACTTCGTTACGTCGCGGGCCCCTATTTTATCTGGCGCGGTATGTACAGGACGTGTTCGCCGTGAGTTACCGCGGAAAATCAATTATCCGGGCTGGCACGTTAATCGTCGTTACTTAACCTATCTGGTTTCCGCCGCGCGATCGAAGCTACGGAAAAAAAGGTGGGGAGACTCCGGCGGGAAACTTAATTCTCTGTCGGAAGAGAGCCATCGCCGGTGCGAGGATTGGCCGTGAGTCTTCGTGCCACTTTCTTTCGCGGAAACCGTTCGATTCGACCGGCTCCGCACCGCCAATTCGTTCTCCGACCCAAGGAAAATATCGGGCCGGGTATAGTGCGGGCGTTCTTGGCTTTTTCGAGAAATCACGTAGGAAGTAGAGTCGGAGGGGTGCTTTCAGCTGGGAAGCGTATGTGACAATGAGCGGGTGATTGGGTTTTGTCTAGGCGTCGTTGAACTTTCGGCGCGGTAGCGATATTAACCGATCGACCGTCGGCGATATCGATTTTCCGGACGCGAATATTGACTCGGCGGGAAGGTAAATACGAAAAAGTGCAGCGGCGTATATTGCTTTTTCAAACAGTCAAGAATTTGCAATGAGGTTGCGCGCCGCTGTTCGCGTACAGCGATTTGTTCTGGGGAGACCAAACATGCCGCGCTTGAAAATACCAGCGCTAAGGATAAACGCAAAGCGACCGAAACGTATGATTTTTTTTCCACCGCCGCTCGAGAGTCGTATTAAAACTTGATAGACACGCTCGTTATATCGTATTCGCACTCAGCGGTAATTACGGGCGAAGAGTGCGGCGTTTGTTCGGCATATTGTTGCGGGCAAACACGATGCGCAGGTTAATTAGAACGAAAACAATATAACGAGTATAAATTCGCAAGGTAGAGCTGCGCGCACGCGCGTGTGTGTGCACACACACGCGCGCGCGCCAGCGCTCTGTATATTAACTACGGAGCAGCGGTCGTTCGATTTTCCGGGGGCGACCTCGTTACCGTAGGACGAAAAGAAGGGAAGACTGCGAAAGAGTTAGCCCTCCAACGGGGTCGGTACTGCTCGGAGAAACACTCGACGTTGACAATCGTTTTGATCGTCACGCCCGACAAAACTACTCGAGGAATTCGTTTATATTCCGCATCCATTGTACTCTCCTCGACAGTGCGGACTTAACGCAGCGGAGGAGAGAGTCAAACGAGGAGAGGATAGAGAAGCTCAAAATAGCCCCCTCCACCTCCCTCCATCATTCAATGGCTCGCCTCGGAGTCATAATACTGTCGACGTAACTTTAGCGTCGCGAAGATCGAAAAAAGGAACCTCGTCATTAGTACAATTGTTAAATTGTAGTGCGTAATTACCGGCGAAGTTATTGTACCGAGCTCCCGCTGCGAGACATTTTAGTTCCATTTATCGTTCCGTGTTTTTGTACAATTGCTCTTCATATTTCTACGGCCTTGTTCCCTGGCCCGCACTGCTCGTTACTGCTCATCTCGCAGATACGTGAAGTCGTTTTCGGTGACACAGGATGGTCATTTTGACACTCTCAACTGAAATGTCCTCCCACTATTATTTTCCGTTCACAGGGTACATTAAGAGTATCTAACGGGCAGTGAGCTGGCTTCGACCGGTTAGGCACTCCAATAACCGAGCATTTAATTAGGCGCGGCACCGACTGGGGTGGTCAGGAGGTGGCTAAAGGGTGGTCTGGTGGGGGTAGAGGGGTAGAGGGTGGTCGGCGGTGGTGGTCGGGTGTGTGTAGGTGGTTGCCGAGCGAAGTTGAGAGGCACCGACAAACCGAGCACTGACGCAATGCGGTCTTCGGGCGACCGAGCCGTAATCACGATTGTTAATTACCGTGCAAATACGATGATGACGTCGACTTCGTTATCGCGCGAGCGCGTTTTTCCTCGCACCGTATTGTTTTCCGACGCACCGACAGAGACCGAAGTGTTCGCTAACGGGTTCCGCAACGTGTTCGGTGTTTAGTAACTAGGGGTTGGTTATGATTTATTCTGCCATTAACCGAGGTGCATCAGCGGTACAGTCAACGCGCGCACGTGGCCGGATTGTTATTGGAGAGAAAGACACTCTCTCTCGATGAACGTGTTTTCCTCACAATCTGTTATTTTTCGATAAACCGACGAGATTGAAGAGTTCGAGTAAAACGAGAGTCAACGCTGTCGCGCGTACGCAGTTATTGATTGCGTAACTAGCGGTTGGTAGAGGCATTCTCTGTCATTATTGGACGCATCAGTAGAAGCTGTGTGCAAACGTGTGCAAACGTGTGCAAATTCGTCGTTATAGCGGAAAAAGACGTTCTTTATCGGCGGCGCGTACTTTCACGGTGACAAACTGGGTCACGCTCACCCCGCGGAACTTGTCGCCCGTACTTCGCACAATCGACGGTCTCCATTCGTCGCTGTTCATTTGCACTCGAATTCCTTCCCGCCCGTTCCGTCAGTTTGCTTCGAGCCAAACGATTTGTTCGAGACGTTATTATTGTCATTCGCGAAACGGTCCGCCCTTGTGTGAGACCGATTTTTAATTAGCCACTAGCATGCGGCAACGGGGTCAAGCGACTCAGTAGAATCCGCAATAAACGCTGAGCGTGGAGCCTACATCACCGCATAGATCGCGAAACAGAAAACGCGTGCAGTTTGACAGGAAAGTCTATGACGACTCGTTAATGCGTCGTGCCGGTGGATTTAAGGATTTATTAGCTCGACCAGAGAGTACGCTCCGCTGGATGCGCAGCAAGCTGACTGACACGCGAGGATTCGACAAAAAGAGAAGTCAATTGCGGCAGAAACACTTTCGTCGGTGTGCCTTCCGGCAAAACGCTCCACTCGGAACAAAGAGTCTGCATTTTTCCTCCCTTTCTTGTTCTCTCTCTCTCTCTCTCCAAGTTCTCTCTTGACGCTCTCCCGCAAATTCTTTTTTCTCCCACATCCTCTCTTCTCACACACAATTTTCCGTCATTCTCCGTTCCCTTCCAGATTCTCTTCCTAGAATCCTTTCTCTTTCCCTCCTTCGACATTTACCCTCGCGCGCGCACACACACGCACGCAAACAGAGGCGCGTGCGGAGTAGGCAACGTACTCCTCCAACAAGCATGCGCGCAAGGTACTCAGGTCTCAACGGCTCGGAACAGGCCGTCGCCAGGCTCGTTATGCCCGATTCATAATTCAAGATTATAATTGGCCGAAAGCGAGCGGGGCTAAAAGGGCGCTTACCTTTTTTCTCGCCCGGTCCGCTCGAGCCACCGCCATCGCCGCCCACGAAACCTGGCTACCTCGCCCTCCTCTCTTCTCTTTTCCCCACCCTCCCTTCATTTCGCTCCCCGCGGACCGTCGCACGGCGCGTCTTGCGACGCAACGGCGCCTCACGACTTTTCCAGGATATTACCCCCGTTTCCTCTTTCCCACCCTTTGTCCCACCCCCTCATTTGCGACGAGCCAGTCGCTAGCGGGCCCGCTCCCGTGGGGAAGCCGTGTGCATTTACGAAAAATAAATAGCGGACGAGCCACGAGACGTCTCCCTGCGCGCGTCTTCCGTATTCCATTTGCGCGGGACGACCGTGGAGAGCTGGATGAGCGGCGCTCGTCGGGAGACGTCGGCAAATTGCTTCGATATTCAATCTCGCGCAATTAAATGGAACGCTATAATTACGGGAGTCAACGCTGCTCTGTCCCGATAACAACGCGGCCGTTTCCATGGCTATAGCTCGTCATTGCGATCGGCGGGCGTGCACACAATGAAATGGTTCAGTGACAATGTCGACCGTCGTGCGCGTGCGGCGTTAGGAACGAGAATGATAGAATGGGGAGACAAAAGTGCGTATCCGTTCGAGCCTTTGTGCACGCGCGTCGAGAGGGTAACGTTTGCGCTTCGAAAAAGCCGGTTAAGCGGGGAAGACAGAGACGGTGGGGGAGAGAGAAAGAGGAACGATGCATCGGACGCGGCATCGAACTCGAACATCGTTGGATGCCCAACTACCGTTATCTGACGTTTGTCGGTGAAAGGGGAAAGCCTGAAAAGCGATTGTTGCTCGTCCTGCAGTTCCTCCGAAAGGAGACAACACGCTTCTTGCCTTTCGATATGTTCGATCGTCGAACGCTTCTAGGAAGTGTCATTATACGAGGCTGCATATGATACTTCACACGTATCTCGAGTCTGTAATGCACGTATGTACTCGGGATTGCGCGTGTATATACGCGACCGGTGGTATATGTGTGTATGTACATATCTGACGGTGTAACCTGCCTGTGGCAGAGCACGTGTATCGATTATCCTGTGACCCTGTTCGGGGCTGGATATCGGGTTCCTACGTAGAATATAGAATTGCCGTGGTACACCCGCGACAGTGTGCTGTCAAATGCACGCGTGGACGCGTGTGTATACGTATGGTCCGCAGCCTGCAGAGACGCATAACGTGTATAAGCGTACATAGGGGGTACATGAACCTACATAAACGTACGTTTACATCGATGACCTATTTCTGGGTACGTCCTATACGCGCTCGCGTAATGCGTTCAACGCTCGCTAAAGGCAAATTGCGAGCGATCATTTGCTGGCAGCTCGCACGCTAACTCTATCGATCAGTTGCGAGTGCGAATGCGTTAGAATTTTTTACGACTAGATTAACCGCGGCACGTTCGCGTACACTTCCTTCCTCCAGAACGTACTGACCGGTTATGGCGCAACAGCTTTCGTGCTAATGGCTCGTAAAGTAAATAGTAAAATTAATAACGGCCCTGACAGGTGGCAACGATAAATTTCGGAAACGTAATTAACGTTTAGCGGGCCGGGCGAAACTCGTCGTATGCAGGTTTTGGGGACCGTTCGAAGGGACAGGGATGAAAGTTAGGTTCCAAGCGACGTCTCCCAGTGCGTTCGTATTTATTAATCTTTATTGATAAAGATAAGTTGATGAAAATTAAGAAAGAGAATGAGTTAACTGTGGTTCTGAAATTCTTGCTTTTGGTAAGCAAAGGAAGTGTAACAGAAACTGTACATATTACTACAAAGAACACGAACATTCGTTGACTAGATAATGACAAATTATATTACTATTATCAAACGTCATCATAATGCAGTAGAGCGTCCTCTACCTCTCGAATCCGACAGAAAGAGTACTTTCGCGTCAGCTGTAAGACGAAACGATAGGACAAATCTTCCAATATGAACGACAAAGTCTGTACCAGCGGTACTAACAGTCTCAATAATAAAAGCGATGCTGTACTCCTTGAAAAAATAAGGGTCTATTAGACATTCCCGCTTAACACCATATTCCAAGGAGAACTAAATCGATTCCCTGAATACTTTGAAACGATACACAAACCCTACAGCGTATAATAACAATTCGCATTCAAAAGAGATTGCCCTACGAAGAAACCATATTCGAATCTGTGAAAATAGTGTAGAAACCGTAAGACGAAATCCGCTTAAGAAATTTCGTTGCTGATTCGATGGAATTAGAACGCTAAGCAAGGAAGGGACACGCGTCGCGAAACTTTCGGAAGCCGCACAAAGGCGAGTCTGAGCAGTCTGAGATTCCGGCATCGTCGAAGAAGCGGGTGCAGAAGTAGGAAGAGGTACTCCGCTCTCAATTCGAGTAGTTCATTTCTCGGACGCCTACATTGTTTTTCTCGCGAAACGCAAAATTTTTAGCGCTCGCCGTCGTCTGTACGTAGGAGGGAGTACGCGGACGAAGAAAACGATGGAAGCGTGAAAGGACTTTCAGGCATAGCCTGCGCAATTGGATATTTATGATCCGTCGGCTGGTCTGAATCCCCTCATCCCTTGCAATAATGGCTTCCGCGAGTCATCGTTTATTCCATGCACGTTCAACTGACGGTCACGCAATATCTTTGCAGACATAATCCCTTCTCGTGTAGCGATAAACAATGGCGAGCGGCGGTCGACGCGGGAGAGCACGTTTTGCAGCTGAATTCAATTTGTCCGCGAAACAGGTAAATCTTACCAGCCTTGCGGAGAGTGCGCTCGAGTATCGGGGTCGGCGGAGAATTCGGAATAATCTTTGGAAACGGCCGGAGAAAGAAATGACGACGAGGCGATGCAGTCTAAATTACCCACTGAGTCAACGGACACTAATACCGTATGCTCTCTTCAGACTCTTCACGTTCACAAATACGTTCTCAATCGTTCCATCGAAGCGGTACGCTCATAAAGCGCATCTCCTGGTTCAGCGTCATTGTCAGATACCTCTATCGATGACTGAAACATTTCTACATCGCACTCGTCCACCGTTTTGCTATCACTCACCTCACATGCACGTACTCTCGCGAGAAAGAGGCGAAGAAAAAAAGAGCCGTATTTCACATTCACCGAGACGAATCCTCGCCGAAATAAAGCAACAGACGTTGCGAGCGCCGGCTCGTTACGCGATTTATTCAACCTCCCGGCTCTCGTCATTGATTCAACCGCGACCGAGCACACCGTGACTGCGGCTGAATGTGTTTGGCTAAACGAATGAGCTCGGCACTCTACTCTCCAGGACACAGACACAGCGATCCCTTCAGAAGGAGACGGAGATCAGCGAGGAGGACTAACGTCGAGCCGTTAAACGTAACGGCCTCGCTTACGAACTGTATGCGCCGTTCCAATGTGTCGATTCAACGGGGCGTGAAGACATTACGAGACAACGAGAACCGCCCGTCGAACGCAACTGTGTGCCACTGTCGTCGTCGTTGTCGACGTCGTCGTGCTTCGAGGGCAGACGATGTTAATCCCATTAGCTGCGCGTACCGATGCGAGAGCGTACGATATCCCGGGCAAGAAGAAAACTCTCATTAGCCCGCTGGATGCTATCCGACTGAAGCGGGAACCCAACCTTGCGACGTTGGAGTCGACTGATGAAGTATTTGCCGCGTGGCGAGATGAGTAACGAGGCTTTCGATACGCGCTGGATATTTATTTCCTCTCCTACGTATTGCATCTCCGTTCTGTGCCTTCGAAATTTGGTGCGAGGTTTGTTGCGTTGGTTTAATGTCTGATTACCATTGACGACGCTCGAATACAAGTGTCCCCTACAGCGTGCAGAGCTTTTTCCCGATTGACCCGAACAGTGCGGTGGTTGGTTAAATAGGAAAGGTAGGGATAACAAGCGACCCTGCAATGGGCAACAGTTTTCGCATTGATTGCAATCGAATGGAGACTATGCTCGAGGGGGGTCCTCAAAGCGGCGCGCTTTTTTTAGCCTCTGCTCAGTTCGGCAGGTGGACAGGTTCGGCACGCGAGGGCGCGCGGGGGAGGTGAATGCAATTGACACGATGGCCGCGTTCGCAGGTGCGCCCGGTCGAACGTATGTGGGTGACCTGTTATTGGATTTTTACAAACGGTCGTCCGGCGAAATAAACTCGTATTCGCGGGTAGAAAGCCGGAGCAACGCGCGACAGCAAAGTATGTCGGCGTAAAAAGTCGTTGCGGGAATAAAGCTACAAGGTAAAAATTTGCATTGAATTTGCATTGAGAGAGAAAGGGAGAGATGGAGCGACGGACGAAGTGGGAGAGACTGAGGAAGGGGAAGAAAGGGTAAGGGGTGAAAAAGGAGTATGTACACGATTCTCTACGTTCCTTCCGTCTGAATCGGCGCGCGTCGTTAATGGAAATTGAGGCTTCGGATAAACATCGGGATAAACCGTGGGCTGGGTTGCGTCGAAGCGGCGTATATCCGCGCTCTTTATATATATAACCGACGTTCGTTAGCAGTTTATTAGGAGAGAGGCCCGGGTAAAGAACGACGCCTGGCTCTGCGTGCTTTTGATCGATCCTCTGACATCGCTGCGTACATACGCTCTTCTATAGATCGTTAACTTTAACCGCGGCGAAAAAGTGGCGAGAGCGAGTAAGGGTGCGACGCTTATGAGCTCCCGATCAACACACTCTGATTATTTTGTATCGCATCGAGATTGCCCTCTTCGATGCTTCGCGAGCGCCAGATTAATTTCGCCGATTTTCCGTCTCACTTACACGTGTCTTACTTCGTGCACTGTAATCAGACGGACCGGCCACGCGCTAATTCAGTGAATCTCTTTTAAATTACGAGCGCTCGTCGTTCGACGTGCCGGGGGTATGAAAATGTTCCCACTAGCTGTACAATTTAATTTGCGATTCTGCCGAATGAAACGTGCGTCAAATTCGGGAGCGCGTAGAGCGCGGCGGATGAACATTGAGCGGAGGGAAAATGAGAAATTTGGCCCGATAAGAGATATTGCCGGCGAAGCTTTTTCCGCGGGGGAAGAATTACGCACCGCCGGTAAAATACGGCTCGACGGCGAGCGAACAAATTTTCATCCATCAGCGTCGCGCAGCTAGAATTTCTACGCGACCTTCCTCAACGCGCTGCAGTCGCGAGGAACTGATCAAGCGACAGGTGCTGATAATTACGACGAATGAGTTTCTGACAAAACCCCCGATGCGATCTTCGCTGGAAAATTACGTCTTATCCGACGTGTCACGAATGTACATTATCACACGTCCACGTAGAAAACCATTCCAAAGCACAAACGATACAATTTGCAGAAAAAAACGAGAGAAAGAGACAAGATTTTCATTGCGCAATTTTCTGCGCAACGATCGAACAAATGTTCATGCTTCAGCATGAAATTTACCATCCGCTCTGTGCTCGGCCGGCCGTTGAAAATTGATCGGACGAAAACGACGGGCCCCGGAGGCACGAAGGAAGGCATCGTTCATGTAATTATTTTTCCAGCACGACGCCGGCGTGACGCTTGCCAGCTGCCGCGGTACCGAGATTCGCCAGAGCAGCTTCCACATAGACGGATACCTGTGCAGTGTACATAGAGACGGCCGTCACTCGGCTCCGTCCACCAATCTCTCTCTTCCGTCCTCTCCACCGCGTCTCATCCTTTGGCAAAAGGATCGAGGATCGATCTCTCCACCCACCTTCGCTCGTCGATCCGTCCCATCATTACTTGATTAAACCTCGCTACAGGATCCATTATATCCGCAGTAAGCTCCGTGCCGACGAGCAACGGGGACGATGGAGAGCGAACGAAAGAGAGAGGCCGAGAGAGACGAGAACGAGAGTGAATGCTCCGGGAAGGTTAAAAGAGGTCTCGACTGGCTTGAGGAGAAAAATGACGAGAGAAGCGTTTTTGATTTTACGGTACGCTGCAGAGCCCGGGTCCTAATATCGAACGAGAACGAATGGGCGTCATTTCGGCAGTCAATTATAATGCAGATCTGATATCTCAATCTGACGGTATTTAAGATTCTCCATTTCGTACGTGTAGGCAACGTATTAGTGCAGACGAAATACGAACAGTGACATTTTTATCGAGCCGGCGAATAAGCATAGATGCGGAGTTCACAGTTTGCCTTATTATACAGGTATGTGCAGTGATATATATACCATTACGTCATATACACGCGACGTCCAGATGGCAGGGTTGATAACCAGTTCGTTAAGTAGCCACCGTCTGAGGCAACCCTCCGTTTAGACGAGACGCGACAATTGGCCTCAAAGCCAAATTCCAGACGGTTCGCCGGCCGACGGCTGATTAACGGGCGCCTACGAAACTTTTGCCGATTAATTATGAAATTCCAGGCTCCGGGACGGGGTGCGCGTGTCAAGGATATCACCCGTCATCGGCGTGTGCCTCGTATTTCCCACTCGCCAAATCCGCGGTGTAACTCGAGCGGCCGAGCTTCAATTTATCAAGCATGATCCGAGGAACAACGTCGCCCGTACTATTTACCCTCGCCGATCAATAAACTGAAGAACAGTTCGTTAGATAGAATTTCCGATCTCTGGGCTCTCCGATGGTGAATCCGCCATGAGATCCGTGGCTTGATGAGATCGGAACATGTCCCGGGGCCTCGTCACACTATCTCTCCTGCCTCTCTGCGGACGGATCTAGTTTAGCTACGATAACGGCCTGCGACCAGGTAACAAGGAGGCGCATGAAGCCGGTGACACACTGGCGCCTCGAAATCACTGGCGACGAAGTTGGATTTGATTAAGAAGGGTAGCTTCGATGCCCGCCGTGGGTAAACAATGCTAATTACGAGGGACACTCGGAATGTTCGAGTTCTCTATTACGCCTCCGTCGCTCTCTCGTCTTTCCTTCATCCATGCGCATGTATACGTATATCTGTACGCGCATATATATGTCCCTTCAACTACCAACTCTCGCGTCGGCTAATTCCTCACGCCGGAATACCTCGCCGAGGAAGCTACCAGAGCGTTTTGATATTGACGCCTCGAAAAGCGACGCTCATCCGCGGTGATTGGCTAATTCGATTTCCGTGATTAGGCAAGGGCTGCCGGATGGAGCGTTTGAGCGGTCGTCGGGCGCAAAGTGTCGGGCGATTTTTTCGAAAGGGCTTTGATTGGTCGGCCAGACCAACGGCGGCCACGACGCTCGGACTCGGTCGACCGTTTGTCGCCCGCACCGCGCGCCGCACTGATTTTCCAAACTTTCGAACGTTTCGCTTGAACGATGCTTCTCCGACCCGTTCGACGCGCGAGGGCTTTGGAGTAGTAAAGCGCGGCTGGTATTCGACACTGTGTCAACGTTTGCGTTCCAGATTGCGCATTGTACGGTGACCTAGCGACGGGTGCGGGGGCGGTATCGACGCGAGATTTACAGTTTAACCGTGATCCCGAACGCGGACTCTTGTTTCGCCGGAATAAAAGTTTACCCGCGGGCTGCGCAATTTGCTCTATGCAAAGTCAGCTCCCATCTGTTTCGCGGGGCCGCGATACGGTCGCATGCGAGCGACTTCTAGGCGGCGTGAGAGACGTAACTGGTAGATTGTAGCTCGATTGTGAAGGAATTCAATTACAGGAAAATCCAATCGTGACCCAGATACGATTCTGACAAGCTTCCCTGTTAGCTAGTCCTAATTGGAGCGTGCCCTGATTGCAGTAAGGTGCCACTGTAACAAGGTTCAGTCATGGTGAGCTTGAATAACCTCAATGCCTGACAGAACCGTGCTGCAATTATGCCGGAGTACCATTGCAGCGCAATTCGTAGCAATTAAACGTCACGCCTAAAATTCCACGCTCCAAAACGAATTCGGCCGGCGTAGCTTGTTACAGTCGGGACGACGTTATTTTCTGAGGGCAAACACGTCGAGATCCGGCGATTAAGCGGCAGAGCCGAAACGTTCACGTGATCCGCCGGAAAATGATGCCCATTAAACACTGGCACAGACGAGGTATAGGATAGACGGGCTTCGTGTCCCACGTAAATAAATAACCGGGTGCGTCAAAAACTAGGCAAATTTGAGCGCACTCAAGGTCTCCGAACGACGGAAGTTGAAATTACACAGGAAGAGAACGGAATAACTCGGAAGACTGATGGAAGAAGGAGTAGAAAACAATTCAGTGGTGCTACGAAATGAGAGCACTCGCTACTCGCTGACCGCTCAATAGTTTGCGAGATGTGACGATTTTTCGGACGGGAAGAAAACGATTTTTTTAGATAGCTTAACGGTGGGACGCAAATATCCACTGAATGACGGGTCTATTTTATGCCTCGTCTGTGACACTAGGTACAGTGAGTCGGTATCAGATCTCGACACGGCACAAAGGCCGCACACGCAGGAGATGGTTTCGCTACAAGGTCGCAGGGCGAAACCCCTCTTGCCAAAGACCGTATACGGACATACATACGTGCATACGTGAGTGAACGGCTCGACAAACTGACGCAGGCCCACCCTTTGCATAATTCCGCTGGAAACGGGGAAGCCGAACAATTCGGTGCGCGAGGAGTGGAAATAAGTTGATTTGAGAGAAAAAGATCGATGAGCCGCGGAAGTGAAGCGACAGAGCGAGAGATGAGAGCGAAAGCAAAAAAGGTACGAAAGAGTGGAAGAAAAAGGGAAACACGGGGGAAGGTGAGAGAAGCGAAAGAAAGATGGGGCGGTGGCTGGTAGATGAGTCGGATAAATTAACTGGATCCGGCTCCTTTGACGCGGAGCACCGCCATAAAGTCGGTTTATGGAAATGTCTCGTGAAATATTTGCGCTCCTATTTGCCGCCTCGTCGTTCGCCGCGAGCACCGCGCCGTTGCCTATTCCGCCGGCTCTCCCGTCCGCCAGCCACCCGCGAGTTTCCCATTTGTCGGCCACACAATTAGAGGAGAGTAACTGCGACGACGCCGCGATCCCGCTTGATGTGCTCGTCACACAGTCTTCCGCGAGACAGGAAATATCGAGGAATCAACGATGCGCTCGGATAATAAACGGAATCTCTTTCGAGGGTGCACCCCCTGTTACGCTGCTGACATATCAGAAATGAACGCATTTGTATCGCAGTAATACTCGACGCATTCTTCGGCACGATAGACCCGTAGATTCATTGTCTCAATTTGCTATAGTGCCGAAAGGCGCGCGAGTCTAATCCGGCGTCTTAAGCCCCAGCACACAAATGATGATTCTTACAATTACCACGGAACGGCCGGGTGAATACATCGCGATCCATCAAATCTGACTTATGTTCCCTCGCTGATCTCCTCGCCTCGCAATTTCCCTGTTAGGAGCGCACAGTGACGTTAGGTCTGGCGGAAATTTAACGAACGCCTTCGCCTATTTATACCCCGAGCGGCACCGGAACGCGGAAGATTGCCGGATTATTCACGTCTGGCAGTTTGGACGATCCCTTCGGCTGAGCGGAGTCGATCCGCGAGGAAGAAGAATGAAGATGGAGAAGTTAGTTTTCACGGCTTATCGGACTCGCCGTTCCTCCCTCTTCTCGGCCCGTCCTCCATCACGGTCGCACTCTCCTGCCGAGCGGCACGAAAATCGTCGGCGCTACCCTTGACGTCTGCCACCCTCGAATGGAGGACGATTCTTTCGCGACGGCCCGATAAAGGAGAGCACGGAAGGAGGTGGAGAGGAGGGCGGGCGGAAGGTTCCACAATGGCGTGATATATTCGCCAACTTTCGCCGGCGATCGGTAACGATCTAATTAAAGTTGCCGCCGGTCGCTTCCTGTCGACGGCGTCGTAGGACGTAACACGCCATTGTCGCCCGGTCTGCCGCGAGTTTCAGACTTAACGGAGTTAGGACTGCGACCCTTCCTACGGCTCTCTCTTCGCAGTCGAACATGCACCGGCTGACGGACTACTGCGACAAACTGATGCGTGGACGGAGTGCTGAAAACGTGGAAACGTACTGTACGAAAGTAGTGGGCGATTTCTACTTGATTAGATGGGTAGAACATTCAGAAGCCGCGACACTTGATCTGCCGGCCGATCATTTCTCGACAGGCCTCGCTCTGTATCGTGGCCACGCCGGGACAGTGGCTCGTTATAGCAATCGCCGGATTAACTCGAATATTCAGCGTAACCGCGTCACGTATCTATCTAAATTGCCATCGGATAGTTCAAACATCCGCGTGCCTCATTGATTTATTCAGCGCGCCTCATCCGCGCCCCAGAAACCGGATAAACAGCCGTGCGTTCAATCCGCGTGTCTAAATCCGAGCCAGCGATACGTCGAACTGCATAGAATCCGGGAAACGTTGAAAATCTTGCGCCGCAAAAACTTTCCCGGAGAAAGCTTCACGCTTAACCCAATATCAGACATATTCAGTCTTCTAGCAAATTAAAATTGCTCCTTGTCAAATAGGATCACAATCACGTTTCACACAATAAATCACGACTATAAGAGTTACTTCTTAACATCCTACGTTACTATCCACACACTCCATTATCACGTACATTGCTCGTAGCTTAAACATTCGTTCGCCTTAAAAGACATGCGTCAACGAACAACGAATTCGTTGCCAGCCGGCGCAGATGAGTTAGCAGGCATTCTTAAATGATTTCGTCTAGCTCGTCGATTCTGTTAACTTCCGGAGCTGCCCGCGCGTCTGTTTACCCCGCCAATCGAGCAAATGGTCGAATTAACCATAGCCCACGCTAAGTGGCCAGTCGGGGTTTGAGCGTGCCCCGAGTACACAAGCGATGCGAAGCAAAGGGACGTCCAAAGCTCACTTTCCCTACGTCAGCAAATCGAAGGACGTTAAGCTGCATTGACTTTGCCCGGCGCAACGATTGTTCCGTCTGTACCCCCTCGCCCCGCCGCGCTCGCCGTCGAGACCCCTTTGCCCGCCATTTGTACACACACCGAGTCACCGACGCGTGGAATTGGCTATGGGTTATGTCGCCCAGACGTCTGGCTAAACGACGGACGTTTCTACTGGCACGTCGGCCGACACGAACTGTCGCATGTCGGTGCGTTCTCGCATACCGCTCGCCCGTTTCCAAAGGCTTGCCGACGCCGACGGTTTGCTCGATACACTCACGTGAAACATTCATTTCTGCTGAACCGATGCGCACGGCATGCGCCGGCTTCAGCTGTGACGTATTTTCACTGTTACCGCTGAATGTAATGTATAACTCGCCGAAGAGGGGGGAGGGTACGAAATCAAGTGAAACTGAATAAAACGTATGCACGTATTGGGAACCGATTCGAAAACGACGCGGAGTTTGTTGGTGGTCGGTCGGGTAGGGCCTCGTGTACTCGGTGCATACCGTGTTTCGTTGAATTGGAAACCGAAAGCAGATGCATGTGATAATCGTTAAAAGTTTGTGTATCCGGTGCCACTTTCGTTAAGCGCGCGCACGATCGTTAATGGAATCTACAAGGCCGGCGCAGTGCTAGAAGCGTGCGCTGGGAGAATCTAACAGTAAGTAGAGGAAGTTACACGGTCTACGGTTAAATAATGCCGGGCGGCGTAAAACGTTTATTCGTCGCGATTCCGGGCGATAATAAAAATGCCGGCCGCGGGAGTTTGCGGAGGAGGCCTGCGCGGAATCTGATGGACGTGCTTGCAAAGGGGAGGGATTGGGGGGAAGAGGGGGGACCCTTACGCGGAACGAGAGTTTCAGGCATTTACTTTGCTCGAGCGCATTATGGCCACTCAAAGCCCTCCCGTTGGCCGGCCAACATTTGCGTATTTTACCGGCTTTCCATGGAATTCGAGATTCCTCCCTTTCCGCCCCCTTCCCGCCGCCCTCCACCTCTCTCCGCACCCCACGGTGCATCTAGCGGAGAAACTACCCCACGGTACAATCGAGGGAATTCGCGAATAAAAGCGAATAAACCTTTATTTGCGAAGAACTCTATTAGCTTTTTATGCCGGGGAGAAGCGTGCGTTCCCGTACCACGGACAATTCGAATAACAGGCCGATATTAGCTGGAACGGATCTTTGTTTGATAAAGTGTACAGTTATGATACGAATGTACCTGTGGGCAAACGCGAATATTGATGGAAATAAATACTGCGGGCAAGCTTTGAATATCTTCCTATAGATATTGCTGAAGTTTCATAATGAAGCAAATACTGGAGGCGAGCGTAACGAAAGCGGTCAGTTACAATTTTTCTCTCGGCGAAAGGGTGGGGGGTAAAAAAAGTTGAACGGAAATTTTGTTCAAACGCCGGCCAACCTGATCCCAGGGGTGCCGTTTTTCAGATTTCACCCCCTCCCCCTCCACCCCCGCGGAACATTTCGCAACACCGTTCGTAAATTTAACAGCTCGAAGCCCTGGTTCTAACTGGATCAACGTTTTGTCAAAGCTGACAGCCCTCGCTTCCTCCCATGACTCGGATTGACTCTGTGTCAAAGCGACGTTCGGCCAGGCGTGTTCACCCACTCACTTGCCATGTCTTTCGAAATAACGCCCGGATACCCCTGGTTATGAATGGATTTCGAGACGATTCTATACGGATCCCAACAAGTGACGCGTTAAAATCGACAAAGTCACTGGTGCGAACGTGAATGAGCTTCTAAGCAACTTTCCGTATTATCGAGCTCGAAAAATTCCCTCAAATTAAATTTGCAAGAATGAAGTACATATATCTTGATATTTTACTGATGCGATTACAATTGAACGATGTACTTTAATATTTTCGGGAACAAATAAGTGCGAGGTGCTGTAGCGTACAATGATGAAATGCGGTCGAGTGTAGATTGTCCTCGTTAGTCGCGAATTGCTTTTTACTAGTTCGAGAACAAGGGCCAAAGAACGTGCTCCAGATGACGATGCTGAAACACCGGATTTCTTCCCCGAGCCGGTGCCGAGAGTTTCGCGGGTCGCTTTTTCGCGTTACTTTGCTCGCTTTCACCGTGTCAATGGATAGTTTCGACAAACCGCAGTAAGTGAAATCGCGCTTTTACCGTCGGCCACCGTTCCTATTGGGACAGGCAATCAGCAATCGCATTTCAAATGACGCTCGCGCTACCTTTCTAAGGTGACTGTCGTCGTTACGAGAGATATAATTCGTGCTCGCCGGCGACATTGAAACACTTCACAATTCGACATCCGACCAAATGATGTTTATCATCCAATTTTACCATCGACCAGAACATTTCACGATTTTCGCGCGCCACAATCTTTCGGTGCTCCGAGCCGTGACATTTCGTATTGTTATCTTACGCCGGCATCGATCGACCCCGGCGCTGAAAAGGTAATAAAAACAGGATTCGGAATGTGTCACGATCCTTCCCGTGCCTCGCGACAAAATAGAAATTTATGACAGGCGAGTAAACTCGCGTGTACGCCATATCGACTGACCTCGGGCGTTAAAACCATGCCGCTCGACTCCGGGGCGGCGGGTCACAGCTAAAAATACTCCTAAGAAATCACCGCGTTCGGTCAGCAATATTTCCTGCGACGGCCGATACGCGAACTTGTGAATAACGCAGGCGTGCGATAGATATAGTATGCGCACACGCGATCGCTCGCTATCGGATTCCGGAGACCTGTAAACCTACTTTTCGCCGAAAATACATTTTACTACGCTCGCGGCGCGATACTCGCGCGCGTCGCTTCTATTTTCTTTCCATGTCATCCACCGTGCGCCCGCTATTCCTGCAGCCCGATCGACTCTTAATCTGACGGTTAATTTCCGAGGCGACGACGATATCGTCGGGGAAAGTCCCGCGTTCTCTCCCGTGTCGACACGATCACATTTTTACCGGCCGCGACCTCGGGCGCGTACGAAAAATCCTTGGCTCCATCGTCACCGAATTTGTCGGCAACGCTCTCTCGATACAGACGCGAAAACGTCAGCTGCGAAATTTTGACCGCCTCGTCTCGCCACCTCATTAACCCAGTTCCGCAGTGCCGGTGCGATTGTCATAAATTATTGAGCGCGCAGCGCAATTTAATGCCGACGCACATTGATATTCATGCGAAAGATTTCAATTGATAATCAGAATGAACTGCGGCCGGCCTCGCGCGCATAATTGGCAGCGAACCTATGACGATCTCGTTAAATTGGTGGAGAAAAATCGAGCGTGAGGAAAGCGAAACGCGCGTACCGGAATGACGATCAGTTTCGGAGGAAGCATTTTCTGGTGAAGAATGCTTTTCAGATCGAGGCCATTTTTTCGGCACGGCAAAATGTAGCGTGGGAGAGGGAAATGTTCGGACAGGGTATTTACGTTGGTCGAGTGTGGATGAATCTTTGGTAGCATTGCACGCGTCGAAAGCCACGTGAATCGCCGCTTGAGAAGTGACGATTTCGCAACGAGAGACACGCGCGAGCGAGTCCCGTAATTATCGCGATCCGAGATGAATTACCTTGTTCGCGAGGAGCGTTGCGCGTCGTACATTTTGAAGGGCCGAAATTACGGCAATTACGACGCGACAATTTACTTAAACGTCTGCCGCACCATGCTTCAGCGTTGCCACGTCCGCCGGGAGTTCTTTTCCAAAATCCATTACGCGCGTGTACATTTTTTTCTTAATCTTTTCCAGTCGAAGCATGCCTCCGAAACATATCAAAGTACATAATATGGTTACATGTTGAGAAAATATCGCATTTCGTTAATCAAGAATAAGTTGGTCTGTGCGAGAGAATGACTGACTCATACTACTCAATTCATACTGAACCGTGGCGCGTCGAAAGACGAAATTGCGACTCACTGTCAGTCCGATTTTCTGCTAGAACTTTCGCTATGCAGTGTCTAACAGCTGTCTGCTTTAGTCCATTGCCTTCTTCGTCGTGCAATATGCAAAACTACGGGAGTGCACTGAAGCCTCACACGGGTGTCGGCATCAACACGCGAGACGGATATTTACGCGGGCATGCACTTAAGCCGGTCTGTGTTAATCCGGGAACGAAATGCGGTTGGGTAGGGCGATTCCGCTGGTAGGGAAAGTGACTTCCTAGGAAAAGGTGAGCCATCGCGCTTCGGGCCCTGGTCGCGAAGGGAGATATAAAAATCATTTAGCCGAGCAAGTTGGGCGGAAGAGAAGGGTCGCCGTAAAGTAGACTCGGTACTTCATCGTAAAAGGCGACCGCGTTGATCCTACTTTCGTATCGCGGAATCGGAGGAGAGAAAGAGAGAGAGAGAAATAGTGTCAGTGAACCCGACCGGTGAGACGCGTTCCTTGTTCTAGTTTTACTTTGTCATTTGGCTCTGTTTCACGAGAAATCGATCTCGGCGCTCGATCGGCAATAAAAATCGACTGCGCAAGCGTGAGTACTGACTCTCAATATGCCGACGTCCGTAAAGAGGAATGAAGTAACGTGATGTTTGGTACGAGTCATATTGTTGGCTAACACGTAGGTACCACAGTTACAAAAGTCTCGGTTTGAATTTAACATGCTCGAGTGATGGAATAATTTCAAACGCACACATCCAGTTCGTACTGACAGATGCCTCTGTCATACAACTGCCAATTACTGGCATCTTCGCGTTCGGATGAATATTCAGACGTCCCCTGGCATAGGCAAAGAAGGCAATCCGAGGAGCACTCCCTCGAAAAAAGCACTTTTCCACGCCGAAGGGTCAATCAAGGAGAGACGGTCGACCTCTCGATGGTTCAGACGTCTGGAAAGCTCAAGGTCGCCCGACTCCATAGTCCGCGTCCTTCCTTATATCTTTTCTCCACCCCCGATCCACCCCCGATTCACCCTACCGAGACCCTTTCACCCCGTCCTCCTGCGCCAGCGAAGAAAGAGCCCTCGTTCGACTTTCACGGTGACAGTTATTCAATCTCGACCCGGATAATGAGTTTTCCACAGAAGGCTTTATGTGTCTTCCTCATGGAGTGTCCGCGGGACTCGCAGCCCCGCTTTTTTCTGCTGCACCCCCCTCGCCCGAGCCGGAAGTCCAGCGCTAATATCGGGAGAGCCTAGAAGAAAGTGGAAACACTCCTAGCACGCACGCTCCTCGCGGCCTTGAGACGACACGAAGCCTGTTAAGCCGGAAGATGAATTGTCTGCCGGGTCCGTTCGAAGCAGTGGTGTATTTACTGGCTTCCCAGAGGGTGCCTGCCTACTAACCCTTATAGACCGCTAATATCGTGGGCTCTTGACCGAGAGCCTCAAGCTGCCACTGCTTCGAGACGACAGGATTTCTCGCACGGCTGAGTCTACCGACGCAAAAGATGAATTACTCGCCGGTTCGATTGTTTACGCAGTTACCGGCTGCGTAACAATGGCGATGGCGTAGAGTAGAGCGACGGGATGGAGCAGTCCCGAACTAAGGATGCAATTATTTGCAACCGCGCGCGCGCGCGCGCGCCCCTAGCTGTTCGGTGGCGAAGAACGAATGTGTCGGAAGGTGAATTAATTGCTAAAGGGCTCTGTTTACTCGCGTGAGTTATCGTCGGCGAAAGTAATCGTTCCCTGAACTCCGTGATCTATCGACGCTCGCGCGGCGTCCGGAGCGACAGATACGAGAGGCGGTTTATTTATGGATAATATAAGCCCAAGTTCACGGCGGCAACATTAGCGCGCCATAAAAAGGCGCGTATCACATATCGATTCGCGCGTAAACCGACATTTTTACAGCCCCTTCGAGTATCGAACGCATCTCTCTTTCTCTCTTCCGCTGACGCGCCGCGCGGGCAGGCAAAAAGTTCCGAAGCAAGAGCGGAAATTACTGGGCCGCACGTGATAGAATTCACACGTAAGGACCGGCGAACGCTCCAAGACGAATTAACCGCCCACTCGTTCGACTTTTTATCTAATTTACGGTCGTTACGGGCGAGCGGGCCGCGGGGAGAGAAACGGGCGTCCAGGTGACAGGATTCGCACGGCCGGCAGAGAAAAGACGGAATGGCAGAAGGGAGAGGAAGGTGGCGGAGACGTATCGGGAGACGAATGAAGACATTTGGCCCGTTCGACTTTTAATGTCTCCACTGGCCGGGTGACTAACTGCCCACTGACCCCCGACTGTCCGACGAACGAAGTCCAGGAATCCTCGGACGAATCCGGGAACCGATAGTTCGCGTGTGCGTTCACGGGGCTTTGAGATGACAGAGTCGGGAAAGGGAACGGGAACCAACTGGCTCCGGAAGACGAATGAACCACCGTTCGACCTTTAGTATTTCTATCCTAGTCGAGACTCACACACCGGCCGCGTACAATGGGAATGTGATAGGCGGAAGTGGAAGACGAGTGGGTCCCGCGAGCACGCTGGCAAGCCGAATAATATGTCCAATCGACGAATGATGTCGCACGGAGTAAGTCGACTGGCCTCCCTTTGAGTCCTTACGAACGATTTCGGTGCGATGACGATTCGTCGTCGTAATTTGTCTCTCTGTTTTGCGGAATCGATATTCTTTACATACCGCGTTAAGGGCACTGCTGCGTGGGTCTTGTAATTAATGTGTTTGTGAGAATTGTAGAATTATAATTAATATGTTTTCGGGTAGAGCGTTGCTGCCATGAGTGTGCGGTGAGGTTGTACTACTTGAAACTGTAATGCGATGGAGGTAGTGAATATTTTGAAATTATGACAAAGCGACGGAAATGCTCAACGGCAAACATGGCTTTCCAAACGGTGCAACTTGAAGCGTACTGATCCATCGCCGTTTCCACGACACCGTAGTTACGTGAAACGCGCGGAACAACGTTACTTTGCGCGTACAACTAGGTATAATGACTGCGTTCAAGGTAACGCAGCACAATGCACACCATTCCGCCCTTCGTAGACGTCTTAATGTCTCCCCGGCAAAGTCAGAAACTGCTCTTTTAACGTGCTCTTAACTTCTCATAACACGCGCGGCTGGCTTCTTTTGTCGAAGGATATATATTAATACTCATGTAGCAAAACTTTCTCGTCCAAGACTCCTTTCAACTGCCATCACGATCTCACTTTTCCCTCCCAACACCCTCGTCAGATTCTATTACACGCGCAACACAAAGCGAAGCCCCACAATAAAACTTTCCAACCCACTTACAACCGAAAAAAAAAAGACACCCACCTCTCAATAGCATATATATTTTCAACACCCACGCAAAGATCCCAACAGTCGCGATGTAAAAGAAATACATATCCGTATCTATCCGTCGAAGGACACGAAAAAGATTGGAGGTTCCGAAGGAAAGCTCGAATCTATTTAAAAAGTGGTGGGTAGGAAGACCGGAAAATTCCATACGTCAGACTATGAGTGCGTAATGACGGTGCTCGGCATTACGCGTCATAATGCACTTCCCTCGTCGATGCCGTCGTCTGGGATGAACTTAATGCACTGGCAAAGTCAGAAACTGCTCTTTAACCGCGCGCGACGCTCGGGTCCTTTGTCGAACGATACATTAATACCCCGTGTACCCTAAAGGGTAGACCCCCGACAAGGGTCGAAGACCCGGCGGCGGCAATGAACACATAAAGAAGCCTCGTGTGTATGCAGCTGCAGCTGCGGGGTATCGGGGTGTACACGTGTTACGAGTGCACTATGTCGACAGGCTCACACCTAATGGCGGAATATGTTGCACCTAATGTGTCACGTCATGTTTCCAGCATGTGCGATGTTTTAGCGTAAAGCTAAGGTAGTGAGGACACGGATTAGTTTCTAAGCAAGCCGGATTCTTTTGCGATTCTTTGCGACTTCCAGTTTGAAGCAGTTATTGAAATATGAGCGGATGTTCCGATGTACAGTCGATTGTCATTGTTTCTTCGTTAATAGATTTGTTCTTATGAATAATTGCTGCTGCAGACAACCGCAGTAAAAAGCGCGCCGCATCTTTAATGTTCAATATTCCAATCGAACCTGCTGATAGACCTGCTCGTAACAGTTATTTAATCCGCGCCACCTGTTATCGGCGCGGTAGTAAATCGGATAAACGCAACGGTGTTTCGTTATTATTAAAAAAAAACTGAACGCGAACAGTGCATGACCCGGAAGAGAAATACCGCACGTTGACGCTCTAATAAAGTAATTGGATTCGAACGAGTCGACGGGCGCGCGGAAATATTGTGTTCGTTAAAGAGAACACTCGCTGCTGAAAACTGCGGCTAGTACGATCAAATGTTTCGCTCGAATCCGAAAATCGTCGCGTGCATGTATACGTCCTAGAGATAAGGCAAGTTCACAATCTAACCCCTGCCGAGATAGGCAGCAAAGAGATACAGTGGGTGGGAAAGATTACTCGATGGCGTCAACGTAATTGATCGCGCCGTACGCTCGTTTTTATCACTTTGCGTAATTATGACTCATTAACCGTGCCCCATTATCGCATTATAGTATCGCGTGCGAATGCGTGCCCGCGTGGCGTACTCGATCATTCTCATTGCCACTATTTCCTCTATTATTCCGCGATCTAAAATAGACGACAATCGGCATTCGGCGTGTCTTGGGACGCCGTAAATAAGAGTAATGCCCACTACGTGCCGATATCGTGCGCCTATAAACAACAATACCGTCTCATTCCGGCCGGACGCTAATCGATATTATTTATCTAACCCGCGAAAATTATCTATCATCCCGTGTTCTATCCGAGTGCGTGTAGAGCTCGATATCGCGCGGGCTCGGATAATATACGCGCCGAATTGCCGTTAACCCGAGCGGAGAGAGCGACGTTATATCGGATTTATTACGAGAGCTGCGCTTCCAACGGGACGCTTTATGACGCTAAAGCGGTAATAAATAGTACGATTCGTCAGGAAGCGTAATACTTTCCTTACGTCCCGCCCCGCCGTTAAGCATTCAATCGACTTTATCGCACTATTATGCGGAGCGCGCTGAATAAACAAAAATTTCAATTTTCTTTTCAACAGAGCAAGCATGAATTTGCAATGCCGAGATTCCCAGCTACGTCTCGTCCCACTTCTACTTACGAATTTAAGGATGTTCGCACGATGAGACCGCCCTGAAGTCAGGATCAGGACTGATCAATTTTCGATCGTTCCGTCCCATCGGCGGCGGGTCGACGTTACTTGCAGTTAATCGTTTAATACCGAATCCCGTTCACGTTTAATGATTGATTTCGCGAGGAAGTATAATCCCGGCGTATTAAGTCGATGAAATACAATGTCGGAAAGTTTGTCGTCCCCGGTCCACCCACCCCCCATCCCTTGGCAGAGAAACTTCTGGCAAAAAAGTCGTAACTTTCGTCAGAGTTCTTCGGACGGGGCTGAATAAAAGACGAGGACGGAAGTTAAACACGGAGAAACAGAAAGACAAATACGACGGTAGATTCAAGAGCAGAATGGAGACGAATATAGATGCTGTCCTTCCCTCCCTCCCTCTTTCCCACCGTTTGCCTCTATCTCCCACTCTCTAGCCTACTCCGCTGCGGCAAAATTGTGTTGGCCCTGAAAATGCAAAACTACCGCGTAAACCGGCCGTTAAAATAATTCCGCAGACGGCGACTGCGTAATAATACAAGCGCTGCGCGCGAGAATTGCCCCCGCGCTGCTCTCGTGCCCTCATACACTCTGTTTAAACCGACGCGACAATGGCGACGAAAAAAAAAAAACAAACACACACAAACGAGAAAATCAGTCGAGCCAGACGAATTACGATTGGCTCTTACGTTTGCGCATTTTTTGTATAAATCCTCGCGCTCGCAAAACACCACCGCCGGCTCGTTTGAGCGACGATAAATCTTGATCATGCAATTTACATTGTCGGACCGTGCACGAATAGCTACACCGTCGGACCTACAACCTGTAGAATTTACGTGTCATTAGATTCGACAGGTTTACAGGATCGTTTCGGAGGCTCTGCATATCTGGCTCCTCGAAGGCAATACCCGAGTCAATCTTTGCACGAAAATTACTCGATACATAGTCGCGCGTGGCAGTTTAAAATCTTAATTGGTTTGCGCAAGCCTTGACTCCGCGGGCGAGCGATCAGCAAGTTGCAGGCACGTCAGGCTGGCAAGGCTGAGGGATCGACTCTCGGTCGAAGTTTGAAAGCGTTCGACGAGGGCAGTTGAAGTCGGTGCCCGAGGCGAGGCCTGCTTTCCCGAAAGTGAATTTTCCGCGGTAATAAGGTCACGTTGCTTCATTATGTATGCAAAGAAAGCCGAAGTGGAGAGCTTCGTTAAGTCGAACCGGAGCAGCAGAGATAAGAAGCAGGAAGAGTTTGCACTTTCGGAATTAATTCGCATAATCTTCACCCCGCTCGCGTTCCTCTTCTTTCTCTCTTCCCCCCTTCGCGCTTCGCTTCGTAAGCACGCGCTGCACCTTAACCGAATTAACATTTGATTCTGAAAGGGATAAGTGCAACTCGAGCCGGTAAGGGACACGACCATTACGTTGCCGCGAGCGAGGGCGAACTCGTGATCACGCTTCTGCAATGCATCGCTCGGATTGCGCGCTGCTCCCCATTACGAAAGATCGCCTCGACTCCGCACGGCTGAGCTGCCTTTTTCCAGGCAGCTTTCTACTCCGAATTCGCCTCAGTTCTCGCCGATTGACACCGCCAGCACCGCACCATAGGCCGGCCGTCTGTTTGCCGATCCGAACGTTTTCATTCTAAGCCGCCACGCGGTACGGACTGTATTATGAGCGCGGCGACGCACGAATTTGCCGATCCAAAAGTCTGCGCATCACGACAGATCGATACGTTCGACGCGACGGCGGCGGAGTGGAAGAAATAAATTCTCTTTAAGCGCGCAATATTTTCCATGATAACACGCCCTGTATTCCCCCGCGATTAAAGCATTTAAAACGCAGACACATTCAAACGTTCCCTCTGTTTCTCTGTGCTCGCAACATCCAGCGCATGATTCACCCCGTGATTTATCAGCGACCACCAGACAGGTTAAACTGGCCGCGATCACTAAAATGCTCCCGCAGCTGCAGACCACTTACGCCCAGCGGCAGTAGGAACGATAACAATTTCAAGTCGCGCCGCTAGTTAGACGCCGCTCAAATTAGTAGCTTAAGCAGATTATCAAGTTCGGTCGCGATATCGCTATCTTGGCGCTCGCTCTGAGTTAGCCGCAATGATAATGTTGTAGCCGTCCCGATGAAATCCGGGCTCAACGTAATCTGCCCTGATAGTGGCCAGTCCGTCAGTCCAAACACTCTTTTCAACCCTTTCGCCGACCTCATTTCGTAGAAACAATTGTCCGTCTATTGTTCGTCTTCAAATACATGTCATGCATTCGGGACTTCATTCTCGGTTATTTGAAACGTCTCTTCAAAAGACCCATACCGCTGTACTATTAATTGAACTAATGAAACATCCCGAAATACAAATTTAATGATCAGAACTCAAAACTGTGTTGGGCCGTATGCATTCGATGATCACTTAGATTTTATGCGCAAACATACAGATCCGACATAACAGCATCTACGCTATAAGATTAGAATATATATTGTTACTACTATTAATAGGCCTCCGCCGAATGTTAAAATTGTGGAAAAAGGAATAGGAAGCTGTATTTCTATCGTATCAAGCACGACGTGATTTCGTGGCGAGGCTCAAGCTCATCACCGTGTAGACGTCGAGGAAACGTGGACGTAGGGGAGAAAGAATCACAGGGAAGCTTGGTCGTTTTGCTGGGCGCTCGACAAACTCGCTAGAAAAGTTAGGACGAACGGTCCTGGGGAAACGATCCTTCCTATTCTTACCGGAGTGCACCGAAGTGCTGCGGTCCGAGCGTGAGTAGCGACCAATCCCGATGGACGACGCGAAATTCACGGGATCGTGGGGGCTATCCTCTATTAGTATCGAGCGCGATAACCTGTCGCTGACGTATTTTCGCCCTTACCCGTCTCGACCTCCCTGTCTCTCTCCTCCCTCTCTACCCTTATTTGTTACCCTCCTCGGCAGCGCAAATATTATAGCAAACTCGTAGCGCCCTTATTTGTCAAAGAGATATGTACAAATGCACGGCGACGGGGGCCGTTTACAATTCGAACGGAAAAAAAGTGGATATATTATAGGCGCGGTGGTGCGGTCAGTGTAATTGTTTGCGATACTTGTTTTTCAATTGATCGGTCGTTCGATGTTTTATGTCGCTTTCCTGCGCGTTCATGATGGCGATGAAACGTCGAACGTCCATAGCATTACGCGCTTTATGTTACATCTGTTATACGTTGCGTTGGAAATGATTGCTTTATTACAACGATTTCTCGTGCGTCGCGTTCGGCGGGGGCCAGAAGCGAACGGTGCGTTCATTAATTTGAGAAGTGATCTCATCGAAAGCTGTACACGTGAGGTGACGTGAAACGTTGCGAGCGTTGACGCAACATGACGACGACAGATGACAATCGTCCGTCTATTTCTAGCGGAGTCGAAACGGACGTCGAAGGTAACATAAATTTTTATTGATCGACCTCGCTGCAATGCGACGTGACAGCGTCACGCAGCACGCACGCGCCACAGGACGAATTACTTACGCGCATGCATCAATTCCAGGACAAAGGATCGCGCGCGCAACGTTCAATGATCCCGGATATCGGGAATCTCGAGGATTGGGCTTGTCGCAATTAGACGGCGCGCAGATATGATAAATGGAATTATCGGGGCGAGTCGTGCTAATTAATAACCCAGACGACGAGGTTTGATCAACGGATTTCGGGCGAGGACGCCTCTCTCGCGGAGCCTAACTTCGACGTCTAACCTGTCGCCTGCTGGAGGTAGCAGGAAAATTCTCGTCCGCGCGTTCCGCTAAATTTGGACTGACGGTGAGTACCTGCGGGACTGAATAATTGAACGCGAGCTTCGTCATTGACTGAACAACTCTGACCGTGCAGAGAGTTCAACTGGATTATTTTTAAAGCGCGACCGCTCCTCGCGACTTTCCGATATGCACGAGAAGCTTTCGACACTCGTCTGCGCCGAATCATGCCACGACGTACACATTGGGTGGATGGGACAAAAATAGATGAAACGTGTTGAAACATTTGTTACTCTGCTGACGCGATTATCGACGGATTCCGATCTGAGCGATACACTGAATCACGACGTAGCCTCGTATAGAAGGTATTTGGATTCATTATGCTGAAGAAGAATTTTGTCGATTTCAAGGAAAATAAAGGACTTGAACGGAGCACCGAGGTTGCACGCTCCTGACCCATCCGTAATGCGATAAGTTTAGAACTGCATTGGGAACAAAAACGTGCTCGTACGTTCCCGCTGAAGTGTCTCATCGATCGAGTGCCTTTATAATTGACGAGGCAACCCAAGGGTCCGGACGGACAGCCGGACAGTTGAAGAGAATGGGACGATGTCGCGGAGAGGAGGCGAGGCTAGTGTCGGAAATTTCTAAGAGAACATTAAATTGTCAATATTTCAGAGCTGCGCTGGCGGGTGCTCGACATACTACCTTCCCGTTACGGCGGATAAATAATCAACGGCACTTTAATGAACCTCAGCGCCGTATAAATTAAGAGACGACGTTCTCTCTCTCTCTCTCTCTTTCTCAGCATCACGGCGCTAAACGCCATTACATCGGCATGTAACTCTTCCCGCGGTGCTGTATCGGCGATGAAGATATTACAGGAAGCGAGGCGCGTCAATTAGAGTGAAATAATCCAACGCTAATGGCTCTCAAACATTATCTACACACACTCAATCTACATCGTCGTCTACATATGCACGTCACACGACAAATTTCTACGTGGCTACGATAAAATATTAACACACGATTCACGACATGGAAATAATGCGGGGAGGAATAAAGTGCGATACATACTGATACGTACACTGCATTATGAAACTCTCAAATGGAGCAAACTTTCCGTCGCCGTGACTCCGTGACGAGGAGTGCCTTGCGTCATGGTGACTGCAGATTTTCGTCCCCTATTCACTTGCCTTCTGGTGGAGCAAATGATAAGAACATTTATTTCGTCGTCGGGCACACGTGACCGCGACAGAATAAAAAGGACACTTTACTTTCCGATCCTATCGATACGCGTCGTAGCTGCCAGATAGTTCAGTAACCGAGTGGGCGAACACGTATGCGCGGACTGAGATACCACTGAGCCGCGCGATCCTACCATGACAATTATTATCTGCGCGTGTCAAAGCCGTGCGTCCGTTCGATGTCACGAATATCGCACACGATTGCCTGTTAAATCAAGCTTCTTGCGCCTCGCTTAAGACCAGGGACGCCGCGCATTTATATGGGTCAATGACCAATCTTCTCTGCATTGACCATAAAGTGCAGAAGACATCGTACGCCCTAACGCTAAAAGCTACATTCCCTATCGATATACAACAGGAAATCTTCATCGATCTCCCAATCGCAAGACATCACACTTTCAAATGGATTACGGAAAAAACGACGGAAGAAGCAGCAGCAATATGTAAATTTACGTGACATTTTCGATCTACACACATCGCGTACTAGCAGCGTCGTCGACCCGTCAAATCCAGCGGAATCGGGAACATGATGGGTACACGTACCGTGTGTACCCACACACACAAGCGGACACACAGATTGCGCGAGCTGTCCCGAGCACGTCACATAAATTACGCTCGGAAGAGTCTAATTGCATGGCTCAATCGGCAGAGTACTGGAAGAATGCGGAGCAATCACGGGTACCACCTACCCCCAGTGTGGGGTCACGGCACGCGATCGCGGTCGTTATCCACAGATGCCAGTCGATCTTAGCGATCCGTTGCCAGCGGATAATCTACGGTCGTCCATTAACTCAATGTTGCTAGATGGCTAACGCCACGGAGCGGGCGATCTGGCTGGCGGATCTGGGTCAGTGGCCAATGCGAGCGTTGGGCGTGATGGGCATAACCCGCGTGTACGTGGAAACCGCACGTGCGTGCACGCGTGTGGTCGTTCTATTGCGCCCAGGAACGTCACGTTACACACGTACAGTCGCGGGCAAATACGATCAAACGGCCGAGGTTAAAAACGGTCGGATTCGATTAGCGGGTGGAAGCAATCAGAGGCATACGAACGTTTTTAATCGCCGGCGCGCCGGTCCGATCGTTTGATGAAAGACCGCTAAACATTGTCGACAGTAATGTTTCGTGTCAGAACGACGCATCTGCAGGAAGTATTTCAAGTAGAACCGTGCAAGGGTAGAGGATGTTTTGAGAATCATTCGTTTGGATGCAGTGAACGAGAATAACAAAGCGCGATCGATACGAACATATGACGTTCTCTCATATTGCATTAAGTGTACAAATACCTCCCACGCATTGCGAACCGTCCTGTATTCCCCGACGGGTGCGTCCGCGAGCGGACGTACAGTTATACGCAGAGAGGACTCTCGCGCACGATTGTTATATATCGCGATGCCCTGTTCGCGTCAGGTCACTGTACATAATTCCGTTTGCCGGGTTGCGCTGGGGATACAACTTAAATTACAATCGAGCATGAAATTTCCGAAGTTCCACTCCGGCCGACAGTGCCGCGCTTAGCTTTAAAGCGCGTAATTAATGACGTCGCAGTCAGCTTTCGCCGATCGCATTACGCTGTTCCGATGAATCCGTCAGCGAGCACTGTCGTTCTCGAACAATGCGGTCGACGCGTCATACAATTTATATATCAACGTGGCCGGCGTGTTACAAATGTCCACCCGCCGCGCCGCTGTATTTATGCAACATCACGCGCTGCCCGGCCGTTACATCCGAGCGTAATAGAATCCGCGTTACATGTTAACTCCGCCGAGCACAGCCGTATAAACAGATAGAAAAAATCATCGCGGCATCTCGAAATTGTCGGAATAAAGAGAATAGTACGATTGGGTCCGCTGAAGCACGAGTATGTATTAAAATTGACGTTACGGACGGAAACGTGTAATTCGGAGTGAACTTAGGCTCGCCACGGCCCGCTCGGGAGAGACGATAAAAATGTACAAAGTAACGAGGTACAATGAAACGCGACGGTGATCATGGAAGCGGTACCAGATGCTCGACGGAAAATGAAGCGGGTTCTGAGGGGTGGGAGTGATCGCGAACGGGTTAATTGGAAGTTACACACAGCGCTCGAGGCTGGCCGAAGAGGGAGAAGCGTAATTAAAGCTTTGACATCCAGTTGACGCGCGTCTGGGCGCGGTCATCGTCTCTCGCTCGCGGCATAATGGGCCTGTCTTCGATTTAAATCGCGCTCTGTTAAAAGAGACCAGATTCCGGAATCGAAGGACCGTGATAGTCCGCTTTCGTGACCGATAATGGTCGGACGGCGATCGCGTGGCAGCAGGTTCGTTGGCCCAAATTATCATGTCGATGGGAGTTAAAAGGCCGCAACGATGATGGACGATCGACTCTTTGTGGGCATATTGCGCGATGGGCGAGGTTTGGGCGTGCCGCGATCGTCTGGGTGTGCGCTGCCGCGGAAGATCGCCGATCGTTATGAACTTTCTTATATCCCTTGAAACGCCCGACAGTCCCTTTTTCTGCTCTGGCCTTTGACAGAGACCACTTTTCCTTTCGGAGGCCGAGACGTCTTAGCCGGGTCGTCTGTTGTCGGCGAACGCAGGTATGACGGGAATGATGAGCTCAATATCGTACTTCCTAGTTCTGGGATTTTAACGGACGAAATGAACAATATTTTCTAGTGTTCGTAGATGCACACGATCCACTCTTTTTACATAGAACATAACGTTAATTATAGACTCCGGATGAGGAAATCCATTTAGTTTCGAAACATGTAGAGCTAATAGATGAATAATAAATTTCAATTTTCAACCAAGAAGAAGACATACTTAATTAAAATATTTAACTGAAACTTGCTATCGCGATATTACACGTACCACTGTACGTCGACACTTTAAATCGATCTTTTGCGTTCGATGACGCTAACGCATCGCATATTGTATCGCCATTGACGATGCCGAACGAGAGAGAGAGAGAGAGAGAGACGTGCAAACAAACGAGATCGGAAAACGATTTGCGAGGTCGAACTTTTATCGCGAGCGCGCGATGGCGGCCGGTAGTAATTGTCGCTAATCCATCAAGTAACGAGATCCTGCGCCCTTCCGGGCGTCGAAATCGTATTAGCGCGTTAGCTAATGGCCTAATCATATCCGAGCCCGACCTAACCCCGAAACTCTTCATTAAGTTATGGGAGAGGCAGAGGCTCGGGGTGCGTGGACGCCGAGGCAACCGGATTTTCAGCCGTTTAATTGATTCTTATGCAACCGACGAAGTTGGGAAAAAAGTTCGCACCGTGCCGATCGCATGACGACGTTGCGGAAGTTTTAATCTCTCGCGCATCTCTTTGTTGCAGCCAACTACACGTTAAAAAAAAATCTTCTCGTCTCTGTTATCTCATAGGGAAAAGAATGACGTCAGGGCGTTGAGGTACAGGCGAATGTTACGGTCGTTCCAGAACTAGGAGAATGATTTCATATCGGATCGAACGAAACGACGAAAGTAATTGCAGCCGCGAAGGGTCAAAGTAGCATGCTGGAATCGGAGCGTCGTAAACGTTTTTCCACACTCGCTCGGCTGGCCTCGTCCTTCCGTCGTGACTTAAATCCACCGTGCCCCGGCCAAGTCGAGATGGCAGTAAACCCGGAAGTGGCCTCTTTGAGCGACGCTCGCGTCGCTTGAAATCACTTTTAAGTCGAGGCTAGCTGCGGTTTTGCGGTGTGTCGGTCGTAAGTACCGTTCACGCCGCTCTCGAGCAGTGGCCGACGATGCATCTCTCGCCGATACGATCGCTAATTCTTCATCCGATGCGCCGTACGCGAATTAAGAAGGCGTTCTGCGTCGCTGCGAGTCGAACGATTTATTTATTCGATCGTCGGGAGCAAGGTAATGTTCAAAGTCAACTGACCTGTCTTACAAGGAAATTGAAATGAGCGCTTATCGATATGATTGATGCTGCTGCAAGGGTACGCTCCGCCGTGCAGTAAAGTTACGACTGAGACTTTTGTAATGGTATGCTTGATCTTCCGTATTGAATCGATACTATTGTTCCGATGAAATTCGTTCCATAAGATTGGATATCAATAATGGCGACAGGTCGACGTAAGAAGCCAATCGCACGGCTGTTCTCACTATTTCTATATACGAGCGCTTATATATCGCGTGTCGCGCAAACCGCATAGTTAATCCGACACCGCGACTACGGACTACAGTAACTAGTTCACATTTGATCTAGAGAGAATTAACCGCCGTCGTCGTAACGAGCACGTCGTCCCGTAACAAGTCGGCCCTCATGAAAATTCTCCGCCGTTGGACTCTTAGCAATGTAGCATACAAGAGAGACGGCGAGACACTGGGTACCGAGAAGACGAGGAGAGAGGCAGGAGAGGCAAGCAAAAGTCGCTTTCCCACGGGGCGCCAGAAGAACGCACTCGTTTCTTGAGCCATGATTCATGCATCGACTCGGAGTCGATCGGAGAAGAAAGGATCTCGCGATAGAATTACGTACAACTATTCTCGATAAGCACCGAAAAACCAAGGAACTTGAACAGCACCACGTTCGATATCTACGTTCACGAAATTACGTAAATTATGCGACCAGGAAGCGTTGTTCGACGAAAGATCAAATTATATCGATTTCCTCGCGGGAACGGCTTCGAGATCCACCCCACGGAGACATACCCAGTGACCGAGTAGAGTAAACGAAGTCTAAGGACGAGCGGCGCGGATAACTGCAATTTCCCCTGTCGAATTATGTCGCGGCAAGGTGCGGGTGCCGGGTTTAATGGCTTACGTTCCTTGCAGCAATTAAAAGTTTAAAGTAAACGCAAAGTGGGTCGAGGGAGTGAACAAAATTGCGCTGAGCCACTGGTACCGGGCAACGACAGAGATCCGCCCGTGCACCTGAACTGCAGAAATCCGCCAAACTGTTCCACCACTACAATCGCCATCGGTAACCAAACGGCCGCTGGCCGAAGTTAAATCTCGCTTGCGAAGCTGCAACATTATTCTACCGCTGCTCGCCCATTGCTACGGAAAACGAGTGTTTCGCGATCGCTCGGCATCAACTTTAACGAGCACCCGTTCAAACACTTTCGACCCGACAAGCCATGGCTTACACTTTCACGGTCTGCGCAGGTGTCTTTGGTTCTACGAACTGGAAAACAAACCTTCAACATTTTTCTAAATACAGTCATACCTACTCACCACCCTATCTTCCCTCTAGACGAGGCCTTCTATTTTTTTGTTCCCAACAGAAATAAAATAAAAGCAAGCAAACGCTGTCCAAATAGTCTCTCAATTCGCCTCCATTTTCGACTCTGCGAGATACGCGTCAGAAGGCTCTGCGCGCGCGAGCGCCTTAAATAGTCGCTCACGATTCTCGCCCCCTTCAGCTGGAACGTGTGTGTAGATCGTAGATCTCGGCGGCTCTCCTCGCGGGGCCATCCGGCGCTCGTTGAAGATCGCGGTCCAAGAAACGAGTGGATCTCTAGCGCTCAGCCGGCCAGGCCACGTCTCTCTCCCGGCGTTTTCCGCGTAGCAGCGGCAACAACCGCGATATACGCCGTATACGCGTCCCTCGTGTGCGCGCCGTGTGTGTACATAGCCGAGAGTACGAGGCACCGTGGAGGAGACGATATTATGCTGCAAAGGGAAGGTGTACAAAAGTGGGCGTTCGGGTCACGGCTACAGGGCCGCAGTCGATACCCGTTCCCGTGCACTCGCCTCCCGTTCGACGGATACTGTGCAAAGGTTCAAACCGCCTGCGATGTACACAGTGGGAAGAGGTGCTCTGCTCTCTTGCGAGATTTCGCGCTTCCACGTCCGCGTTGTCGTGCACGATAGACGATACGGACCTTTCGACTGGTTATTGCGGGACACATGTTGGGTTGGTGAAAGAAAGACGAGAGTGATGGAAAGATGTATTTTGACGTCTTGAACGTTCTTACGTCATTCCACGTTCGATACAGCTTTTAGTCTCTCAAATCCAATTTTTCATGCCGGACTTCAAATTTACGTCGAATGTAAATGAACGAAACGGTAGTCTGTGCGGGGTGTGCAAATAACGAGCGAGAATGTGCAGCCCGATCCGCGTTGGAAAATCAAATTTTGTTTCACCGAACGGCCGAACGAACGAGAGGAATAAAAGTTTGCCTGTGTTTTTCAGCCCACTCGCGACAAAATTGTAGAGGCGCCTTTTACGATCACTTGTACTTTCTTTACGCGGGGCACTTCGACGCGGTTAATGTCGCGCGACACGACTTTCTCGCTCACATAAATCATGAATATTCCTTCCCGACGCGCGTCCTCGTACGTCTGCGCATATACCACGGTAGCTCGGGAATTTTTCTCGGGCAAATTATCGGACGACGTAACGGTTCCCCTGGTTCCCCTGGGCGTCGCACGAACCTCGTACAATGTCTAACTTGCATCACGCTGCCAAAGAGAACCTCTCACTTCGAGATCAAACTATAGGAAATCGAGGCCTTACGCATTCACAAAATTGCGAAAAACCATTTTCCGTCCGTGGAAAATGAGAAATAGTGATCCACCTAAAAAAAAAGTTTTGTTCTCTTCCGAAAAATCGTTATATATTACCGAAATTATTAGCAGTGCAGCGTCCATCCAATGATCTACATTCATCGAAAATTACCCTCTATCGAACAGTCCGAAGCAAAAGAAAATGTTGATCTTTTTGACCATTTTCCGACCATCGCAGAGTGAGACGTTCTCTTGTGAGCCTGGTATGAACAACTATTTTCACCGTATATCCGGTTATTTACCTCATCTTGGTATCCTACCCCGCACAATTGCGCCACAGCGCACCACCGAGTTCGCGAATAAATTTGATCATCAAGCATGCGTGTCGCGCGGACAGTTTTAATCAATTTATATTGTAACGTTTCTGATGCACCCGGTTTTTGTGACGCTTCTCATAAACATAAACGAATTTCGTAACGTTGATGTTTCATGTAATTTGTTGCTTGAACACTGCGCGTACAGTGCACTCGGGTCCAGTACAACGTTGCTGGTTGAAAGAATTAGATTACAACGAGGGCGCGAGAGAGGTACGAATGACGTTTAGCGCCTGAATTTGTAACGGTGTCGGGCAAAGTGCCGCGATAATTATGACGCTATTACAGGGCGGAGTTGCGCATAGGAAAATTCACGGCATAATGGAGTAGACAGCGCAATCATAATTATAACGCGCCCGCCGTGTATTCCGCAACATTGTTGCCGAGTCATTGTATTTTCCATAACCACATTTTTTTCATCGCCCCGTTATTTATCCGCGGCAGATCGCTCATCCACGTTCTCGCCGAGCAGGATCCTCGACAAGCAAGTAACGTTGTTTGACGTTCAATTTTGCAACAAATTCAATTTTGTGGGAAGTCGCTATAAAAGTTCACTTTTCCTCAATCAGCGTAGACGGTCGATGTTACATTGCAAAATTGAGTGTCCGCGCGGTCGATGAGTACAGTGCGCGTCGATTTTCCTCCTCCTCTTCTTGGACTACTCTTTTACAGTTACAGGTCGCACGGTCGCATTTGATGATTTCATCGAAACGATCACCCAATCGACGAATCCCGATCGGCGCGCTAAGCTCGCGCGTTAAAGCGCGCACGATTTGCGAATTGACGAGAAGTGGCAGGATGGCGGTGCGCTCGGTGTACATACGTTGACGGTGTGTCTCACGTGAGAGTCGAGCTTCGTCGACCGGGGCGACGCGACGCTCGAGTGTTAATTGCCAATTATCTTTGATGGTTCGCGCGGCTGGCATTGCGACGAGTCTAAGCACTGACCGCGATAAAATCAAACGTGGCTTTTGACTCGGTCGATTATCCGTCCGCTAACTGAGAGTCACGCTGTTTGTCACACTATTTCCGTCGCGTAGAAGCATCAGTACGTCGGGCATACCTGAAAAATTGCCGACAGTGCGGGTATAAAAGAAAAAAAACCTTGCCCCGTTATTTGTTACAGTTATCGTGGTAAAGCGTTGAAAACCAACTTCGATCGAATACCGAAGCAGTACCTCGCTGACGTAATCCTCATTTCAAAGAGACAGCAGCGATCACGCCGTTATGAATTCGTGCCGACCCGAGCCGGCGAGAAATTCGTAACAGGATTGAAATGCGAAGGGTCGGCAGACGAAGAGCGGGGCGGGAAGGAGTCGGATCGTTTTATACGGAGTTTCAAACGAAACTGAGATGGGTCTGAGATTGAGCCGAGGTGTGGTTTAGACGAGGCTCCAGGCGGGGCAGGGATGGAACTGAGAGGCGCAACTAACGTGCTGTTGTAATCGATGTGCCAAGGTTCAACTCGAGTAGAACTGAGAAAGGAACCGGACCGACCTCTACCGACGAAGCATCGCTAGTCAATCTGATCAGCCCCTCTACATACGAACCCATTTTCAACCGACTTCAAAAAATTAGGACGTTCTCTATTGGACATGTATATTTATTCAATTTCTTTTTACATACTTTAAAGAAATTTTCTACCAATTTCGAGCGTAATGTCTGCACGTTCACGTATAACTTCGCACCGAGTTGGCGGAATTTGACGATTCTTTGTATGTTTGAAAGAGGACACTTCTGCGGTGGTCCCATATCGATTTCGTACGGCTGACCGAGTTAATGTATCTGCGACTGCCAAAAACGTTGAGCACGCTCCGTTTACGATCGACGATAGCTGAAGCTCATCGAAGCGTATCGTTTTACGGGAGCGCGCGTGCGATCGGCATCGCTTTCGGCAATTAAGAAGCGGAGCGCGGTAATAATCGAAGTTGGAAACCGCTACGGGCACGGCCCCGACGCCGTCTTGGGTGTCAGGTTTTCACGATCTCCTGCGGCTTCACGCCAGCGTAGCGACCGATAACCCGTCGACATTACCTCGGGTGTAACTTTCGAGCGTCGGCCAATTCTCCGGCACGACTTCGATGGGCTCTCGTCATTGGCAAACTAATTGCTTTTGCACCCTCGAGCGTGCACGATTAACGCGCGGTACAACATTTGCCTTGTTGGCACCGGGCTCGGACTCGGGCGCTGCGCACGATGTCGGAGCCGGTCGAACAACGAAATTCACTGGACGAGAGGACACCTGGATACACTCTCTGTCAGCTAACGCGATCGGCATTCACCGCGGGCGCATACAAACGAGATTTTCCTACCTACTTCCGGCGTAACCGAGTGGGACGATGGATGAAACGATACGGGACAGTCGACTAGTGTACGATGCCTCGCGTTCGACTCTGTATATCAAACTAATTTAAAAAATCACACTCGAGTTCGGCGTGGTATAATTACGCCTCCGCTGCTAACGTATCTGCGCTTAAGGTAATATAACGATAGTTGAATATTTGTCGGCTTTTCGGGGGCAATGTCTAACCAGAGGCGAGCTCAAAGAGAAGACGAACGTTCAAAGAGCGCGAGGATCTCGTGAAACGAACTTATATACGTATCTATCTCCTGTCCTACTATAAAGCCCGTTCTATTTCGCTCTTCATCCATCATAAATCTCTGCGCATACCCGCGGGCTTTTTCTGCGAAATCGAGAAGCCATCCGGCCGCTGAATTACTCGCGCCCGCCGCGAAAGAGCTTCTTTCATCCCTCCCGCACGATAATGTCGTTCCCCGGGATCTGGAGTAGCATTCGCTGCGCTGTCAATTACTGTGTCAAGTGACGGCGGCCCCGCACCTGTACATTTTCTCTCCCGCGGGTCGTTGAACCTCGTTCGACCCGATGCCAGCCCCGACACGTAACTTCCGATTTTATCTGACGCTTAACAGGCGAATTTCACGCGACGACAACGCCGCCGTACACTTCTCGCGACCTCTCCATTACACTCGGCGTTAATAAGGCCATTCCGCGGCGTTTTGAAAAATAATTCGCTTTACCGTGCCGGCATTAAGTCGCGTCAGCGGTTAGAGTTGATTGACGTTTGAACGCGAAATGACTCGTAACCTGCATCGTTCTGTCTGCACTCGCCGCGCGTCATGTATTAACGAACAATCGGATGTCGCGACAATAGCGGATCGAATGCGCGATCGATGTACGCTGATTTATCCAGCCTGATATTTCGGTTTTCGAAGCACGTTTAAAGCGAACCGCTGCCGTGGCAATCGTTCACGATTGAATTACGCCGGTGAAAAGGATACACCCGACTCTCTGTGCCGGCAACTCGCGAGCGCTGCGGCCCGAAGGAGCAACAGCTGTCGCATTGAGGAGCGAGCAATATCAAACAGCTTTGAGGAGCATAAGGATGCCTGATTGATGGCGTTTACAAGATTCAACATTGTCCGCCGCGCTTCGACATTGGCCGTCAGTGCAGAAATCGACCGTATTAACACAGAACGTCCACCAATTCACAATCATTAGCACGTTCGTAATATGCCTCTTTCATATCATACCCAAATTAATTCCTACATCATTCTGAAATTACAGTACACAGTATCCTTACTTCGTGGTAAGCTCGTTAATCGTACAATATTCGCCCATTCCATGCGTCCAGCGCGAAACGATTCGATTTCTCCTGGACAGAACTCGCTCATAATCCCCGGAGACGTCGTCATCGTTACGGAACCCCCACGGGGAGTTGCTTTTTCTCGAGACTTCGCGATGAAAGTCGTCGGGCGTCCGAAAGGATGGAAAGCCCTCTCGATAAAACGTTCTCGCGGCGGGAAAAACGTCGGCCTTGGCAAGTGCTAAGGTTGTTTCGTCGCCTTTATGTCTCATTTCCGGTCCGCTCCCCACCCCCTCTCCCTTCTTTCCGCCCTCCTCATTTTCCATACTCGCCCTCGCCTTCCCCATTCCGCCCGACTCGGGTGGCACGGCGAAGCAGGCTGCATACTAATTAGGTGAGCTCCACCCGTGTGCAGCCGCAATGGCCATTGTTTATTATGATTTCGCTGCGGCGAGGCCCCTGTTTTTAACACGGCCCCAACATTCTCTCCCGGCGAGGGCACGAACCGGGAAAGAAATCTTAAGTGCATTAATTAAATGACCGACCCTCCGCTCCGTCGACGCGGACAACGCGTAACCCATATTGCGAGTGGCGCATGAAATATAACTTACGTAAGAGTTCATTGTCTCTAGTCATATTTCCGATATCGGTGACGCGAAAGAAACCGGCGAATGAACCGACAATCGTGATACCGTGCGCGACGACGGAATTAAAGGTAATCGATTCAAGTAATTGCTAGATTTGCAAAAAGCGACGCTGACATATAAATGCAGGAAAAAAGCTGTGATCGACGATAAAGCGAAATTTAAAGCTCCGTGCACGTTGAATCGCGAGGAGTCAGAGAGACTCGACGAGCTGGCGCGGAAATGTTTCAGTCCCCGCTGGCGAGGAAAGAGGGGCTGGCGGAGTGAGAAAGCGCGTCGGGACGCATCACCCAATTTCCATCTTATCGCGGCGTCTTCCGTCAACGATCGTCTCGATCGCGTCTCTCGAAGAGGGCGAGCGGGTTAAAATGGCGGGTCCCGCCTGCTCGTAATTAGGCACCCTCGCTCGTAATACGCTTAGTCGTCGAAAATCTAATGGCGCGGCGCCGTCTAGCGTCGTCTCTCCGATGCTAATTCCGTTAAGAGAGTAATTGTCCCACGGGCGGAAGGCGTCGCGACGCAATCGACTCGCCGCCGCGCCGGCATAGAATGTACATCAAAGGAATGGCGGGTGCGAGCGAGCGCGGAAATGCTCGCCTCCATTGTACCGCACGTCGTGGCTTTCGAGTGTCGACGAAGGTCGTTCGGAGAAGGACAGAGAGAGGGAATGCTGGACGGAAAGTGTTCTCGAACTACGAAGACCCTTGGAGAGCTGAGCCCGAAGCCTAGAAACGTAAACGAGAGTCCTTCGAGCAGGCACGGGAATTCTGCCGCATCGCTAGAAGTGTTCAGGTGCACCAAACAATTTCGGCGACATTAGGTCTGTGCGCGAAATCATTGTCCGTCCCGCGTGCAGTGTAATGCGCTCAAGCGAGACTAATGAAACGGTGCGGGAATGAGAGTACGTACTTGGGTCAGAGAGAATTTGCAGTGTTTCGCCTAGCTGGCCTCCGTTCTTTCTTTCTCTCTGGGTCTCGTTCGCGAGACACATCTTTTAACGAAATTATTGACCGCGTGCTCTAGACACTGGTGCTTTTCGTATAAAGAAGGTAACGTAAGAGTTTACGTTACGGGTTTTGAGCTGTTCGAGTTTCGTTCAGAGCAGACGAAGAATTGCTCGGTTTCGCTCTCGACGCCAATCGTATTCATGTAAAATTATTTCTTTCACGATATTACACTAACTTCGCCCACGTCGGACATCGTACCGTTGAAAGTACGAACACTCTGGCAACGTGTAATGTCAAGTAACACGACGCTCGACCGTCAGTTGTGCAAAATTTGCGCGGGACAGTCTGACACTGCCAAAGAACCGGGCGTCCGTGTTTGGGATGCTCGAATCCGAAGTTGACCAGTTCGAAGCCAGTCACGTTGGCCAACGTTTATGAGCCAAATCGAGCGAACGTCACGTACGACCCGGGTCACTCAGGCTATAGAGTCCGCAGTCAGTGATTGGCTTCAATTTTCCAAGGCCATTGTACGAGCAATTCCGAAAGGAAGACCGCCAATCATACCACGGGACAAATGGTAAACGATGCGATCCGTGAATGCCAAAATTCTTAACTGACATATACGCCCGCAGTTGAAGTTATGTATATAGTACAGTAAAAGTAACAATATATCCCGATCACTTTACGAAAATGGCGAACGACCGCAGAAGCTTAATTTGCTCAAACCTAATTTCACGCAACGTATTAATACACATACAGTGAACATCAGATACGACGAGTTTTTAACGGTACCGTAAAAATTCCCCGAAACAGCCCGTACCATCTTTCAGCCAACCTCGTTGTAGAGTAGAAATCTCATAAACAGGATCATGATATTTGTTAGCAGTAGCCCAACTCGCGTGCCATCTGATCACGTTGTATTCGAGTTCCACTGTTGTATAAAAATGAGTCGTGTTTTTCTTCAAATTTTTCGCAATACCATGTACGTGTACTTGTACCATGGCGAACAACCGATACGGTCAAAGCAGGGCTGACTACATTTGCCGGATAAGGAAATTGTGCACACGCCGTACCTTATACTCCCGACTGCGGAAGATGGAGACACGTTTTTACGACGAATAGCACCCCGCCTTACCATGAGGACAAGTAGTCCTCGACCTACTCTCGCTAAAAGGACACGGCTCACGGTCCGCGCGTCCCACGTTTGTCGCACGGTTAAATCGGAATCGGAACATATGTTAACCAACGTGGCGCAATTAACGGAGTCCCCTTCGTCGAGGGAAAGTCGAGATGTTCGCCGGCAGCGTGAAAACACTGACCAGCGCTGTATATAATGACCCACTTGAACGGAAGGAAACAAGGTGCATGTGTACTTAACCCCCAACTGTTGTTGCTTTCCCGAACGCGGGTACATATCTATACGTTGTATTGTCAGCCTACTTCAATTCGTCCGTGTACGCAAACAATTGTACATACCGAAAGTTCGAAGCTACATGTAGCGCGAAGGATCGTTAGAAAAATTTGCTTTGACGATCACTGGAAAAATGTAGCGGGTATTTATGCTCATCAAAGTTAAGCTCGTGCGTTAACATTTGGCAGTATTCGGTGTGCTACACGAAACAAGGGAGACTGAAATCTCGGAAGCTAACCGACGTCTGACCCATGTAATTTTGTCGAAATACAGGTGACCTACTGCGCGAAGTGGGGAAGAAGGAGTATCTGGAAAGGCGAAATGACGAAAATACAATCTTCACTTCCGCAGCGGCGTGAGTGAAATTTGACACTGCCGGGAAAGCGATGAAAGAGGCATATCGGTCGGCGAACGCCGTTCTCTGGAAATACATCGAGCCCGGAGGTCTCGGGGCGTCGAAAAAAACTGCTATCAAAATGCAGGAATAAGTCGTGTCTATGGAATATGGATACCCGGTGTTCCGGCGCCTGTGAGCTTCAAAAGGCGAAATCGAGAATGCGTCGCTGCCCTGCGGATCCGAATCTCCGATACGTTGCGCGGCTGAAAACGCTTCCCCCGATTTACGAAACTTCTACCATACACAACCGAAGTCACAAAGAACACTTCAAACTAGAGATGTTCGATTCAGATTCGACTCTCAAAAAAACAAAAAAAAAACAAATAGAATCTCAAGATACGATTCTGAATCGATTGAAAAATGTATTCTTTCAAGAGCATCTCTACTTCTACTTTTAACCAGGAACGACGTTCGTCCATTGGTCGCATTAAAAAAAATCTCATCCATTCATTCCTCCGTAGCCGCAAGTGCTATTTAAGCGCGAGGCGCGCGACAATCGTCGCGACATAAATAACCTCGGCAAACCAGGGACGTGCACACGTTGTAAACGGGAACCGACTGCCTTACACCGAAGAACATAAACACGTAGTCCGTGAACGTTCGCGAAAGTGCTAAGGAAGAAGTACGATCGCATACATCCCCGCTGCCACACCCGGTGTGGAGAAGCCAGGCGTCGCGGATGCACGTTGTGTTGCGCTCGAAGCTTAGGCCGCAAGGGCGAGGCGGACGTGGCAGTAGTCGCGGCTTGTCACGGGAAGACAAGTAGTCGTCGCCGGTTCTCGGCTTACCGCGAAGGATGTCCCCGTACGATGCATACGTTTGTCGTCGCGGCAAGTCCGGATTGAACAATATTTTACGACGCGTTACGCCGACACCTATCCGTTGAACGGCGCATACGTGCCGCGAACGCCGTACGTCTACACTCCTTTACACTTAGGTATACGTGAACGAGCGTTTTTTTACATTTATACAGCCACGTATAGGTACGCGGCGAACACGTGCGTGCGTCACTTGCGCACACGAGGGTGTCCCTGGTTGCCCAGTCGACGTGTATCGTACATAGGTGCACGAGGCTCCGGCGAAGAATCGCGAAAGTGTCGTAAAGTTTGATCGATCGTAAATTGGATTGTCCCATCGGGAGGCCGCCCAGCGCAACGAGACACGACGATAAATGAAACGCCGATGTGCGAGGACGGATGAAAGTGAAGGACGAACGGCGAGAAGACGAGGGGCGACTGATTGCAAATGGAGTGTACACGCTGTTCAGGATTTGCTCGGGACGAGGCTCTCCGTCTTTCCGTCTCAAAGTTTTTTCTCTCCACCCTCCCCTCCCCCCCTGCTGAAGTCCGGCTCTTATCATTGCGACAGGGGGTATTTTTCAAGCGAACGAAGAAAGGCTCGGGACGCGGAAGAAAAGGCGCCGGCTGACGGGTGGGACTCGATCGATCTGCTGTTTCGCGGTACTCCGAAGCGATTAATTAATTCCGTCGTGTCGCAAAACTGTGTCCCCGACAGTGCCCTCTCCCGTTTCCTTCCTCTGCGAGCCGCGACGTTTTTCATTCCTCCGGGCATTCTGAGAGCGACAGCGGACAGCGTAACACTCGAATAAGTAATCTTCCGGAAAATAATTATGCGTCGAGAAAGTCTTTCTCAATCCCCTTACCCCCTTTCTCTCTCTCTCTCTCTCTCTTTTTCGCTTCTCTTACTTTCTGTCTGTTGCGGTACCGTTGCGCGTTTCCTTTATAACGTCGCACGGATTGACGTGGGAGTTTAATTACACGAGAAATTGCGCGAATATTTCGCCTGGAAGTTGCGATGTTACAAGGCTGCCTGCACATGGCACTTTAAACTTCGAAGTGGATGTATCAGCGACACGCGTAAATCTGGGAAACGTATACCCCGGCGGGCTCAGTCGCGTCGGTAAGTTCGGAGTCGCGTCCCGCTCGGACGCAATTAAACTCTTTGCTCAATGCTCAATCGAGACGACACGTCCCGTTACAACAATCGTAATCGGCGCGAACGCTAATCCTGGCGCCTTTTTCGCGTGTTTCGCATAATGATATTTTTAAAGACCGCCCCGTCGAGCTCGCGGAATTAATAAGTCTCGGCCAATTAATCGTGGACGACGCTCTAAGTATAAGCTACGAAGCGGCTCGGGCATTATTCTGGCATTGCTGTTAACCGGATTCCGCCGCGAGAGAGAATAAATTCCGAGCTCCGCAAAGCGGCCTTTGGCCGACCGAACGATCATCCGCCTTTCAGGATAATAGGATCTCGAATATTTCAACGGCACGCCCTTCCTCATCCGAGAGTATCGCCGACCCCGGAGATCGAGGCTGAAACTTCGTCTCAAAGCCGGTTAGAGGCACGTCCACGAACGGGCGCCGCGCCGCTCAAAAGGATTAGCTTTTCTTGCTGTGTTTCGCGGGAATGAAATTAGCATCGGAAAGGCAGAAAAACAGACATAAGTGGGGGTCGGAAATAAGCGGGATCGAGCAACGGATTCACGACCAGTGCCGACGAGTAATTGTCGTTACCGTACCCTCGTACAAGCAAACGATATCAGTGAAACGATCATCTTTCGTACTCGATGGTGCGTCAGCGTAGATCAAAATGAGAGCTAATAAAAAGCGGCCGATAACCGGAAACGCAAGCTCGTAAAAAGAAAAGCCAAAGGATAGAAAAAAAATGAGGATGACGTTAGAATCGACAACACAACTTGAAACAGCAAATACGAAAAAGAGACAGGGACAGAGTGCGAGCGGAGAGAGAGAGAGAGAGAGAGAGAAGCAAAAAGACCGCGCACTATTTCCGCGTCGCCGCACTTCTTCCCTCCGAAAGAGAGTCGAGAAATGGAGCGGTGCGCACGAGGACCCAGAAGGGAAATGTTCATTTTTAACGCGGCGCCAGCGACTTCTCGCAATTACTTTGTCGCACGCCCGCCCGCGTCCTGTCCGCCCCTCATTAGCGGCACACGGAAGGGGTGCGTGCGAAGGAATTCGCTGGCAGGAGCCTCTGCCCCCGCCGTGCAAATTCGCGAAATCCATAACAACGAATCATACGCCTCGCCGACGCGGGGAGCGCAGTGCTACCCCTCGTTTCCGCTATCAGCCGCCCCCTCTGTGCGTGTTCGCTCCCGTCCGCTACCCGATAAAGCCGACAGACACAGAGTTCGTTGCGTCTGTACTCTCACATTCGGCTTCATCCGCAGTCATTCAGCTTCGGATGATTTTCAGAGGTTGCGGCTGCTGGTTAACGGTTCGGTCGAGTCGATTTCTGAACGATCGAAAAAATGAGCGTTCATGTAGCGTGAAACAACAGCAGCGTCATCGCGGCTGAACACTCGAAATTGAACGCGCCAACTCTTGCCGCCGAAGCAATTGCCGCTCGTCGCTATTTAATCGGTCGCGATCGCCGCTTTAACAGCGAATCGAGTATTACAGCGATATACCGGCCGGGGAGAGGTTCATTTCACTTTTCACCGCGCGCATCTCCGTCGACATGACGAGGAGAGACTCTCGCGAAAGTGAGATCACTCCCTCAGAACAGTTCTACTTTCTCTCAGTGAGTCACTTTGCGCCGAGCAACAACCGCTCGTCGCTCCGTCGCAATTTACCAGCATCGCGAATCGCGTTATTAATATCTGTACCCAGGCTTGTACTTTCGTCTTCATTCTTCTGTATGTCTGCTGTCGATAGTATCCGACATTCGTTGCGAGGATGCTGAGGAGACTGTTCGACGAAGATGTTCGACCGTCGACGCTTGCAATGAGGTCATAACTAAACCAATAATCGCCGCTGAAGAACATTCAAACAGAGAGAAAGAGAGAAGGAAAGGCGGAGGAAGTAAGAGAGACGGAAGAAGATCGACTCCTAGTTAGTGAAAAGGAGTTTTCTGGCAACACTCGCCGAAGATCCAATAACCAAGAGGGTGAGAGCATGCTGTCGCCCATCTTGCGTCGTTCAGTCGAGAGATCGAAATTGCAAAGCAAGGGTTATAACGGGCTTCGGGCGCAAACAATGAGATGACCACTTAAACGCGTCCAGAACGCTTCATCGGACGTCGTCGGTTAATAATGTCCCTCGCTGTCGCCGCGTTAATAATAACACCACCGCTGTCCGTCTGAGGTCAACGATACGTCATCTTTCATTCGCAATTCCGAGTTTCAGACGTGGCCTACAGCTGTCTCGGGCCACTTAGAAGCGACCGTTTGAGAAAACTTTTTGCGTGGATTAAAAAAAATTAAAGTAGTTAGCAAAAAGCGATACTCTTCAGTAGACAAAGCTCAACTCTAAGTTTCCAGCAAACTTATAGCAAACAAGACGAGCATGATGTTTCGATAAGAATATAATAGGCATTCTTTTATTACGATTTAAGATTCGTAGCTTGAGCGAAAAATGGTGTGTCGAGAGCGGCGTCTTTGAGTCACTGGGACACATCTTGAACGGGACCTTAGCGACACGTTGAACAACGCCTCGCCGGACTCTCAGTCACGCAGTCACCCTCGACGTGAAAAAGCCAAGCAGAAGCGATCCTCATGCGCGCGGATAATTAGAAAAAGATCGACCCCGTTCGGCATCGAGTGTTTTGTTAACGAAGCCGGCTCGAAACTGCCTCTGTCTGAGATCCAATAACAAGGACTCGAGAGGTGAGCAAACTGTTGGCGGCGACCCTTCTCTGCCACCCCCTGAGCCTCCTCCCCCCCCCCCTCCTTTTCTCTCGACAAGCAACTCTCAACCGAGCGGCGGCGCCTTGGGAATTTTCACAGACGCCCGAGGCAACAGACTGATTCCAAGATTACGACTCTAATTAATGGATTAAACTGGTTGAGATGGTGTTTGCTGGGAATTAGCTCGCACTTTCGACAGGGGCCTCCTCGAACGCAGCCCCCGAACGCTGCCACGCCGAATCGCGTCCGATCTCGAGTTGTCGGATCAGCTGTTTGGCTCATGGTTTCCCGTTCCGCGAGGTGGCAGACATCCCACTCGGTCCCCGGCAGAATTTGCATAGCAAAAGAGTCGATGACGAAGAGAAAGGAGTGCGAGGGTTCGTCGAGGAAACTTCCGACTCCGAGGTCTCGATAACTATGTCAACGAGGCAAGATGAGAGCGTAAGATAACGATCCGTATATTTGATTTTGCAAGAAGGAGGGAGTCGCGCGAAGTTGAAGGGACAGGGCGGAAAGAAGAAATGCGACGTGCGAGAAAGGCGAGGGAAAAGCGCGCAAAAGTTCGGCAGAATTCGTGAACAGTAAGTTTGGCTGCGAGATCGAAGACTCGAACAGTCGGCGGACTAGCGCGAGCCTCCTGTTTGGAAACTTGATTCGAGCTTCGAGCCTGGGAAGTACATCGGCGAACTTACGTTTTGAAAGGTATGATCGAGAATTTCGTTCGCAGGCGTGTGCATACATTACGACCGGACTCTGTCTCGGACTTATCGACATAATGGCCACTCTGCGATCTTTGAACAAAGGCCCGTTACTTGGTTGTATACGTTGTAGTCGACACGGTAACGGCGCGTACTGATGCGTTCCAGATGACTGCCCGTCCGACCGACCAGTTAGCCGCGCTTGATTTCTCTCTCCTCTGTACCCTCCCTCCGACTCGAGATGGTCGGAAAAAAGCGGGCACGGACCACCGATCGAATCGACGACGAAAGAATCCTTTTCACGAAGTCGCGACGACGAGAATTTTTCGTTCGACGCACGAGCAGGCGAGAGCCACGAGCTTTTTGTGTTGCCGATAATCGTTCACTCTCACGACGCACCTTACACGGACTATCGCCCTTCTAATCGAATTGTCGGTGAAAGTCGGAGCCATAATGATGCCTTCTCCAAATTAGTTCGATTGTTACAGTGTTCTGGTCGAACAAACGACGATTTCGCCGCGAAAAGGAAGTCTTAACGTTCCGTCGACTTTCCTGCAATCTTCTCCTCGTCCACCTCTACGACACGTCAGAGTATCCGATGCTCAGAATTCATGGTACATACACAGCTGCGAATGCTGCGATGCGTGTAAGCAGCGTTAATTAGTTTTCAGGAAAATGATCGTAAGGCGTTGGACTGAAAACGGTTACACGTGATCAGACACGACAACGTCAATGTCGGGAATAGCGTAAACTCCGTTAACCAGGTTGTCGTTAACGGCGCCAAACGCGGGGGATCGCGGCAATTTAAGCGAACCATAAACCGAAACGTGGCGCCATTACCCCAACGATCTCACGAACTCGGCGGGGGAAGCGCGCCAGACATCTCGATAAGCCGACATTGCGGAGCCGAGAAAGCAACCCCCAAAAAATTCGCCAAAACCTTACCCGCGTTAGCGGAAAAGACGGAAACTCGAAATAGAAGGAACCGTTTTTCACATTCCCTCAGTCGCTTCCGCGCTGAGGTCAATCTCGAGAATCGAAAAACAAGCCCGCATAAGAAATTGCACTGAACCGTTTTTCACCTATCCGCAGTGGCTTGCGTGTTAAGAAAAATGTCTGAATGTAAAAACAAAGCATGGACGCCGTGTACGGTCTACCGTCGGCGCGTTTCATTCCGCGAAGATAACTTTAGCTCGCGCATTTCCGTCGAAATCACGTCGAGCGTGTTTCTTACCGAGCGTAGGAAGATGTTGAGATTCGAGTATGCAATTTCGACGTACCAATATGTACGCGGCGCGCGCCTGTTTTAACATGCAAAATCTGGATTAACGAGAGAACTGACGAAAGTGTGTAGGTGCTGGAGGAGCTCGGCAAGCGAAAGCTGAGTACATTCACTTCCGCATGTTAGGCAGTTATTGAAGTAGAATCTGGATTATCGCGGGGCGCCGCGGTTTACTAAGGAAACTATCGTGCCTGAATAATTATCGCCAAGACTTGTAGGTATTTCTTATTTTTTGATTGTCACAAGCAAAGGATAACGATTACTGACATCCGCGGCTCCAAAACGAACAGTTTGTTTACTCGAATCATTTCATAGGTTACAATTAGAGTTTCGAAACCAGACTCACGTCTGTAATGCTAACATAGTTGCAACCGCGAGAGACGAGAGTTTGCTTAGACGGCTCGAAAGACGAATTTCGAGTTTACCAGACGATCGATCCCGGTCCTCCGCTCAAGCCCACCGTGGCAAACTACGTTTTGTAATTTCCGCTCGTTAGCCTAATTTCTAATTAACCGTATGCATATTCCGCGTCGTTTGACGGGACCGAAGGCGTTGCGTTGGCCAAAATTCAATTCTGTCTCTGCCACCCGTACGCGCGCACGTGTAATTTCGAAGCGCTTGCCGCTCGAACGTGGAAATGGAAGTGCGAGTACGTAGATAAAAAATCTTGCTTCAGTGGGCGTCGACTAAAAATTCATCCGCCGTGCTGCCTTTCAACATAACCATTCCGCATGCCGTGAAACTCACTTCTCACATTACTTACAGCTGACGCTGTATAGACACAATTTCTATTATGAGCACTTACTCAGGACTTGAAGAATTTTTGTTTTCGGGAAAGGAATATTGCCATTAAAACAGAGCGATGTCTAGTATTTTCTAAAGAACTGTTACCGAGGACGCGAAGACTGAGTCTTTCTAAATATTTCTCCCGGATACAAAGATCACCGACGCCCGTTGCGAGTTTGTGCTCGTCTATATATATCGAGTACGGAAGAGCAAGCAATTTGCGGAAAACATTTGAATAATCTGCCCGCCGACAACAGGGGTTGTCGGTTCTTACAATTGTCGGAGCTAATTGTGACTGACGCACCGCGGGCACGTGTGAGGACGCGAGGGGGTGTTACTGTTAACACGTGTTTCCTCACGATCAACCCTCATGTTTGCGGGGTCACACCCCTTATCTCACTATCAATCATTCCGGTCCCGCTGCCTTTTGACAGTCACTCGCACCTCATTACCATGTCTAATGACTCGTTACACCGATTACATTGCGATTGTCACCCGACGGAACTGGGAATCTGTAATTTAATTAGCCCTATCACGCGATAACGGAATGTCGGTAGAATGCGACAATCGGCAGACGCCATTGGGAATTCACGAAAACAGAAAGTATTCGACTGCCATCGAGTAGGTAGTCGGTTCAAGCACGATCGATTTGTTCTGGCGAGTAACAGCGAGTCGTTTGACATGTGGAACTTAAGATTACATATATAGGTATGTGCAAATACGTGTCGTCCGTTACTTACGTCGTGTATCATTAACCTTGTCCTGCGCGACGTCGTTAGGAGAGAACGTAATTATCGAAGTTCCTCGCCGAGACAAATGGCGCGACGGAAACGGTGCATTATATAATGGAAAGTTGAACCGTGACCCAGTCTCGGCAAGAGAACCAGATTACTTCATTCACTGGCCCGCCGTTATCGATAGCGGCTAAGTTCATCGTAGGAGTTTATCTGCCGCGCGATCCGTTGCCGAAGAGATCTCGCGGACATGATGTATGTGTGCCGCGTGAGCATCGACCGTGAAATTACAGGAACGCGAAACAAGGCAACGCTTCGATGCTAGTTACGATCTGCCGCTAACGAACGGTCATTAAGATATCGACATTGTCTACATTATCTTAGATTACGTCACGTTCGCGTTACGTAACGCCGTGCAGACAGGGACGATTTTAATGTCTGGATGAAAATCTCGTGTAATTGATATGAACGATGACTTGGCAGTAACACTTGCAATATCCTTCTCACGGTCTGCACTAATTACCATCGAAACATTTTTTCGCCATTCGACGTAGGTCGAACGTGTTTCACGTTAGGACACTTTGCTCACGCTAGTTATAACGACGCGCGTGTAACATCAATTTAGTTAACGTTGATCCACTTCTCCCCGTAACTCTCGAACGTTTGATGACTTCGCTCCAGTTACAGCCGGCCGATCTCCGTTCGGATTACAAGTTCACGGATCCTCACCTCTCGCTCACTTTTTCCCGCGAACGCCCGGACTCGGCCGAATTTCTTTCTTCCGTCTCGCGCGTCATTACGGGCATTAGCTGAATTACAGTGTGCGCGGGGAACGTTCGTTGAACGCACTTAATTGATGTCTTGATGTCCCACGAGCGCCAATTACCGGCTCTCTCGGTCTACTTCGAGTCCTCGGCACAACCTCGGCTGCCGGTGTGGCGCGAATTTCATCAAGCCGCTCACGTCGCCGGAATCACGGCCGTTCGGATGTGGAAAGAGTGCGCGCGGGTCTACTTTTTAAACAATTGTCGGAGAGTGCTTTCTCCGCTCGCGCACGCTGACGTCTCGTTCACGGACGAAGAACGGCGGAAGAATACGTTGCGCAGATTGCCGGATGCCGCGAACTGAGAACTGTCACTCCGGGAACACCGGAATTAAGTTGGCGAACCAATTCCACGTGAAAATTTCAGTTCTACGCCAACCGCGGCGGCCGTTCTTTTAAACGAGCACACGCGGCTGGTATACGGTTTTTAATGAGGTTAACGTGTGAGAGGACAATGTCATTTTTTCTTGCACTTGCGCGAAACGTGAGAACGAATGATCTCGGCGAGTAAGGAAGTGGCATGGCGGACGAGTTTGAGAGAAAATTTCTTGACCCCGTAGCAACAAGAACGTCGCTTCGATGTTGCACCACGCTCGCGCCTTAAATGCATCGAGAGAGCGTTGCCTCAGACGCGTTGCGTCATTTCCTTTTACCAAACTTAGAAATCTGCCCTGCAACGGGACCGACCGCCATTATCGTACCGGATATCGCGAAAAAGTCATCTCCGATCAAAGGTGTAGGATCCACGGAAAGCGTGTGGCACCCGACGGAAATCTCGATCCCACAACGCGAGGCTCAACAATCGAATCTTACGCTTCCCTGTACACACTCTATTACAGCGCATTCATGAGCCAACGAAAAAAGGACACGCAAAACAGCTCAACCGCGGAGTGGTAAATTTTTCGCGTTCAGCATGACGTTTTCCTCGACCCGACAACCGTCAGACAGAAAAGCAGAGCGGGGAGGCGAAATCAGTGCTCGTGCGTCAAACTTGTAAACGCGTGCATACGTCGGGCGTCTGCTCGCGATCCGACGTCTATCACTCTTCATCCAGATCGAGAAACCTTTTTACCGCTGGCAGACGCCATTGCTGCTTTCCAGCTTGGCCGGCTTGAAACTGACCGAGCATGAAAAGACCGCGCGTGCTGGCCCGTGTGCACCTATTGCAGACAGGCTGGAGAAAGGTATCAGCAGGAGAGAGAGAGAGAGAGAGAATAGTCGATAGCATAGGCGAGAGAGGCCGTCGGAAAAGTTATTCACCCCGAATCGATCTGGCTGATTGTCGGGGCCGATGAAAAGGCTGTAAGTAGTTAATTGGTCTACGCGCTGGCAATGCGCGCCGCGGCCCTACCGCGCGAGGGCAATAACTGATAATTAATCCCGCTCCGTTACGCGCCGGCAGCGCCCGCGCATTAATCAGCCATCGGGTCGGCGGGAAAACAGCGGAGACGGACCGTTCCTTTTCCAACCGGACTCTTTTTCTTCCCGCCCGCGAATCGGCTCCGCGCGCTCAGACTGCTAACGAGCCGCCGAGCCATCCTGTGCCTCTTTGTGCAGCCACCTCCCCCCCACCTCCCGCTGATCGTCATAATGGAGGTTCGATACATCGATGTTCCTGGAGAAAGGAGAGCGGGCGAGACGTGAGAATGAGAGTGCGCGATAGGCGCGGACGTGACTTCGCCAGCCAGACGCCCGGACAAATTGGATACTTTAAATAATAAAGCCGCTGTCGTCAAAATTCTCGTACAAACGAAACTCTCCGCGTCACCCTCGCCCGCTCCTCGACGAACACCTTTTGGCAGTCACCCCTTCACTGATTTGCGCCCTGCTACGTACGGTGCAGTACATTTCTCTAGAGAAAGAAGCGTTGATAATTGGCTGTGTTAAGAGTGTCGAACAGAGGGATATATAAGGATAAGCCCGTGCATTGCACCTGACACATTATCCTAATAATGTTGAAGCGCGACGTTATCGATAGGAAACCATTAACGGCTGGAGGGGTTGCGGCACAATTATCCGGAATCGAAATCGTTCAATCACAAACACGTTCAGACTACTAGCGAGGGGTCGCGAAGTCCTTCCTCGCTCACCCACTCAGTCTTTCTCTTTCTCTCTCTCTCTCTCTCTATCCCTTCGACCCCGTCGCGTTCAATATTTTTGGCCGTGCCACGTTATTGGAGGATAAGCCTCGCGCCGATGATGGGTGTACAGTGCGGACAAAAATTTGTGCGTAGACCGTCGCGTATTTCCCAATAAATATCTTGCGCGACCAGCTTCGGCTGGGGTCCGGCGTGATTACCGAAATTCTCTGGATTAGTAATAGCCGTGGATGACGACGGCATTGTTCATATATTAGCCATACGGGCTGGGACAAGATGACCAGTCGGCTGGCTACGGCACATTGCACGTCGTAATTACCTCGACCACGGAACAGAACAGTGTAACGACATTACAACGATGTGAAGGGTATGTGTCTCTCTATGAAATAAACGTCTACGTGAAAATAGAAGTTCCCGGCACAATGATCGTAATTCATTAAGAATCGATATAAGAGTCTAACGCCATTTCACACTCAATACAGTATGTCGAAGTATAGGCAGAAGTTGAGAGATCGAATGGCGGAATCTTTTTACGTGTGACACGACGGCGCAAATTGGTATGCGAAGACGGCCGATTCCTCCCCGCTCACACAGAAACCTGCTCAACCCTCGAGCGATTTGCATTCTGATCTCTTCCAGTAGGGTACTCCGAATGGCGCTTATGATACGCGTTTCTATGCAACCCCCTCGGTTTGCCCATTCAGTCGCCACGCTAAAGGCAAAACAGAAAGGAGCGAGCGATGAAACAGTCGCTGCTATTGCGCCGTTAAGAAGATTACGTAAATAAGAACGGGACAGACAAAGTGCGTGAACGGGCCTTCGCGGTGCTCGACTCTTTTCCCTCGCCATATGCATAAAAACCGTCAAAGTTAACCCTTTCATTTGACCGACTCTCCCACGGCGAAAAATAGCGCGCAAAGCTGCAATTTCGAGAAGGACTCGCGACGCTATTGTCGCGGCCGCGCGCACGGCAAGTGTCGCGCGCACAAGCCGTTCCAAGTTCTTTCGCGCTCGACGCCGAGCGATGCATTTTGCACGAAACCTGCCGATTCGGTCTGCAGCAATTAACCGCTCTGCTCACCGCAATTCCCCGCGCGTTTACGCAAAATCTGCGAACAGAGAGCATTCTCGATGACCGGAACTTCTTCATGCGACTGTATGATTCGACTCGTTCGCGATCGTATCGTACTCTCTTGTTGCGAGCGGACGGAAATTAAAGGCCACATCTAAGGGAATTACACGAAAGAAAGTTCTTGATAGCGGATCACGTGCAAAGGTATTCGTGTTTAGGCAGTCTAGACGGGCAGACAAAAGGATAAGGAGAATTCGGGAAGACGAATTGAACGGGCATGCTTGATGAAACGTTTCTTTGCCGTTCGCGGATCTTAATTATTCTACTGTTCGTTGCCGTGATTAATACTAAGAGGGCGGCAACGAGAAAAGGGCGTAAAGCTTCCTACCAGGCCATTAGTTTGGTCTGTCGGGCTTCATACTTCGGTTCCGACAGCACAGGCCGCGAGATCGCTCGAGCAGACCGACCAACAATATCAACCGTTCGACAACGACAGATTCTTTAATTTGCTCTGCGAGCAACAAACACGAGCCGTCGGCCAGCCCTCGAGTGATCTCGTCGCCGTTCAAACTGAGCGAAGAACAGAAAATCTATATGTGCACGCCTACGTCGTAGCTAACGAACATTCTTTCACGACTACCGTCCAATTAACAATCTGCATGAAAACGTGCAGGCACAACGGCCGAGCGCCATCGATCGCGAACTTCCCGACCTATCCTCCGTCCCACGTTAGAAATTCCGCGGGTCTCAAAACCCTCAAAGTCTCGGACTCGAACAAAGGTCAGGCCCGTTTAACGAGGGCGAAAATAAAGCGTGCAATCCCAAAGCAAGGAGCGAGGGAGGGAGCGATACAAAGAGCAGAAGAAGCGGGGCTGGAGGCGGGAGAAAAGTCGGGAAAATAGAAGGACGAAGGATAAAGGTAGAGAATGAGCACGAAGGGTGGACGGCGAAAGGGGAAAAGGAAGACGTAGGAAGAAAGTAAGAGGGCGGCGAGCAAGGGGGGAGAAAGAAGGAGAAATAAAATGGACGAGACGAAAGAGAGAGAGAGAAAAGGTAGGAGGGTGCGAGCGGGCGAGAGAGAAACGCACAAAGAGACAGACAGATCGTCGTCCTCTTTAAAAGGCGGCACCAAGGCAGAAGTTAACAATCGATATTCCGCTCTGCGGCAGTAATCTCCGCGCGCAGCGCCACGCCGCTCGTCGTCCGCGTCGGTCGGAAAAAGCGCTTACAGCGTCAAATTCGCCGCGAACGTGTTGAACGGACGGAAGCGAGGACGTGGGCGCGCGCTGGCGCACTCCTCAATTATTCATCATCGAAATCACGACGGAGCATCCAATCGAGACTGTCTTTGATCAAAGATACTTGAGCCCGTGACGCCGGGCCATCTTGTCTCTGAAAGATGTTCGTCCGGGGGAGAGATGGCGGGAAAGAGAAGTTGAGGGGAAAGGGGGTTGGCGGGGGCCAGTCAGACTCGCCAACGGTTTTACGTGTACACGCCGATTCTTACGGGACCAGAGGTAACCTTCCGACCCCTTGCCTCGTCCCACCCCTGCATTCCCTCGTTCTTTCTTCGTCGAGGAACTTAGAGAGTGTTCGAGGACTTCCAGCTCGACTTTATTCAAATCCATCCGTCGCGAAGCCGGATGTACTCCGAGTCCTCGTATCTCTTTCTCTCTATCGCTTTCTTCGTCACTCTCTATCTCTCTTTCTCTCTCTCATCTTTTTCTTGTTCCCTGTACCCTCAGCTTCCCTGTCACTCCCTCGTTTCTTCTCCGACTTTACATCGCACAGTCTCTTCCTTTGTATATGTATATTCCCCTACTTGTCCTACTTCTCGTCATACTAAATCGTTCTTGCGAGTGTTCACTTGCTTCTTCTATCACCCTTTCGCTAGACTCACGCTAGGAAACTTGCACCGGAGTGTCTAGGCAAAGTTTCCGAGATCGCCTTGGTCCGCGCTGAGAAAGCAGGCCCGAATGCCTTTCAGAGATTTGTTTTCCGTCGGAGCTACAGATGACAAGGCGACGGTACGCGAAAATCGATCCCGCGTCAATCGATTCTCGAAAGCTGAAACGACGCGACTTGACGAATGCGCGAAGGAACGAAAAGCGCCAAGAACAGACGACTCCTTATCTTAACGATATCAATGACTTTTGGTATGAAAGAAGAAGTTTACTTACTCTGGAGCAGGATTTCTCCAGCGCTGCGTTCCAGCTCGCGCCATCAGGCATCAACCACCCCTCCTGAAACAAAGGAAACGTCGTCGGGTCAATATTTCATCTTGCACATCATAGGTAATTGGATCCAAGACAATACTCAAATTTGTCCATCGTGCATCATACTTCTGTAATTAATTAAACATAACGATTTTGATACCAATACTGCCCGACACGTAAAACGAACATGTGAAACATCTGTGTATTCAAGTACGAAGAAAGTCCCAGCGATTCGACAAACGCTTCGTTCCAGGAATAATACCTCCGCATATAACGAGGTGAAAATTCAAAATTTGTGTGCAAATCGTGCCTAGCGTAACGCGACTGAAACAATTAAGCCGAGCCAATGTACCGTCCGTTGCCACTGGAGAACGCGAGTTTGGTCGTGGCATGTTTACGGTGCGTGCATGCTGAACTTAACGAACCGTCGGAAATCCTAGGGCGTAGCCTCCCGGGGAGGAAGCCCGAAAGTTCGAATCATCCGACCAACTAACTCCTCAAGAGGACACCGTCACGTAACCGACCGTCGTCATAATTCTTCGGAATCGTTGACAAGACGTGGGCGAGCGAATTATCATTATGAACGTTTCTAATTTGCATGAAGATACCGAGCCATTTTCACACAGCAGCGCCGCGGCCGTGGCGAATGAAAAATCCTTCGAAGCGATGTTAAGATTTTTAAGTTGGGCGCCCTAAAGCAGGTGTGAAAGTTTAATTTGAATTTATTCTCTTGCCCAAGGACGGGTAGGTCTGCGCGCAGGGTGGAAAATTAAATTGTCCGCGCGCGGTCGTTCGTTAAAAAGAGTACGGGCGGAATTAGGTAGTGCCCGATGTTCACATTTCGTGTATAGGAGTCCCGATGTACGACGCCCGTGCCTTCATTTACTACTGAATCGCTAACTTCGGGCGTTATCGCGGTAGAATCAATTTGTGCCGGCACCGAGGACCAGTTTCATCGGAGCGCGGTTTACTAATCCATGATTAAAGTCTCGCTTACCGCTGAGGCAGTGCGGCCTGGCCAGCCGATTTGACACTACCGGAGACTTTAATCACTGATTAATCTGCCGAGAGCCGAACCGACTGATTCGGATAGACGTTCCGCGGTTAAGAACTCCCGGACTTCTGACGGGTCAACTCCAACCACCGTAAGCATCGATAAATAATTCGTCGTCTTAAATATCTAAACCCAGAAACAAAAGAAAAAATATTCCCTTACCCAACCTCTCGTGCCTCTCACCTCAATTTTTCTTCCAGACCTTTCTTAAATCCATCATACCCACACGTCGCACCTTATCATCGTACAGTGTCGCGGTACGAAAATCGCTCGCATCAAACGATAAACCCGAGAACGACGTACATAGAACGATGTCAAACGGACTAAAGCACCGTCAACGTCGCTGACGCGAATTTGACGTCCCCTTTAACAAGTGGCCGACGATCATCTCCCGCTTTCCCGCCATCGCGCATCACCAGAGCACTCCGTACAGCGCGCTGGGATTGTAAAAATCTTGGCCCGCGAAGTTCGTGCGCTACGCCTTGGGACCGGCTCCGTGTGAAGCGGTTGGGACCAGCTTACGTCCGCCGCACTCCGTGCCGGCAGGATTTTTCCGGCAGATTTCGCGGCGAGCCACGGGACGAGTACGCGGCCGCGGTAACTAGATGCATACACGTCCTGGTATCTCATTCGAGGGTGTCCCTCTCCGGGCGGACGTTTATATTATGTAAGCAACGCGGCAGTACCGTAACTCTCCGGCTGGCTCATGCATATCTCAGCAAAGTGGTGCCCACTTCAACCCTGCCCACGCTTTTCCCCAGTTGAATCCCTTCAACTCCACTTCCTCGATGCTCGAGAAGCCTTTTCCCTCTTGGCGAAACCGTGCATCTCGCGCGGCGCACTGAACAGCGTGTAGGTACATGCGTGCGTAGGTACTGTACGTGCGTGCCCCGGCTCTTTTTCTGCTTCCCTCGTCTCCTGCCCGGCGATTTCCGCCACGACGACGTCAGGAGGAAGTTAGACTACGTTCACACTGGGAGCATTGTCTCAAATTTGCGCGGGCCCGCGACGCAGACGGGAAATCAATCTGCGTTCCACGAGCTGACGCGATTTTTTTGTCGATTCAGTGACATTCGTCCTGGTCTGATAGAGTATGCTAATTTGTCAAGCGTAATTAATGCAATTTTTTCCTCCTTATTACACCTGTACGTAATGGCCTCTAATGCATACGTATTATATATTAAATAAAATGGAAAGTAGCTTTGTCATTATGATTCGTTACCATTCAGAATTCGAACCTACGGAAAATGTACTCACGTCGCATACATGCCCTTATTCAGAAATAACGACTGCCACTTATAGCTGCCATTTCGTTGTGCGTCCTGCCTTAAGCGGACGCAGAGTGGACTGGGACTAAGCACGGGGAGGAGTGGTTGTCATGAATCAATGCCAAGAGTGCAACGAGCGAATGTCATCGAACGCGTTCTCAGAGGGTGGCGAACGTTGTTTCTGACACGTACCCTCCTTTCGAGACCAAAAAGGGCTTTCAGCTGTAAGTGATCTCTCCTCGAGGGTTCAGGGCGCGCACAATACCGCGTCGATTGGCTGCGCCGGTGAAAGTGAGAGTCTGCGGATACGTCGCGCATTAGACAAACCGCTGTCGGGATGGAATTCGCAGCGCAACCTTTTTTGCATCCGCATCGTTACATCAAGAATGTTGCAAAGAGCTTTCACAAAACGCCACAATTCTCTTCAACGCGAGAGACATACGCAGCGAGTAACAAACACAATGATTACACGCTTCCGAGAATGTAAAATGTAAACGACGAAATTTTTCGCTGCCTGGTGAAATTTTCGTCAAGTAACTTTACATCGACACGCTGGCCTCTTGACCTCGGACGCAGTGGTTAAAGACTCGTAAAATCGCTGGGACAATGGCCACGGCGCCGTTTAGCAGACTTACACAACCACTTGGTTTCATACAGACAACCTTCCGCATGGTAATCCGCCCTTAAAACTTTCCCGACAGTCCCTGTCCTACACGGTAAACCTTTCCCTCTGGTTGAAAATTCCTGACACGCGTAATTACGATGGTCGCTGTACGTTTCTCGACGCAGCGGTGCAATAGCGTTTAACCTTAATACGAACCACCTTGTACGGTTACTTACCCGGATTTCAAAATGAAAAGGGTTCGCTGCGTTTCCCGTCCCAGCGAGTGCAGCGGTTTGTTCATTGGTTTCATTAATTCGCAATATTAACGCGGTAAATTAATTAAGGCTGAGAAAGCAAACTGATGCCTCGTAATGATGCTAGGATAACGTTTTTGATTATAGAAATCTGTGCACGACGGTGAAGAAGATTTTCACCGTGAAGACGCCTGAAAAGTCATACTTCCACAGCTTCGCGGATGCAAAGTTACTTCATCCTACCTTCCGAAAAGGCCGACGTAATCCTTTTGCCCTCTCAAAGATTCCGTCGTCCTACTTTCTCGTTAATTTTCTCCTGCGAAGTGTGTTAAAGTAACGTCGTAATAACTCCGAGTAAATCGTATGAAAGCTGCAGACTTTTTATTCAGGACAAAACGTTCGTGCTTCTTAAGGATGCGCCAAACTATTGCACTGTGCAAATAACTAAACGTCTCATTAACTGTTGTCCTGTCCAGCCAACATCGACTGCCCCCTTTATAATTGCCCCAATTCTCAGACTTCCTCGTCAGAAGCCAAACGTGTCTTGTGCCTTCAGTCCGCCTAGCCCTATGACTTTAAAATTGATAAGAACACAAATCGGACGATCCGCACACGAATTCGGCGCTGAGCGTGACTCTGATTTTCCTTAATCTCAAGGAAGATCAAGCTCGACCGTCGCGACGGATCTGGAAGTTTCGAGTCTAAAAATAGCCCCGACCTCGTCTCGACGAATCTCGCAGGTCCTACAACGACGCCACACCTTCGTCGCCGGCAATTGAGATTGCGCCCGCGCTCACGGGCGTCGCACACACGTAACTATAACGCATGCACGGGATTAAAGGGCATTTAAAGCGCTCCACCGACGCAGCTGGGCCTCTGGCGATGGGAAAAGAGAAGCTGCTCAACAATGCGACAGGCGGGATTGGCCAGTTATGAAAATTTTTCGCGAACGCAGCAGCCCAGGAATCCGGCCTACGACCCGCAGCTTCAGCAGTATTACGCGAGTCTTGCTCTTCGAAATGCGTCGGAGAGTCTCGTGTTTCTCCCGTTTCTCTTTGCCCGCCGCTCGTTTCCCACCCACTATCATCTTCACCACCAGCTCTCTCTCTCTCATCGTAGCGCCAGGTTCCAGCCCATTTCTTCGCTCCTTCCTTCTCCCTGCCCTCACCCCTCAGCCCGTCTCGTTCGTTCCTATTGAAAAGACGTGATTGCTGCTTGCATATTTTATAAGAGACCAACCTCGAACTACCCGTCCGTTTCGTGTGTCCGTCTGTCCGACGGCGCCGTCCAACCTTGTACCTTGTGTCTCCCGCTGGCACATCGTTCCCTGCGCACCACCCCTTGCACAAAATCATCCCTTCGGCCCTCGACTCACTCCGACCCTTGTCCTCGCCCCGCGAAACCCAAACCTCGTCGAAACCCTTTTCGGCGTTCGTTTTTGCAAGGGAGGGCGTTGTCGACAAAGAGAGATTGACCGAATTCCGTGAAGGGTTGCGGAATTCCGGACGACGAGGACCAGCGGAGCAAGGGTCGTACAACTAAAGCGTTTACTACGAGCGGTCGGGGTTAAGAGGATGTTCGTCGACCGATGGGGGTAAGAATGTTTTCTTACGTGGGAACGCGCGCGTCGCTTTTTGACGGGACCACCCTTTCTGCTGAAATTTGATCTGCCGACCTGGGTTCTCGAGTATAATAGAATGGGGTGACGAGGTAATGAGTGGGCCTGAGAGGTGTAACTGTATTCAATAGCGTAAAGAAGGATAGGCGATACTGTTGTACCAGTGAGCGCATATATATATATATATGTAGAGGGCTGACGGATTGAAGATATTAACGGGGTAATTTTCTACGCTGTCACGATTGATTTCTCACGCGCAGAAAAAGGTTGCACCAGCACAAACTGTCCAAATTCCATTGGTATGAAAATACTGTATATGTAAGTACATGTATGTGCTTCTGACATAAATATATCGTCTACCTTTCCACAATGTCTTTTTCTATAGTCATGCAAGACACGTGTTACGTGAGGTGGTACGTGGTGTGTAATTAAGTAGCTCCCTTGCGATTTGTCTACGTTCTTCAGATGCGTCGTATCGACAGGATCATTTGCCAGATTCCGATAGAATAATCCAAGGAATTTCGGCACTAGCCAATCCCTGGGGAGAGACGCGTTAGGTCGCACCCCGAGGGCCGATCCGCACGTGCACGATGTGTTCCTGGCATTTTACCATGGGAAATCACTAGGGTGGGATTCGAGTTGCACGCTCGTGGAATCACGTCAATGCCGATCCGCCGTCTTGAATCACGTTTTGTTCCAAGGGTTTCTCAACCGTGAACAGGGCCAAATTGGGATCAATTTCACGACGCAGGAGAATAGTCGTCGCGCAGGTCGTTAAGAAGACGAAGACACGAAACAAGAATAAAAATTGACCGGTCAGCATCCGGCGATCGTTTGAGCGAACGAGATAATCAATAAGCTCTACTCATAATGCCCATCTGACAAATACGACGACATAATTTCGCACGTACATCCTTTGCATATCACGTATACCGATATGCACATACTCCGAGACATACGTATCGTCACGCTCAGCATTCCACAAAACGCGGCCTTCCGTAATGCATACATTTTATATTATGGTACTGCACTCGTGACAGTGTCGATGTGTGCGCGTCAATAAATTCGCAGCAGCCAACAGAGAGGCGGGATCGATGCAGAGTGCAGTCACTCATAATAGCGCCTCGCCATTCAAACTGGACCGTACGTACCCGCGAAACGTTCTCCAGCGCGCTCACGTGATATTATTTCGCAGCGACGACGATATTTACCGCTCACGCGACAGCTCGACGGCGGAACGAGGAAAAAGCGAGGAGCGCTAACGCGCGGCTTCCTTGCCGGCGTCGAAGAGACATCAAGAATTCGCCATATGCGCGGCCCGATCCTATCCGCGGTAATCTTCGAACACCACCTTTTGCGCGTATTTCATATTTCTGCGGCGTTCCGCGAGTTCTCCCTTCATCCTATCCCCAAGCCACCCCGCCTAGCTCGCACTTTCTCATCCCACTCCTACCCACCAAGGTTCACTGTAATATCCGGCTAACCGAATTCACGTATTTATTTATGCCGTCTGCAGCTTAACGGCCCGTAAGCAGCGGCGCCTAACTTCTGCGAATAAAGGCGAAAAGCCGAGTGGGCGGAGGGGTGGAGGAAGGGTAGGGAAAGCGCGGGGGAGAGCTGGTGACTCGCTAGACAGAGCAAGATGTAGGAGTGAAAAGTGAAGCGGCGAACCATAGGGTTCGAGACACGAGCGAAGAGGGCGGAAACACGGGACATGTCGTGCAGACAAGGATAAGGAGGGTAAACGTCTCTATGCGTAGACATGAAATTACGGAGTACTTTATATCCCGCGGGAGTAATGAGGAGGAGTGTGAATGAGCAGAAACTGCGTACGCGGAATTCAGCGAGAGAGTGTGCGTGAAAATGTGGGAAAGTGTGTGTGTGTAAGCGGTGGTGCGTTTTCACGGAAAGATGTATGAGCCTTTGGTCCAACGTGCGAACGTTCGTAAATGGCTCATGATGCATGATGGATGTGTACACTGGTCAATGTGACTTCATGTTACGTGATACGTTAGCGGGGAGCTGTTTCAATATGTAATGGCGTGAAAAGTGCAAGCTCGCCCATAAATTCGAGTCGATGTACATTACGCTGCATCAGATTTCTCCTTCAGTGCAGTGTCCAATTTGAATCGTGTCTGTTTCATAAGTGACTATGTCCACCGAGCGCTCAAAGATTCCTTGCTTCGCGAATATGGTTTAGAACTTGGTTCATAATCCGTATAGACACTGCGTGCATGGACAGGCGCTATATAATGTAGATTGTATGTATAGACACTGTTATATGGTTTACATAATCTGCTTTAGGTACTACCAACGTTAGAGACTTCGTACATACAAAGTTCATATGCATCGTAACATATTTAACACGTTAGTTATTGGATGAAAATCGTTTACACATTATTGCAGGCGTGTACACAACTCAACACGATGCATTTAAATTGAGCTTAATTTAGCACGTTATCGAGTAAAATAAACACTTACACTTGGAATGCGATCGCAGGGTCCAATGAAGTACGGTGAAACTCGCACTAACGGTAACCAACTACCATCGCGACCGAGCAGTCATGTTGCTCCTAATGCTGAACAAGCTCGGAAAGATAATTTCCGATAAGCGACATATGGCAATGACGCACGCCCGGATCGATACTCGATTGACAACGGTCAGCCGATCTGCGTGATTTTTTCAATACCGGAAGGATACGAATTGGCTCGTTATATCGTCACAATCGAATAACGCTTCCTTGCACCTCAAAATATTAAAATGAAACCAACAAACCAAAGTGATATCATCACTGATATAATTATAAGAATACTTTAGTGACGACTCCGGGGCATACAGCCACACCACTGAGTTATTGAAACGTATGCTGTGAAGAGTTGACCACTTTATCAACATCTTCGAAATTTCTACCAACAAGTAACGCCACAAGAGGGCTAGACATGTCACGAACGCGACGATTTCATTACGAACGGTCGGATGCGCACCGCGGAAATGCAAATTACCTTGCGAAACATGCGAATGCAAATATAAACAGGCAACACCGGCGAGGGTGACGAACGAGCCGACAAGAGGGGACCGACTGTTGCACGGCGTCGGAACGACAGGAACACTGACCTAGTGACCAGAAGTTGCTAAAAAAAAAAAAATCACGCGCAATACGAATAATGATAATCCGATCCAACCCTTCGAGAAACGAGCGGAGATTGTGACGACACGCCGCGTCTGCGAAGCACTCGTTGTCTGCGGTCTCAAAAACGAAAATTATGCAGCGGTTACTGTTTACGTATTAATCGTTAATGCGCCCGGATCCAGTATACCTGGGGAAAATGCTAATGAATAAATGCATAATTTAACATCTCGTACACTGAAATGGAGTAACGCTTACAAATGCGATTTACATTGACCGTGCGCAGCAGGAATAACGCGCGCTATGATAATCCGAACGGGCTGGAATATGCAGAGAAATATTGATTCGCCCGTAAGACTCGTGAGAAAAATACTGAAAATCTAAACGGTATGAGCGTGCCCGCCGGCCTCGGATGAATTTCCAGGCAAATAATCACGGCAAAGCCACCGTTGTTGCCGGTGCGCGTACAACGGATAATCGCTGAAATGTCCGGAATTTGTACAGTTTCGTGTCAATGACGTATCGTCGTATTTACAGAGCAGTGGACAGGGGTGGCGACCCAGTGACCGGCACGAGCGAGGAAAATTCGCGGAACGAATAATAATGTACGACGCCCTCCCCTCTTTCCGAGACTCGTGAGAAACGAGCGAAGAACGTGACCGAGCACGATGCGTTAAAGTGTACTAAATTGCAGCGACTGTTCAGGCGAAAATAATAAATATTGATCACCGCTACGCGATGTATACAGCGATTTGACTTACATAGACAGCCGTATGACTTGCACGTACACGGAACTCTTCTCTAAAGAATATGTGATACGTGCTCCCGACATATAAAAATTGGATTTTACATAAATTCCAATTTTCGTCACTAATACCATTAATATAACTGACAAACGTACTCCCGTACTCGTTGAATCGCTGAGGGTAGTTCCCGAAATTTAATAACAATCTGAGTACGAGTACCCTTCACTCACTCCCAAAATGATTTCCAGACATCCAGACTGGGGCGAATATTAAGTGCTCTTTCGCCAAGTTGAACGCGTGCGCGCGCAGTACCTCGTGAAACGCGTGAGAGGATTATGAATATGCAGATGTCTGAGTAAGTATGAATCAAACGGGATCACGTTTCCGTATCTCGCAGTCTTTCACCGAGACGTTGGTTTTCAAGGTGAAACCAGTTACGGTTGTGCACTCCATTATCTCCCGGGGAAAACAAAGTACCTATCCCAGGAATAACGCGAAAGAGCGTGCCAGAGCACACTCTCACGCCGCTTTTCAGTTTCTCAATTTCGCGAAAGTGAGCGTGCTCGTTGTTGAGACGTGATAAAGAGTAGAAGTTATGGAAAAAGGGGAATCAGATCTGTCGGCGCTCATAACTGCGAACATTTATTACGATTAGCGTAGTAGAGTCATCGAAAGGTACCGATGACAATGAGCCAGACCATATCACTCACGTCCACGCATCGTTTTTGGGGAGATAGAAGAGGGTAGATCGTATCGCAGATATTTTATGTCTCGCACGCGCATCCGTCAACGGAACACGCACGATGGAAACGACACTTTCACCCCATTCTACCGGAAATCAAGTGGCAGGATTGAAAGGGAAATTTATAACCGAAACGACCGCTGAAAGACCTATTCACAGTGCGCTTCCCATGATCTATAAGAAGGATCACCCTACAGAGCAAAAAACACATTATCACAAAGAGCTTTTCATTTAGCGAGCATCAGTGCCCCGCGCTAACAATGAGCATACAGTACGCATCACGATGCCGTGTAACGAACGAAAGGAAGCATATGAACGTAACGAAGATGCAACCACAGAGCATACTCAAGTGTCGACACTTTCCAGAGAATCTCCGGTCTCCGGGAACGGTCTGTCGTCCGATTCGCCTCGTCTTCTGAGACTCCCGAAGTCTGGTGAACGAAGGAATATGTATCGAGCGAACGGGAAGTCCTGCGGGACGAGACGTGTTTCGACGGAACGCAAAAATTCGCCGACAAGAAAATGCGAACCCGTCCGATCTCGTTAAACAGGCGAGGATCTCATCGCGACTACGAAACTGCGCAGAAGGAACTGCTTATTCCTGGCGTATTCCGGGCGCGGAGGGCTGATTGGTCGAGCGAACGGGAAACGAGGGGTAGGAGGGGAGGGCACCGACCGTATCGTAAATTACCGTGAGCAACTGCTTGATTCGATTGGGAACAGGGTATATCGCGGCGGTCCCTCGAGACTGCTCGCTACTTCGCGGGAAACGCGGGCATGGGGTGAAACACGAGGGCGGAAAAGTAAGGGTGAATCGACAGGCAGCGACGTCGAATGTCGCGCGTCCAACTCTTGGCGCAGGCTATGTGCTGCCGGGCACGTCTACAATGCTCCGGCAAGTGTCGAGGCGCTCCGTTTCATGTACCTTCGAAACTTTGCCCGCACGGTCGAGTGGTTAGTGCCCATATTTTTGGAAATAGTGGTAGGGTATAATATGGAAATGTGGTGGAAATGAATACTTAATGAGATATTTCAGTGAAAGGTTTCAAGGACAGCGAAGCTGCGATCGTTTGCCGAACGTTAATGGGATAGCAGTGAGCAAGAAATTGTGAACCGAAGATAAAGAAGATGGCAAGGAAGGGACGAAGTGATACGGTCATCTGAGAACAACCCCGCAATACTATCGGTGCAAAGAAGACCACCAAGAAAAGTGTGCTTTAACTTCCACAAGATTGACGATCCGTTCGTTTCTTCGCTTGCTTTTTCTTAGGAGGCACCTTGCTCTTAAAGAGATTCTCTGCCGCTGATCGGATTGGTTACTGTTATATAACAGTACATATTAATCTTCCGAAGATACCGACTTATCTTTACTTAACAAGGACGCAAAATGCATCATGCTCGATATTGAAACATTTGTTACACGCATATATATAATATAGGGCACATTATCAGACACCAGTAGCAGCAACGCTGAGATGTTAAATATAGCATTTCCAAACTCGAACGATTTTATTAGGTATATTTTGGCTCGAACGCTGATTTTGAGTGCTAAAGATTCAGGGATTAAATCGCACATCGGAGGGAGTCCGCATTAAACTTAGCCCTCCTTACGCTGCCCCATAACGTCGGAAATAGCGGTCTTAAGCAGACTCCCGATGGGAAATAAATTCACCCTCGACTCTCTCCCCGTCCAACTATTCGTATTCCACGGAGCCCCATAATTCTATATTCGCCACCGTGGATGGCGTTATATAGCTGTAGCCGCGCATGACTGGATTTTCGATCGGACAAAAGATCGCGGCGCAGGCGCGTTCTCATGCGACACGACTCAATTGAAAAATGCCTCGACGAAAATCAAGAGTCTCGCGTTTCGAACGGTGTCAACCGTCGAGTTCGTACCTTCGCGACACAGCCCATTTTTCTCCGTATTATACGTAAAGCGGCTTGCACGCAACGCCGTTCGTTGCGGCGGCATGAATAACGAAAAAGAGTTTAAAATCTACGCTCGAAAATTATAGTTGTAAGGGAGAGAAGCGGTACGTCATAGAGATTAACATCCGTCCTGTACAGGGGGGAAGCATATACAAGGTTAACGTCTTATAATTAGTCGCCGGGCGAGCATGATGCAGTGTGCGAGATCATTCCGGCGATAATCGGGCGCATTTTCTGCTTGTTATTACGCACGTCGCTCGCGCATGGCGGAAAGAATCAACGTCGGGTAGGCGCGATTCATTTTCGGCATTCGAAGTGCGCATAAAAATGCCCGTTAACTTTTATGGCTCGTCTACACATGCTCAAGTCAAGGGCTCACTTCCGCGCTCCGAATAACTTCCGTTCCTTAACTTGCACTTTCTAAGCCTATATTCTGCAACTAGCCCTGATTCAACATATTCACGAAGTGAATTTCGAAGCAATGGCCGTCAAGCTGGACTTATTCTGACTTCCGATAATTTTTTGCATCTCGTCACTATTATCCGTACCTAAACCAGGGGGAGTCGGCATTTACAATTTTTTATTTAACTTTCCCTTTACTTTCCCGTTAAATGATAATGACTCTGCCATTATCTATGATGTATCCGAATTTCGAGCCGTTCAGCGTACGTTGAATATTGGCAAATACGTAGTCGAATGGAACTACGACTATGAGTTGAGAAACTGAGGGTGACAATATGCAATTCCAACGTTGGAACCACCCTCGGCGAGTGCGAAGATCGTCGGCGCCCGCCTGTTATATAAGTTTCGCCACGGTTTCGCGGAGGACAATGCCCCGGCGGCGGTGCGCATTTAATTACACGTTATTATGTATCCATACAGAGTCGTTCCCGCTCGCGAATATCCGAACTTCCCGCCGTATTTGTTGTGGGAAATTATCCTCGCCGCCGCGGACTTCCATTCGCGACCGCGAATATAATCGAGGGTTCAGCGGCCGGGTGTTACGGTGAAAAGATGTCAGGACTAGAAAGTTGCACGGCCGTTAAACAACAGCGGATACACGTAAATGCCGACACGCGAAGGGCCGTGTGCATCGGCGAGCGCGCATCAAAACGCCTGTCGCAGAGACGGACTCGAGGCTGAATGCAGGCAAATTCTAAGGCACACTTGACACTCTCACCCGTCCACACGGAAGCTCCTCCGCGGGTACCGTCTCGTCGTCAGATTTATCGCCGGGCCGAATAATCGGTTGACGCTTTTTCGAGAAATATCGATCCTCTCCCCAACAAAGGAATAGAAACGAAGATCCTCGAGGGGCCGGTGAATGTAAGAATTTCACCGAAGGGCTCTTCGACTCCGCGCAGTCGCTGTAACTGTGAAAAGCCACCTGTGTCAGCCGACGCGACGACGAGGACGGGTTAAAGGAAAGGCAAGCGCGCAGGAGAAGGGACGACCAGGAAATCAAAAGAGAAGAGGAGAGACCGTGTAGACGCAGAAGCTTGATGCAAACTAGTCGAGTAGAACCGCACTCTCTACAAGGAGTCACTCCGATATTTCTCGCGCCCCCGTAATAATGACATCTCAGAATTACGTCCGCCGACTCGAACTCTCCCGCTGAATGGATACGAAAGTTAGCCCTCGACGCTGCGTGCGAGGAGCTTCCGAGGAGAGCGCGTGTATCGCTTGACGTGCAGCATCGAAACTTGTACAACGAGACACGGCTTAAAGTCCTCGCTGTTGCGAAAACTGTGCCGAGGTGGGTACGACAATGAAAGCCGCGGCTGCTGGCACGTAAGGAGCCACTGTTCCAGTAAACAGCGAGCTAAAGATCCTCGTCGAAACTACGAATGTTATTGTCGCTAACGAAGTGCAGGCGAAACAGACCGAGAGGCACACGGATATCGCGACGGCCGATGGGGTATGTATGTATATGCTCGCCGAGAGTGGAACTGCGAATGGAAACAAAGGGAATGGGAAGAGATGCGGCGTAACAAGCGACAATCGAAATCCCAAATTGTTCGCCGATCAAAACTCCCCGAGCGGACGGCGGCTTTAGACAACCGGTTAACAGGGAACTCGTTCAAAGTTTTACTTCAACGCGTAACTTTGCCTTATTGCGCGACGTCACACAATGGAGTTTGCGGATAAGTAGATAGGGTGTAACAATGTTTTCGAACTGACTTAAACTCAGCTAGGGATAAATTGTAATGATGCGGTTGTATAGTATCGAAATATTTTCAGATGCCTAACACTGTTAGAACGGATCAGTTGAGCCTACGCCTACGTAGTTGTTAAGAACCATCGTGAAGATAATGAGTGGCGAAGGAAAATCAGCCAAGCGTGTGACAGTTTACCAATTTCAGCAAACCTCTCGTTTACCGACCGTCCGACGTATTAAGAATTAAGACAATCATAATCGTCTTTAGTGCCGTGCTCTCAGCACGGGAAAGAGGGATAGAAAATTCGCGTGACGTTAAGTACCCTGGGATAACAAAAAGAACGTTTCACTTTCAGATCAAACATTGGGAGACTTATACAAGTCATTTTTCGACGTATCACGATCACAGATTGTCATTTTCCGCGGACGAAAAATGATTAATGCAATTCGCTCAATAAATAAGGCATTTCACGCGTCTGTGGCGCTATAACAATAAACTAGAGTCCATTTCTTAAAATTCGATCTGAAAGTGAGACGTTCTCCTGTAAGCCGTATATCGTACGGTACGCAGTATCGAGCCCCGCGAAAGTCCTGCGTGCAAATTATGCGAGGTGCAAATGGAGGCTGCGGCTGGCGTATAGGTACAACAGAGGGAGGGAGGGGTAGGGAAGGGGGCACTGTTCCAGTAAACAGGGAAGCCAGAGATCGTCGTCTAAATGTTATCGTCGCCGGCGAAGCGTAGACGGGATAGCGTAAGCGGAGGAACATAGGGGTTGAGTAAAGGAGAAAAGGGGAGAAACGAGCAAGACAGAGAGAGAGAGAGAGAGAGAGAGAGAGAGAAGAGACGCACATCAGCCAGGGGAAAGAGGCTAGCGTACACGGGGGAAGGGCGAAAATGAGGGAGAAAGAGAGGGAAGCACGTGCGTGAGAGGATTGTACGTGTGCGGTGTGCGTGATCCCCGCTTAAAGAGACCTACTGGCTACCCAAGGGGATCTAGATTCTGGGGCGTCACTATGGAGACTTCTACTGCAAACCGCCGCGCCGCATCTACCGCGCTCCCACGACCGCTACCAGCAGAAGCAGAAGACTTCTGCCCCGCCGCGCCGTTTCGCGATCCCGAGATACACACCGTCCAATGGCCAAAATCCCTCCAGCACCCGGCTGCCGTTCCGGTTTTGCTCATGATCGGGGTAACAAGCGTCGCGCCGGACCACGTTGTCACTCGATTTAATCTCCCGGCCATTCTATCCCTCCGCTGGCAAAACCCTGGACACACTCTATTTTCTGCCGGCCGCTTTATCGTTACAACTCGATATATTCGGCGGCCGACCCTCGGCCCCCGGTCTGCGTTCACCCATCTTTCTGTCGTCGATCGTGAACGGGAGGGAGCGGCGCTCCAGCTCGGACACTTTTCCTCGACGTTTTATGACACGGAAGCAACTTTACTCGTTGCGGCCAATGATCGCGCGCGCGATCCGATCTGGGGACACGGGATCATTAAGATTCAGTGGGTGGATAAGTCGCGGAACGAGGCGGGGTAATTTCTACGACGATATCGTTATCGCCGCGGTCGAGATAGCGAATGTTGTAATGAGATTAACGGTGTCCTGTTATTACGGACGGATGATTAAATTACGAACATTGGGTTATTTGCGTATGTTGCATTATTGGAGTAGGTGGAAAGAGGAACGTGTCGGAATTATCAGCCGGCATGACAGATTAGTATTGTCTTGAAGTCTCGGGTATTGTCTCGGGCACGCGCTCGGACACGTAATTATTGCGAAGAGTGCAACGTCGCAGAAGTGATGTCATACTGCAAACTTATCCATGGTCATCAAATGGGCGCGGCTGATACGCGATTGTTACGCACATAATGTCCGGCTTTGATTGTGTAAATCTCACCAGCACTCAAGCAACATCTTTGCCGTGGTGGCCGGCATACTGGTCTCACACTACTAAATGCATGCAGTTTACTGGACTGTAAGCGCGATTAGAGTACGATACAGAATTGGGGCAGTTGTTGATGCTGCACTTGGCATTACGTAAGCTTGACATTGTACTTCTGCACACACAATATCCCTCCTATTGTCTCACACAACCACGGCCTTCAAACTTCAAATTACGAGCGAAGTTTATGACCCATGAGAAGTATCTATAAAAGAAATGACATATTTGACGTAGAATATGCCCACGCCTAACGACCGCTACCAATTCCTGATACCCATCCACTATGTACTAATTCCGCTACCTCGCGCCGCGGTACTTTGAATATTTTATCGGAGTCCATTAAAGTGGCGCGCACTCGTTTTTCCTTGAAACGCCACTCTGCGTTTCAATCCCCGAATATACTGCCGCGTCTGAAGCACCTCTTCCACCACGTATTTCTGCGCGCATACTAAGACGCCCGGCCGAAATATTTTTGAAACGAAACAGAAACATGAGTCTCAAGAGAATCGCTCTCTCTCTCTCTCTCTTACTTCCTCGCTCCCTCTCTCGATCGCACTATCGACGCGACTGTTCGGCCTGGCCAGGATCGTATAAACTCTCTTCATCAGCGTCCTATAACCGAGTGCAATTGAGGCAATGTTGTCGTTGGCCAGGCAGCGTTTCGCATGCAAAATCGGCGGCCCGTATAACCGAGAAGAGCATTCCGAACTCTGACCTCTCTGAGCGCTTCAGTTTCGGATATATACATATACATAGATAGTAGTGTGCACACTGCACAGTGGGGCACGACACAGAGGACGTGTAACCGGGCCGGAACGAGTGAGCTTCGTTTTCGTAGAAAGCGATTGAACGGTTCCCGTGAATATATCGCGCCGAGAATTGGTTTTATCGATGCCACGAGGGAAGTGGAACGACACGTCCCCCAGTTTCGACGTGCTCGTGTGGAGGTGTCGTCGTCCTTCGCAACCCTCTCTCATTCCCCGGTATCGAGGAAATCAGCGAGAGAGGAGGTAAAACAAAGGGACGCGTCGAAACGAGAACGGTACTTAATCAAAGGTAAAGAAATCTTTCGCGGGGGCAAAGCCGTGAATGATATGCGAGTCACGTAAAACATTAAATTGAAGATCGGTAGAAATGAAAATGATACCACTTTCGGGATTTACATGTTGTCAATACTACGAGCAGGTAATGAGTGTTATATGGAAATCCAGTACATTGATCACTCTAGAAACGATGGACGAACGATTTAAAAGCCTCCGTCATTCCATAATGGACAATTAATATGCCAATTTCGTTTCGTAAACCGCATGAGCATCCGCGTGACACGCGATACTAATTGAGTGATCGTTTTATCAGCGATACGTAACTGGAAAGGCACATTAACGGTGTCACCCGCTGCCGTTGAGTATGCGTGAAGAACGTTATTTGGTCGGGATTTAATCGTTGAACCACCATGAGGCTTTGACAGTACGATACAGAGAATCATTCTTGAAGTGTTTAAACCTATCGTTAATTATGTACGTATAAAATGTACAATCGAAATGCTGCCTGTACTCATAAAGTCAAATATACCATTATGTACGAAAGTTTAATAAATACGTCATACTTAAACAACTTATAATTGACTCAACAACCGAATGAATGAATCGATGGTCGGCAAGGTTACGCGTCACTTTCGCAGCATATCCTGTGTCACCTCACACAACGCAATACCATAAATACTTGATAAGTTGATAGCCCGGTTGTCTTCGTACGCCCGCCCACACAGACGCACGAGACGTGCATTTCAAACTCCCGTTCTCACACGTGAAACGTACGTGGACACGACGCCTTCAATTCCGGTCGTTTTGCAGAAACTCGGCTTCGCTAATTTCAAAGGCCATACGAGGCGCCATTACCATTGGCGTGTATCTGTCAGGAGAATGGTTCTCTGAAGATAGTTCTATTGTCATCGCGTACGCTGTACGGAAGCGGACAGGGAATCTTTCGCTCAATGACGATGAAACTTACGTAGCTTCGTGCTGTGCGCATTTCCCCGACCACCCAGGTCCCTCTTACTCATCAAGCGTAAACGCGCGAAGAGCACGTCAGCTCCGCATAAACTAACGTCCACCGCTAGAAAACGTTGGCTCCAGCGCTCTAACAGCTTGAAATCGCTAGAAACCAATTATTATTTCCCCTAAATACCTCTACCGCAACCTACCGAATTCTCTCAATTCAACCGCGAAACGTAAAAGTTACGCGCAATTAAAACTTCGCCAAGAGTTCCGAAGCAAGCACAGATTACAGAATAATTCGACACGTTCCGGCGTCGTCGCTCGAAGCTACCCGACAACTCGCTGCAAGTTACCGTCATTTCCGTCACATTCAGAAGCGTACCGACGCACGACGCGAGCACTCGAAGAGCGTAGATAGTCGCGCTAAAAGCCTCAGGGTTTTAAATAACAGTGGCCATACTAAAAAATTCTCCATCTTAGCATCGTCATAACAGTAAAAAAGAAGCTTCCGTCTGTGCACTCTCGCGCACCGAGGGGTGTCACGTTTTCTAGCAAAACTGGCACAACTGGCATCCATAAGACTCGCGATGTTCTCCCCTCGACGGTCGTTTTCCCGGCACAGTCGGAAGTATCGTTGCACGTGGACGTCAGTCAAACGTAACTTCCCGTTGCGAACAAAGCTGATGGACACTCGGGCCCGTATCCGCTTCGACATAACGCGCCGCGAAACCGAGTGTTCATCCGCGGTAGTACAATAAAACAGCAGCCCACACGTGCAGCGTGCGGATGGTCGTACCGTACGTCGACGAATTACGTTACTCTTCTACAAGGGAAGACGACGCGACGGCGGCCCTGAATCGTCAAGAAGGCACTATGCCACTTTACGATTCACCTTGTGCGTAATCGAGGAGCGGAGAGCGAAGCTCTGAATGTCAGCCGACGAGCGTAACGCGCGGACTTGAAAATACGCGCAACAATTGACCTTGGGCTATTAGGAGTAATATGGACCGCGAGTGGATAGAACGCGGCTACATTATGCAGACTACGGCTTTATCTGTCCACTTGACGGGCTCCGTTTGGGATCTTTAAAAATACTCGTGGCCGTTACGAATGATTCGGAGCGTTAAGACCGTTTAGACAGTTAACAAAGTGTGTTGAGGGAAAGATTAGCGTCATACGTCAGCTCGAGTGACAGCAATAAATGTTCGACGCAGGTTGCACGCATTGCGTAACGAGTAGGGTATTGCATATAAGTTGTGTGCTGTCTCACGGAAACTGAGCGTATCGTCAAATGTCGAATGTTCTTCTGCTAATTTTTCTCATTACACGTTGGCTCCTAAAAGCCTATCGATCGATACAAGAGATTCTAGGTTCGACAGGAGAGATTCTCTTCGTCGGACATGCATAAACGTGCACATGCTCGGCCTAGTGCTAGCAGCAAGCGGCTGGTGAACGGGATAGGTCAAACGTAACGTTACGCAAGAGTAATGATAGAGAAAGTACGAAACTAAAGTACCGCGCAATGTTACACTTATCCGTCGCAACGGTCGTGCCTCACGTATCGTATATGGATGTCTTATCGATCACGACTATCGGCGCGTTATGTGATTAGTTACAAGAATAGGTATCAGAAAAAAAAGCTAATCAAACGGTTTACTTATTAAGAAATTGAAAATAAGAGTCGGAGTAGCAGTACACAATAATCAATTACGTTACTCACTTTCGCAGCTATAAACATATTCTTTACAACTACGATAGACAGAACAAAATCATTCGGGGAAGAATAAGACATCGTCTTTTTTGTTCCTATGTGACCGATGACTGCAATATATCGAAAACCGAATCGATGTCCAAATTGGGCCAACGTCGATCCAATCTTAAGCTTTACATCAAATGCACGATGTAGGTCAAGAGTATTAAAGATGACCGATGACTCAAGCGGCTTCCATTAAAGCAAGACAGGTCCATGCATATGAATCGTGTATCTCTGAAGAGATCATGCCTATCCAAAATTACAGTGCCCACTTTCAGTCAACTGTGCCGTTGAACAGAATCGTTCAACTAATCTTGCTGATGATATCTAACGTGTTAATAGTGCGGTGCGAATAATAAACCAAGATCAGAAATGAGCGACCATCTGCAGAAAAACAATTTCAAAGTTTTTTACTTGTTTTGGGCTATATGTCAAAGCTGATTGGCTCTTCCGATAATTCTGACTGAGTTCAATGTGATTCAAGAGGTGTTATTTTTAACTTCTCTATACTAAACTTCACGTGTCGAGCAAAGTGTTACGAATGACTCTGATTTTCACATGCCACACTGATCTATGATCTGAACTAGCAGTTCTTGGATTTCTCTAGCTTAATGTGGCACCCACGATACGTCGTGTAACGTTAGATTCTCACACGTTCACGGGACACATGTATGCACGAGAACGCGCACACTCGCATCCAAATCTTTATTACGTGTCCCGTTAGACGAATATGTCGCCCACGCGGGAGCCTCTGAATCCGAAATTGACGTACGCGGAATGAGTGGCAGCGCAAAGGGAACGCAAAGCGAGAAAAATCGTTCATTAATGAGCTAACGGATGTCCTGCGCCATTATTCTCGCGTAGAACGCGCAGCAATCATTAAGCGGCAAATTGCAACGCGAGTTGTCATGTCAAAGCACGGTTACGCTGTGCCGCTCGCGAAGATACAAGAATCAAGCCGTGTCTCAGTGTTCGCATCTGCAGACAAAGTCTAACCCGCGCAAAATCTGACGTTACGATAATGACGCGCCGTAATAATCGGACGGGAGTGTCTGGTTACACAATTATCTCAACGTTTGCATAGGCCTCCATACCGCTCGGAATCCATTTCCCCTGCATATTACGTCGTCGCACATTTTTGACATACCCCCGTGTCATTCCCGATACGCTCCTTCGTTCTCTCATTCCATGACGAACAGTCGCGATTTCATGTGCTTTCGATACGTCGCGCAAAAATTTCCCGGAATTCCCGGCACGCGACGAGAGTGCGCCGGCACGCGAAGTAGGGCTTTATTAATTTAATGTTTAACGCGAATTTCAGGCCGCGAGCATACCTCCTGTAATCCCGTTATCATTACCCGCTCCCGCACGGCAACGTCGACCGCATCGAAGAAATATCGAGCGGATATCTACGTGACTGAAATCGCATCGCAAATTGGATTCGTTCCGCGACGCATGAATCGGGATAAATGCAGGAAACGAGTGGACGAGTGGAAGAAGACTCGAGAAGGGAAGAGGACCGCCGTGGTCGCGCGGACATTTGCGTTGCAAAAAGAACTGCCGGGATTTTTCCGGCGCCAGACACTTCGGAATTCTGCGAGCGGACGACTTCCGCAGAAACTTGCGATCGATTTTGCGGAAAAGCGCGCGTCGGGCCACTTCTTTGTTGCACGGCGAACGGGAGGACACATCGTTCCCACATAGTCCGTTCAAAGGCCGCGCCACACACGTGCGCCGGGCAACATCCGCATTTCACCGTTTTGTTCATCAGCGTGGCCGCGTTGTTCTTACGGTTCTCTTGCTCCGCGCCCGTAGGATCGCGACTCGGAGGGGCGGCAGGATTTCTTAACGTATTCAGAGAACTGATAAGACGATATAAAAAGTGTGGCACCGGAGTACGGATGCGAGACTTGGCGGGCGCTCTAATGAATGGGGCCCTGCAGATTGCCCCGTTCCGTGTTGCGAACGGACGTCGAAGACGAAGGCTGAGCGAGTGCTAAGAAGAAGCAAGCCATGCCGGATACGAGGGAGACGAGCAGACATCGAGAACAGTTAGCGATTTGTCGTACGCGCGGTCGCTTAACGACCGAACGAATTCGCGCTGCCTGACGAGTGGCCGACCGTGTCATTTGTGCAATATGCTCGCCGCCCGCCAAGTTTCGACATTAACGCGATGCTGTAACGACATAAAGTTCGCGTAACGCTTCCTGACGGAAGAAGGGCCGTGCGATCGCAACATCTGATACCGAGTCATTAGTAACATCTTGCGATCCGCAGGCCGATCGGGGGCGAATCTTAAAACCGCCGCCGTTCGTCTATCTCCGAATAATTAGACTCGACCCCATCGAGACGCGAGTAACGACTGTCGACGTCTACTCTGCGAACTGATAGCGGATGAATATTTCAACTTTGGTAGTCAAATAGCGCCGCCAAAGTCCGGCTAATTCCGTTTATCAGATAATGCACCGGCTCTCTGGCCGCTGGCGTGGTGTGCGCGCGCCCGACCACGTCGGTGGAGTTTAGTGTACGAGTTCCGTACGTGCTAAAGAGAATTACGAAGCGGAAGCACTGACCGCGCGCAGCAGAATCTACGCGACCGACGATGAACTATTACGCGCGCGGAGGGGAGGAACTGGCAGAACTATCTTTCGAATCTTGTGCCGTCCGTGCAGCGCGCGCTCGCGCGTGTGCGTGCGACGTTTATGAGAAATTTCGCAAGATTCTCGCAAGTACAGGAAAAAGAAGAAAAAAGATTGCCGTCATTATTACACCTCTTTCTCCACCTTCCTCTTCCGTCTGGGAGTTTCTTTTCCACACTGAATGACGATGGAATTACCGCCTGCATAGCTACGAGGGGTCCTTCTTACGCACAAAAAACATAAAAAGATGTGCTTCGAAACTCGCCGGTAGAACTGTCAGCGAAGAACAGTATCGTGTAACTCATTGTACGCGACCACTGCCAATACCAAGTTTTCCTCACCGTCTCTTGTTGCAGCAAGTGCGTTTCTGCATTGTTCAGCCGCAGTTACTCCAAACTCAGGAGTCCGAGCAACTTCTGACAAAGGTTTCTCCGACGGGATTTTGATGAATCTTCGAGACTCGGTAGAAACACAAATACTATCAGACACTAATACTCGGTCTGTACATAATACACATCGCCGGACTTTGCCAAGAACTGCCGGCCGCTGGCTGCGTTACGGCATTGCAGAAACTCCACGCGACAGTCCTAACGGATTATATATATTGTATTTTCCCGATTATATACACCGGGATAGTCGAATAAGGATAGAAAAGCAATGAGGAAGTTTGCGAACGAGTGCCAAAGTGCCAAAGTGAGAAAGAAGTTAGACAAAACTACACTCCGACTCTATCAACCATGTCAGCGTATAGACTCGCTGAATGATACACACATCAAGTAAATTGCACCGATAGAGTACACATTCATAGAATCGTTATTAAACACCTACAGTTGCGACGTCGGAAAACAACGTTGAACGGATCGATAATTAGAATTCGCGAAACTTTGATCATACATCGTGCTTTGACCTAAAATATTTTTCTTTTACATTGTTTTCTCTCCCCTCTGTCTCTTTCTCTCTCTCCCTCTCTCCATATCTCCTTCTGGCGCTTGAAGTGCCGTGTTTGACTCTTCGCTCTATTTTAAGTTTAAGAACAACAGCTCTTCCTGGACGTGCACACACCGCCGACGCTGCTGGTCTTTGAAACATTTTACACCGGGCAATTCTCTCTCTCCACTTCGTCTCCCGCGCCCCCTGCTCCATCGAAGTATTTTTCCCACGAAGCATCGCAATTCGTAGGAAGGAAGCACCGGGAAAAACGATTACGAGCACCAGGGACAGACATTCTCACGAATTGTTGCCGACAACGACGCGCCGCGTATGGTCGTCTCGAGATCACAATAAATACACTGCCGGCTTTTGCAGCAAGTCTAGTTTCTCACCAAAAAAAAACCGGTCATTTGGGTCACGTAGACGACAGTGAACATTTATCGCACAATACCGTAACAATAAGATAAACATAAAAACAGAAAACACTTCCCTATCTTACAACATCGAACACCCAAAAACGTTCCATAGATGAAATAAAAGAGAACTCGGCAAAGAGAACAGCTGCAAACTCTAATAAATCTGGCGGCCGTTGAGAAAAGTACATTTCTACTGTATATCGCAACTATCGAACTTCGCCATACCAATTCTAACCGAGAGAGTCATTCGACATATTGCTCGCGACTCGTTAGGTACCATTGAGCACTCGCGTTCAGTGACTTTTCTAAATTGAGTTCTAGATGGTTTGTCACGTGGTAACGTCTAGACGAGCGGTAGTTAGCTATGGTGGCTGGATTCAGCCTCATCAGGCGAGAAACCATAAGAGAAAGAGAGAGAGAGAGAGAGAGAGACGGGGAAGAAATAGTAGGCAATGAGGAGAGTTTCGATGAGGGGGAGTGGTACCTAATAATAACTCATACTCACAAACCTACTGCTCCGTTCTATATGTGGAACGCGTTAGGAAATCGGCTCTTGGCGCGTTCGGTGCACCTTGCTACGCGAACCACTCCGAGACTATTAGCCTGACCTAATGACCCGCAATTAACGTGCTGATATGAAGAAAAAAAGCACACCAAACCGACCAACTACCTACCCGCGGATCACTACACTCGTCCCGCTAACGGCAGGTTAAATATTATCGGAAGGTCGTGAATTGATATTAGCAGGAAGTGCAACCTCAATACTGATCCAATAAGTGAATGACACGGTAAGATTTCTTGGAGCGTCGATCCTGTCTGCGCTCGTCTACCTCAGAAGGTTTATACGGCTCTAATTAACGTTGTTCAATTAATGTGAGTCAATTCACGTTCGTACCCCAAAAGGGCACTGTGCATTTCACTGACTAAAGTAATCAAAGCGGCAGGTATCTTTTATACAAGGGAAAACGTCTGTCTTCCCCTTGATATTTGCTCCCAAGGTACGGAGCAGCAACCCCTCTGAAAAAGGATGCAATGCATCCATTAGCCCTCAAGTAGTTGCGTGGGGTGGCACGGTGCACCACCGGGTTTGTTTGAATTATATCTCACAGATGGCGGCCCATGGACTTTCCACGCAACCCTATACCTTTATTCCGGTTTAATCGTTAAATTTATGCAATTGTCAGATACGAGGCCGTTCGTATAATCCTGATTTGCTGGCCGCTTATTGATATCAATAACAGTGATGCAGAGAAGCTGTGACAACGCAACACTAAGCCGCTGGATGGACAACGCAAAAATTGTGAAAAATGTATTGTTATGATGGTAATTTACATTACCTTAGCTGTTCCACGTAATCGTCGCTACAGGTTCCATAACTGATCGTTGGATTAATCTTTCTGTAACATAAAACATAAACACGTCGATTAGGAATGGAAATTTAAACTGTTAACAAGAAAAATAATGGTTTGATCATGATGCAAATCTTTGAAAGATGACAGCATAAATGAGTATTTCAACTAAATTAACTTCTGCGCCTGGTGGGCAGTTAAATAAATAAACTCGCACTCGTCGTATTCTCATAGATAGCATCGCTTTCGAAGAAAACAGCCCTTTCTTCGCTTTAAGTTTCTTTCACTTAAACTTGAAGGAGACATACTCGTCTGCCTTACAGTTACTTGTTAATAGCACACTAGAGACATACTATGCAGCCGAGCATACAACGTTTGCATTCACCGACCGTGAATGCAATTCGCTGATACGCAGACGTTGCGACTATATCATTCATATTCTTCAACCTGTCAATTTTCAAAGTTATCGAAAGACGAAACAATGTGTTAATAGCGCGTAAAACTGCGAGCGTTACGTATAGATCAAATCACAGCCATTATTGACAACTCAATATAGGAGTGAATGTTTCGATTTTGGTAATTTCACGACTGCAGTGCTTATAGAATTTATTCGTACACGCCGGTTATACTAGATCATTTCTGGCTCGCTCGCGGCGCCAATTAAATAGTCGATAAAACAACGAATTCGCATTCGCCGCAGAATGATTATTATCCGCACACCTTCCGTTCGCCATCGAAATTATACGGAAAAAGCTCAAGTTCGACGCGCGCGCGCATCCGTTAAACGTAATATTCGAACGTGGCGCAGGACTTTCCGAATTACAGTTATTCGGAGCAAGCGTTTCGGACATCTGGATGCTATCGGCAATAACGTAATAGAAAGGTTTTAACGCGCGTCGCCGGGGACAACGGGAATAACGTACCTATGTGTAATAACAATTAGCGGCAGAGGGTAACAGATGTTAGGTGGCGCGAGGTCTGCCCTCAAGGACAAGGGTCAGGGTGGTTTTTGTTGTCGAGGCGACAGAACGTTTCAGCGGCGGGGGTTCCATTTGCTTCTCGTTAAACGGAAGTGTTGGCAGACGCCGTTCGCCGCAATTAATCTTTCAAAGAGGAATTGTCGCTTCGCCTCACGCCGGAGGATTTCTAATAATCGCGCTCCTTCTAATGCTACCCGGCCAGACACGTAGCAGGCTCGCGAGTCCATTACTTTCTTTTTCTCACCGGCGACGTTGTTAGTTACAAAATGTACGAATGTTTTCGACGCACGCGACAAGACCGTACTCTCCGCTGTCGCTCCGTTGTTGATCGCACGGAAGCGCGGTCCTCCACTTAAATTCACCTCGCTCTCAGCGTGCAACCGGCCGGCGACGATTCACGAATTTTTCCCTCCCTCTAATTAGCGCCGGCTAAACGAATTTCTCTGTACGCAAAAATGCGAGTACAAGGGTACGCCTTTGTCCGGCCGTTCGCCGGGCATTCCTCGAATGCGTCAAAGCGGAATGCCGGAGCGGACACGCCGCCGTCGAGATGAAGAATTCGAGGGGCATAAACTAAACACGTGGACGACTTCAAATTGTTCATTTGGAAAATTTGCATGTCGCGCATCAGCCTCGACGACGGCGCGGGGGGGCGAGCATTCTCGCCTTTCTTCCGGGTAAACACTTCGAAGGGCAGGGGTTGAGGGTTGGAGAAGGAGACGAGACGGGGGCTGCAGCGGGGTGTATGGCCGAAAGAGAGGCGAAGATAAATAGAGACAGAGAAACGGCGCGGGGCGAGTGGAGGGGGACGGTGGGAGAGGGATATCGATCGCGGAAATATTTGCATGGAAATTTCTCCGGCGGCGCGGCGGGGCCTCGGCTTATTTTCCGCGCGCGGCCGAAACTGCCGCGAAGATCCTGCGAGTGCGGCGCGCAATCGATTGCGCGGCCGCGACTGCGAGACAGGTTAATTGCGCCATTTCATCCGGAAGACGGGCGAGAAATTAATTAGTCCGATTGAAGGTACGTCCCGCGGGGGATGAGGACGACAAAGAGGAAGCCTCTAATCCAAGAAGTGCCTCCTCCCAGATAAAACGCCATCCCGCTCTCCCGCGCGCATAGAGTTCGCGACACTTAATTAAGAAGAAATCCTTCCGACGCTCGCCTCGCGCCGAGGCGCTCGTAATCGAAGTGCAGCGGGAGAAAATCGGGTTTAAATGAAAATGCTGGCGTACCGCGGAGAAGGAATTCGCATAATGAGGCGCGAAACCACGTGCCGTCCGGGAGAATTCCGGCTCGTTCGGCTCGATCTTACTTGCCCGCACAATTCTCAATCGTACGACAAACGCAATTCCGCTACCTTTTTCTCGCCCGGTTGCCCGGCGCTTGTTTCTGCAACGCCTTCCAAGACGCAACTGGAATGATAACGCTGACGGGGCACGTTAAGACATTTTCGAGCGGAGGCTTTGGTCGCGCGTGTTTATTTGACATCGCCTTGATGCATGCATCCCAGGAGTTTTACGTATGCACGTCGGGCGACTATGAATAGCTGCAGGAAAGCAGGTCACGTTCAATGTTTTTACGCTCGTTTTACGCGGTAAAGTACCGACGAAGATGACTCCTCCTGTAAAAGCTACAAAGCCGTGAAATTCGCGTTTGACTTCGCTTCGCGCAACAATCGGCGATGAAACGTTATCAGAGAAGCAGAATGGAAATATTCGTACGGCAGGGGGAAAACAGTGTCGCAGATGAAAACGAATCTCGCGGGAAGACGGAATAAACGGAGCTCGCCGCGCAGCTTTCAGCGAGATGCGAAACGTAACCTGTGCGCTTCATCTTAATTATACCGAAGTAGAAAGTGTGTCAGCCGGCGTCATAATTTTTCCCTCGTACACTATATCGCGCCGCTAACAATTACTCGAAAACGATGCTCCTACGCGAGAAAATCACTCGCGTAACTCGTCCACGGAACACGCAACCGCGCGAACAATAAATACTTCCACGCGCCTCTGTAAATCTCGCCCAGAATCGGCTGGCCCTTTGAATTCGAAAATAACTCGGCGCGCGAGAGGGAGCGATAATGACTGACGAACAGCGAGCACCAGGCTCGAGCCGTACATTCTCGCCGAATGACGAAAGTTTTCGGCGGGTCGGCCTGAAACGAAGTTCCGAAAAGGAGCGACAAAAATCCACGTGTGGAAGGGGACCGAAAAGCAGAAACCGCAAATAAAAAAAAAGCGCACATAAATCCGGCTTTCAACCAGTCGCTCGTCGACAATACATAACCGGCGCGAGGCTGTTGCGCAACACCACCACGCCGTTTCGAAATATGTACATAAAGCAATGTCGCACGCTCTCTCGCGCCTCTTTGATTTCGGCCAGATGCTTTTATCGCCAGTTCCGCGATGGAGGAGCTGGCGAATGGCGCGCCGAACGTGCCCCGTTCGAAGCCTTTTACGACGTAGCATGGACGGAGCGCGCGATTACGGGATTATGCGTACGAGTCCGCGGGCCTCACTCCGATCCGCATGCAAACCGGGCAGGCGGGCAAACATCTGCGTCTTTTTGCCCCCGCTCGCTGCCTCGCTCGCACGTTTCTTTCGTCACGCACGAAAACGAGCCGAGTACGTACGTGCGCGCCGAGCGTGTTTACTTCCTCTCTCAGGTTCCCCTCTCCTTTGTTCCGCGAGCGCGAGAGTGACCGTTCGCGGGGCAAGGGCTGAACGAAGACCATTGTGAGTAGATCTACTTACAACTGGCCGGCTAGAGGCTAAAAGATACACGGGGCCAACTTTAAACGGCGGTGTTAGAAAGTGACTCCGTCCGAAAGATCGAGTCCGAGATGAAACGAACGTTCCCAGGGTCTCCGTCGGGCGAGAAGTTGTCACGTTTTTTCTTTTTTTATGTAACTAATTCCGTAAGACCAAGTTATTCGATTCTACGAAATAAGTAACCAGAGAACTGATGAATGACGCATCCGACAGAGCCGATTGTCGTCAAAATTGCGTCTATGCACATGACATGGTGTGTCTGTCCTATAAAGATACTGTCTGTAAGAACTTGGTTACAATTAATGGAACTAAAGCGAATTTTCATTTAAACGTATCACGCGGTTGGACGTATCATAAAACTAGCTAAATCTCATCAACTAAGCAGGCAGACACAGGATGTTTTTCAAAGAACGGTACTTCTCGAAAAACTTGCACATGCATTTAAAGACTCTTTCAGGGCAAAATAAATGTTTTTCCTGAGTATCATTACAGTTTCTCTGGAAATGTTACTCCTATACACTCAAATGACCCATAATGAACAAGGAGTCGTATTATTTGACGTGTGTCACGCACTCTTTATACGCCTCCAATCGTCCTCATTGTCAGTACACACATCGAGAAGTAGCGAAGCGAACGAGATCTGCATAAGCGAAAGGTGATTCACCGTGATTACGGCTTGCCGAAGATGTCATTACGTTATGTAACGCCACGCAGTGCTTACGATCGACCGCCTATGGCCTGACGATGGAAACCAATACCCGGCCAAACCAGTCGGTGGACGCGCAACATTCACTTTTCGCACTGGTATAAACATAAACACGAGGAAAGGTGTGTACGTACACTCAACGCGTCGTTTCGCGCACTGCTTCTCCTCGAAGGGAAGTAGTACGAACGCGCATCTACTTCATTTTGAAAAAAGACAAAAAAAAACAGCCACGTCTAATCACGTAGTGGTCGTAGTGCAATGTGAATTGATATTTTTTTTACACCCACCACAGATGTCAGCACCTTATGACTTTATGCGGGTGGGTCTCAAATTTTAATTATGGTCAGGCACATAGGCTATATCATTTCCTGTGTCACAAAAGGATTTAATTTTTGAGAAATGACGAACGTGATGCCCTACATTGAACGTTCCGGACTGCTCCACTGACTATCCACGCGAACGTCGCTCCGAAAGGCTGTCTTTCGAAAGCAGCGCGGGCTGCATCGATGCTTCGACAATAAAGGCAGTGCCACTAGAACAATGAACACGAAACTCGCATGCAAACCGAACGGTTTAGCATAATGCGTCGGCGACTCGCCGTATCAGACTTCGAAGGACCCGACGTGGGCCTTTAAACGTCATGTTTACGCCAATGTCGAGCGTCGCGCGCGTCGCTGATGAATAAGAAACACGCGACAACCGTACAAGTGCCCCAAGTCCACCTATCACCTATGCGGCTCGGTTTCGAAACACGTAACCTGAAAGTAAAAGTGACCCCAACGAATAACCGAACTCTCCTAAACGTGACACGCAACTTCCGACCTGACGGACGGTCGAGTTAACTTCCCCGACGCGACGGCAGGCACATTTGACATATACGAATGTATATACTACACGTATAATACTACACGAATTACTTTCGAACGAATCTGTAGACAGCACAAACGCAACCGTACGCTCGTCGCGCCCGCCTCTGTGCGCACACGAGGTTAGCGATCCGTCCTAGCGCAACGAGTGCATACGCACGAGCATTTATCTCGAGAGAACCGATCGCTGCTGTCTTCGCGCACGAGAGCCCGTCAGAGCAACGGGGAGGGGTAGGGGGGGGGGGGGCAAAAAAAAAGGAGCACGCTGACGCCGGTCACGCTACTACATATCGGAGCGCCACAACAGGAGGGGGGAGGCCCCACGTTCAATATCGGTGTGCCTCCGTGAATTTGAACTTGAAAGCGGAGAGCATGAAGGATCGCCGAAAAATTGCCAGCCCACCTCCCCGGCCTCTCTGTCTCTCCCGATGCATGTGGCAATCGGCCAAGCTCTATGGCCAGAGAACACACGGTGTGCCGTCCTTTATCTCGATCGTCGCGTAACGACGTTCGTTATTGAACGCGCGACGAAAACGCCATTCTTTCGAACGACTGGGGGGGTGAGAGAGAGAGAGAGAGAGAGAGATAGAGGGGGGAGGGGGGAGATTTGAATGGTCAGAGAGAATCCACAAAGGCAGGCGGACTGACATTACAGGGACGACTGACGGTAAAGGATTTCAGGAAACGGAGTACAGACGCGCTGGTCTGAATGGAGCATGAACGACACTTGTCGCGAAGACTCACCTTTTTTAGCGCGAAAGCCGCGTGCGTCTGTGTGCCTCGGGGGTACGATGCGGTAATCCAATATGGCAGCTTGTACACATGTCAAAACAAATCACCGAAACGTCGCGGACTGAGAGACGATATTTGAGGGAGAGGCACGGTAGGGCTGGAGAGTACGATCCGCTCTTTCTCTCTGCACCGCGGGCTGGCACGTACAGACAGAGACTGGCAGGTAGGGGAGTATAGAGAGAAGGTGCGCGAGAACGCGAACGACACCGAACCGAACGTTCAACGAACGGGCGAACGAGAAAGAGTCACGTCATGATGGCACGCGACACTCGTGCGAATCCGCGAGACACGACTTTTCGCACACGCACACGGTGGGGTGCTCGAGACGAACTTTACCAGCGGACAACAATGATCGACGAGTCAATTGGAGCCTGTGAACGCACCGACACGTACGCCATAAGCGTCAGTCGCCGACTGGCGGTGCGGCGCACGAGTCATTCGGCGCCAAGATGGTGGGGGAAGCCTGGGTTGAGGGAACAGTGGCGCTCAAACGCGTTCATATTGACCGCCGCGACGGTGGTTGGCTACATGGGCTTGGATTGGTAGCAGTGCTTTTTTTCGAAAACTGAACGATCGTCGCTTGTTCGCGCCTGTGCGTTGTCGTGTCGATTGTCGTTCCAGTGAAGCTTTCTTGTTTTTTTCGACTGTTTTGTAAGCGGTTAGAACTAATCGCAATGGGGTGGCATGTAGTGAGGCTGTGGCTAAAGGATGAAAACAATCGGGAGTAGCGAATCGAAGATGACGAGATGAGATGGCTCAGTTGTCGCAAGGTACATTTTTCGTGGTTATGCGGTTGATTCGACATGATAGACGCCATTTTGTTAATCGTTTTGTACGTTTGTAGCACATTACATTTTTGGTGTGTGAGGTTATTTGGTTTACATTGACACCGGTGAATGTAAATCTTATCCAGTGTGTTCTATGTTTATAGGTTAAGGCTCGCGTCGAGGTAAATCTTAACCCAGGCAAAACTTCGTCGGCAATTGGTTTGTATACGCCATAAAGTTCTCTTGCATGGCTTGGAAAACCACGCTGGTGTTGATTGGAATTCACAGTCACAATATTTTGTTTCCAGGCCACGTGTTTAGTTCGAGTCAGCAACGTGCGCACGTATACGCAGAATCGTGTTCCTGGATCCGTCTGGAAGCCGGAGCACACAGCATCAGATGGGGTCGGATATCAACGTGAAAACCGATATGTGAGTACACTACGTCGTTGTACCACCGAAAAAGCATTATGCACATGATTTGCCACATCAATGCTGGACAAACAAACATGTCACACCTTGCGTTACGGCCTTGCAAACCAATGTAGGTCGTTTATGGTTGAATTTATATATCCTAGAAACTTAAATAGTGATTTCAAGCAAAGCACACCTTTGCATAAGGAATAACTCACTTTCAGGATTAAAGTTCAGGATATATATTGCACTGTTATATCTGTCGTACATAGAACAAACAATCGACACGCCAGACGTTTCTTTGTTTATGCTTTTATCGAAGCTTATACGAATCTGACCAGCCAGCCGTTGCCTGGATCAGCAAAATTTATTTGGGAACGTGCTTTTCCCGGCGATCGATCAGTCCCCATCGGGGATTATGCGTACGACACACAAAACGGACGCCTGTGCGTCGGTGCGTGTCCTTCGTAGCGTAGGCCATTAAATGCCGTGCCCCAGATTTTGGCACACGCGCGAAACGCATCCCGATCCACCCTCTCCGCTCAGTCTGTCCACCTCTCCCTCTCCCTTTTCCTCTCCATAGTTTCCATCCGTGTCGCTTAACGGCGCGACGATAATTCGTAATGGTAAGAAAATTGATCTCCCCGAATTTCGAACAGGTTTCCAGAACGCCGCTTGCAGAGATTTAGTAGTTTCGTCCGCTATGGGTTTCGCCCGCAGGCAATCGAAGAGCACCGTGCCAGATGTGACGAGAGAGAAACTATGCGCTTTTGTGCGCGACGTACAGGGTGTCAGTGAACTTGCAGCAGTAGAAACGTAACTCCGTAGATCACTTAGCAAATCGTCGAAACGAAGTTTAAGAACAATAGCTTCATGCACAATATTGTTAGCCAGTCCCTTCCCATGACTACAATCATTGTTAAAGGACTCGCCTTTCTAACAGCATTATATTCACATTCATTATAACAGCTTGATTATAGTTTCCCAACGTTCCTTATATTCGACTTATTACCGCCGACACTTTCGGGACGACCCACGCTGACATATACTCGTAGTGCAGAGTCATGACGTGAATTACTCGACACCCTATATTATTATGTATAGTCGAACAGAGGTGCACGCGTACGCGGTCGAATAGGCGCGCGTTTGCCAGAAAGAATGGGGAAAAGAACGGGGCACGATGAAACGCGACGGGAAAAAAAGAACTGCTGGCCAGGGGCGTAGTTGGGAAACAGTGGGCCGTTGTGAGCGAACGGTAGGGGGAGGGTGTGCCAAATCGCGCATGCTTCTCGAATTTGTGTCTCACGCTCGTGCGCCGAGTTAATTCATTCGACACGCGTGACAATGGGCCACGGCAGGCGTACGCGTGGAACAGTCGACACGTGCGTGCCCTGTCGATATTGGATTTTTCGGAAATTCGTCGGGCATTGTCAAGTATGCCCGGACCGCGTTGCGACTTTTAACGACAGACGAACGCGATGTCAATTGTATTAGGAAACTTCTTTCACGATTTTAATTAAGCATCTTATGTTCTCATTGAATCGTACGACTTTACTCTGGCCCGCATATAACACTGTTGCCCGGTCTCCTTTGAAGATTAAAAACGACTACGTGTTAAAATGTTTCCGTCTTTACGACTTTCGCATTAACCCTTCGTGCATCTCATTCTACGGCATCGCTCGAAGCGATTGTCTCGCTTGCAATCAGTGCAACGTACTCAGTTGCATTGCCCTCTCTGTCTCTACCTTCATGCAGAACGATCTTCTCGTACCCGTCCTTTCGAGAAAGCGAGAGTGACGGTCGTTTGAAAAGATGTACCACTAATCGTAAACAATTCTTTTCGCGTTGCAATACGCGTAACGAATATACGCAACGGGTTGATAAGCATTGCGTGATGGTATTACGGCAACGCGGTGCTCTGTAATTTTAATTTTCCCCGGCTCAGTACGCTCGTTTCTTCGCGGAAAACGAAGCATGATCTCTTTCGCGTAGAAAACACAACGGCGGCGCGGAAAGAAAAATCCATAAAAGAAACGGCGGCGGTCACTCGTTAAATAAAAGGTAAAGTGGAGCGAGACTATATCGCACGGACGGGCGCCTTCGGAAATAAGTCGAGTGTATTTACAGCGCGGCAGACGGACAAGGTGAGACGGCGAGGGAAGGAATCACATCGTTCAATTTTTTTCTTCCACCGTTTATATATTCAATTAACTTTCTTTCAATTAAACGAGCGCGATGCCCTCCGCGAAGATCCTCTTGTTATTCCAAAAGTGAAGAGCGCTTTTTTCCGGCGGACTCTCGTTAACGCGTCGCTGGCGTTTCTCTTGAAAACGAAATCGCGTAATCCGAGGAATACCATGCGGCGCGCGAATAAATTTTACACCTTCCGCGGACGTGCGTTCCCTGTCGGATTCGTTAGCGTGGCGATGAGCTCGTTGTTACGCATTCAATTAAGGAATTTAGGAAAAAGAGTACAGAGTAATTAGGCTTCCTTGACTGATTACGGCACCACTTTACTTTCTCGGTCAGCGTCAATCTATTATCATTCACACACCTTTCGTGTCAGTCTCTTTCAATGTCCCGTTAACATGATAAATCAAAGCAGAGTCTTATCATTAGTCGCCCGAGTCCTGTCGCGCTCCTTACACTCAAATTGGCACCTGAAAATTGCTAAATACGGCTGATATCGAAAGGCGGCCAGCATTATAATTAATTACGGAAATTAAGTCGGCAATCAATTAGCGAGGATCGCAAACGACATTTCGCCGCGACGAGGGAGATCGAGAGTGGCGTCGTCGGTGCAGCCGCTCCATTACGATAATAACGAAGCACGTTGCGGGAGTGCTCCGTATAACCCAGACCGCGCCACGACCTTCTTCTCGGCAATAATTATTTCTAATATATTTTCCGGCTGCGAAGCCGCTTAAACGCTTCGTCCGAGGTCGAGGTGTCGCAGAAATATTGACATGTCGCGCATCGCCGCCTTAAAGATCTTCTGCGCCAGCTGCAATTCTTCCTGCCTCTTTTCGCGCGTCCGCGTAAACGAGCCGACGATCGATTTCCCGACTAATCGTTTAGTCGAAAGAACCCTTGCGAACTCGACGCCGCCAACTGCCGACGACTGGTCTAGAGTACCGAGAGAAGGGACGTGTGCCAATATGGCTGGATCGAGCTCATTCGCGCCTCGTTCGTTTCATCGCCACCCCACTCAAGAGGCACGATGAAAGAGAACGTTTAGGAATGGAGAAAGAGCGCTGACGCGTGCCGTAGATATTCGCCTTTACCCGAATCGACCTCACTCCCTCCCTGGTCGGGTCGATCAGTAGAAGGGGCGACTTAGCATACGTTTAGTCGCCCTTATTCTACGGTTGTGCCGGCTTTTTTTTTAGCGGGAGAATCAGCAGACGAAGCGCGTGGGAGAGGGATAATATTTTGAGGGATTGAGAGATTAAAGTTTCAAACGCACTGATTTGTAGGCGATGTCAGGGAACGCAAACAGGAGCTGTGTAAAGAGTTTCAAATTAATGGAATCCATAACCTCGTCAAACAACAGCATGACTGTTGGGTTCTAGATGAGGTCGTGTCAATGAATATAAATGTGTGCTTCGTCCGCGTCATTCGAATCGCCGCATATCATTCACCTGCAACGAGCCTGCGATTTCACTCAGTGGACTCTGGTCAGAGTGTAGTTGTAGTTCAATCGGAATGTACGGAACAGCGCGTTTTCGTAGCTTCACCTCTCCTTTGTTCTCCCTTGCTTTTCCCCTTGACGTTTCTTCGACAGCGTCGAAATCGATTCGCGAAAAAGCGTAACAAACGGACGTCGCTCAAAGTTCATTAAAATACGCCCGCGACTACATGAATGACAGCTTGCGTGGCAGCGCGGTTGAAAGACGAACGTAGCAGTCGGGGCTGCCAAGTTATTTCGATGTTACATCGCGACGCTATGCGAGGCGCGGGAAATGGGAAAAATTGTTGGCACGAGCATTCGGAATTTACGCCGCGACCGCGCTTCTTCTTGTCCTCGGCCAGTTCTTATTTTCACCTTCGTGCGCGCGCGCGCACGCTTGTTACGTGCGGCCGGTAATACAATTGCGGGTTTAGAATTTTTTAATCTCTATTACTTCCCACGCTTTGTCACGAGTCGGACGTACGGGCGGTCGGGCGGTGATGCTCGCATATTATGCTGAAATATTCCGCTCGTTGCCTTCCACATTTTTCCGTGCCGCCTCGTCTGCGCGATCGCAATTAAAAGAATTCACGAAGGTCGCGTAACTTCTCGTTCGGCGAGCAACAGAGTAGCTGAGGCGGATATTTCCAACGTTATACGAATAACGTGCAATGTGAGAACCGAATACGAACCATATTGTTTCGCATGCATCGCGAACGAATGTTCCGACACCCATGAACGATACACGCTTCTTTCGAAGCACTTTTTCGCCGTTGCGCCCGACAGATAACTAGCATTGTGGGACAGACTGATTACTTCAATATCATTCGGAAGGTCTACAATTTCCGCTCGTAGGGCTGAGGGCGATTAAAACCGCACACCACAAGTGCGTGGTTTACCGACGGTGACTGGAGGTTAAACGGGCTCTTGGCTTTTAAACGAAGGTATTAGTTAAGTTTCGAAGCAAGCCTAGCAGTTCTCCACCGCCGCCACCGCCACTAACCGAACGACGTTATTGCGACTCGAGAGTGCCGTCGCGTCGCTGAACTTAAAGCAGAAAAAGGCGGCGCTCCATATTGAACGGATGTATCGAAATTGCGTAACGGCGAATAAATTAGCAGGATTCAATTGCGGCTTCGCGACCGGAAGAGACGAACTTCTGACGTCGGGGATCGTATGATTCATCGATACTCGGAGTCACGCGTAGAAATGTCACGGCTGACAATGAGTCATGAACCAGTTTAACTCGCGCGTTAATTTCGTTTTGAGATTTACGTTCTGATGGAAGCTTCCATTTTTTTCTGTCGAGCGATGTAGCACTGGGCGAAAAGAAGTTTTGCGAGTTTCAGTACTTCGGACGAAATATCGAATTGAATAAGGATTGCTCCGGATGCCTGTGCACGTTCTGACACACCTACGCTTCGCAATGTTTTATATACACAACTTAAACTTGACTGTGCGCAACTTTAAACTCGTTTAAATAGCCTGTGCAAAACTGCTGAAGATATTGTCCTTGCACATAGACATCTGTTGCTGATCTCTGACTCTTTATATCCGCCGTCGTTTTCTTGCGTTGGGGAGAAAGGGAAAAAGAAACTTTCAACCTGGCGTCTGCATCGCTAACCGATTAAAGTTTTCCGCCCTCACCCCTGCACCCGATAAACGACCCCCGAAACTTTGGACATGTCCACCCTCTCCCCCTCGAGTCATATTATCGACGCTCTAAGCGGGCAAATTCGCAGACTCGCAAGTGTTGGTTAGGTTAGACAGCAAAATATTGAAAAGAAAATGTCTATGATTTATTATCAGAATTTATCGAAACTTTTCATCCAGCCGAAGTTAAAACTGTAAAGAGCGGGAACGAAAATCGTATAAATAGACATTTTTCATGAGTACCTACTCCTCGGCTCTCTTATTTAACTAATAATCACACGCAACTCGTCACGCGAATGATTTGTTTATCACGCTTTCCTTAACCCCATTCTTTTTCGGAAGAAATCATTTTTCTCAGACGTTTGGCGCATCCAGGGACATCCGACAAATGCACCCTTCTTTAGACTGCCGCCACGAGAGCTGCGTCAAGCCTCGTTACTCCCATCACAGCTTCCACTCCATAGTTCAACGCTGCTTTATTTATCCAAATACACACACGTAAGGCCAAAAGATTGAGGCGTCTCCGTAAATCCAGTGACACAGATTCCTCGCCGACCAAAGTGGACTGTTTCCCATCTTCCACCGCGCCAGACGACATCTTTACGTGTGCTTAAACCGTAATCCGCGAGTCAGGGCTTTGATATGCGAATTTTCATTTGATCACGTAGCCCGGATCTTCTTGGATTTCCGCGCGCGAGCTTGTCGCGCGCACGAATTTCTTTTTCCAAACTCTCCTATGTACGAGCGCGATTAAACAGCGAGATTTTTTCCCATTGTACGGAATTGCGATGCCGGCTTTTATTGGCCCCTTTGTAATCCTTTCCTTTATACCCGAGCGCAATGGATAAGGGACGCGCGTGTTTGAGGATAACAACGGTAATTGATAGTGCGCTCTTTTCACATGCCCGCGTAGCAGGAGGAAGGGAATGTAATTTTTCGTATACGTTACTGGATATTGCAAGAAAACCATCGATATGGAATATTCGCTCGGCTGCTCGGCTGTTTTCAATAGTAATTAATAATCTATTAGCAGTACCGATATAATTACTGCAAATGAGCTCACTCCGTTATTAATTTGATTAAGGGCTCTGGCACTTCACAATCCATTCCCGCTGACGTCGCGATTCCTGATCGAGCGTAATAAGGTGTGTACCTGGATAATTAACCGCTGGATAAATTTCAGCCCGTCGGTTCCTCGCGCTACGTCGAAAACGTTCTCCCTTGACATTTTGTAACTTTCGAAATGGATGAACTTCGAAGGTCGGTACTCTTCGCCCACGCATATACTCTCTACTGAAACGTACGTGTTGGGCCGACCAAACGGGATCCGTCAATAGTTAGAGCCCACGCAAAATTCGATATCGCCGCTTTCATGCCTTTCTAAAAGTATGCTTCCAACATTAAGGTTCGCCGGACTTGAGACATCTTCTCGAGGAGTCCAGAATCTTACGTATCATTCAATTTCGGTCACGGAACAGTATGTAGCACATTTTGTCGAATCGGCCGGTATCGAAAGTGTTTGTAACCTCGAAAAAGGAACTAAAAGCTTCGACCGGCAGTATGGGAGTGACACGTTAAAAATTGGCAGAATGTCTCGAGCGTATCTCGAGCTCATCGGAGACTCGTAATGATTAGCATAGCCATCCAACCCCTGCAGTCTGCTGCGCGTCGGATAGTGATACTTAAAATCCGCAAACTACATCGCCCGGGGGTTCACCCGTCAACCATCGAGGATGTTCTTGATTATGCATCGACATATTTTCCATCAAGCGGCACTGACGCTGCGATCGAGAATCTTACGTGAACCTAATACCGAATTCTGAAAGGTTACCTGCTCGCTGATGTGCCAGTTAGCTGACGTTTAATAAATGATAACGCATGCTCCGTCTCGAAATTGAAACTCCGAAACCGCCTCTGGCCAGAGGCAATTTTTACAATTATAATTTGCGCCCGCTTGTATTTCGCGGAAAGTAGAAAGGCGCGGCGGAGGTAGTTTTAATAAGTGTCCGTGTTCCGGAGTCCCGCCGCGAGTTATTTACGATCCTCCTTATACATTCGCCGACTTATGCACTTTCCGTTCGTAAAAGTTCCCGCGTCTCGAACGACAATAGACAATTACCTTGTATTCCTAGCGATCGCGCTGATTTATCTTCACTTTCATCTGATTGTCCTCATAGCGAGTGGCTTCTGTCACCTGAAACGTGAAGTGAACGTACAGTCTGAGAGCGTGTGTCTGTGGACAAGCGGTTCGCCGTGATAAAGGAATTTCTCCGATTGCACGCTCTTCAGACAAGCGTCAAGCTAGCAACTAACGAATGGAGTGCGTGTCATTAAACAATTATCCGGCTGGAGAATTTAAATAAACGCGTTTTCCGATTCCTAGGTTTCTGTGTTAAATAGCTCAGGGGCTCGGTCATATTTCGTGTCTTACGAAAGCGTGAAGGATTAATCTCTGTGCCGCAGACTCTGCTTGCTTTCGATTCCAAGTAAATCGCGAATCGGTTTCTTGTTGCGGAGCTGAAATTGCTAGACGATCGCACAATCGTTACATAACGTTTCCTTAATTACATGGTTAATTTACAGAGAAGACTATTGTCTGTGATGAAATCGAGAATCGCCGGGATGATAGAAGGAGGTTACGCGTTGGATTCTTTCATACGCAATCAATTGTCCCATTCTCGCACGCTAATCAAACGTGATGATTATTCGCGACTCTTAAATTTTTAACTAATTCAACTGCTACTACCAGCTTGTACCGCCTCTAAATAAAAAAACATTTCCTCTTTTTATAACGACACTACAGTAAATGCATGACATATTTCTGCATGTAATTATTGCTTGCATTCTTCCTGGACATTGACATTTCGCAGAGAGTAATTTACGTGACACAGACTCCTCGCGAATCGTCTTCACCTTTATCCCAGACTGACGTCGACGACTGACATCTCTGAAAGACACGTTTCCTGTAACGCGTGCAGACCGCAAGGAAATTTATTTTTCCCTTCCCGCGTAATTACTGTCTCAGTACCGTTCCGTAAGTAGTGACGTTTAGCGTAGAACAATGCTCGGTCGACATTTTCTGAATTGTCCCGTTCGCGATACGCATCGAGACGAAAAGCTGGCAGGCTCGTGCTCCTCCTAGCAACAATCGACGAAGTTTCTCCGGTGAAACCGGACGAACGACGGCTGGCATGACTGTCCCATTGTGTGGGTGTTCGAGTAAACAGGGAGGAAGAACGACCTTGATGGGGCACACGCGATCGTGTATTTAGATACGGATAGGAAGCAGGTGCTTTCCACTTCCAGACTGAAAAAGGTTTCTGGGCTATCTAACAATCCTCGGAGCAAACAATTCCGAAACGTCACTCTCTCGTCTCTCAGTTCTCCCAATTACGGCTCCTCGTAGCTTTCTTCTTACATTGATACGGGATCGTCCGCCTAGGCTTTTGTCATGTCTCGTGCGTTGACGATTGTTTTTCGGGCGCAGCAATGATTTCAGTCGGCGGAGAAAGCGAGTCTTTTCAAGCCAAATTATAAACGTATGTATAATGTATACGAATGTTTAGCGGGAGCGTACATCCGCTTTTTATGTATATTGGATATCGTATAAGTTGCGAGCAGAGAATTGCTTTACTCGACATTAAAAAGTTTACCCAGGCACCGGCCGCGCCATTTCATCGTGCAGTGACAAAAACCAATCGATCCGAGCGTATTTCGATCGCGCGGCCATTTTAAACGTGTAATTCGATTTCGAAAGTGTTCCGCCTGTGATCGTGACTCCTTGTCATTCTCGTCCGTGCACTTAATAGATCTCGAGCGAAAGAAAGACGGCGGTAGTCTTCTCGCGTCTCGCGCGAACAATGACGAAAATGTGTCGAATCATCGGCAATCTAGCCAATAGACGATCTGGAAATTTCGAAACGCGCCGTGCCCTCTCGAGACGAATTGTGCGCGTCAAACGAGGCGTTCGCGGAGCTGGAGAAATCAGAGGAAAAGGAGCAAAAAGTGCGCTAATCGTCGAGCATTAGTCAACGGCCTATCATGCCACTGGTCGCAGTCCAGCACATCCTGCGTCTACCTACGCCCGCACAGTCATGCTTCCGTGTAATCGTGTTAAGCGACTTTCATTGAATCCAAGGGCCATTGACTTTGCCGTTCTCGCGTCGGTTCCCGTCTCACGTCAGTCGCTGTTAACGAACCGCTTCTTGCTCAGATTGGCGCCAGTACAAATTTGGAATCGATCGGTTTACGCAACGTACAGCTACGTGTTTAGACGTCAACTTCATGCAAATCAGCAGGCGTCACAGCTTCAAGTATTTTCCTCTACGATCGTCTCCTTAGCGTGCGAGCTTCATTTTCGGCATCGACATACGAAACTATTCTTGACGCAGAGAATATTATTTATTGCCATATCTTGTTACGGCAAACGTTTGTGGGTTTATTGAGCGGAGTCTATGTTTATTACAATCCTCTAACTTGCAAGACAAGCTTCAGAAACGGCTACAGAGCAATCGACAGTATGGCGGTTCATAATGGAACTGACACCATCTAACAATAAGCCTGGCATCGCATATACGTTCGTACGCTCTCTCGGCGTAGCGGCTGCTAGCGCTACAAGTGCTCTCGCGTTTCTCAGTTCGCTCGGAACATCGGATTACACGGATCTGAGACCGGGAGAAGATTCCGCAAACGGAAGTGTAATAGGCAGCGCTAATTAGCGGCGATTACCAGAGCTCATGCTAATAATGTCGGATGATCTGCGTACCATTCCAAAACTGTAGCGCGTTGCAGACCGCGGAGTCCTTCGCGAGCGTCGTTCTGGCGCTTGCCTGGCTTTTGTACAGGGAAAAAGAGAAGACGGAGTGAAAACGGGAAGGATCCTGGAATGGAACCCGCGCAGAGTCGTCCAGGAACAGAGCCGCCCTGTGATTCGCTCAACTAAATTACAAGACTCTCCGTTACAGAGGAGCAACGTACCAATGTGCGTTATCTCGTTATCGCTTTCAGCATAGAGTTATAGGGGAACTCCTCTCCGGCGAAATACACGCGGATTGCGTCGAGTGTAGTTGAGCGTCCTGCAAACGATATGACCCCCGCCTCGTTCAATTTATACACGGTCCAGGAAAAGAGCTGGGAAATGAAGAGGGCCGCGCTCGACGTCCGCTTACTGCCTTACTCGTACATATGGGTGTGTGTACGTACCGTCAATTTTTCTGCCGGAATATTTTCGTCATCGAGAAGTCAACGATCCCGGATAAGCAGGAAGTAGTAAATGTAATTTCGTGCAACGGCCTGGCCAATTCCCGATGGGACGCGTTATACCAGACAATCCGTGTGTCCTTACTCTATCCCCGTTTTTCGTCTCGTTTTATCTCTCTCTCTCTCTCTCGCTCGGCGCACTTACCCATGGGAATATTCACTATCGGCGCGAAAGAGCGCGCGCGTGTGTCGTCGTGTAATTTATAATTTCAAATCGGGCCCGATATCGATTTTACTCGCGCGGAAGCGAGCCGTAAAATGTAACTTCATGCGAATGGAATCTGGAGCACCGCGCAATCAAAGAGACACCCGTTCGCGAAGCGTGTACGCTTTTGTGTGCGAGAATGTGCGCGGAGCATCGCACGTCTCCAGTTAAATTTTCGATCTGTAGAGAGAGAGAGAGAGAAAGAGAGAGAACATAATGAGACGGTGGGAATTATTTTTGCATAAACGCGTATAATTTTTATTTTCCTATGACTGTTACTTTTGATTCAGACAAACTTTCGTTTTTCACTCCCGATACAGTGCCTGGGTGCATATAAACAACGTCAAATACAATTTTATTCACCACACGCATGGCCTCGACGACTTCTTCAAATTTCATGTAGTAAACGCTGAGATTATTTATGATAGACCAGAAAACAAGTAGTGTTTTTTAAAACTCTTTTTGTGCTCTATGCCATGGCACGAACGCCCATAAGATGAGCGGTCTATGTCTATAGTATTCTTCGTCTGTGACATATGTTAAGTTACAACCTACGGTAAAGAATGTTGATTTATTGTACGTCTCACTTATATTCGACAGTCGAAAGTTTCGGTCTCCCCCATGACGTTTAAATATCTTGAAATGAACTCTGCTGCTGAAAGTCGTTTAAATCGCATCGATGCCACGATTTATCTCGCGGGGAAACATCAAAAGGCAACAGGATATCAGTTCCGGGCAAAACTCGCATCGTATATCACCGGTCGTATTCAAAAGGAAATAAGGAAGATAAGTTCCGGACCGAGAGAAAGTTTTTGACAGTCGGCGGAGTCGCATTAATTGTAAGCCAAAAACTTACAGTTGCCGTAAAAGACATTTCAGACGGATGAAGAAATCATTGCAGTTTCCCGGATTATATGTAAATATGAAATATACGTGAACACAGTGACAAAGGCTGTCAAAGAAATCCTAAGCAAGAAACTTGATATACAAAAAATCCAGTCCCCGCACAGCGGAACTCTCGCCCACATTAATTAAGGACCCAAGTACCGCGGAAGATGACGTTGGAGTGGGTCGTTACAATTATTTCGAGGCATAAGTCCGCCGGGTGTGTTACGTTATCTCTCCACATCGACCGGTTGATAACTCGATACCATAATTGCAACCTGATACGCTGCTAATTTGTGCTCGACAATAATTAGACCCGATATTGTTCTCCGCCGAGTCCGTTGGCACGCGGATCGACACCGTTCTGTTGAACAGGCTTGCCTATCGAAAAGCAGCGAAAATCTGCTTTAAAATTCCATTGTAGCTTTCCCTCGGTGTGTGTACCTCATTAAGCTCTCATTAGCGTGAGGATTTCAGCCTCGGCACGACGAGAAGATGTCTCTTTTGTGCATGCACCTCGTAATATAGGCGGTATATAAGCGAAGGGTCTTACTTCCAGCCACGCCAAGACGACAACCCCCCGCCGGCGTCGGCGTCGGCGTCGGCGTCGGCGTGAGGCAAACGTCACGGCGCAACTCTAACGAAGGATAAACGCGCCTAAGCTGACGTTACTCGTGACCGGTAGTGTTTAGAGGTGAGCGGTGAGCCCGTAAGCGGGCAAGGGAAGAGTGAAAAATCGCGGAAGCTTCCACCGCTGGTCGCACGTAATGAAACACTTAACGAGCGCCGGGACCGGAGTATTCCCGCAACAGGGAGAACGAACGGACAAGATGTGCGTGCACTTTTATATTTTACCTCGTAACTTCGAAACTTTGCTATACGGAAGAAAAGAAACGGTACCGTGGTCGTTTTGGACAGACAGGAATACATGAACGTTTTAAGTGTTCCCAGCCGCAGCCAATTGTTGGATCCTGCGAATGTTCATGTACAAGAAGTATATATAGGCGTAGAAGTTTCGCGAATCAACGGACGCTGGTTGGTTCGTTTGGGACAGCAGCATTTTGACATGTTCTCGCTCGGAGAACCAGTCCGTACTCGTCAATTACTTGAAGCGCGAATATATTGTTATGCGAAGAACATTGTTCCATTAGACGGCATGCGCTAATGGACATCGATCGCTAATGCGTGGCAGCGTTTGGAGGGGCAAAAAGTGCCAATGAAGCGACGAAGAAAAAGCCTCGGCTTCTACACTCTCGGAGAAGAAGTCTGGTCGTAACAGTATTAAGGCGGTGACGCGAATTATCGAAGAATGTGCAGCGCAACGATCCACTCGACCATCGTGAACGTCACCTGATCGAATCAGTCTCGAGCATCGCGACGACTGCCTTCGGAGTTAAATAATTCGAAAGTTAAGTTAACGTGAAACTCGCTTCGGCGATGCGCGTAATACTCCTGTGAATTACGTAGCACCACGAACTCCTTTCGATTTACCGTCGACCAAAGAGAATAATTCATGGCGATCGATGGATGATCCTTGTACGCGGTTTACGCACAAGCGCAATTAACGAAATATTTCTGTACATCACAGCCCGTCTACATTTTCTCATTTCCACCTCCGTCAACGTTACTTCCGCTCGTGCATCTTCCGACAGCATAAGCGACGCCTATTAGTATAGTTTCCTTCTTCAATGACATCGGCGGCATCCGTAATTTACTTCGAATCAACCTACCCGCGACTCGAGAAGAGCCTCAACTACCATGCCAATCATCGCCAGGCATATGAGAGAAATAAAGGAAGAACTCCACTTTCCCGAGCTTTGTCTCCCGTGGCCGGATTATGTGATTCGAAACGGGGTAAAAGGGTGAATTTTATCTCTCCGCATCCTGTCTCCGCCTCAGCGTTTCACAATCAACGTCAACCGAGGGCACGATATGTGCCAGCTTCGCCGTCATACGACGCTCCAATGAACTCTCTCTCTCTCTCTCTCTCTTTCTCTCTCTCCCCAGTGTACTTACGGGAACACTGACCTCTTATACAAACTGGAACAACCGCAGGCCTGTTCGCCTCAGATCCAGCATAAACAAAGCGCTGCGAAGAGTGGAACCAATCCCGCCCTCGGTATTGCTTACGCTACTGCGGATTGCGGCTACGAAATAGCGAAGATCAGAAAAATCGATCCGCGAACTGGCGGGGGCCTCTCAAACGAGATCCGTCTCGTAAAGAGAGAGAATGACTCCGGTTCACCTCGCCCGACAAATTCCCTTGCTTCTCCCGCTTCCACGATTTTCGTCTCTCTCGCTCAGTCGCCCCAGTCTCCATGTACCTGCACTTCTGCGCGGTGCAACTTTTTCATTGGCAGGCCCGTTTTTATCTACATTCTACGTTGCACCGCGCTAGATCGGGTGCCAAAGTCGGCCGAAAAGAAGGGACGAGGTTGAATGGCAAAAGAGAGATGAGGCACGGCCAAGAGGAAAACGCGAGGCAATCGTCGTTTTTGTAGCAGCTTCGAGAACAATGGCACGAATTGGCGGTAGTCTAGTGTCCATTGTCTTTGACCGGCGATAGTCACGCCATTACCGTTCTCTTTGTCGGTTCATCGACGCGAACTTCGCTAATTCGCGAAAGGTTCGCATTACGAGCGGGTGTCATTCTCGCGAGGTTACTCGGTGTTAGTTCCGTGTGAGATAATGATCGGGCGGCTCGATAAAGTACCGTCCAATTTGGGTAATAACGCGATCGCTTCGGAACAGTGCCCGCGAACTCGAGCCAATTTCGGGGCGAGGGACGTCAGCGGGGAAATTAGTACTTTGCGCGGCCCGAAAATGTGGCCAGTGACGAGCAAACAATCAGCGGCCAATACGCTGCCCGCCCATTCGTTCCGACTGATTAATTGTGCAACTGAATGTTTCACGCCGAACTGGAACTTTGCTCGATTATCCATGGCCGATACAAGCAAACAGCCGATTGTTTGTTCGATTGATCAACCCGGTTCGATCGAACCATTCACATTTTCACCGCGTCAACGCTTGCCGATCGAATGATGAGCGCCGAACTAATTGGAGCGTAGCTTACGAAATGAACACGTTCAATTGTCGCGGGAAATTCAGTGACGCTTCGCCAGGGGCTCACGAGCAAATAATGCGCCCATAAGAAATGGAAGAGACGCGAGAAAGAATAGATTTCCTATATATTTTTAAAATATCTCGGCGTCCCTCACTTCTGAACTTAATGAGTGCATAACACGAACCCGTATCAATTTAGGTCTTGTATCGTGCTTCAGTGGCAATTATTGTTATATTTGTATACTCGCTGTACGTTAGCTATGTGCCTGCCGGCTTCTAGATTCTTTATGGTAATTACGTCCGCGTTGAATAATGCATTCCGCGCATTAATAAAGTGTACCCTCACATTAATATCGCAACTGATTAAAGTTGTCAATTAATCCAGTTACCGTGCGCACGTATATATTCGAAGGTATTCCGAACTAATTCAGATGACCATTCGGGCTCATCGCCAGATTCATGGTACCACGGATTTACGTCACTCAATTTAAGCGAAATTAAAACAAATCCTTTAAATGCAATTCTATGAGCACGTGTATTCTCCTCGTGCCACTGTTGCGCACAAGGCGAGCATTGACATCGATGTTGATCGATGCTACGAGTCAGCACTATTTCACGCTAATGGTTACCGAGAACGAAAGTCCGTCGACTTTCCTTACAGTCTGCACTCTCGTCGTACGCTCACCTACAAACACGCATCTTGGCGATCGCGTGCTCGCAGACATTGAGGAGTTCCGCGGAGCGTTAATGGTGCAATTTAATGACGCTCGCCGCCATTACTCTTAGGCGCACTATGACTATACATAGTAAATCGTAGTGAGTTATTACAAGCGTAATGAAACTACATCACGCAGTTTATAGCTCGCCGTCTTTCTTCGTTCAGCCGCGGCGGAATTAAACTGCTCGCGGTCTCGCTAGTAGCAGGTGGCATTTCAACTTCCCTCTCGCGGCAATCGCGTCCCACGATCAGACTCACCTTCGCGAGACGTCCCGAAGGATAAGTGTCGTGCAAGTAATCTGCTTCAAGACGAACGCTCAATCCCTCGTACTTCTCTCATCGCGACGTCACCCTCGCTTTCTTCGCAAACACCACAACACACGTTTCACGTTCGTTCACCTATTCGCACATCGTCCCGTGTCTCACTAATCAATCAGCCTTTTATCCCTCTTAATCACAACAGAAAACATTTACCACTGTCTTATAATAAGATTCACATACCGCGCTACGAATTGATTTTATTTGAATCGCCGATAGCCCGACAAAAATCGTCCGAGCAACCCTCAATACGAATTCCAATCACACAATTCCATCCGTGATAAAACTGCAGCGGTACACTTTCGCCGATGCTATTTCGTCGGCAGCCAGCAGGCTATCCCGAGGTTTCGCCGCGCATAAACCGATGCCGGAACAGCGGCATTTCGACGACGTTCGCTGCGTAGGTGAAATTAAAGCGCGCCGCGCAGACTGCAGATCTCCGCCCTCCCGCTGCCGACATATCAAAATTAAAGTCACGTATGAGTCCTTCACGAGCAGCTCGAGACGCACACGGGACACCGTGAGGAGACTGTCAAGCCCAAACCGTTGCGATTAAAACCCAATACGACCCCGTGGCTGCTTACCAGTATTGTACGCAGGGAGGGTGCCCAGGAAGGTACTCGTCACTCGCTGGTACTTGTTCGGAGGACCCTAAGGGAGGAAGACAGAGGCAGTGCTGGCTGCGTAACAAACCGGGAGCCGCGGTGTGTTATATCAAAATTAAAGTCACGCATAGGTCCTTGATAAAGGACTTCAGACGCCGGGTACTGGTGTCGCGTGACGGCGCGGGGTTCGAGGGAATTGAAAATTCAGGATGCACGTCGGAGGTGAAGGACCTAAGTCATTATTTGGAGAGGAGACTTGCCCGGTGCCGGGGCGACGGACGCACGTAATGCGGGCAAATTTGATTTTTCGCCTGCTTTTTCACGGACGACGCGAGACCTCTTTGACTCACGTCGGTTTCGCTCGATTTTGAGTAACGTGGAAACGATTGTACGGAAATTTGTAGGGTTTAAGTATCGTTCAAGATACAGTATTGATTTGTCGACAAAGAGGATGTATGATTTTGTGTGTACGATTATCAGAAAGTCTATGGACTCGATATGGTATTAATTCAACGTGAAACTTTTAATAGCTGTGTCGGAAAAAGCTCGAACGGCCTCTTTCAAGTATGGCTCCATGGATGTGCGAGGCCATTTGTGCTCAATTGCGGTTTATTTTCCTGAAGGCGTCGGAACGTCGGTCCGCGCCGTATCTATATTACGTGCACAGTAATTCAGGAGGTTAGTGAGTACGTACGTTTGTGTGGCCGGTATAAAATAGCACTAAAACGCATCGCCCACGTAACGAAGCATTTCGTAGTTTATGGAGTGTCATCATCCTCCGCATTCAAGAGGAAGAATAAAGTCGCGGAATGAAAACGGCCACGGAACGGACCCGCTAAACAAATCAAAACTTCAAAAGCGTACACTTTGTTATATCGCGGAATACATTATGCATGACTGCGCGCGCGCGCGTCTCTGACTATAAAACAAAAAATAGAGATACGCAAAACATGATTAAGCGTAAATTTAATTTTAAAAAATGAAGTCTGCCAAGCAAGTGCAGGTACCGTTTAGAACGAATATTTTCATTTACCTCGCTGAAAGAACGAGAGAAGCAGCCAATTCTATGGGAAGCCCTGCACCCAGTCTAATTTGGGAAATATCTTCTTCCCACTTCAACTACTTGCCCCCAGACGAGAAGTCTCGGTGAAGTGCTGAAACTGCTGAAGTATGAAGTGGCGGAGCCCTATGTGTTGTCAAGAAAGCCGTGTGTGCCGTAGAAAAACAATGACGCAGCAAATTAAAACGCCATCACATCTAACAGTACAATGTAAGATACAGCAGACACTGGGAAGCATCGTTATCAGTATTTACAGCAACTACATACACCGTGCAGGATATTTTTCTGGTTCATTTAATTCCGATGGCAAATATTTGCAGTCCAGTTATTTGCGGCACGTACATAGTTTGCGATCCTCGTTGCAAAAACTATTACTTCGCTTCCACACTGACCTAGAACATATGCACACTCACGATGTAGACTACAGACCGACGTTTGCCCTCGCATCCGGCGAATATGAATCACATATTGCAGTCAGTAACATTTATCGGTAGAGAAAAAGATTGTGCGGCTGCACGGCGAGGCACAATGACGGGTGATGAACTCTATCCCCCCGTATCTCAAGGAAAGAGAATACGCGCGGCGTGATCGCGAATCCGTGCGACGTGCCGTTCGTCCTTGTACACAGGGTGTCCCTAAATCCCACGTCATAGGCAGGAATGACTAGGAGGCTTCAGCCGGGATCTAAAATGTCCAATAAGCTTAACCCAAGAAATACTTCTTGCGAGACCGACGTTCGAGGTCACGACGCAAATTCTGACGCACACCATTCGCTAACGGAGAATGTGAAACAAAATTACGGCATCTGGTCACCGTCATGATACGCAACCCTGTGAAATGAATAGAAGAATGCAAGACACCTCCTGATGAGCATTGATTTGAAAATTGACAATCACAACAATCACGATTGGTCGCAATATCGCTTGAGAAGCAATTCTTACAGTAACACAGTGCTGACTACCATGAGATTGAAGTAATACGATTTCTTCCACACGCCAATCACCGTTTCATATGCTCCAGGAAATAGCGTCCTCTCAGGATCAATGTTTCCTCCTGCATCGAAGCAGCAGTGAACCCAGCTAAATAACAAGTCGCGTTTACGTGACTGTTGCCACGGGACACCCTATACGTACAGGGCGCCTAGGTACGTGGCTCATCTTCCTCGTCCTAGTAGACCAACAATCCCTCATAGCGCAGCGCAGCCGCGCTAGACAATAACTCTTTTGTCTATGGCCGAAGGCGTGTGGCTGAGGAAAATTACTGCGCTGCCAGTTTATTGTAAACATTGTCTGGCAAATAAACTCACGGGTGGGGGGGTGAGAGATCGTTCCTCGATTTTTAACCCGTACCGTCCGTACGTGCACGCCACTGCGCAGCTTTTCTGAGCGTCTATGTCTATGTCTATGTCTATGTCGTGCCGTTGTTACGTCTCGCGTCGCGTTCCTGTCTCGTGACGAAAGGGTGAGAGGGAGGGAGAGAAAAAGCTCGGCTCCGCGCACGGCGATGCGAAAAGTCTGAGAGCGTCTGTAACGGGCGCACGTTACAGTGAGGACGCGAGACCAACCCCCCGACGTCGGAGTTTGATTAACGAGTTTCGTAATGCGGAGGATCCGCAGCGAGGTGCTCACGCTCAGCGGAATTGAATTACTTGTTGCTCCGAGTTTTTAGCTGCCCTTTTTTGTTGCTCGCTCGTTTTCATTCTCTTCCCGCCGCGGACGCGATCCGCTCGGGGTTGCCGTTCCGTTTATGCGATGCGCAAAAATGTGCGGACGAATTGTGAACGGAGGATGATCGAAGGCACACACAATTGTCGGAACCGTCGCTCGCTCTTTACATTCCCGTAATCGGAAAGATGTACGCGGATCGTGTAAGAGTGAGACCGAGTCGCTTATCGATATTCTACCCGAATTCTGTCACCGTCCCTTTCTCTCTGCGATCCACCGGCTTCCGTGCCAGAGATTTTCTCTTTCCCTCGAAATTTGAGGATGCGTCGGAATCGGCCAGGCGCTTCGCATCACTGGGAATAATATAATTCGCCGCTGTTAAAATTGTATAGTCGCCCCCAATCTAAATATAATTTCGCCTCTCGCCGAAATCTCCGCCCTCTCATTATACGCACTGTAATTTCACTTATGCACGGCGAAACGGGCAGCGTTATATGTTGCACAACTTTGCCTCTCTATAAATTTAATTTCCTGTTATACGGGTCACGGCGAGCTGACACAGTCCGGCCTGGACACAGTATAAATGACCAAGAGATATTAATATGGCCCGCCGTGTTCCCGGCGAGAGGTAAAGCGAGTTTTCAGAGACGCGTAAACGTTACGAAGCGGCCCTCCCATCTGCCGCAGACAGTCCTATTTCGCGCACTGGGATTAATTAAAAACAATCCCGATCCGGTGCAGAGAAGAAGACTGCATTTTGCCGCGAATTTTCGGGAGCGCAGCGCAGAAGTCTGCTCGTTGCCTAATTAATACCGACCGCTCCCGACCTTCTGGCTTCTGTCTTTCGCTTGGCGCACGAGTCGCGCAAGCATCGTAGCTCGGCGAAAAGCGTTTTGCAGAACAAAATCCCACCTGACGTCGGGACATAGGCGAGTGCCCGGAAGCTGGACACATCGCCATGGTGACGACCCACTTCCGGCTACCTTAATAAAGCGTGTACCGTTCGAGTGATTGCGTTAAAAGCAACGCGCCGCGTACATAAACAACGTCATAGTTCTTTCTCACTACCCTCGGCGTACGTTCTCCCCCGCCACTTGGGCCGGATAAATCGTGGCAGCAAGTTTTTCCAAGAACCGCATCCTCCTGGCCCGCTGAACGGAAAGTTCCGTCCTCGCGTCGTTACGTGTACTTCCACGACGCACGATCAATAACGATTAAGTTCTCATCCCGCGGTGCCCGCGCGCCGTAGAACGTAATAGGAATTTATGTTGACGCCCACGCATAATACGGACGCGAAGTTTTGTATGAAAATACGACGGGCCGAAGATTGGCGGCAAATAATTCATAAACTTCGCCACGGTCGCGGGGCAAAGTTTTTACGTCCTCGCGTCAGCAAGTTTACCTGTACGGTACGGAGCGAAGAACATGGTGCGCTTTAACGTTTTTGATCTAGTCTTGTGTCCGTTATTTAACGCTGTTTCAAACACGTGAAAAACGTACAGAAACGTATGTAATGCGACGTAACACGGTATTAGTAACATTCTGAAAACAACTGAAATAATGTCTTGAGTAGTCGCTTCTAAAATAGAGATAGTCTGCAGAGCAAGGTAACTGGGGCATTAAGGGCGTGATAATATACTTACGGAAGAATCTCAATTTCTAATTTGTGCACGGATCAAGAATGTTGTTCCCTCCCGATGCGCCCTAACGTCTCACCGTGTAAAATTCGTGAAAACAAACCAGCCTGTGAACTTGGCGCTCTGCGATCGCCGGCTGCGGGGGATCAGCATAAATTTCCTTCGAGATCAACATCGCGCCGCCCGTTCTTCGAAGCTGAGTTAAATTCGATCTATAAAGTTGATGGCCTATATATTGGCAGGTCGCGCTATCGGGGTGCCATTCCTTACCAGGTAAAGGCTCGACGTCCGGAAGAGACATTTTTCAGACTTTCGGCGCATTACAGATCCTTCTCTCGTCCCTCCTTCTTCGAACGTCGATGTTAATTACTCTGAACAAATCGGGAATATCCACAATGCGAACGATTACTTCTATCGAAATCTCAATATCTGCGTTTGGTTCGCCAATTTGCCATGTAAAACTTCCAACGCGTGCCGATTTTTCGACGTCATTCTACTGCCTCGTCGCTTTTACTATGAATATAAAGCGTCTACGTAAAACCTACAAAAGTGTAGATCTATCGAAGCCGCTGCACGTCGAACAGCCCGGCAGTAATTTGTTCGCGCGAAAGGCAGGTTCTTTTTTTCAATCCGCCGCGCTGTGCGGTGAAACACGAGCGGTTCGTCAAAACCAACATTTCGAATGACGGCAACCGCGTCAAAAGTGAAAAGCGGCCGAGAGGCATCAGAACTAAAACAGCGCGCGATGAGACGACCGTCGCCACTCCGCGTGTGCCGCCTTTCCAGACCTTTTTTTCGCTATTTCGTCCGTTCCGAGGCCGTCTTTCCCGGCTCAAGTGTTCTCGCGCCATTTAACCGTTCGTTCACCTTTGGAGCCATAAATTGCTCCGTATTTATATTATCTAATTAAAACCGCCTCGCGCTGTTTCTCTCTTCAGCGCGGTCATCAAAATTTCCCTTCAGCCTCCGATCCTTTCACTGGCCAGACTTTGAGGCTGTCTCTTTGAAATGAAAGAGGAACCCTCGAGCGAAAGCGACTTAGCGACAAGCGACGACGCGACTGGGTACCCTGACCGCCGCGCAAATATTTATATATTGGTATGCATGTATGTATGTATGTATCGCCGAAATTTCCGCGGCCTTCGATATAGCAAAAGATGATCGTCCATGCGACGAGCTTCCCTTCATTCTTCAGGTGTTTGCTTCGAGAGCTTTTCGTCCCAGGGCGGCGGCAATTTTTAAGCATGCACAAGATGACGCTTGAGTGTCTGCGTTCGAGCACCTGTGCGCGCTCGCATACGCCAACGATTTCTCGAGGATCGTGCTCGTCTGTTTACGAGCATGGTATGAGGAGGAAAGTCGAGTATGGCAACGATCGCCGATACGTGTGTACTTGCGTACAGACGACGGCGGCCCGACCGGCGCGACGATGAAAATCGCTTCGAAAAGTCATTCGGAGAGTCTGCCGTCTCGTCACACTCGCTTTCTCGCATGATCTTCATGTAGATCGGACGTTGAAATGCAGGCTTATGTGATCATGAAACGGCGAGCGGTTCTAGACTTGGCGGAAAGTCGGACGAAAACATTTTGTCAGGTATGAAATAAGTAGAGAAGGTGGTGGCGGATGAATATCTGTAACATTTCGTATTGCTTTATATGGAAATGTGTATGAGAGCTACTACTTGCAGAGGTTTTGTTATAGTACTTTCGTCCTGGAGGGTTTTTAATGTTTCGCATTTTCGTCGCTGGTGGAGTCGAGTTTAATCGACCAATGAGAACTTTTGATCTCGGGTGAGCTTTGTTCAGCGCTGTTCGCTTGATACTTGACAACAAGTCTGTCCACCGTGTTACTCGAGTGAACTCAGAAAGTTTGAAAGCTCCATATAATTTGCGCCACCGTCGAGAGTCGCGTTAATAAATACGAGCGTCACCCCTTGAACGCTAGACTTGTCGCAAAAAATCCTTTCACTGAAATCCCGTAATTTTCGTTCGTCGCATGAAAATTCGGTCGCGTACAAATCCCGCGCGTTCAGTGAAACGAAATTCGGAGCAACGGAAAACGAGAATTTATGACAACGCAACCGAAACACAATGAAAAGGGGAGTTACATTTTTTTCTAATTTTTTAGGCCATTACAAATTTTCCGGTTTTTCACCTCGACCTACGGTTTGTTCTTCAGTAACTGAATACACGTGGAGTACTCCCGACAGTGCGAATCAGTATATCCGTCAAATGTACGTGTTAACGAGAAGAATACTATTAATCAATATTTCGCAGCGTCAGTTCTGTCTGAGTAGAATCCCAATTACCCGACGTTAAACATTTGCTACATTCTGCTGCGTGTAGCAATTCGAGACTTTGCCATGAGCACAATGGCAAACTACACTAAAAAAGAAATATTTCTCTCTTTTCACTGAGCACGCTGTATGCACAGTTTTTACACGAGACGGAACATAAATGCAGTTCTTACGTTAACATTTTGAATCGGCCGTTCTTCAAGGCATTTTTCGTGTAGCCAGTATGGCGAAATAGGGTACGTCGATGAAATTCATTCCTCGTGCTTGACGAGCTTTCGGATAAACTGCTCCAAGCGTGAGGATCGTAAAAAGGAACAGTATCCCGAAAGGCATCCTACAGTTCACTGTTACTACCGGCAACGACGTAAACTCCAAGCGTATTGTACCTACACCCATGCCGCGCAGAGTCGGGGAACTCTAAAACCATGATTAGGCTTGTCTGCCCTTAGGCAAGTATGATTCAATTTTGCCGTAAATGCCTCCACATAAAATACATATCTCCTTATATGCCGGAACCCGGCGGAGAACGGTCATATTTACTTAAAGTATTTGCATAAAGGGAACGGTAATCCGCAGACATGCCGTAAGAGTGTCAAAATTCGAATTTGCCGACGTCAATTACGAAATGGATCACGTTCATGCGAGACGTGGATTGCCGAAAGCGAAGATGGCGAGTGACAGAAGAATGCGTAATTCTGTCAGCATTTAAGTTAAGTGATATTCACCGAGAGAAGAAAGGCATACTTTTATGATACTGATGCTAACATAGTTGAAGATTTCCGTGTCAATCGTCCTTTTCCGGTCAAATTGGAGCGTTTCATGCTCGTTGTCGTATTTAGGATAAATTGGATTAACATTTTTCAAAACCGGCTGACAACTTGCCGTTGCGCGAGTTGAAGTGCCTACTGTTTAAGTCAATTGAACGTCGGCGCTTGGTAACAGGGGTAACAACATGCATTATTTATGGAGAATATAAAATTAGATTACGGCATTTTATCGTATCTTTCGACGTGCCACGTGTTCGGCGGAGGTTATTAAAAAATTGGAGAAAAAAGGAGAATAGCTGGGGCAAAGATTTTATTCACCCCGCGGATCCGAGCTATCATATCCGCAGTTATCGTATTTTTATACCCTGTATCGCCGGGGAACATAAAATATAGGAGCAGTTAAAAGTGAAGTGGGATCTTTGACGCCGACAGATAGAATCGCTGAATCAAAGAATGTCGGATGATGTCGCGGAACTTTGATGAGAGATCTTACGGCGAACGAGGCAAAGAATTCTGCGTTCCCGACATTGTGATTGGATGAGAAGTCTCGCGGAGTAGACAGTCGACTCGACTGTATCATGACATAGCGTCTCACGAAGGAATTAACAAATGGATTATGAGAGAGTTCTACTTTTCCGCTGCTGTCCGTCGTGGCCAGGTCAAGAGTTTTCACGTTTCCGTCGTACAGGACGTTTTCAAAATATATTTAACGATACTTCTGAACAGTAACCCGTCTCTTTCAATCTTTATTCCTCGCATCAACGACTACATACTTGCTCATGCTTCCACTTTATCTGATATCATCAATTTGCATTTTACAAATCGACATGAAGTCTTCAAACAAGAATGTGGTACCTACCACTATCTGACAGAAATGAACATTTTCTCGCAACGATCAACTAATCACAAAGCCAATTGAATCGCATTCGCCGACCGAAATGATTAGCTGCGATATCGTCTGGGGAGAGGAAATCGATTAGCAAACATGATGCATTCACCTGTCCGAAACGCACCCCTGGAAGTAGACATATCCTGACACGCTCTATCGCCAAGTCATTTCCACAAAACGCCTCTCTATCGAACCCCGACGATAAAAGGACGACAATGCACGAAACACCACAGAAGCCACTATAAGTAGCTATAAATGCGTGGACTTCGATCTTAGATCGTAAACTGCAAGATTCGTGTCAATGCCGATTTATGAATCATCGTCCACGTACGCGGAAGTATCTCCTGGATAACACTCGATGATTTTATTTCATATAAAAATGAAGACGTTTACGTTACCTAACGTAGTAAATATTTGCTCCGAAACGATTAGTCACCTAGATAACTCCATTAGTCTTACTGATTCATGCACGCACGCACATTTTCGTCATGTGCAAACAAACGGATGAGCCAGTCTGGTGAGACAAGTTGAAACAGGTCTGCCGTAAGTGCATTACATCGCGTTGGCATACATTCGCTAGAAGGATTTCGATTTGCGAGTAACTATTCGCGTCCACTTCCTAAGGATTAATATGACAAGTTTAATGCCGCGTTATAGTACCGAATGTAATACATTAATGTCTTAAATCCCAGGTCTTAGGTCGTAGGTCTCAGGTCTTAGGTCTCTAGTTCACGTCAACTCGGATATGCATCATCTGGGTCGCTTGCAGATGTTTGTTCTAATTGTCGCGACGACGAAGGATCATGCATATCACGTGACATGCATTATGTTAAACGCTGCAACGAAAGTTACTGAACCAAGTAAAACTCTTCGTGAAATTTATATCGTCTTCACAGAAATAATATTATGCACTGAAATTCGTATCTAGGTCGGACTTTTTTGTTGGGGAAAACAACGTAGAAAGTCACAAACATGATAGTGACTCATGGTTTAATTGAAGTCTCATAGTTCGATCCAGGACAAATGTCAGGAATCGTAAAAATACCTGCTAGCTGACAAGCCATATGATAAAACACATTTACTGTTTTAATAAACAAGTAAATCGATGACTGGTGCGAGTTGCTATGCAAATTGGTGAATAAAAAAACAGTCACTACCGATGAGTTTGCAGGCAGTGACACGTTCACTGACGGATCTCCGAGGCCGTGTTCAGCTGTATACGAATGGAGCTATTCAGACCTGTACGAACGTGCACGCGTGTATTCAGGATCGTCCATACTATTTACTGCGCCCTGGCTCAATTTTGAAGCATAAACAAATTCCCAACCATACAAATATACCACTTTTATTTGACTGTTACAACTTAAATTATATTTTAACCGCAACAGTCTTTCTACATTTTAAGAAAAAAAAATGTTCTGTTCCAAAAAAAAACACGTATTGAACAGTGTTGCATACTGATAGCTTTAAATTATATGAGTGGCATGAAAAGATAAATTTTATTGGACTCGTAATTCTTTCAAATCCCAACGACACTGTAGGACGCAATTTCCTTCCTTTATCCGGCGATGTCGTGCGAACGATCCGACCCACTAACTACGCTACTGTATGAATCAGAAACGAGTCGTGAATAAGCATGCTTAAGCGGTGGGTATCGAGTCGGAGTAGGTATATACCTCACGACCCGCAAGTCAGTCGGTCGTGAGAGTTAGATGAGTGAGAATCGCGGTAGAGCACGGTGCCAAAAATTTGACAGAGGATGAGCAGAAAGTTGAACGTGTACAGAATGTCGGACGAGACGGCAGCGAAATTCGTCGAGCTATATCGGCAAAACGATTGTCTGTGGGACACGACGTGCGAGAACTACAAGAGCAAGGAAGCGAGAATTATCGCCTACAAGAGAATATCGTTGGAGATGGGCATAACGGGCTTCGGGCCGCGCGAGGTCGCGCAGAAAATCAAGAATCTAAGATCCGCTTATCATCAGGAGGTGCGCAAAATCGAGGCGAGCAGAAAGAAGTCCGAGCGCGGCGCGATGAGCGAACTGTACAAGCCGAAAGTTATATGGTTCGACGTGGTGGACACCTTTCTACGGCCCATTGTGAGAGGCAAGCCATGCGAGGGAAATTCGGTAAGTGCTTGGAACTTTGCCGCGAAACTTTTTGAATAACCCTCGGGAGAGACTGGGGACAGGGGAGGGGGAGCGACACGATGTTCCGTTTATAACGCCGTCGTGTCACTTTTCTGACACTGGCCACCCGACGTTTAATGCTTCTTCGGAGGCGTAACACGCTTCGGTATGCTTCGCCGCGACGTAGATAAGAAGTCGCGCTGTTAAGGATAACACGAATTCTGCGGCAAAAGTGATGAGCGACGCTTTGCTTATGGCTAAGGGATAGTTTCTTATTTCTAACTATTTCGCTGATGTATGTAAAAGTTTATTATTTCACCGGTGCATATATGATATTCATACTTTCGTTGCCAATACGGTGTATAGATAGAAAATCAAAAAATAAATAATAACGACCAAGTGTGGGACCGATTACCGCCTCCTCTACACTTGGCCGCCAGGCATTTCCTCAAAAATGGGGCAATCCTGGATTATAATTACGTTTCGTCCTGGATCCACTCGACAGGACTCATCAGTAGGGCTGATGTCGAGTGGAACCTGCTCGTTATTATTTATTTTTTGATTTTCTATCTGTACACCGTATTGGCAACGAAAGTATGAATATCATATTTCGCTGATGTTCGAGATGAAGTAGCGCGATAATGCTTCTCTGAAGTACTTGCAACACGTACGCGGATGTTGAAGAATTTTTCTAATTTTCACCTCAGAGTCCACGGAGATTCGGACCGGAGCAATTGACGACCGAGCGACACTACGACAGCGATTCGATACAACATCTGCACATAACGGAGGAAATCTCAGGCGGAAATTATGCTCGAGACATCGAAGACACGTCGAACGTTCACCGGAAACAGGCGGACGACCAAAATCTGCGCAGCGCTCAATCGCCATCGAGCGATGTGAAGAATCCGATAAAGAAGACGAAGCTCTCAGTGAATGGGCGGGGCGTTAAGAATTCCGTCAATTTCGAGAAATTCGCTGACGAAACGGACGACTACGACCCGCTCGGCAGATACGTAGCAGCGTCTCTGAGGAAAATGCCGTTCGAGTACGGCATATCCGCGGAGAGCGAGATTCACGACGTGATAATAAAGTACAAGGTCTACGCCATGAAGAAGGAGGCCCTGCCGACTCAACAGAAGTCGTTTCCTTCTGGCCAACCATCGGCGTCGTTCAGTAAAGGCATGGACGAGGGGCCGTTTACTTCGGTCCCCGCGCTCGTTTCCAAGCCGAAATCCACTATCGCGACGTGTCAGGTTGCTGCCCCTGAATCACACCCGAGCTACCTCGACAGTATGGAAAATGCGTCCGACTCGAGTCGAGCAAGTTCTCACGCACCGTCCGAGAATAATGACGATCATTCGCCGAACGACGCATAAATTCAATGTCCATTTCAATCGTCTATAAACTACTAACGAGCGATTACGATTACTTCATTGCAAACGTAGAATATCATACTTATATGTATATTTATATATTATCATTTAATAGCACGGTTACGGTTTCCTTATTGAAGGCTTTAGCGGTGTATTCGTATTTTAAGCGAGGACCGCCAGGTCAGGATAGGTAGCAATCTACATATACTTACACTTGGTTTAGGTGCAAATATATTTGCTTGGTTTAATCATATTTCTTAATGCATAATATATAACTGCAAAGAGCGAAGAAGCGGTATTAAATGTTCTGCTTGTTATTGTCTCACTGGAATTGTACTTTCGAATTATATCCTTTTATACTGTAAGATATCGTAAAATGGGAAACATTTCCAAGTACTCGCTCATCATCCTGCTCTTCGTAACAGTCTAGGGCAAGATCTTCAGGGTCAACGAGTTCTCGAGCCAACAATACTGGAAGAAATGTGCGGAAAATTCTTGCACATCGACGAGAAATCATTGAACGGCACCGGCATGAAGCTATGGTCGATTTATTCGCGGGGTTACATTCGAAAATAGACCATTCAATTGAAGAATTGCCGTGACAAGAACGATATTGCGGGGGAAAGACGCTTTACAACTGCTCGTTTTATATTATTGGCAGTGGATATTCTTGATCGAGGCGATCGATAATGCACGTAACTTGTCACATACCTCCTCCTAATACAATTATCGTACCAAAGAAAGTAATACATCTCATGAGGCAGGAAACTGCAGCAAATAAATAGGTATAAGTTCATTACAAACAATTGCGATACGCACATTATAAATACCGAGCAGTAGAATTTTCCGTAGTGTTCGAACGTGTGTTCTATATCACAGTCATATTCAGAAGCTTTAATAAGTTTAGTAATTGTGAATTCCGTTTCGCCATCGTTACAAGCGTAAATTATGACTGCCCGCGGTACACCTCCCATTTATTACTAGTTCATTAGACACCGCGTATTTCCCATCGTCGGCGCACGGCAACATCGAAAACAGTAAACCTCTGTAGTTTAGCGTAGGAAAATTAATATAAGCGGAAACTGAAGAAAGGAAAAATATACCGAGCACGATTCAGATATTTGCATGCAAGAGGAAAGTTTGTCAAAGGCTCCCCTCGCCCGGGGCTCTGATAACCTTTGACTTGACAATACAGGTATTGTCTTCGCTGCACGTATTGGAAGAATATTTTATGCAACAGCCTGGCCGTTTTGAGAACAGTACATCAGAATGATTAAACATCACAACGGTGCCACGAATGTGTATCACAAGCGAGAATAACGCTAGACGACGTTCAGGATTAGATTCTAAGAAATAGAAGAGAGCGACGTCAAAAGAGAATCGTGTTCGCGTGTAAAGCGAGAATTCTGAGAATTCATTTCTTCCCAGAGATTTCTTGTGCAACGTTACTCCTTTCCCAGAAGGAAGAGCTTTCGATCGACCCGAACGAGTGGATGGCGTATATTCGATAAGACGTCGCGCACAAGAGCTTGCACACTTCGAAGGTCGGGTCAAGAGATGTCATAGGAAATAAGCGGAAACTCACAATATAAGCTATTATATGTAATGGGAATTAACGCTAATAATATACGACATAATGAGGATGTAAACTAATTATCTTCCTCATATTCCTACATGACTTTGTAATTACATGAAAATATTGGTTGAACAAGCTACACGATAATGTTGCAATAATCAAACAAAATATCGTCACTACCAAAATGGCGCATATATCTACATATTTTCTTGCGAATATCTACGAAAATTAACTGACCTGTACTTAATTACCTGCCTAAATTCACACGCAATTCGTATGTATTCATTCAGGTAATCTGCATGTAAAATGTCTTCTGCCCGCACTACCGTGTACAGAATTTCACGGCGACATTGATCGCAGCTAAATTGAAAGAAAGGCATCCAATGGTAGATTCTTCTCCGATTACATCGGGGAAGATTGCATTTGCATGTGAGCTTCCAATTCCGCGAATTCATTTCAAACCAAAAGATCTCTCGCCCAATGATGTTATCCCAGAGCGAAATCGTTCTATTGACGTAATCGTTCGATCACGTACATTCGATAAAACGTCTTATGCAAGGTCTCGTTCAAGCGGAAGGTCAAGGCTCGACAAATCACCCGATAGAAACGGAACGAAGGTCCATTTGGCGTCGACATTTGAGCATGCCAACCTCAACACCTAGCCGCGGACGAGTCCAATATGATAAAAGCGGGCAAATCCACTAAATAAATTCCGCCAACGTAACCGACACGTTATAGCACACATCGCGTCGTTCACTATTTATACGGTGGGCAACGTTGAAATATTAAACCCCGGCAGAATTGAAGAAAGTCTAGCGAGCGCTTGCCAGTGAATATCGTATTGGCGTGTAATCCACCCAACTCTCGAACTCCATTTTTACCCCCAGATGCGTCTACCTGGCTCCCTCAACACTTTCCGACTGTGCCATAAGACAGAAACATTCGATCGCGGTTCAAGTCCGCCGCGACATGACGTCGACAAGACGCACTTGAAAAGTCGAGACTCGTTGGAAACGGCGAGTGGGAAAATGGTAGGCGAGCGGAGGCTTCTGCGTTGCATATCGGCAGTTCGCCTTGAATACGTCTACCCAGCGCGCGCCGTCGCTGACAATAAACATAAACAAAACGGACGGAATACATTCCCGTCCCCGTCTCATAGTCATCGTCGAACAATGCATATCTAATAGAATCGCACCTCATCCGGTATATATGCAGCAGAACGACGTCCGACTCGATCGAAAGGCAGAAGTCCAACGAAACCGATCCGTCTTCCTCGATATCTTCTTGGGAGAAGATTGGATTTGCCTGTGACCGTGTGCAAGCCCGGGAATCTCATCCTAACGAAATTCGCGGCTGTGATCCTTGCCTGCCGAAGATCCTCCCGGTAATGTATGGATCACGGATCGATCCGTGAACGGGAAGCGTACCGTGCGCAAGGTCTTGCATGAAGGTCGAGAAATGGCAGGGTATGGACAGGGTATTGCAGGGGGAAATACGAGGGACAAAGGAGAAGAGAGATACAGAGGGAAAGGGAGACAGCGTCGGGGTGCGCTCGTACGTCAGCAGCTCGCCTTGAAGACGTGTAGCCAGGGATATCGACCGACTCGACTCAACGACGCAACCTTCTCCACTCGCCTATGTGTTCGCCCCGACTGGGAGTCTCGACGATCCCACGCATAGCTCTCAACCCTACTCTTTCTCTCTCCCTCTCTCTCTCTCTCTCTTCTCTTTCTCTCGCTCTTGCTCTCTCACTCTATTACGCCTCGCACCTCTCTCTCACTCCCTCAACCACGCCACCGTCTCCTCTCGCGCCACAACTCTACCCTCTGACACCCTTCTCCCATACAACCCTCAGTTCCCTGCACATATACAGTACGCGCACCAACTGACGCAGAGGGGTCCGAACCTACCAACCTACGTAGGCCATACAAACGCCTACACACCTCCTTCAGCCCGCGGGCTATATCCCACGAGCGACGAACGAAGCGAAAGCTCGGCCGGCGCGAGTCGGAGTGGAGACTGTCTGTTGCCGGCCACCCCTATCCTCCGGCCACCCCTCCTCTTCCTTCTTTCCCACCGTTCCAACCCTCTCTCGTCCCTGGCCCAACCTTGCCCCGCTGCTCTCGCGGCCTCCGTACTTCTTCGTCTCAGTACTTCTATCTTCTGCTCTCCGTGCGTCGCTCGCTCCGTCGTCTCCGGTCGGACTTCTCCTTCCCTTTCTTCTACTCCTTCGCCGTGTCTCACAGGGTCTCCGTTTCTTGCTCCGCGACTACCCCCCTGTCTTCGCCAGCTTCTACATTTTACATTATATGTATAAGCGTGTTCGGCGGGCGCGCGCGCGCGCGCTTCGTAAAAATGCTGTCTTTTTCAATTTACTCTCCTTTAGAGGGTGTCTGCCGTCGAATAGTACGAAAGCGCTTATAGCTAGGCCTCCTCTTTGTTTCGTCTGCCTCTCAGTCGAGCTTTCGTCGAGCTTCTATTTCAGATTACGTAAGAGCTGAGCAGCTACATCTGCTAGATGTGTTACCTGCTCTCTAAACATATTTATCATTGTTCGAATATCCGCAACTTTCACATCGCACCTTCCATTTCCTCCACTTCACGTGCACTCCCCTTTCACCTCTCTCCCGCACTCTGCACCTCTACTCTTTATTCTTTTTCATTCTCCCGTCGTCTCACTCCCATTGTACTTGTCTCTCATCCTTCTCACCCCTTACCAGTGCGTCTCTTTTGGCGCCCCACACCTCCGCACCTCAAAACCCGCCCACCATTTCCACCCGCTCAAGTCGCCGCTTCGTGTTTTACAGTTCTTTGTCACGAGACGTAACGACGCGCTACCGTTCTCTCAACCCCGCAGAAAAACCCATGGACCCCTCATCTCATTCTTCCGTTTAGGTTCGACCCTATCGTCGCTATCGCGATGAAATCTGTCAGCCGCGAGAGCTCATCCGCGAAGATAGAAACGACTCCGGGATGACACTATCGAGTCTCGTGAAAATCTCTCGTTGAAGAGAGACAGAGAGAAATGGATTTCGCACCGCATCATTATGATGATGCAATTGTTCGCTCTGAAGATCTTACTAGAATAATTGAACGGCACGGAGTCTCATTTAATGCATGATATTTTTCTGCTTCCTGTGATTCGCGATTAAACATTTTCCTTGCGCTTAGCACGATACAGGCACGTTTCCCTTAGTAAATTATTTTCCAAAGCACCGGCGGCGCAACGGTTTCTTCACGCCAACTTACACTGCGCCACGCCGAGCGACAAATATTTCATGCATACGTGGGCACGAATTTTGCACCGGTATGCCGTGCACGCTTCACATATTATTTCGAAATTTCGAAGCGGCGATTGTGCGCGAAATTTTCGTGGCATTTACGGAGCACGCGCCAGTCGGGGTGGGGGGGTTAGGTGGAATTGACGCATAAAGTGCATAGAAGGATACGCAGTGCCCGCGTCTCGCGGCGTCTGTCGAGCCGACGGGATCGATTATCGTACTAACTAAATACTGTCATCCGTTAAACATAGCTGCGCACAAGGCAGACACGTGCCATCGATTTGTTATTGTTGTATCGGCTCCAGTGGACCACACCCCGCACGTTCTCTGGCATGGAAGCGCGCTGCGTAAGCCACATTATGCGTATCTTTAATACGCCAAGTATAGGTATACCGTAGACGGCGTGTTAATTCGTATCCAATTAAGCAGCTTGCCAATCCATCCCCCGGCTTATATACCCCCAGGATTACCGCTACCCACGATTAATTGCCGACCAAAATTTATTGTTCGAAGCGTAAAAATCGCCGCGCCGAAATTAGGTGCGATATAATGGCCGAGGCTCGAATTTCTCTCGACCGGTAGGCCATTGTTATTAAGCGGTGCTAAACTTAGCGTGATTGATTATTTCCTACCAAATTCGGGCGAGGGCCTAACGCGCGATACAGCGTGAGGATGCGAAAAGGTGCTTTAACTCTTAATTGATGAGATGGGGAACGCGGCGCGACGTGCATCCATCAATCGCGTGACATCTTCAAGAGGGTATAAAATTTATCGTCTCGCTTTCATATATTATGTTCATGCCCGGCAAATCCGAGCTTGGGCACTGCACGATACGTCGTTTATTTGTCGACTCTGCCGGGGAATGTGAAAATGCGTGCGGCCGGAATTTTCGGTAACGACGATAAATCATTCCAAGGATAACGCGGACTGTTGCGCTGTACAAATTCATTATCCTTCCTGTCGTTTAGACGGAGTGTGCGGCGAGTGTGCCGGCCGATCGATTTTCCCGGCATGAGAAAAGGTGCCCTTTCATACAGGCCGTTCTATCGAGTTTAGCGCTACATTTGTAATAATCGTGTAAAAGTCGTCGCCGTGTAGAGAACGAGAAAATCGAAAGCATGGCCATTGGGTAATTTCGCTCGCCCAACAACACTTTAGCCATTCTCAGCTCGTTTCGGCATAATGAATTTTCGCATTAAGGCGGCCTGCACTCTCGTTATTCGATGCACTAACTATTAGGCATGGTGCTTGCGAATTAAACAGCTCAACGAATGGGCAGTTGGTGTGAATGATAATTTGCCGCCTGTAAAAGTAACTCAGCGTACATTGGACTGCGGATAAGAAAATTAAGCGACCGCCCAGCAGTAGCCCGTAGCCATATAGAATGTTCATTTTACGCGTGAGATCATTCTATCTGCCGAAACACTCGGTTGAATCTGACCCATTAATTGGAAATTGTAATTAGAACGAAACCTTCCTAACAACCGAATTCGGAACGCACACGTGCTTTTTCGGATGGACAGACAAAGTTTCGCTGTTCGTACATTATTCGGTCTAGATAGTCCGACAGTTATTAGACTACGTTCAATATTCTCTGCGAATCAGTAATTTAAACGATGCCATCGCCCTGATATAATGAACAATTTCAGGCTGTGTGCAGTATAAATTGCCTGCCAGACTAGATAGCACGTTTTTCCGTTCCACCTTAGAATTCTCAATACCCATGATCGAGTTATCGAACCGCGCAATGTGTCAATACGACGATCTTCTCGAATCACTTCGTTGAATTGTATATGAAGACGGAGCGGAGTTATAAATGGACAGCACATCCTTCTCCCTCGCGTTCTTCTTAACTAACCGTGTCAGATCGAAACTCTTAATGGCAAGCGATTTCAGTTTATTGCCACCGTCATTCGTCCTCACTGCGAGGGACTTGATTGCCAAAGTTACAGCGGCGTACTTAATTCCATTTATCGTGAAAATCCGCTCATTTCCGGGACTTTTTCCTCGGCGACCACGCTTTATCCCAGGAGAGGGTATTAGCAAGTGGAAGAGTTACTTTCCTCTACTCTGCCTTACAAATCGCCGAGGTAACAGTACCTATCGACCAGTACCCATCCACGTTTTCTTTTCCGTAACGTGCAGTCGTAACCAATACACTTTCGTGACAGATAATATAAAAACGTAACGTCATGCACACAATATTCAAGTGTGACATCACGTACGCGTAGAAGCTGAAAGAAGCATTATAGATCAAATTGAGCGGGTCACTCGAGATTGGGCTCCAGAGAGTTAAACTGTGCGTTGCATTTATGTTTTAAATCGAATCATCATACAGGGACGCGAATCGTAACGTTGGCCGCGAACGCGAGAAAGTGGCATCGATTTTTACGTTTGCGCAAAGTAAATTTATGAGAGGTTTACATTTCGGGGGCATAAGAACACGACGAATCGACCCGCCGAAAACGTGACGTGTTTGCGGGAGATCCGCAATACCGTGCGGCCCGCTATTTACGAGCCGGAATCCTCCGCAATAAGATTTTCCGCCCAAAGCGCTTTCGTGCACGGCGTATTTTCGGTCCGGCGAATCACTTTTACCCGATTGCCTCAATCATTCGCTCCATTAAGCAATTAAAATCTAATTCCTGATAACGGCTGCTCGGAAGCTGGGGTAAACACGAAGATTCCCGAACGTTATAATCAAAGGGCGGCCCACGTCCAGCCGTGACGGACACACGTTTTTGGCACACTCTCTAACTTATTACCGAACGCGCTTTAGCGCATTAGATTTTATATCAACGTGCTCGAACGTAAAGGAAGTCTGCTTAGCTTCGTTCGAAACTACAGTCTACGACGAAATTGCCCGGCCATGCCATCGGGCGTGCATTTACGAAGGGGACAAGGACGATTTCCCGAAAATAATCACTTGCATTTAGTAACGATTTTCGCTCCCCACGGTGGCGACAACATTCGCAGAATATCGTCTGCAAAGCTCGTCTCGAGTGGCTGTGAAAATGCCCGTAATTTACGTCCTCCCTCCGCCCGACCGCACCACCGTACTTGTTCTTCATTGACGTTTTCCAGCACGAGCACGCTCATGCCCGACGCTGACGCACTTTCCGCGGGCGTCGCGAACTTCCTTACCGATCAATTAATTCTCCAATCCCGATACTGACCTCTGCAGTTCCGTTTGTCTCATATCACCTTCGATTATTTCAAATGCTTAACAAGTTCCGCCCCGTAAACTTAAAGTGTCCACATCATTTCACTGTATTTAAGTGTCTAATCATACTATATGTATTTAAAATTCCATACAATTCGTACAATTTTCGACTGTTCTACACATAGATTCCATGACTGCCGCTATTAGAGCCTCCTAATGCACACAGCTGAAGCATCACAGATAGTTCGAGTCTCCGGAAAAACGTCGCGAAGAGGGGGTCGAGTGGGCGCGTGTTGGGAACGACCCTCGACGAGGGTGGTCGTACCGTAAAATCTGGACAGTGCACTCTCGCCCCCCCCATATCCGTACACGCGGGCGCGCCTTCATTTCACGCCATCATTCGCGAATCGTCGTTACGTCAGGAAAAGTAGCGACGCCAGCTCGCGGCGACTGTCAGTGTCGCTGGGCCACCACCGACTCAGCGCACGGCCCTGGTCATTAAGAGGACGTGGGCGCTGATGCGTAAAGAGGTCGTTACCCGACGAGCGTCTGATGATTTTTCCTAGGAAAAAAAAGAGAGAGAGAGGCCGTAAAAAAAAAAGGATCGCGGCGCGTCGTCGCAGAATATTATTTCATGCCGGCGCGCGGAATGGATAGAGCCCCGACACTGCTCAATAGCCAGGCGACTGGCTAATTGGAGAAAGATTCGACGAGTGTCGAACAATGACTTCCGAGCGTAGCATCGGTCGACACTCTCGAAGGATATTGTCGCTCGTTCTGGATTCTTCGGTTCGAGTGACCCTCCAAGTGTTTCGCGATACCTCGAGCCGGTCGATAGCGCGCGCGCCTCAAAGGCGTCTGACCTTTCTTCGATCGTTCATCCTCGATAAAGCGTCGAGCTTCGAGAAAAAGGAGAAAATTTCGCCGGACTTTTAATTAAGGACGAGAAGTACTACTGTAACGTGTGCGGATTCAATTCTGATCTGCCGCTGTGAGGGTGGTATCTACGGCGCTCCTATTATCGTCGAGTTTACCGTTCTTTCTGCGCGTACCTTTGATTAGAGGGGTAAAAAGAAACTGGCGGGGCCCGTTTCGCGCGGGTCACTACTGGCCGAGCGAGCCGTCCGTTTTCCGAATTAAATTGGATTACGGTAGGCGGCGAAATAATATGAAAGTGGGTCACCGCGAGATTGGCGTTCTCGGCCATTCAGTTTGCAGAACGGTCGCCTGATTGGTAGGCAGTGCTCGGGGCACGTATCACGACGACCGTATTCATTATCGTCCACTGATTGTTATCGCCGTAAGGTTCGTTTGCATATTATCGCCTCTGGAATTGAATTATCGTCGATTTAGACATATCCGCGTCGCGGCACTCCAGTCTCTGCCGGAGATTGATAAGGAGGGTCGACGTGGCTTTCACGAGGGGAGGGAGACGACATTGTCAAGGGAGAATGCCCGAATGAATCTCGTACATCCAATTTCTACGGCGAATGTACTCTTACTCACAGCGCGTGCCGGCTTTACGATTAATCAAACGTATCTCGACAGCCGCATTTATTTGACACACCGTTTTGCCCACAAATTATCGTGCATGTTTCACTGCTGCCGAAAATATTTACGGTCCTGTCGATCGCTGAAAACCGTGTGCAACGATGTCAGTCAGCCTTTAAACAAACATCGTACTCGACGATCTGACGCTAATTAAATGTGTCCGGCACAATAAAATGTCAGCGTAACAAAAATGATTTTTGGCAGATTTCTGTAGTGGCTTCGCTCGTGACGAAGTTCGAAAGTATGTCTAGCACGTGATACGGTGCCGAACAACGATAACGCGGTGAATATCGGAATGATAACAATTTAATAAGCGGCGAATGCCTTGGGGCAGAGTGCCGTGCCGTCGAAGACGCGTCCCTGATCCTTATTTCATACTCCGCCTGACCCGAACTAATCAGCGGGCACCACCCACCTAGTAATTGTATTATATTAACAAAGTTACACGCGAGACTAGTCAAGCAACCCCGCCGAACTCAACAGACCTCGATGCATAGTTATCCTCCCGCCTTACCCCTCATGACCCTGAAGCTTCGCCTCTCGTCTGCCCATCTAATTACTGACAGATTCTGTTACAAAGTGCAGCGTGGTCACGTTACCGCGAAATAAAACTCGTAATGAGCTGATGCGCACTGCAAAGATGCCATGCCGTCACTTCTTCCAACTCGTATATAATGAAATCATTTTTCCCACATACCGACGTTGTTCTCGTTAATTGCAATTACACGGACTGAATAATTTATATTCTAAATTTGGGCCTTTGCTGTTTCATTGTCATTTCACTTGAACTTTTCCTCGACGTTACGTTCTTCATTCAATACGCTTCGCACAACCCACGTCATCGCCCGTATTATCGAGAAACTTTTAATAATATCAATTAGCGCGCCACTTGTCGAGTAATAGTATTAAAGTTGCCAATAATTCACACTTTTTCGCCGGAGCCCGTCAAAGGTATAATACGCTTATGAAAATGGAAACTTCCGAGCGCACTTAGCGCGTCGGATCTCTGCGTGCGGAAACGATACGCTCGCGATACCGGTTCCAGCGTCATAAATATAAATCAATTCACGATTCTACTCCCACTCGCAGCCTCTACCCCGAGCGCACCCCTTCTTACATCGAAACCGCAAAACCCAGTCCTGCCTCTTCCCCCCCGCCTTTCCCACCCTATGTTTCGACGAGCCTGGCGAGCTGTAAAGCTTAACTCGCATTTTCGTGAAACGAGCTCGGGTACGCCGAACGACAGAACACATTACTTCAGAAATATGTCTGAGGCGAACCGGAGACACGTCGAGGGCACGATTCCAGACCGGCTGATCCGAGGATTAGACGACCTTGGTTTGGTCGGCTGGTCCATTGCCAAGCCGATCTGTACAGTCTTCCCTTATCTCTAAGCGCGACCTGGCAAATGACATCGGCTCTTCCAAGATAGGCCGCATTCCTGTCCAGAAACGACGGTCATGTGTGTCGGGTCCCTTCTAATGCCGCTATACAGAGCAGCCGCCCTCCGCGAAAATGGTTTGACCGATATGCCTCGATGTCTTGTGAATATCGACCGTTGTTTCGGTAGTCAAGCATTCGTCACTGCGCACTTGCTCGCCCGAATACGTTTCATCGGGCTGACGGAAGCTCATTCTTAAGGATCCTCAAAGAGACGCGCCTCTGCAGATCGTCGAACTGAAGGAGTGAGACAACGACCGTCCTGATCGGTCCGATTGTCAATGCTCGCGAGACAGGTCAATTCGATCGATATCGTCGACGGCGATGGCGTCGATAGTCACACCTCGAATCGCGATTCAATATAATAGAGCCTCCGAAGCACTGAGGCAGCATTAATGAAGACGGTGTCGCGGGATTCAGAGGGACGAATGATGTAGAAGGTTCAATTTGTATCGACCACGAACCGAAAAGAGATCTTGGAGATTTTGAGAAGTTAACGAAAGTCCCGGGATGTATGGGAAGGAAAACAAGTGGATGGGAGACTAGAGTGAGAGAGAGAAAGAGACAGAGAGTAAGCAGAGATACACGAGGTGTAGTTTTCTGGCACGAGCGCCCATTGGGCGTCGTAAAAGTTTAAATCTCGATTTTACAACGTTCTGGCCGCTGCCCCCGACGGCCGCTTATAAGGTTGAGTATACGTGTACATGTATACAGGTGGGCATGTATGTGCACGCACGAAAGTCGTTGGCTGTCTTCCTCCTGGCTGCCTGCATATAGTCTGCACCGAGGGTCCTCCTATCGGGGCAAAAGTATCGCGATATTCGGCATCGTTTTCCGCCGAATTTACGTCCCAACTCGACGACGCCGTCGATAGTCGAATTCTCGTCTAACGCCGTGGGTATATCTATTCGTCGAAAATGGTGAAAGTGCCTCCAATGCCGGCGAGACGGCTTTTTTTGTCGTACCATATTTATGTTTCAGACCCGACAAATAAAATTCCTCCGCGGCATTGCGCTCAGCGATCGAATCCATGCTTCCGGTATAATTGTACGACCATTAGTAAGAGCAACGTTTTATTAAGGGGGGAAAAAAACAACTCACGCGTAAAACCCAATATGATTTTACGATTACATTCGGCGTGCACGCACCTGATGCCGATATAGGTCTAATAAGCATAGCTAATACACTCGCGAACACTGCGCACGTTTTGTTCACCTACAGAGAAATGATGCGAAATGCGTAAATCAAATCCGTCCTCCGGCAGGGCAATAAGATGCGGGACAGTGTAAGTAATGCAGGTCTCCGGATTATCGGCGAAACAAATGGCCACATTAAGGAGGTATTAATTAAAAGTTCTCGCTTTTTTCTCCCGTCGGCCGGGCTAAATTTTTAATCTTGTTTCGCGAGCCCTGCGAGATCCCACGATGATCCGTGGGAATTTCAGCGTGAAACGATCACGCGAACAGGCCGCTGTTTTCCCGTAAAAGGGTGGAAGGATGTGGTGGTACGTCGGCGCGAAGGGTATGGAAACTGGGGAGAGGAACGGGATTCGGGGATAGATTGTCGACAAGGGGGCGGGTAGAAGGAAAATTGGATGTACGAATCGGGGCTGAGACCGGCGGATAAATCGAGATTGACGGAAATGTCGAATATTTTCGATCTCCAGCGTGCAACCGACGGTGAAAGTGCGCTTATTAAATTTACAACCGCGCTGATGGCTCGTACGTAGGTACGTATGTACAAGCACCTAGCCCCCTGAGTTCGTAGATTGCGACTGAAGAAAGGTGATGGAGCCTTGTGTGTGTGAGGGTGCAAGAGAGAGAGAGAGAAAGAGAGAGGCGACAGAGACGCGTATGCTCGAATTCAATCGCATATATGTATATGCATTTTCCGGCCTCCGACAATCCGTCTGGCTCACGTGCTTGAGTTCACGCGAAAGGTCTCAACGCGGGCAAATTAATATCGGATCACAAACTTATGGAACGGAGCTATTTCATCGATTGATCAAATGTGTCGGTAAAAATGCATCACTCGAACATTTGTCCTCAATGTTAAGAACACTACTTCAACGACGTATGCCTCCGTCGTCACGCTTAATTCTTGCTTATTCGTGCCGCAACCGGATTCTCAGAGTTCGTGATGTAACGATAAGTTCGTAGCGATCCGAAACTATCGGGAACTACGCCCTCGTGCAGCGAAAATGTGTCACCTGCATTCATAGTCTATCGGCTGATGGAAAAGCCCGCGCGAGTAAATCGAACGAAACCGAGTCATCGAATCGAACGGAATGAAATCGAGGGTACACACGCCGCGCCGGTGCATTCGTCGACGGGTGATGAAGTGCGGTCATGGGTGATTCGGGACGGATACGTGATCAGAGGATGTCTACTGGCCTAGTTCGACGAACGACTCTTACCAAAGCTTGCGCAGGTACCTACCTATCTGCTCCACACATCGTTGGCTGCGGCGAAATTCGCCGGTAGTCACGGATCGCGATAAACAGATCGATCGTCTGAAAGTTCGTCAACCGAGTTTCGGTTCCGCGCGTACGCCGTTCTCTATTAACTGTTCACAGAAAGAGCCGATGTGTTGCGGCCGCGTGCCCTATGCACATCCCTGTGACCGCACAAAACTGATCTTTCCCAACCAGCGGTCGGCGCGGTTAACCAGTGGGCATCATACCTCGCGGTTTGCTTATTTCCAGTTACCGCTTTCGTTCCGTGCCCAAAAAAGACCATCCTCTTTTTGCGCAATGCCTCAACACTTCGTCCAATATCGTCGACGCGACTTAATAATGCTACCCTTAATACGAAATATTCAATTAACTTAGCGTGCGCATACGTTGCTCTCGTGACGAAACACGTGCGGAAGGAAAAAGCAACCGGGCTGGGCAGCTGTGCGCGACTGATAAATTTAACCTGTGCCTCGTTAATTTAAATATCCTGACGCCTCGCAGCGTCGATAGACTCTCGTCAGACAAGGGCATTCAGAGCGGAGTGCGCACGGAGTACATTCAGTCGCCTGAGTACTATCGAGAGTTGCGACGCTTACCGACGCGAACAGCGGGGAGTACTTTCGGTGAGAGAAATTTCAATTTCGCGAGATGAGATCCGCGTCGGTTCACTTTCCAAGGTAGCGGCGCCCTCCGTCCTGCTTACCGGAGCATCGACAGAAATCCTTTCTTACTATCGGGAACGGGGAGGTGGGTACCGAATGCGCGTACAATGTCTGGCTTGGATGGTGTCAGCCAACCCCTCCTCTCTCTCTCTCTCTGCGACCCTTCGAGCTGTAACATACACTCAGTTCTCTTTCCGACCGTCCTTTACACTGAACTTTCACAGAATTTATGATGCAGAGCTGCGAGAACATTCTCTATGCAGTATGCGTTAAGTAGTTTTCTATGACGGTACATATTATATGGTAACAGTATTTCACCACGCTATGAAATGGTGTATTTAAAATATTTTTCGTGAATACATTTACTTTGTCAAGAACAACGTAGAAAGTTACCATAAACGTGACACTATTCGAGGTAGAAATTATACAGACATGTGCTAATGCAGACACAGCAGACAACAAAAGGAAGAACGTAATCGAAATGGAGGATAAGCGTCGACGCGCCTTATCGTCCCTAACCTGTGCCCTTGTGGTAGTAGGCTTACGAAATTAATCGAGATGTCAGGTTTCGATATCCGGCTTTGCAATTTCCTGTTTATCCCACGCGCATTGGCGGAAGGCCGATAATTGATACGAAGGATGTTTTTTTGTCGGGCAATAGTTGCTTTCAAGTTAATGGTACACATCTATTAGTTTTCCACCTACATAGACACCGTCCATGCAAAATATCAATCGGCCTATTTTTCAACTTACATCTCTGAATTTTTATTTGCGTCGCGTTGCCGAATTGAATGAAATCCGACTTTTTTCTCGGACCAGTCACGACATCTACGCGCGCAACAAACATTCGCCGAGGTTAATGGGAAACGTATTTGTTACTATACATGTACCATCACCCCCTGACACCTCACCCAGCTCCTCCATCAATTTTCACCCTCGTTGCTCGTTAAGATTTCCGATATTCTCTCTACAGCACTCTTCCAACACAACGCCGACGCTCTCCGCAATTTCAGCAGCGTATCCGTTCGGAAACCACTTGGACGGGGAACGAATATCAGAAATAAACGACGAGTGCCTCGGATACAATCTTCGACGTTTCCTACATATCGCGTTCGAATTTTCGGTCCGTCAGGCTCGCCGGGAAATTATTATTCCTCCAATACACCCTTCGCTATCGCTTTCATCGGCAATGGAACACTGAAACGCCCACGCCGGTTCGATACCTTCCATTCGCAGCCTATCGCGCGCTGCACGTATATTCGGCAATTGCCAAAGGCGCGCAAATAGGCGGAAAGTCAACCGACTTACCAGCTTCGGCAAAGATACCCGGCTCGTGGGTATATCCGATAGCCGGTCAAGAAAGCGTGGAGAGTAGCGTAACATAATGATCGATTGTGAACGGTCCTCCCGGAACAACCGTCGCTTTCTTCCCTTTTGCCACAGCACCCCTTCATCTTCGTTTCCTCCTGCGCCGTGAGTCCTCTGCCGGTGACCGAACCGGATGCGAACCCATCTCAGCAACGTATATTGCCTCTTGCCCCGTCGCATCCTCATTACCTGTTCGCCACCACCTTCGCCAATTCACCCCTTCCGTCCTTGCCCCACCCCGCTCTTGCCGCCTTCGACTCCCATTACTAAAACGTAGTTACGCCTGCCGGGGCGCAGACTCGATTTTCGTTCCTGCCCGATAACATGGACGGCGAATCGAAAGTTTCACTCCTGTTTTTTTTTTGTTGTATTATTATTATTAATCCTCACGCGCCACCGGGTTTTTCAATGAATCCCTTTTAATATCGCGATATCTCGCTTGGCCGACAATTAATTGAATCGTCTAATGGCGGCCGTTCTTTTTTACTGCTCATTAATGCTGATGGGTATTCATCGTGCTATTGACGGTGTTTTCATCGATGCCCGTGATTCCGAGAGCGTTATCGCGATGCCGGCCGTACGGATTTTCGCTGGCGTCGGTTATTCAAATGTAATCTTGTCGTGGGAGTCGATTTTTCGGTGTACCTTCCACACGCGAGGTTTCGAAATATCGACGTTTTCACGGCCGAGTACTTTTCAGCGGGCAATTTTTCGCGTGGAGATCGGCGTCGAACTGTGATGTCTGACGGAACACGGCAACCGTCTAATCAGGAAAATGGTTCTTTTCCATTGAGAACGGTGACTTGTAGTTTCATTGTACCGCCGGCGTCGGCACCTTCTATCAACTCGCCCCTACTGCGAAACGTTTTTTCCTCTCTGAGAAACTAATCGAAGGAAAAATTTCACTCGCGTTGACAACGATGACTCGCCGCATTATCATTGTTCCCTTCGTTGTCACCTTCGTCGGGCCCCGCCCTTCCGATCGCGCCCACCCTTTTTCAACCCCAGTCTCACCCATTACCAAAATCTAATTACGTCTCTAAAGCAACGGCGAGCAGGTCGCAATCTGCGAAGTGGGAATTACGACATTTTTCCGAGCGTCGATTAAGAAAATTTCAGCGAGTCACGCGCAATTTAACGAATTAAGGGAAAGTTCGTGGAAAACGAGAAAATCCTAAATTGGCTATTTAACCAATTAACCCGCCAGTCTTTACGAAGATTCGAGGTACTCGGCCGCGCGAAGCGTACTTCATCGTCAGAGCCGTACTCGGCGTTTCTAATCATAAAATCAGTCCATTCGGACGGACGCACGTATTAAATACGAATTGAACGTTAAAAAACGTATTGAAGACCCGAAAGCCCGCGAATATGACTCAAGTTCCGTCGAGTTCGTGGAGGATCGAACATCGAAGTGCGACGCACACCTACGGGGAACTTTTATAGCCGTGCGCCGACCGTAATTTCCTAAGTCGATCCGCCGCGGCGATAACCCCGAAACGACGAAACTTACGTCCGTGTGGACGCGGCTTAATGGATCGCGAACTCCACGGCATCGGGAGTCGCGACTGTCGGGGGAGTGGAAAAAGGGGGCAAAAGAATCGGCGACAGATAAGTATCGAAGGAAGTTGGCGGGATATCTTTCCTCCTTCGATTCCATCGTCGAGGGGGGGAGGGAGGTTAGGCGAAGGGAATACTTTATACCGATTCCAATTGTCTCCGCGCAGCTCGACTGGAACCGACCCGTCCTTGTGCCCCGTGAACATTCTCAAGGCACTTTCCTGCTCCGCGCCTGGCGGAATATGAGAAAGCAGCAAACGGCGACGAGCGTATCGTCGTCCCGAAAACGACGGAGTACGTTAAACGCTCGCCGGCACGGTATGTGTGCTAGCGAAGAAATCGCGCGTTAAGACTTTACGCTCGTACGAGCTTTCCAATTACTACGTCCTGGCGCCCGCCAGCTCGTGCGTGTCTCTCTCTCTCTCTCTCTACCTCTTCCCCCGTGCCAGACTCCGGACTTGGTTGACTAATGAAATTTTATGGGGGCGAGCCAAATTTTTCCTCCCACAACGTCGGAATACAACGATGCCGTCCTTAAGATCAGACTGATGTCACTGATGTATGAACGACGTAAAGGTAATGAGAGGCGAGTGATGTGAAACTGTTAGGCTCTTGCTTTGAACAATGCATAAAATAGTAAATTGCGCCCTGTCGTTCTAATGTCTGTTCGTTATGTAACATATTTGATCCAGTTATGAGATTCCGGGGTGGATAGTATTTTGTTACCAGCAGACTCTATCGAGCGGTTCGGCCGATACGTAATTGCTGATAATGCAATCGCGCTCGTGAAAGTGTTAAGTCGCGACGTACGAGGCAGAAGGCGTGCGTGATAATTAACGATGGCAGATACGGGAGCAGCAACTATTCGATATTACAGATTCTATCGGCAGCCAAACGCTACCGGTTTAAAGGCGGCATTTCGTATCGGCCAATTTGAATTTATCGTACCTAACCCACGCTGCACTGCACGCCCTGTCTCGCTGATGCAAATCTTCCTTCGTCCATTGACACGTCGGCTCAGCGACACAAAATTGAGCGCGAAAATAATCCGTTGATAGAACGCAAAGTTTCCAGGAGATTAAAATGTCGCGCTCGTATTTCGACTCGCAGACGTTTTTCATCGCTGAACTGAACGCTTGATACACGACGTGCGTACGTCATGTTCCGTCGACGCTCTCAAGTCTGTCGAAGCGCAGAGCATCGACGCGTCACGGTCCATCAACGATACGATCGCCGTGAAATTTGCTCAGCAAACGGCGGGGGCGACTTAATGAAGCATTAACCGTGATAAGTTATTTTCGAAAGAGACGGAACGAGCCGCGATTAACAAGCCGCATAAAGCCCAGGACAGTTGGCGATTAATAATCTCCAGGGGATGACGGATCGCGTCGCGGCCTGCCCTTTCTCGTTTGATTAATCGCCATTGTTTTTCCGGCGCCGAGCGACGGTTGCGCGTCGAGACGGATCAAACAACTGCCGGGTAGGATCTTCGACTCTTCGTCCGTCCTCGTTTCGCGGCATTGTCACGTTCTTTTTCTGTCCCAGCCATGGCAGGATGGAAAAAGAAGAGGAATTTGCGAACGAAACGGGAGGCACGAATTGAACAATACAGATTTCAACTTTTTAACCGTTCGCACGGGACTATTAGGTTCGGATGCCAATAAAAGCGCTCGTGGAAAATTCACTCGGGGCTGAAAGTATGGTGTTGAGGTGACTTAAACAGCCGCAAAACGAATTCGTCGCTCGACATTATCGCACACTTAACGCTCTCCACTTCCCATTTACGTGGATTCGCTGCGAATATTATTTTCGCCGATGAGAGGGTAACTGAAATTTATTCTGAATCGCTTCCAGGAAACTTTGAGAGTGTATAAGGGGTGCCGCTCGGATAAAAGCACTGTTTGGAGTGCGCGGGCAAGTTTTGCATCTCGGATCGAGATAGGAAGTGCATTTGATGGGTTTTAACCCGGGAAGCGGAGAATGTCGAGTCAACACTACCCTCACCCCCACCCACCGAGCACAGTAACAGACATTGTCGCCTGCATAATTGAGTTTTCTGCGGGCGAGACGTCGCGCAAACACAATTATTTGCCCGTCCGTTATCGTCAATGATCATCGTCCGCGGACTTCGAATACAGCCTTTCTGAATTGTTCGCAATTCCAGCCACAAGCTTCTCTAATTACATGTACATTATACTTGAACCGCTCTCTCGGCTTTCCACGCAAACACGAGGCGAAAACCAACACTAGAGAAGTATGAGACATTATTACGAAATCAAGCCGTCGATGTCGCAGTGACGCTGGATGTTGGTATTTACTCCGACGCGCTCTCGTACTCTTCAGGTAAAACTGACAAGAGTACGCGAAATAATTAGCGTCGAGCAAAGAGTCGGACGGCGCTTCACGATCGCCTTGCAACAGTAAGTTTAATTAAACGCCGCCCGTCTCGGGCATCATAAAGAGGGCCGAAAGCCGAAAGTGACGAGGATGACGCGGATCGAAGGGAACAAAGGGCCTATTTCTCGACTCTGCAAATTTCTCCAGGTGCCGCTCGGCGAACGATGTGTGCCGCTACGAATGCAAAGAGTAATTGCCCCCGCGTTGACAAAAAGTACAGAAGTTTCCTGCCGAGATGAAGGGCACCGAGACGTGAGAAGGAGAAAGGGACTGGAAGGGGTAGTGGAGGTTTGAAGAAAGGGGGAGTGCGAAGAAACGAGTACGAGGGCAGACAGAACGGAGGGTGGTGAGAGAGGGTGAAATAGGGCGAAGGGATAGGTACAGGGACGTAGAGACGTCCGACGAATGGCGGGTCGTTAGCTTGAAACCCGACGTCGTCATGCGTCTCCTGTTCGTAAATACACGCTTATTATGCAGCTTATCCGGGAAAAGTCTGAGACCTGTTACATAGTCGATGAACCTAATTTCAAGCGATCCCTCACCTCACGTTATTCCACGTCCAGTTAACATGCCGTTAAAGTCTGGACAAAGGTCCGAGACACGTTACATGTCCGATGAAGCTAATCTAAACCGATTCCGTACCTCGTAATATTAGCCTAAAATTTCAAACGTTCTTAAAGTCTCATACCTATTACATAATCAATGAAAATACTTTTAAACCGCTACTCTTATGTCACTGACCTAGAACGTAACATGTTCCCGCGGTCCGAAGAAAACCCTCAAACGTGTTACATGTTTCATGCAACTAATTGCAACCAATCCTTTACCTCCTGTCATTCAACCAAAAGCTAACGCGAACCCTATAAGTCTGCGACTATCATTACGATGTGCCCCGTCGTACTGGCGCTTTCGTTCAAGCCACAATACTGGCGAAGTCGATCATCGCGATCGTGCTCGACACGGAAAGATGATCTTCCAGGTACGTCGTCTGGCTTCGCGAACAGAACCCCGCGACGCTGCCGTTTGCTACGCACCTGGACAACTCGGATGGCTTAGCCACCTTCAGACGGGGACAAAGAAAAAAAACGCGAGCGAGAAGGGTCGTTAGCCCTAAGGCCCGAAAGACTTTTCTCGGATCTCTCTGTATCAGCGTAGACAGCTAATTACCGCATCGTCGAAAACTGGGTGAAACAATGTGACGACCGCCTTCTCGGAAAAGCGAAACGAGCTAATGAGACGGTGGCGTTGATGGGATGGTCGGTCGATGCACGCTGCACGTCGACGCGTGACAACTCGGAGTTCAGGAGCAGTTTGCGGAACGTCGTATCGCAAAAGGCGAACATCGCCTCCGAGAAGACGGGAGCTCGTGGACGGCGGCGTAAAACGTGGAAACTGTCCCGGGGCATGGCGCACATGACATGCCCGGTTTGCGGTCCGCGAGGCAGTGAATTCTCACCCAGAGGGGTATGTCGCGAGTCGCCGGATTGCCGTCGTGATTTTTGCCCGCATCCTTCAACGCGCCAGTCTTGTATCTTGTATCGCTCCCCTCTCTCGCGCTGCTGAGTTCTTGTAACGATTCGACTGACGTCTTTTAAACGATGAAATAGTGAGCGTACTCGTGAGAACGTCGGAATTTGTTGCCTTACGTCTCTGCCGTATTCTGCGACGTACTCGGATGTGGACCGCGAGGCAGTACATTTTTCCTGACACGATATTTCACAGTCCCTGAATCGCGACTGCAATCTTTATCATTGTTTCGTCATTTGTGCCGGTGTTATGCTCCGAATGCTTGCCGTCGTGTCTGGCAAAAATGAATTATGGAATTTTCGGAATGTTATACGATGCTGCGCACGCGTAAGAAGGTGGTGCATCGGTGCATACACTACATTATACGGTCGAAATGCTGTACAGCCGAAAATCAGATTTCGAGAAGTGTGCGTTTAAAATTGTGTCGGTGAAATAGAACGGTTTTTTCAGCGGTCAATATCGAAAGGCATCGAATACAAAAGCCTCGGCTTGAGAAGTTGAACGTGATGGGGACGAGTTTTCGGCAACTCGAAAAAGATGCCCGGAGTCGTTGAGAACGTGAACTCAGTTGTACCCGTCGCGATGAGCTTCCCAAGCTGCGTGCGCCCTACATGGGTCACCATGGAAACAGAAAGGAAGCCACTCAGAGACCCAGGAGTTCTCTCAAGGATAACCTGGTACACTTGTACCCTCGCAGGACCTTCCAGAGCTCGTAACATCAGAAAAGAGCGTGCTGAATGGCGATAAGAACAAAACACTTTGCCGTATTCTTCGACGAAATATGACATAAAACCATGCCGCTTTGGCCGTTCGCAAAATTCGCCAGCCCCCGATAACGCGCGTGACCACTCGATAATAATTTCCATGATTGTCACATTAGCACGGAATTATCGAAACCGAATGAAACGGTAATTGAAGTCGCGCGAACATTCATAGACGCCAGACGAACGCGATGTTTTAATCATCGTCATTACGAAAAAGGTATCGCTTGATTGTCTGACAGGACGACTAAAGTGATTCAATTATGTGCGTGCAGCTGTCAATTCGAGATGTAACGTCGTTGATTATCATCCGCACGGGATAGACGCCATGTGACACGACAGTGCTGAAATCTATTCGCGTAATTAATGAGAATTCGATGTTGGAGGCGATCGAAAATATGCTGCCGTCACGAAAGACACGACTGACGTTTCCTGATTCAGTCGTGTAGACGTGTCAGGCGTGTGGGCGGTAATTATTCACGCTGAAGGGAAGAAGAGCCGCGAGCTTTTTAAAGCCGAGGACCGTAATTACGACTAATTGTTAGCTTGTCGCGAAGTGCCGAGGGGCTAAAATATTTTATCTTAACACCGCAATAACCGCCATCATTTAGAGCTTTTCCATTTTCTCGCGCGTCGCGATATTTCATTACCACTCTCCCTATGTTTAAGTAACCCTTCTCCTGAAAGCGTATTCTCGTCAACACCGCTAAGCACTGGAAACACGCTTTCATTTTCCTACTCTTAGCATGTAACGACATTTTGTTTGCATTCACACTCATCCCGATCGTACCCTCATCGGAGCTTGAAATCGTGAAGTTATCCGCGGTGCACATTTGATTCGCCAGTACGACACGATTCGAGCGTGACAGAGAAACAGATCGTAAAATAGCCGTTCGGCTGGCAGCTTTCGGCGAAAGGACGGATCGGTGTTTTTTTTTACTGCGCTCAATAAATCGGAGCTTCGGATGTAACATCTCATGCAGTTTAATATCCAGTCGGATGTGTCGCCAGCGCGGACCGGTTATTCGCTCGACGGGACAGATAGACTAACCATCATGCAAAATGAGACGACAATGTTCCACCCACCTCCGCCGCCATTGATCTACCGCCGTGTATTAACGGAAAATACACACGAGGGAGGGTTCTTTACACACGAACGCTGAAACGCCTTCTTTCAAAGCCCCGACGCCACGTCGAGCGGGGGGCGATATTTTCGAAATCGCATCACAAAGGTAGACCCGATTATGCAGATTAAGCGATGTGAACCGGTCGATGGCCGTTGCGGACGTTGCGCGCATACGAAATTGAGAGACATCGAAATAGCGAGCTAGACATAATAATTCTGAAATTTCATAATTAATACGCGTATATGAGTCCCGTCACTCGAGTCGAAGTTGAAACATTCACGATTTACGACGATGGCGTACAGATAAATACCTGCGAGAGAGGATGAATATTTACCGATGGCCACGGCTCAAGTTGAAACTCGAGACTCATCGCGGCTCTTTTCTTAAGCGCAATCCACGTTTCCCGTTTTCCGGCGTCTGGCGAAGGGGGATGATCGGGTCGAGAACAAACAATTCGATCGGCGGCACCGCCGTCGAAAAAGATGACGGCGTCGATGGAATTAATTGCGACGCTCCCCCCCCCGTCATTTTATGGCCCTTTTATGACTCTATTTCCATATTGAGCGAATACTTTAACGCACGCGCGAATAGGGGAGCATCTCTAAGAGAGTGAGACGCAGAGCCGTATACCCCTGCCTCTGCTTATGGCAAAAGATTTATCGCGGGACAGTGGAAACGAGGGTCGGGACTGTAATTTCGACCCGGCTCGCCATAAATAACCAATCAGATTCATAATCGTACGCGCGCGCAGTGTGACGTCAAAAGCATGTCCCGCGCAACCCTGCGGGATAGCTTTTTTTCTACTCTTCCTCCTCCGACGACGGCGAGCGTGAAGCTCTCCGCGCCGTTTCCCGAAGCCTCCGAAAGTCCCTCTGTTTCTTTATGCTTCTGTTTTCACCCCTGCCCGGCTCGGGCTCTCATTGTCAGACTAAATGAGGATTGAGGGTAGGGAGGTCCCACGGATCCTAACCACCCCTGCGTTTCGTCATATGTTAAAGAGAAGCACAGCGCGGCAGGTTCCCTTACAATCTCTGAAGGAAGCTGAAACTAACGCTTGTTCGTCTCTGGTTCAAGGGACGAACGGAGAAACAAAACGATCATTTTCCCGGTATTACTAAAAGAAAGGAGCGTCGCGTTACGAAACAGAATGTATACTTCGTCGACCTCGAAACGGTCGAATAACTGATAAGGGAATTACGATGTTATATTACTTCGACGTCGCTTGTTATAAATCCACTCGTCCGGTTGACGGACGAAGGGCAAAAAAAACCACGGATCTTCTTAGCGTATTTCTATTACCGCGGTAGCTCGCGAGGGTGGGAGGAATAATATTGAAAACGGATTGCAAGCGACCCCGCGAACACCGCTGCGAAATGGTGGAAAAATGCTTTTGTTTGAAGTCTGCCCCGCGCCATGCGCGTACATTTTTCTGCTCGTAGCAGTTTTACGCCCCCGGCGCGCTTCTACGAGGACGCTCGACCGTCCGCGTGGAGAGCTAATTTCGAAAAAGTCTCGTGCGCTTGAAATGCGTATCCGCGACTGTCCCGGCGCTCGTTTGTTTCCTTCGCTCGGCACGAAGGGTCCGGAGTGGTGGCATAAAAGATTGAATAGGTACGTCTTTCAATACGACGTCATTCGAAAGCACCCTCGAACTTTCCTCCCAGCGGTCTATCTTTGAAGTTGCACGCGACGAAGGGCGAGCGGTGGGGGGCGCGGGCACGATAAATATTTCACGGTGAAAGGTCACGCGCGAAATCAGATGAATTCATTTTTAATAAAATCGGCCCGCCGCGCCGCCGACCGGCCACATTTTTCGCGTTGCATACTCGCTCGCGCGGGAACGCACGTGGCGGCCGGCAAAAAGTGTCGGCGAAATATGCTCGCCCACGTATTCTCGCGCACGGGTCAGTGGAACGGATTTCGCTGAAAGGTCGCGCGCGCCCGACGGAGAGGAAAACAAAAATCGGGACCCGGAACGACGTGGAAATAAACTGGCCGTCGAAGCGGGCAGCAACAATCGCCAGGCAAAACGGCGTGACCATTATGCGGGCGGGCTTTTTCCCAGCTCGATCCGGCGTGCGAGGAAAAACAAAGAGGGAAGTCCCGGGAGTAGGCGGTCCGAAAAAAATCATCCGGGCGATCATTTATTCGCAAGAACACGCACACGCGCGCCGACGACGAATGCGTGTGGGATCGTTACCCGGAATAAATCGTCGACCGTGAATCAGGAGTTTACGATATTCACAATGCGATACGCGATAAAAACGACGGGCGCGAGAGAGTCTGCGGCCTCATATAGGATTCCGAAGGGCTCCGCCGTTTCTTTGTGAATTATGGATGTCGATCACAGAAAAGAGATAAATAAAAAATCCATATTGGAATCCTCTGAGAGAATCGCTGACCACGTTCAATCGGCGGGGGCCGGTGACTTAATTCACGTTTCACAAACGGAGCATTCCCGCTCGTCGGAGTCGTTTTCGTCCTCCTTTCTCACCGCAGAAAGGGAAATTCAAGGAGACTGGCGCGCAAGGTCGGCCAACCCATCCGGGAGAGGGTATAAGTACGCGTTATGCAGAAATGCTGACATCGCTCCCGACGAAACCGTATTCTCCGCGTATTACCGTGGCAAATTGAGTACAGCACCTTAGTCTCCCTTAGTCCAAAGCTTCGTCTATAGGAGATAATCGCTTCGAAATCCGCAAAAACGGTCAGCCACGTCTTCACTCATTTCCATTTCACTGGCATCAGCGTCTTCATTTGGTAACATCGAACAATATTCTTGAAAAAGTGTATATCGGCCAACAGCAGGGGTAATGTCAGCCACCCACCGTTCCCTGTTTGCTCTCTTACTTTTCACGCGAATCCTCAGTTCGATAGCCGAGCAAACCACACGTCGCCAAGAAACGCTGACGCTGGCTACTAAGGTGCATATTCACATATTACTCGATCGAATTTTCGAGCCCGTATTCGTCGACTTCGCCCGGAAAGATACGTCCGTAGCGTTGCGTGTTCGACCACGTTGCCCAATTGGGAGACCGCGTAGTAGTCCTTTTTTTGTTCTCCGTCCGAGCGGAAGGCGTTTAGGATTTATCGAGTGTACAGCGCTGAATGAGACTCCGCCAAGTTTGCCGATAAATCCTACCTGCCTTAGAAGCGTGGACTTTCGACCGCGTACGTTCGCGTGCGTGTGCATCTTCACGGAAACGTTGGCTCGCAACCTTCGGATGATTACGCTCCATATCATACGTACTGCACGTAGGTACGCGTCTATACACATACGTCCGACGCGCAGTTCATTTCAGGTCCAAGTTTTGTCGATGGAACGCGATACCGCATTATCGGGGAAAAATAACGGCCGCATTTTCTGCAGCAAATTATTTCGGGGCAATCGGTTGCGCGCCAGTTTCATTTAAGTTTCTGCGATGCAGCGCACGTACGCGCGGTAACGTCGAAGCGGGGTTTAATTAAAGTGAATTTAATTGGCCACAAGAGCGTTTTCTTGTCGCGAGGAATTGTCGTGTGTTGTATGAGTTGTGTCAAGAATGTTGACGGTGTATTGTGCGAGGGATGTGAGCTTGATGATGACAATAATGATCGTTTTGGTGTCTCGTATCTGACAATGAGTCAGTTGTGCAATAACTCCCCGATTGAATAGATACAACGGTAGATTCATCCCTTTAATGCCACGTAGCATTGACATAATAGGGCGACATGTGCAGGACTCATGCGACACTTGTGTCGTGTCGATAATGTCGATGCATTGTTTGAAATGTGTAGGGCAGTAGTAGTGAGAATAGGATAAACGTTTGCAATTGAAAGACAGCGAGATTTGATAAGCGGACGAACATGAATAATCATTTCTGGCTGTTAACTTACCGTTAATGACCACGTAAAACGCACCCCTTCGATGAAATTGCATTATACGTTTCAGGAATGAATTTCTGTGCCAAGTACCGGGATAAAAAGCTATCCTCCATCTACACGATATGACATCGTGCCGCCTATAAATTCCTTTAAAACGGCTCGCCATGAATTTTAACAAAATGACCGAACTGACCCAAACTTACTTCGCCCATTTATATCCATCGATTACGACCATCGGATAAACTGACCAAACCGTTAAACGTGTATTGGAGGATCTGATATTAGCCAAAGTACCAGCTACTCCTTGCGTCGTCGTTTAACTTTTACTATCCTCAGCCCGCAGCCCCACCCACGCCCTTCTTCTTCATCTAAAATTACGGAGACTCTTTCCGGTTGATCGTGCATTTATGCAACGGACGCTTGCAACTACACTTTCCAGAGAAACATAACTCAACGGCGACCAAAAACTTTCCCCACGCAGTCCAAGTGGAAAATGTTCATGAACAGATAACTGTTGCTCGACAACAATCACTCACAATTGACTTCGCCTTGTGCCGACCGGACATTCTACATTCCACTCCTGTCAATTCGCTGGTCCTTCTACCATAGCTGACGAAGACATGACACGGCGTTCATAAAAAAGAATAAACCGATATTCTGTATACGAAAATCCCGACCTCCGGGCCCCGAATGAAGTGGCCGTCGATCGGCGTTACGTAACAGACAGCAGCGAAAATAAGTAAAACATTTATTCGAACGCATGTTGCCCCAGAGGCGTCGTTTATCCGTAGCCAAGTAATATCGATCAGCATCATGGGCGCGCCGACGTTTATTGCCGACCCCGAAGTAACAAGCAAGTTCGACAGCCGACCGTGAGGTTTCGCGGGGGGGGGGGGGGGGGGGGGGGAAGAGATTTGCCGGCAGGTACATTAACCCGCGAGAGTTGCGCGACCACAGCAATATCGATCAACATCGGTACGTTGACATCCATCGCGATGCAACTGCAGACCCTAAGAAGCGAGACCTGGGCGAGGGGCAATTTTCGTGCGACAGACTGTTGGGGTGACTGACTGACTGGCTGGCTTGACGGGATCTCCCTGACTAACTCCAAAGGGAATACGCGACAGCGAAAGAGAGAGAGAGAGAGAGAAGGAGAGAGAGAGAGAGGCAGAAAAGGACGGGGTATGGGTGACATTTAAATCAGGAAGCAGGTGATTTCGTACCACCCCGTTAGAGTAGTTTCAGAAGTGCACACAAGTGACGAGCGGAGAGAAACTCTTGAGTTACAATACGGCCACGTCACTCCCCCTCTCTTACTCTTTCCCTCTGTCTCTCTCTCTCTCTCTCTCTCTCTCTCTCTCTCTCTCTCTCTCTCTCTCTCTCTCCCCCCGTTTGGAAGCTCCGTCGTGCAGCTTCCCGCCCGCCCTTCCTCCGCGACTCTTCAACCCCTTTTGCGAGCCGCCTCTTGTTACACGGTTACCCGTGCCCTTTCCTCTTTAAGGCTTCGTTTAGGATGGGGTTACCACTCGTTACGGCTAGTTTTCGAGTGGTCTCTTTTTATCCACCCACACGACACGTACGCGTGACGCAGACTTCTTACGTAAGTAGGCAGTTCAAAAGAGGAAAAGGAGTCGGCGCCCCTACGAGGCGAGCCGACTTCGCGTCATTAAGAACGAGCGACTAGACGAATGGATGTCTCAATCCCGACGCATTCGCGACATTAACTTCGTCGCGTGTCCGTCGACACGGCTCGTCGTCCGGCGTTAAGTGGTTCGCCGGCGCGACAGTGTGCGAGACTGCGCAAACGTTGTCGCTCTCGAATTACATATTTCCTCCGTCGACAATAATTACTCCGCGACAACAACGGCAAATCGAATTCCACGGCCCGATTTCACCGAACCGCCGCGCATTACGCCGAAATCGTTGCCGCTAGACTTAATCCTATCAGCGGCGCGCACGAGGCAGGCAAAGGACGCGCGGCGAAAGGCGGCCGTCTGACACTGCACTCAAAGTGCAGGAATGCACAAAGGAGGATCTTTCGACAATTGACGGATGGCAGCCGCGAGGAGCCTACGTGTATTTTCGCTGCGGTGAACCCGATGCTTTTAAACGGCCGCTTCCCCCGGCATGATCCCAGAGGAGAACCGGCGTGTAGTTTCTTTCCCGGAGATCTATCCTGCCGAAGGGGTTTGGCGGTTTTCCAACCCCCGGGAAAGCCTCGTCCCCTTCTGCCCCGCTGCCGTGCATCTTTCCCTCCTATAACGTTTTATCTGCATTTGAAGATGTCTGCCGGTCGCCTCCTTCGTCATCGTCGCGACAAGCCGTGCTTTACGATCGGAATGAGAGAAGGAGGGAGGATGGCAGAGAGAGGAGGGGTCCAAATAGGAAGAGAGAGACACGAGAGCGGCAAGAGAGGAGTCAAAGACAAAGGAAGTGGAAAGAAAAGAAGGGAGTGAAGGGCTGTCGGGAGGACGGGGAGGGAAAAGAATGAAAGGGGTAATGAACTGAGTGGGTCCCGGAAAGGGGAGGGCGGAAAGATAGGTATTTACGGGCTGGACCCTGAAATTGGATAACTCTTGAAGATTCGCGGAATTAAGCACCGTGGGTATAGTAGCGAACTGTCCGGGCACATATTACATTTCATTGTGAGACGCGGACTAATGAAGCAGAAATAGACTAGCCGAGCAAATGGGAGAAGATCGAGAGTGTAAGACCAGAAATGATATTTGTCCAAGAACGACCGTACTCGCTTTGCTTCCTACGCAGCGATCAAAACTTCGAGTCAGTATTTTTTACGAAAAACCCGGCAGTTGCTAATTTGAACTGGGGAACTAGCGTGGGGTTGGTTTAATGAAGATACCGAAAGCGGAGAGAAACTCGTGCAGGTCTTGCCGTTGCATCGGCAAGCACCACGGCACGTCCCCTTTCCTGTCTCTGCGGCTGACATCTCCTCGCTCAGTGCCACGGACAAAGGGCCGAGCGTCGAATTCCTCTTTCGATCCGTCAAACACTTACTACCCCCCCGTTCTCCCAACGATGCCGAAAGTTCGGTGGGTTAGATTAAACGCTACATCGGTAACGAAATTCTCGTCGTGAGCCCCCGCCGTTGGTCTGCGACAATTACCAAGGAAACCAACTTGCCTGAACGGAGATCAAAGACTGTCGAGTGCCGCTCTCAAGATAAATATCGCGGAGCGACGAGAGCGCGTAATTTTCCGCGGACAATTGTGCCTAGATCGAAGCGCTTGACCCCGTCAACATGTGACGATGAACGCACTGACGGGGCAGTATCAGTTAATTTTAATGAATGTATAATGTTCGAAGGTAGAAGTCTGGTTATTAGAAAATAGCGTATATACTATGGGACATGCAAATTTGGCAATGATAAATGAGTGTTTAGATGTATTCATCTTCGATTGAACACGACGTTCTCGCTTACTTCCATCTTCTCCTCGATCTTCAAGACGGGAACTCGTCAGAAATGAACAGTTGCACGCAGCAACTCCACTGAAACTAGATTAAACGATTTATCGTAGGCGAAATGCTAAAGTGAGCGCCTGTCGGTTCATACCGATTATTCGGATAGGAAGACCGGGTTGTAAATAATGCTACGATCTACGATCAATTATCTTCTCGAAAGATTCAAATTCTAGATAGAACGCGCTGGAGTAAAGAAATTCGTATTTTTTTTTTACGCAGCGAGGGAACATGTACGAGAGAAAAAATGACCGGTGCGTGAGTTAACTTTACTTCGGAAAATTCAACTCGACCGGCAATCAGAGTTTCCATCGAACGACTGTAAACGAAATTTTAACCAACTCGACTTTTGCCCTGCGCCCGAATGCATCGACGTGCATGTGTAGCGTTTCGGCCGTCCTCGGCTAGTCGGTACCTAGCCTGGAGGGCCCCATGAATCAGTAATTAATGCACTTGCCGACGGATAATTAGCAGCGACACTGTGCCGAGTACTTTCTAAAATATGTACCCGGGTGCTGCCATTAAGCCTTTGATCGACACGCCAGGTGAATGAACCGTGGGATCGACATCGTCACCCAGCCTGTCTGACCTCACGAGTCTTCTCTACTGTTTAAGATGTCATTGGATTTACGCTGCCAAAGAATCACATTTCACGAATCATACCAGACACTGAAGATTTCCTTCTAAAGTCCTTCGTCTGATGATATTCATACGTCTGCCGCCGCACATTATACGTGCATATCGTTTACTTGAAAATATTTGTCTGTCAATCGCCGATACTATTTGCTTCGAAGCAAAGGCCCGCTATTTTTCCTTACTTCAGAGAAGAAACCGTTTTTATCATTTTCTCTCGACAACGACCGATTGGAGAAAGTGGGTTAATTCGATCTGAGTAGAAACTTCGTAAAGCCGCTACCCGGCGATTTTTTCATGATAAAAGCAAGTATCTCACGGCGGAATATCGTTGAGGCGTCCTCGGGTGCGCGGGATAATTTGCCGATATCGCGAAGCGTCCGCTTGATCTTCTCTTGGGAGAGATTCATCCTGCCTCTTTCGTCCTGCCGCCATTGGCCGCGGGTACAATCGAGTTTACGGTCTTGAACTTCGTACAGCCTCATCCAATCACGGGAGTATATACGCGCGTTCGACTAAATGTTTTATGTCAGAATCGACTTGTCCCGATTCCCGGAAGCTGTGGGTGCGCGATCCGTGCGAACCCTCCGACGACGCAAAACTTTTTCCCAGTACGCGATTCTGGCCCGCGGAGACCATTCCATTATTGATTTTGATTAAAGCGAACGATTTGTTTCTAAATGCCGGGAGATGCCCGTAGAATCGCCGGCGACGGCGGCTTCCGACGTCGGTCTATATAAGTTCTTACGACGGCGAGTACGTCTGCAAATTGAATGTCGACGTGCAAAAAGTGTATCCGTCGGATTCCTTGTTACTGTCGAGCGAGCGAGCGCGTTCTATGTCTCTCACTCTCTCTATCCTAGCGAAGCAGTCGGAGCATTCGAATTGTTGGTTACGAGACCGAGCGGGGTGATACTTTAAATTCAGGAAGTCTGACTTACGGAAATTGCGAGCGTGAAAACGTGCGGGTGTGTTCCGTGGTTGTTTAGCATACTTATGAATACGTTCAGCGTCATTCCTACACACATAAGTATGTATTGCATGCAATGTAAACTGAGAAATGTACAAGTATAAATATACAATGCGGGAGTGCCCCACGGGGAAAAGTGGTAGAAAAGAGTGTAAGATACACGCATTCCGGAACGTGCTAATTCGCACGACGATCGGACGAAGTGCTACGATGAGACGCGGAGCAAACGTCGTTCATATGCGCATCGATGCGATAATCGTTTCTGCAATATCCGTCAAAGTATCTTCCGGCAACAACGCACGCGTCAGAAGCGTGCAAACACGCGTGACTGAAAATACGTACGGGGCATTAAAAGGGCCCCTGACATCCCGGTTGCGCGACGCTTCGCTAAATTTATTCCTCCGATAAGTCACGAGGCACGGGAAGACTTTTTTGCTCGTCGCCAAGAGTAGCTATAAAAGTCGTCGCTCGCGAGACTGCGTTTTTCCGCTTCCCGCATTATCCCGGCGACTGGACAACGGCGGGACATGAAGCGGAGCAGTGGGACGGTGAAAAATCGAAAAAGTACGCGGACGGGAGACGGGGCGGGAGCAAAATGGAAAAAGGGTGCAAGAGCGACGACGCCGGTCCGCGACGATGGCCGTTTTATAATTAACGAGGCTTAGTTAGCCGCGCAAAATAGTTTAGCGCACCTCCCCCTCCCTCTGTTTGCTCACTGTCATTATTTGACAGTCGTCTCGCCGCAGCGCGGTACCGCGAATTGACTCGCGCATTGCGACAGTTTGCCCAGAGAGCGCCTGGAAAATAAATTGGCTCGAAATAACGTGCGCCATCGAAATGCGCCGGCGTTGTATGGGGAACGGAGAGTAGGTGGCGCGAGAACTCGCGTGCTTGTTTATGATACGCAGCAGGTTATCTTCGGCTAATGATCAAAGTAATCGATGCTGCGCATACAGTGAGTCACAGGCTTCTTCACATTCATATGATGTTTCAACGTATCGACACCTCTTCATGCACAAAGGTGCTACGATAAACTGTTATTTTAAATCGTGAACGCGTTGCTTGTTCTTCAGAAATGATCGTCTCATCGGTATGTAAGTGGAAGATAATATTATTCAGTTTAATGCCAATGCCATTTTGTGTATAGTGACGGTTTAAGTATTGAGACACGTTTTGCTTTTCAAATTCTCTGACCGAATAGGAGATATAGTGGAACCGGATGTACATATTGCGAGAATAAAGATTTGTCCTGAATGATCAGTGCAGTACTTTGTATCGCGTAAGGATTTATTCCCCGATATCGCTGCTCTAGTTATCGCAATATAACACACATACTGTACTACGATTTTTACGATCGAACCGCTGCAGCAAACGACTGCGCAGGCAATCGCATATGACACAACTACTTTGGCCGACAATTTGACATACGAGACGAGGACTCTCATATCAGACCATTTTGCCGGAATCATTCGATAGTTCCTGTCATCGATTAATTTTGCAAACGTGTACACGCATTAGAGCAAAACATTTGCTACGTAGAATTTACTTCCTTTCCGTTGCGACATCGTACATTTGATTTGGTCGGAATATTTGTACAGCTAATCAAATGCTTTTTTGCAAGTTCTGGTAGTGTAGCGCATATCGTAGTAGAGAATATTGTTCGCCTGAATAATTTCACCCGAATCTGTTCACATTATTAACTAAGCACATTTCATCGCCGAACGAAACTTTACTGCGCTGACTTCATAAGTAGCCAAGAGTAGCTTTCGAGAGCGCTGTAGGGCATAACGCGCCAGTTTACATCTTATTCTATCTGGGAGCCGTGTCTTACCGTGCACACAACTCATCTAGCATCCCGTCTTATTCCGCAAGGAACTCATCTACCAACCAATTCACCCTCCGCGTGGATGCACTTCATCTGCCTGCTATGCCGAGCCTCATCTCAATAGCATTATTTTTCACAGCTTATCCCTCGCTAATATCTTTCGTCCGACGAAATAGATGGAATTTTTTGCAGCCAATGGGGTCAACCAAAACTTTAATTATATCGAGCTTCGTCGATAAGTGGGGCGGTTAATTAAACACGCGCGATCGTGCAATTTGTTGCACGTTAAGCGCATACATGCCAAATTTGTTTCATAAGGCAGCCATTGCATTTTTAACCTTCCTCGGTGGGCGGTAAAAAATGAAAGATTTTCCAGTATGTACGGTAATTTAATGTGTCAGTCGAGACCCGCTTTATCGTTGCCCCTTTATGGGCCACGATGGATCCATAATGGTCCATTTCGCGGGTATCCCTTATTGAAGATAAATTGGATCAGCTTTTCCCGGGTGAACGCTGTCTTCTCCTGCCGACCTAGTTTCTTCCCGTAAACTGACACATACCTCTGATTTAGGCCTCGGTATCTTTGAAAATTTCGGCGCTACTTCCACGGAATATTGCCGTAATAAATGTATGTTATGCTAATAATAATTATATACGCCAACTATTCCATTAGTGCTTTTCATAAATTAAGGTAAAATTTTAATTAATTAAACGTCAAACATAACGTTAATTATGCGCCCAACAGTAACTAGGTCAAAACGTTAACGGCGTTTGTAGCACTTTATTTAATCGACTATTCCACTAACATGGTACAACAGAAAAGTATTGAAGCGTAAATGAGCCGAACTTGCTACATCGTGCTTGTAACTTTCGTAGTTCCGAGCGTGTAACTCGATCGAAACTCGTCGAAGCTTCTCTTGAGGGTAAAAGCAGAAAGAAGAAAAGTGTAGAAAGTGATCGTGTAACTTACTTAATTATCAGTCGATAAAAACTAATACTTTCGCAAGAAAACCGTAACCAATGTAATGCCAGCGAATATTTCCTCGTCACGTATAAACGTAGATGCTATTAGCAAACCAATATTCCCAAGTAATACTCCCAAATGCTCAGCACCTGCTCGTCCATTTGTCGATGCTGATGGGTACGTAACATTAATTCCGCACCAAATGGCAATTAGGTCGTGAACGTGATGATAGTGCGGCGAGTTACCTCACCGATTACTCTGCCGAAGTTTTGCACAATTGCAAGTAACTGGCCCGAACCGCATCTATAAGCCTCGTCCACGCTGTCCACTGTCTAATGCAGTGCTGTCCAGGGAGCGCTCCCAGTGCTCTATAGGCCCCCCCACCAAATTAACGTTGCCCAGGAAACGGACGACGCACCGTGTGTCATATGATCGGCATAAACAAAAAAACGCGATGAAACATAAAGGACAGAACCATTTCTTTCTAGTGGAGGTGGAAATAGCGGCGTAAGGGGCCCCTCTCGTGGACTGCACTGGTCTAATGCCATTGTAAACACAACTACTTTACGGTTCAGATCAAACCATTTGGCTCACCGCATCTCGCCGCGAGTAAACGAATAACTCACCTTCACTGCTCTCTGCTAATATTCGCAAAAGTTCAATAGCCAGCCATTTGGGCGTTCGTCCGCGCTGGCGTGTACGTAAAATCAATTCCGCGCTAGATAGCAATTAGGTCGAAACGCAATGTGAGTTCAAAGGGTTAGCTGATCGTTTGGGGTGACCAAGCGGAATTCAGTACAACCGAAACGTATCGAGAAATCAAGTTGACTCGTAGAGTTGGTAAAGATGGAAAGAGAAAGAGAGAGAGAGTGGGTAACTTCCGCACTTCCGAAAGAGTCCAATCGGAGTCGAAGCTGTCGAGTCCGCTGTCGAGGCCGAAGAAGGAGAAAAAGACAAGGGCCAGGGGAGGAGGAACCGACAGTGGTAGCGGACCACGCCACTATAACAGCGGTGATCGATACCTGAACGAAGTTTCGAGTGTAGACACTATCCTCGTCCACGTCAATCCGCGAGGTGCGAGAGTATTGCCGGCCATTATCTGCTCTCAGCCTTCCGTATCGGGTACCTGTCACTGTCTCTGCGAATCCAATTTTTATGTTTTAGGTCAGAGAGCCCCGACGGCGATGTTTTAGTCGGAGCGTTCCTCCGGTCCGAAATGATTTTTCAATCTGCCAACGACGCGAGGCGACAAAATTTACGTTACTCGCGCACGTGTCCTCTCGCTCCCGCGTGTCAGAATTTCGCCGACTAGATTCTTGCGCGACGTTTCATGGCTGGTGTTTGGGTCAGTGGTGGCATGCCGGCTCTTTTCGATTCGTTCGATACAGACGAATTATGCACGTTCGTACACGACGCGGAGCGCAAAACAGAGTTTATCTTTTTCTCGCGTCCGGCCGAAACGAAATCGTACAGGCTCGATATGCCCGCGCGTTGTTTCGCGTTTCGCCGTGACTGTCTGCCATGGTGCGGACGTTGACAAATTCGGGAAACGCGCCGACACGTTTCGTTGCTTCGTGATACCTTTTGACCCTTTGCGCCGCGTCGGTTCGGCGCATCGAGATAGGCTTGTGTCAAATTTAATCTACCTTGTGTTGTTATTTTCGGTAGAGATCTAAATTGGCCTCCAAAGCGCGTTTGGGTGACAAGCATCGCACTCTTTCCATACTTTTTCCACGAAGGATCGAAAGCTGACGAACGATTCTTACTTTGAATACGTTTAAGACGAACAATGTAATATTCGGTCAAGAAAGTAACGTAACATCGCGAACAATATAAATAGCCCATACGACACGAGTAATAGAGTTCTTGTCGAAGAACATACAAACCACGAAGCGTTCTGGCAAATGTTTAGAAACAAATGAGGAATTCTGCGCGATTCGCAGAATAATGCGAAGAACGAACGTTGCACGTTACAATGCTTCAAAACTGATTAGTAAAATTTCCCTGGCATATCCTGCTATTTAAAGGAAGCCTCCAGGTGCAAAGCGGTGGATACATTGTGGCGGATGTGTGCCGGCAGTTCGCGGATTGGTATGTGCCGGTGCATCGAGAGGGATCAATGAACAGGTTGAATAACCTTAAATCCACTTGACGTCCGACTACCCATTGGCACGACTCACTGCATCGCTTCAACAACCAAAATAGATATTCATTTTCCAAGAGTGCTATTTTCCCAGCCAGACACAAATCCAATACCGCTTGATTTAAGTACTCCGCCATCCAGCTAAGGTCAAAGACCTTCGAGGCACAGAGACTGCTTTATACGGTGCTATGCATCCACGTCTTTTGCATTAACTAAACGGCAATTAGCACTGATTAGACACAATCGCGTTATATCGTCGAGCACGATATCTGTCAGAAAACGTAAGACGTGATATTACAATTTTTATGTAACAATTAAGAAATCATGCGGAAATTGAGGAAACTTTTGAGATATATTAATGTTGTGTATGCAATGTAACATTGTATTGCTAACCCTTTACGCCGTGTCGCAATCGATTCGTCCGACGAATTCTCCGCCGATACCGCACATGTGCCAGCCCGACAAAAGGGCGAGGGTTTGACGGGTCCTCGATCTCGATCCGCGTTAACTGATCGATCGAAGGTATGCAGTGTGATAAAATTCGTCTAGCCGGCGCAAATATGTCTGTCGTACTTTTTCTACTCCCCACGCCAGTTGGGACGCGTCGCCTCGGAACGAGAGACGAGTGGTGCATATTTGCATGCGCGACTCTCGTCAATGACTTTGAGAAATTGCGACGCAAAAATTCGTCCGGTTCCCATCGAGTGGAGTTCGGTGTATGTATGGGTACGTGTATGTATCGGGTGGGTATTGTAACAATTGTAACGAAAACGTGTGAGAGAGACAGAAAGAGAGAGAATTGAGGGATGGTTGCAATGTGGATACAGAAACAATGTCGAGAGTAAACCAGTGACGCTTGAAAAGGGTAAGTGGGATGACGACAGACGACAGGTAGGTTCGTCGTGGAAACGTGGCCCTCTGTCTCCAGTTACCATTTATTATCCCTCCCTTAATTGGCTATCTTTTGTCTGATGTTCAGCGATACGTATACATCGGGCTCTACTCATTATCCGAGCTCAGTCAATGATCGGCTAATCAGATAATCGAATCATCGAATCTATCGCAGACGTCCTTACCCTTCGTGTCCATTGTTGCTCTTTATGATCCATCCTCGAAAGCGAGAGATAGAAGGCTCATGGCGGAAAAGTTCTATCTTTCTAGGATTATACGATCGATAATAGTTTTCTCATCACTGTCCAGTTATTATAGGAGTTCTTATTACTATGTGAACGCATTGTCACATGTTCCTACATAAGTTCAACGGACGGGGACGAGCGTACTTAACACGATCTTTTCTTCGCGATTGTGCCGCGAGATCAATAACTGTGTCTTCGACGAACATCTTCGCTATTGAGAGCCATCGCGCTTCATTTGTCAGTGCATTGTTGCTCCCGCTCATCTTCCACGGACGCCAGTGCACGTACTTGACACAATCTTTTCTCCGCGATTCTATACGATACACGATCGATAGCTGCCTCTTTCACGAGCATCCCCGCGATCTACCGTGCTACACCTTCCATCCAATACCCCGCGCACCATACCAAAATATCAGCAAACTACAAGAGATTGAGTTGAAATTATTTCTCGCCGTAATCGTAAGAGAACAATAGCTTTCCATTCGTCAGCAGCAGCGCCAACAGCCTCAGGACATGACCGTTTCGGCTCTCGTCACCAGCATGTGTATGCCCGATCGATCGGAACTCAGAGAAATTCGAACTTACCTCTCACGGCGCACGCCGCATGACAAGCACGAGTGCCGTGTTATTCCAACAGATCGATCACAAGATCGCGCACGACTCGCCGGTTGGCCGTGGTGCGGCGCGAATAGCCGGAAACGATCACTTTACTTCCGTAACGGTGCGCTCGAAGGTGGAAGTACTTCGAGACGTCGGATATCCGCAATTCTCGCGGGAACCGTGGCGGGGGAGTGGCGAAAAGGGGCGTAGGGGAAGGGGGGGGGAGGGTGAAGGCACGAACAACGTGTGATCTCTCGAGCTCTCCACCTTCGAAATCTACCCCTCGAAAAAGGAGGGTTGGGGCAGCACCCGTCGCGCCGTTGTCGTCCTAGCAACAGCGACAGAGACTACACCGAAGGCAGCGGCAATGATGTCAATGTGTTTGTTGGTGGAAGCGAGCGCGAGAGATTGGCAGGGCGGCTCGATCCGAAATTTCGGCACGATCGCGGCGAGCATCGCTCGCAAACTGAATATTCCTTCGCGGCCGGAGGGTGGAAGCATCGGTGAGAGTGAAGCACGGCACAGGGCCGTGGAGAGGGTAAATGGGGCAAGAGGGGACGAGAGAATGCGCGTCGTGCAAAAGGTGGCGAGGGGGTGGCCGTGCGAAAGGCATGGCAAAGGGGTCGAGGAGGAGGATTGCGGAGGGAGGGGAGGGCTGCGAAGCGGGAAAAAGAGAGCGAAAAACGGGTGAGGCGACGCCATTGGTGCGCGCACAGCCGCCGTCGAATTAGTTTTCTACGAATTCTTAATCTTCAAGGCGAACGCACGCTACTTTTCCACCCTGCCTGAACTTCGATCAGCAGGCCCGGGAGGGGGTGGAGAGATCGAGGATTCACGGTCAAACGGATTGTGACCCGGAGTGCGCGACTCGATTCCACTAATTTTGCGCTATTCGCTTCTCTCTCTCTCTCTCTCTCTCTGCCACGACTTCGCGTCTCTCGATCCATTGTGTCTTCCGAGTCCGAGCAAACGCTCGTCATAAGATTGTGATTTACTGAAATTGGTTATTCGAACCACTTTTCCGCGAGACTCGGCTCCCGAGAGGGCGTTCCACGATTTACGATTAAATAAATTCTCTCCAGTCGCCTGCTTAATTCTATCAATTTCCACGATCTTAATCTCCGCCCGCGTTCACTTTATTCTCGTGCGCTTATCGTCGGATACGGCGCGTTTCTGGATGAAATTGGTTTTGCTCGATGCTAGCGAGCGTCGCGCAAATAAGCACGTGCCCCGGCATTGCTTCAAACGTATCAAACGAGTCGATGTATAATACGAGGAGTGCAGCGATGTCGGGGGACATCACGCTAACGAGCATTTTTCTCATTAGTTCGTAATGAGCGCTCTCCCCGGACGGACAGCGGCTTCTTGCCGGCGTTCAACAATGAATGGGTGCGATAAACGCCGTTTTCACGAAGTGGCCGCACTCGTGTTTTGTGTCACGCCGCTCGCAGAGTTGGGACCGGGGCGGAGCGACGATCTAATGTATTCAAGTGCGAAACAAACGACGCACGGCGTAAAGCGAAACGCAGTAAAGTAGATACCGTAGGTCGTCGGGAGGAGGAAGGGCGAGCCGCGAGAGGCATGGTATGGGGTGGATTGTCGTCGTCGGTGCACACTCGAAATGACGCTTTTGGTACACGGCACGACGGTAAGCAGGATTTATGATGCGCGGGAATCTGGGCCCGGCTGAATTATGGTAGCCGGCATTTTGGTGTACGCGATTACCGCGGCCGCGACTCGGGTATTTCGCCGCACCAGAAATACACCATTGACATAGGTAACGGACGCGGGACACGAACGCCCGATCGTCGCGGAGCAGTTTCAAATACGGGCGAGCGCGTTGGGTAGCGCGTCGAGACTCGCGTAAGGAAAGTTATTAAAGTACACTTTCAATCGAACCCATTTCCGGCACTAACGTCGTCGAGTTAACTTGGAATCAGAGAACGATGTGACTGTTTGTACGATGATGTAGATGGTGGATACTGTGTTGTGAGGGTACTCGGATAACTGTGTAGGCGTAGTTAGTCGTAGAGCTCCGAGTTAAATGAACAATCTAAGTTTAGCTACGTTTTATGTCGACAATCTTGTTGGTCTGGCCGATTGACGTGACGGGTAAGACTCGTCTCGCCGACGCATCCCGCCTGTTTCTCGTTTAATTTCCAATTATCGCGACATTGCCTTATGCCGTTCGAAAGCGTGCAGACAATTTTATGGCTCCTAATTAGACGTGCGAAAGCCATACTCGCCTCGTCTGTGCGTGAATTACTCACCGACGGAAATAAGTGTGAACCCGGGCATGTCGTGTATCCAAATGGCGGTGTACAAAAATTTGCCTGTGTTACATCGTATATCGGGGACTCGGCGCACATGTCGTGTGTCCGCGCCATTACACTGTATACGAAAATATTACTTGCTATCAGCGGTGTGATCCGCGTACGCGCACCAGCGTCGCCCGGTTCGCGTTTATTCGCAGTTATATTTTACACGGACATGTTGCTTGAACTAATGCTGTACTCATGGTAATTGTACAATTGCCAAATATCGCAAACCCTGTTTTCTTATTTCTGACTCAAGAACAGTAAGACAGCAAGGAAACAGAGCGGCACGAATACGTGAAGAGTTAATGATTGAACCAGAATTTTCACGTTTTTATTTTCGAGACATAATCCTTAGTCATGCCAAAGATCTTCCTTTTCGTTGAGCTTCTCAATTTCCATATCTTCCCTTGTCGACGCTCCTTTATCGACCACTAATTGGCCTTTGGCCAGCGAGTGTCTACGTATTCGACTTCTATAGCCCCAATGGAAATCCGCACAATCTATTGAACTTGAGAATTTGTAAGTATTACTTCGGTAAATGCTGCCAAAATTGCTAATTTAAGCTGTTGCTGTAGTGCATTCATACGCAATCGTTGTATTCAAAGCACACCGGAATAAAGACATTAAGCTATATTGTAATTAAAACAGAAGCCGGCGAACGCAAATTATACGAAACAGCGCTGAAAGTGGGCAAAACTAATTCCCCGTCTCGCACTATAAACGAATCTTCCCGGGAACGATCACTTCGAGACGAATGCTCGGTATTCAGCAAAGCCTCCAGATCCACCGACGAAATCACCTGAATTTCCCCTCAACACCGTAAATCTTGATAAAGAACTTTCGGCGCATGCCGGAAAATTGGAAGCACATTCCCAGAAGATTGTTGTAAATATTTCATAGGCCAAGGCTTTAGTATGCGTCATATTCCTGCACGTATTCTTCCATCCTCGCGGCTTCAACGCCCTCTCTAACGTGCTATCCATAATTTAAAGGAGGTAGGTCAAGCTTCCCTCGGATGGGAGGGGCAGAGCCTAGCCCGCGGAAGAGGCACAGTTCTTCTTGGTTGGACGTGTACGACGGGTAGGAACAATTGCCTTTAGAAACGCGTCGAATGGCGAGCAGGCGGCATCGGAACGAAGATGGGAAATGCATCCGCGCCGACTGCTCGTCGTTTGCGGAAAATTTCTTTCACAACCTTCTTTCTGTCCAACATTCAACGGCCACGCACACTGGCCCGGAAAAGCGTTAACACGCGCGACTGAACGCCTGTTCCGCGCACAACGCTTTCCACCACTCTATCCGCGTTCTCCTAATTACGACTTCCCTAATGCGCCGAGTACAGCGACGACGAACGGTGCACGACTTTTGGGCAGAGCGTACTGACAAACGCGCCCTACTTGATGAGCACGTTACACTTTTAAACGTTTTAAAGCATTGTTCCGTATACAACGCGTAATGCGCACGGTACACGCAGCCGTTTGTCCTATCCTCGAAACCCAGGCACGTGTCTTCGATTGATACTGCCGCGACGTTTCGGGCTGCGGTCGCGCTTTGAATTTCAAAGAGCCGCCGCCGAAAATTCAGGCTGCGGGGAAAGCGCCATTTCCCAGGCTCCCCTTCGCGAGATTTATAACCTTGCTTTAAAAGGTCAGATAACCGCTGCGAAACAGGGCCGCGATTATACTCGACAAGTGCCCACCCCCCTTTTCCCTGCTCGCCCGAGACAGTCCTTAAATAAACAGCTAAGATATTATCCTTGGATGCGGATGTAATGGCCGTTACGCAGAAGGGTCGCCCACAATTATTCCGCGACCGAAAAGCAGCCCGGGGCCGGTCGAGCGTAAAGTTATGCGTTATCCGGAAATATTTCATAAGGCGACGGGAACCTGGAATTATTCAATATCCGTGGAATCCTTTGAAGACCTTCCGAACAGTTGGTTGCTCCTTCGAAGCCTCTCGCTGTCCTCCTTCCGTCGACGCTCCCTCTTCTTACGCCCGTCAGTGCCCAGCTATACGATCTTCCGTGGGTTCTGCTCACTGTGTAGGACCCCGATGACCCCGTCATCGAAAAGTTATTCCATCCCGCTCGGACAAGGATCATAATGAGCGTACAGGTTCCTTCGAAATACGGGATTCTTCGATGGCGATGTTCGAAGAGTACGCCCGATTGTTCGTTTTTCGACAATTTGCCGATACATTATTAAATCATCATTTTTTGACCGACTCACTTTTTACGATACGAACCTCTGTGAAGATGAAAGATGAAAGTGATGTTTTATGATCGCCACGGTGGGGTCAGGGAAAGGGAGAATTTCGCGCAAGTGATGCACAATATTTCGAATGGCTGCGAGAACGAGCTTAAGAACTAATCATACGGATCTACGTTCCCTCGCTTACTTTTTCACATTTTCATCCCGTGGTTTATCGCCTTCGAAACGACCTGTACGTACACGAGGTTTCACCGGGAACGACCACGATTATGGAATAAATTAAGAGAGGAACGTCGACGGTAATGGGTTACATTTGCATTTGGAGATGGGATCGCGCTGTTTGAAAGAGTGGCAAATATTTCCGTCCGAGCAATAATCCAGGGTGCCTCTGGAGGACGGACGATAAGGGAAACGTCATTGGATCGGATTTCAATAACTGCTTTGGGGGTCTCCTCATGATCTTCGTCGTGTAGCCAACGATCCCGCACTCAAGATAATTACGTTTCAATTTTTCACCCCAGCAGCGAGCGCAAATTAAATAATTGATAAGATGTTATATCGATAGCTTGGATAAAGTGTTTGAGGCAGCTTGTGCTTGTCACAAATTTATATAACCTCCAGCACATATTTCCTCGCTTCGACGGACGTTTATCTGAGCCCGCTAAAAATCCATGGTAACACGATAATAAAGTACAGAACGAAACCGGACGGTCGCATTGTACTTGACGTAAACACGTAAAGCAACCTCAATATGCAAGCTGCAACACCCGCGAATCACATAACCTCCGTAAGTCCCCCAAATCCCACGGAAGCCCTCCATAATTCCTATAAATAATCCTGTCCCTTCGGCATTCAAGGATACGGAAAACGCGCACAATTCGCAGTCCCCAGAAAGGTTAACAATATTTTTGACAAACCTCAGTATGTATCATTCTCACAACTGCATCACGTCTATGAATCATTCGCTGTCAAGTGGAAGTCTCATCCCGGCAGCGTGCATTACAGATTGTACACTGTGAGCCATGAAAATGCTAACTGCAAACGTTCTCCTTGACCCAGAAGACACAGCAGCGTCGACGACGACGTTGACACGTGCTGTGGTCGAGCACCTTTCTGCATTCCTGCTTTACGAGAAGTAAACGTCAGCGTGCCGATCTCGTCATGCTTCGGGCTCGAATGTACCTGGGCGAACGTCTTCTGGTGCACGACCTGCGTCGTAATGGCGTTGATGGGCTGGGCAGTGCTGTACTTCCTGCTCGGCGACACGATGCTACCGCAGGGAAGCATTTTCGGCCTTTTCATTCTGATCATCTTCGCCTACGCCCTGGGCTGGACAATGGCCTACATCCCTTATCTCCATTTGCCGCCGGTCTTCGGCATGCTGTTAGCGGGCATCATTTTGCGCAACACGGGCTTTTATAACATCCAGCAGGAACTGGGCAGGGGGACCACTGCGAAGATTCGAACATTTTGCTTGACGTTCATCATGTTACGCGCTGGTCTGCAGTTGTCGACGACAGCGTTACGTAATAATGCATACTTCATTGCCATTCTCGCGATCATTCCGTGCACGGTCGAGATGTTGGTGCTGACCTTGTGCTGCAAATGGATACTGAGATATCCGTGGGATTGGGCGCTCATGACGGGGTGAGTTATAGAACGACTTCGGCACCGTATCGGGCCTAAATTTTCGAGAAGTGCTAGATACCGGAAAATGCCCGTTCCCGTCCTCCTGCACGCTTATCAGGCCTCCTCAGTTCAATGGCAAACACGCCGGTATGGGTCCATCTGCTCGACATAACACGTACCCGTGGCAGCTGTGTGCTCTTAGAAACGTACAAGTCTATTGACCCAGATCTTCCCTTGACACCGTGCGTCCACGAAATTTCTTTGAAAGTCGACTTTGCAAAGAAGCGCTTTTGTTACCACCCACTTTCGACCACCATCGAATGGGATCTGTCGCGCGAGTTATCGTACTTCGTGGCTTCCGTACATGTTTGCAGTTTCGCGATAACGGTATATTTTGGCACGGCACACGGATAAAGTTTGCAGGAAGCTCGGCAACGCGAAAATTAATCTCTACGCTAATATCTAGGCTAATCTCCGAGAGAGTACATAGAATCGATTTTCGTCCCATAGCGCGATCGTGGCGTGCATGTCCCCAGTAGTAACAGTCAATTGTATGCTGGCTCTGGCCGAACGTGGATACGGAGAGGACAAGGGATTAGCAACCCTGCTTTGCACGGCAGCCTCTATCGACGATATCCACATAGTTTCGCTTTTTTCAATCTTTTATAGCGTTGTTTTTAATAATGGTACGTAAGGCACCCGATATTAGCATAAAGGGTCTCCATCACATATTCGCTGAAACACTTTCTCTCGCATGCTTTTCATAATTCACTTCTCTTTATTCTTTAGATCGAATCTACCTATGTATACGTTTCTTAAAATTTTTAGCTGCAGATAGAACTGAATGGTGGTCGTATATTCCTGGCACCGTCCGCGATCTCGTTCTGGGCGTCTTGGCCGGATTTGTCGTAGGCTTTTTCATGATTTTTTTTCCTCATCGCAACAACGTGGGTATTTTGTCCGTCCCCCGTGGTGTACATCCGATATTGTTATACTTTAGACGCTATCGAATCATTATGGGACGGGGTAGAGGGTGGTGTGAACTTTAACAAAATCTTGTTGTGCGATAGGGTTTAAAGTTAATATTGGTGAACACACAATTATTATGTCTCGCTCGCACACGCTTGCTGAATAATGTAAAGGCGTATTGATGGAAACCTTCACTTTGAAAATCAGAAACACGTACTCTGGTATCGGTTTGCCTGTTTGGTCTTCGGATCTTTGATGTTCACCACGGCCGCATCAAAGATTGCAGTTACTGGCGGAGGATACCTTGCCACTGTCATAATGTCATTCATTGCCATAACGGGTTGGCGAATACTGACCCTTGAGTATGACGTAAGTTTCGGAGATCAAAGTAAAACATTCTCTTGGAAATCATGAATTTTACGTATCGTACGAGATCATTCATTGGATAGTTGAGTAGCGCAGAAGCAGTTACGCGTAATTAGAGTTACGTTGCGCAGTGGGTGTCGATTATAAATTATATATTATACGGTCGCTTTATAGATCATACCACTTCGAAAAGGGGCTTCCTTTATGTGGCACTTTATGCAACCAGTCTTGGTCGCCGTTATAGGTGCCGACATCGACTTTGAGGATTGGTCGGCACTGAGATTCTCTTATTACGTCGCCTGCATAATAATAGGATTAACAGTAAGTCATCCATCAGGGTGCATCTTTAGAGGGGTTATCGGGAGTATCACGCCTTACGAACTCCTCCAATATTTTTCACTTTTTAACCGACTTCATCTTTTGTCGTCTAGGCACGCTGCGTCACTGCTTACCTCACGACACTGAGGACGCCTTTCTCGTGGAAGGAAGGACTTTTCATAGCTTTGTCCTGGCTACCCAAAGGAACTCTTCAGGTAAACGTACCTATGTTCCGCGTTAGTTCAAATATTCTGTGCTTCATCGATTGCCACCGTCGCAGAATAAGAGTAAAATTTAAACTGCATTTAAACTGAAAAACATTTGCAACAAAAGTGTATCAATCTCCTCCGCAGTCATGAATTGATTCTTCGGTTGAACCGAAGGTTACAAATGTTCATTGAAATTGTTCTAAAAAGGCTGCCCTCGCACCGATAGCTTTCGAGCGTGTACGAAAAGATGAGGAGAGCGAGGAGATCATCGAACTGGCCCTTGACGTTATAAGATTGTCCGTCGTCTCCATCGTATTTCTCGCGCCCCTTGGCGCGATCGCCATGATGAGCACAGGACCGTTTTTATTGAACAAAATCAGTGAGGAGGAGCAGCAGAGAGATCGCGATCTGAGTTATCTTCGGATTTTGAGACTACAACCGGTTAAAACGCTGAAACCGCGGCGATTGACAACTGAGACTAGTAGCAAAGCCATAACAGTTTAGGATATAGAACTTAAAGTAAACGCTGGCGTGTTGTCTGACTGACCATACACCTCTTCTACTTCGAGATATCATTATATAGAATACACCTGCTTCAAGTTTATGTATAATAAAATTATTCATTACGATCTTTTAACCTGCCTTGAACAGTGTGGTAGTTGAGGATGATTTAACGTTATGGACCATTCATTCGATAACGATGTTATTTGCATTACGCGACTTAATTTTATAGACAACCATAGAATGGCCAAGTACCCGATCTCCGCTAGACATATTTTAAGTGACACCTTCTAGGAGCCACAAATTTCCACTAGAGCGCTGTACACATCACGACATTGAATATATCTACCTGCCGACGTATCACTCGTTTTTGGGGTACAGCAACATTTGATACCTTAACAAAAGTAAATAAAAACTTTTAAATATAAAAACAGCATTGCATCATCAGTGCTAAGAATGCTACAAACGCCAGGTGATAGAGTAACTAAAAAATGTCGCATATACCCTCTAGCAACCGCTAACAGCTTCATATGACCCGTATATTCCTTCACGACAGGTGCCACTCACCTGAATCTCACCCTACATTACTGGAATTCGCGTGTTATTCTGAATCAAACGTGAGAAGCCTGGAAAGCTTCTCGCGTTCGTGGGCCTTGGGGACCACGGTTAACCCAGATCGGCCGTCACCCTAGTTCGGTGGCCATTGTCTCTCGGCGTTCGTCTGAAAAGAGGCAAGAGGAGCAGGACTCGACTACGGCACAGACGGAAATAGCCAAGAATCCGATCTCATGCCTGATAGAGTGCCGGCGGGCGAGAACCGACCCTGTCTAACCGTTTATCTATCACCCATGAAACGAAGAATATGAGCGTTTCGCGGGAAAAGCCCTAGGCAGACGGGCACGTTTTCTTCGTTAGCGGGGCTAAAACATGCGCTCATGTGCCTCTACTGCTCGCCTCGGCAGGGAACGCGCGGCAAGACAATAATCGTTATTGGCAAAGTGAAACTGGGACGTGTTGCCGGTTACGGCCGAAGCGGCGCATCGTTCATTGTTCGCGAATTCAATTGCGAGACACCGCGGGGAAACAGATAAGAACCCCTTCCGTGCAGGGACGCGCGAGAATGCTCGAACCGTCTCTCCTTAGCGTTGCCTTATGCCCCTTCCGATTTATATTCGAAACGAACGTCGCGGGAGACGGATGCGAAGAGATTGCAGACTTTTGTTTACTCGATGCACAATCGTTGTAGGATGTTTCGCGTGTCTCGTATGCGTATATCTCATTTACGATATCATTAATATCTCTCGTACAGATAGATTGGAGAGCGATAGAGTGTAATCGATCGTCTCACGGCCCCTTCCTTTGACCCTCTGTTTTAGTACGCCACCCCTCGATTAGTCCTCCACTTGACATTTTTTGCTGATACACTGTTCCGCCAAACTTGCCGTCCACCAGATACCTCTTCCGCTCCCCCACACCCCGGCATTCAACCGGGTGCCCGCAATATTTAATTAATACGTCCCGCCCGCTCGTGGATCGCGTCGATCGGCACAGTGTTGTTAATAAAAGCTCGTCAGGTCGTGGCCACTCCAATGTTTCAGACAATGGACCCGGTAATACGTCGTCGGGAGGCGAGTTCACAAAAGGTGCACACCCTCTACTCTGTTTTTAACCCTCGTAAGTTCTACTGCGAAAGGGGCAGCATTTCTCTTAGGCTCTTCAAGGCTGCCCCGGGTCCGACCTACGCTGATCCTTATCCGCACGACGCACTGCGGGCTATGTACGTATGAATGCAACCCCTCTGCAACAAGGATTAGACTTCCTTCCCTTAAGTCCCGCGACAGAGCCGGCAGACAGAGTTGCAAGAGCGGCCGGGGATCACGTAACGTAGTTTGCACGGGGTGGCAATTTTTACCCGATAAATTGAGGACAGTAAGGGAAGGTCTACTATGCGCGCATGAATGACACTTGTGTGCACGGCATACACTTATGGGTAGATAGTTTGAAAACGGTCGCATGAAGTAGTGGAGGTTTCTTTGAACTGCGCGAATACAAAGTTGCATCTGCAAGGGTTAAAAGTAAATTAAAACGCTTGATGGAGATTCAATGGGTTTGTAGTAGTAGATTATAGGTTTAACATTTTCTTTAATCTTCTGCTAGAAATAGCATGTATTTACATTCTTCATAGCATCAATGTTACTTAACGTATTAAGTATTCGCATTGGAACAATGTGTTATTCTATATTCATTCCTGTATCCCGGTGCAATGTCGAGTCTTGAGAATTTTGGACTACCAACAGTGGTTCGTAGGTCCACTTTGGAAATACTCGTTTGTACAGGTTCATTAGAATTGTATCTTGCGACTTCAGTTGACCGTTAAAGACACATTTCATGTGCCCGTGTGTACCTATGGATAATGGATATTTTTTACTGGATTTAATGTACAATAAAGTTATTTTTCACGGTTTTATAAATGGCATAGCTAATTTGTCGTACCTAGTGGCTCTTTAATGTGACCTCTGCGTCCTAATTTCGTTCTTAGCTGCACGGGTTTGAACCAATTGATATCTTCTCGATAAAAGAACATGAAACGTATAACAGCCGACCGTTTATGCACTTTGAACGGATGACCACTAAGAACAACCCTCTTTACAATTATTCTATCTGGATTGACGGATAAGACACTACCCGTTGCAATTAAATCCTGTAACCAGACATGTTTATTGCAAAGCACATATACGTCCATGGTAACACATTACTTTATCCTCAGCGCGAAAGTTCTGTGCATAAGAACTTAAAACTGTAACTTACGAGAGATCCATCTGTATTTTCCTTGTAACAAAGAACAGGAGAGGGTGGGAATATGATAGGCGCATACATACTGGCCACAGTCATAGATTCCGGTTGAAAATATCTTTCATACTGAAAATTCATTTATTTTTCAATTAAAGATCAAATGCATGAAACAAATAAATCGGCCAAACCTTATGACCATTATGAATATACTAACCTTATGTTTGCTTCCATTTGTATGCTGACTGAAGACAGGACAAGCTGTAAATCTTCTGAATCCACATTGAAATATCAATCTTTCTTTAGACTTTATCGGCTCTTCATGACAATTCGTATGTTTCAGTACAATATTCACCAAAGACATTTTCTGTTCATTTGGCAGCAGACCAAACACAATAAGTGGCCGATGTTCGACCGCACAAAACGCAGTAAATAATTCCCTCCTAACGTTAATTATATGAAGTCTTATGTACCAACCAGGCTGCAATAACAAAAATGAATGTACAAACATATGCTTATAGACTTTGACTTCTTTTTACTTACCATGGCTCCATCAATATCGTCTGACTCCTTAAAAACACGTTTACGGGTGCGTTCAAAGTTTGCAAATTGAAAAATGCGAGCATAATCGATGGGTAAATTTTCCTTTGGATCCCAAGGACTAGTCCTAAATGATTCCAATCCCCGATATTTTTGAAACCTAACTTTAGCCAACACGTCCTGAGGTGTGTCCACTTCGTCAGGAAATTGCGCATCAAGTTTTGCTTCTAGTATACGTAAAACACGTAAAATACATTCGATGGTTAGCATATTACAAACTGAGTCAGCGGAAGATTGGAAATAAGTAATGTAATAACATACGCTAAAATTGTAGATTTATAAAAACTTACCTTTCAACTTCTCCATTGCCTGTCTTTCTTCCAACATATCAATATCCTGATCGTAACGTTGTTCGTCTGGTGCCGCCTCTGACACCGTAATCGTTTCATATTCTTCATCATCTTCAGCTTCGTCCTCGCTTTCCCCCTGAGACTTTCCTTCATCCATCTCCATATAGTCTTCGTCATCGTCTTCAGAATATTCGTCTGCATTTTCTAAAAAAATAAAAAAAGATATACATGCACATTAACCATATACGTATGTTGATATTTCCAATCAACGTACCGCCATCTTCATCAGGAATCCAAGCCGCCTGATATTCGGACGTTCCTTTCGGCACAACTTTAACAATCCTCTTCTTCTGATTCAGTGCAGCTTGTGCCAATTCCTCTTCAGTCGGCCAAGTTTGCTCGGCGTCCATTGGGTCCGGCACATTTTCACTCTCTAAACATTCCTGAAATTCATTGTAAGTATTCAATTTCTCTGCCATCACAAGCATTTAATGTGATTATTTAAACGTTGTACCTGCTTTGTCCTGTCCGAACGCTCAAGCACTTTTGTTTCTTCGTCTTCCATTTGAACTTCATCCCCATTCCTCATTCTTTTTTCTTCAAGAGGATACGGATCTTTCGGAGCGTCGATCTGAGATATCTGAAACTCTCCCAGACCGGGTACGTGTACCAAACCGTTTACCGACAACGATTTTCCTCTCAAATAGCCTGTGACCATGAGCGTTCCTAATTCTGTCGAATCCTGCCGAAAACATATCATGCATTCCTTTACTATCATCTTTCCTCAGTACACGCAATAATGTAGTCTCGAATACACGTACACTGTTACAAGTAAAACTGATTTCGTCGGCAACAAGATGGGCTCGTTTATTTCTGTATGTCACATTTCTTTGCTTTACGGATCCAGCACGACGTAAAATGTTTAAGCAATCAGTTGGTGTGTCCAAATGTAAAATCTTTTCTTCTGGAATCCATTTAGAGATTATTTCTTGGGCATGTTGCTTGAACTTTTGACGTTTCTATTGTAAATTGAAACAAGGTTGAAGAAAACATTATTGAACATTAAACATAAGATTTCTTCAAGATCAATGTACGTGATCAAAATAATTACCTTTTGATGCAAGCTCTCAATGTCTGTAATGGCAGTAATAGTGGTAGGTAAGCCCTGACCTAAACAAGCTATAATAATTTCTTCCCCCCAAGCATCAAGAACCTCATTTTGTGAGGAACAATCAGCAGCATGAGCAGTTGATGTAAGGAGAAGTACCGTATTAGAGACTTTAGCTGCATCCAATGTTGCAAACACATTTCCTACTGGGGGTACAATGATGGAGTACCTTTGCTTGAATCTAGGTATACTATAAACGAAGAATTGCAAATGTTGAAACATCCGGTCGACTATAATGCATGTATTATTTATTATGTATTCTCCTACATTATCTACTATAATCATTCATACATTTGAGTTACTAAAATTTTACCTTATATGTGTTGATCCACAAGGACTACTCTTAACACTGGCAGTTTCATCTGCCTTTGTCAGGACAGACAAAATTTTGTCCACGTTCAATTCCTCCTGCAGTGGAATCACACAAATCAGAATAGGAGCAGAATTAGATCCGCCCAGATTTCGTTTCTGCGTCAGAACCTCATCACGCTTTCTCTTCCTAATCTGTGAGGCTTGATGTCTACGTGCATCTTTTCCAAGATATTTGCCTGCACGCTTTGTGATAATCTTCACATTCACCTTTCCTGACCAACACAAATCGCAAAATTGAGTCTAGAATAACAGTTTTAAGTAGCATCATACTTGGGTAGAAACAAGGACGGGATTGTTATGATACCTTTAACCTCATTGCTAATGGAACCCTTGCTCCGATGTCTTCCTGTTTTATGCGCCTTATTAGTTTGTTTCAAAGCTCCAGATCGATGGACTTCCTGCTTCATTTTGAATAACTATTCAACGTTACATCTAATTGAACGAGAAAAACTACGGAACACCCAAACCCAAACAAAGTTTCCATCAAGCACGTGTATCAAACTGAAAGATCACAATTGTCAAGACGGTTAAGACGTCTACTTTCAGGTTAGAACAGAGCACGACACTAAGGCGCGTATTCACGTACTAAGCCTAGGCCTCCGTGTTACCGACTGTCCGCGCCGTCCGCGGACGCTTAGGTTAGGCCAAGCTTAAGCCAATCACAACAATGCGGGGGCACGGCTTAAGCCTGACCTCAGTGGCCCCTAAATATTCTCTGTCATTACGTGTAGATAGCCTTTGACCTGTTTTATTTCTATGCAAGTCACCAGAAGCATGTGTTCGGAAAATCGAACCGATTTGACTGCCAGTGAGAGCGGAAAATATCTCTAGGAAGACGCTATATTTCAGTGTGGACGATCATCTATGTAACATTTTTTAACTTTATAACAAGGGTAATGCAGCATGTTGCACGTTTGTTGATATAGGTTATACTTCACGCGTGTTTTTCAAACACTGACTGGCAAACTGATTTTTTACTTATTTGTTGAAGTGTACGTATTGTATATTCTGTTAGAATAATGTTCGTAAAGTTTCAGGAATGTTATGAAAAATATTATACTGCTGTTTATGTGTTTATAGCATATTACAGCAAGCACACGTACCTGTTAATACCCATCAATATTGTCTCACCGAGATATTATTATAACCCGAGATAGTGCGTATGTAATGTGAACGTAATTATTTTAGATAAATGGGTCGTAAAGCGAAATTCGATGGGACGGTTGTTCCAACAGGACGCGGCAGAAAGGCAAAAAAACAGCACGACCCCGTATTTCCCGAAGGAGTTGGAGGTAAGGACTAGACGTTTAGCTAAAAGTTAACATTCTGTGTCTCAAAATGGAATGATTTGTACATATTGTAGAAAAAAAGGTAGGCAAGTTAAGTCGCAGGCAAAAACAGAGAGCACAAAAGAGATTGCAGAAGCAGCAAGTTAAGGAAGAAGCGAAAAAGTTGAGGAAACAAAAGAATGTTAAGAGTGATCCGAATGTAAATGTGAAAAGTGTATGTAGCTGGAAATTTACAATATTGTTTTATACAGGAACACTTTCTTTTTATGGTATAATGTTATTTTACTGTGACAGGCAAAGGATGTTCCGAAAAAGTCTCAAAAGAACAAAACACAGAAAACTCCCAAATCAGTTGTAGTTCAAGCTAATGATACACAAAATGAGAGTGATGAAATGGATTATGCTAGTGAGGGGGAAGAATCTAGTCAGAACGAGAATGGAATACATAGTGAAGATGCTGAATCTGAAATATCAAGTGAAGATGAGAATGTTCAAGCAAAGAAGAAAGTTAATAAAAAAACAAAGGAGAAAAAGAAAAAGGATAAGATGAAATTACTAGACAGTGATTCAGAGGAAGAAAATAATAATGAGGATGCTACAACAGATGAAGATGAGAATATTGACAATACAGAGCTCAATAGTGGAAGCGATATGAGTGAAGATGAGGAAATGGAGGAAGAAGAAGAAACAGAAAGATCTAATGGCGATAACACAGATTTACTGCCCATAGAAAAGGCGAACAAGAGGTTAAAAAAGAAGCAGACCAAACTAGAGTATGTGTATGAACTATGTCAATGGGGAATACATTCTCTGTTTATGGAATTTTATTTTCTAATATGTGCAAATAAATTTCCAACAGAAAACTTGCAGAGGCTGAAATGAAAGATATGACAGAGCAAACTGATGAAACTGTATTTGTCTTCCCAGCTAAAGATGAACTGGAAAATGTTACAAATTTGAAGGATGTGCAACAGCGTATAAGAGACGTACTTCTCGTATTATCAGATTTCAAACGACTGCGTGACAAGAACAGGTATTATTATTTTGTTGTGACTATGCTCTGCGTTTGTCACCTACTGCGCCAATCCTCGATAACAAAGTCACAAAGATATTAACAATTGTTTCATTATTTTCGATAGACCGCGCACGGATTATTTAGAATTGCTGCAAACGGACTTATGCACGTACTACAGTTATAATTCATTCTTGATAGAGAAACTCATGCAGATATTTCCGTTGGATGAGTTGCTCGAATTTTTAGAAGCCAGCGAAGTGCAGAGGCCTATGACTATTCGTACAAACACGTTGAAAACTCGACGTCGTGACTTAGCAGAGGTACATCACTCATATAGAATTTGTACATGACGTATACATTCGTATTGTTCACATAAGTCATCATGTATGTATCTATCCCACAGACTTTGATTAATCGAGGAGTCAATCTTGATCCAATAGGAAAGTGGACGAAAATAGGGTTGGTAATATATTCCTCACAAGTGCCGATGGGTGCAACGCCCGAATACTTGGCAGGACATTACATCCTACAAGGAGCGTCCAGTTTTCTTCCAGTTATGGCACTAGAGCCTAAGGAAAACGAAAGAATCCTGGACATGTGTGCTGCGCCAGGCGGCAAATCGTCGCATATCGCTGCACTGATGAAGAACACGGGCGTATTATTTTCGAACGACGTGAATCAAGACCGAATAAAAGCTGTCGTCGGCAATTTTCATCGTCTCGGCATCGTCAATTCTGTCATTTGCAGCTACGATGGGAGAAAATTACCAGGAGTATGTAACAAAAATATATACTAATCTTTTTCCTGTAAATAACTGCAGACAAATGCTTTAAAATTAACTTTCGTACAAAACAATCGCGTTATTGAAGTTTTGCAATTTCTTTTCTTTTCAAGGTTTTGAAAGGATTCGACAGAGTTCTGCTAGATGCTCCATGCACCGGAACAGGAGTTGTTGCGAAGGATCCAAGCGTGAAAACGAATAAAGACGAATTGGATGTTCAGCGGTGTCATACTTTGCAACGAGAATTATTATTAGCAGCTATCGACTGTGTCAACGCACGTTCCGAATCGGGGGGAATAATCGTTTATTCGACGTGTTCCATTCTGCCCGAGGAGAATGAGTCGGTGGTGGATTATGCACTGAAGAAGCGTAATGTAAAAGTTGTGCCTACGGGACTGGAATTTGGTGCCGACGGTTTTATAAACTACAGGCAGCACCGATTTCATCCATCCATTAAGTTAACGAAACGGTTCTACCCGCACGTACATAATATGGACGGATTTTACGTCGCAAAATTAAAGAAATTCTCAAACGTTATTCCGAAAGCTCAGACAAGCACGAACGAATTGTCTGATTGAAAGTACTATACATAAAATTTGTTACGTATAGCGCAACATCGAAGAAACTAGTTACTCAGTATCATCACCACCACACCCATATGTTTGGATAACATGATGTGTATGTACGTATGTTGTTAATTCTTAAAGTGTACGTACATTCATAAGGTTATACAGGTTAATTGTATATAATAGTTGAGAACTTGAAAGAAAGAATGTACACTTTATAATATGCATCTTGTACGATCCCGGCATCCTGCACAACCGATAATAACTTTAGTCATACCCGGTAACATTTACAATTCCGCATTAGTTATTTATTGTACATAATTGATTTTTACACTTTATAATTAAAAGGGACAACTCGCAGGTGTGACCGCAAACTTGACGAGAATAAAATACAACTGTCGTCATATAACGTAATCATATAAGTGTGATAAGTAAAGAACAGCATATCTCAACATTTTCTATTCATGAATGTGATTCATCGCGTATATATATTCAGTGGAAAAAGATGCTCTTTAACTGTTTGTCACATAGCCTTTTTACTTCATCTGAAACAGATCGTACCGGTTTAAGAAGTATTCAATGCGTAACATATTCTTTCATACAATGTTTACGTACCATCGATTTCTATAATACTTGCAACCTTTTGTTGTATAACAACAAAGAATTCCCTTAGATTCGATAGCTTGCCAATTACCCAGTAATCGCTCACAGTTTTTATTATTATCTCACCAGCTTCTTTTAGCCTAGGTAGCACAAAATGCATCTTTAGAAACACCATTTGTAATATCGGTATCTTATATGAGGCATTAACAACTACTTACCTGTTTGTGTCGTTATAAATATCAGTGATTATTCTCAATACTTCGGGAGTGGTGAGCACGTTAGAACATCTTCTATTATCCAAATGGATAGTGCTCTTATAAGCTAAGTTGAGCTTATTGAAGTAAAGATACTTCGTACACGGTTCCGGCGTGTTTATCACATGTTTTGCGCATTGTTCGGCCACTGAACTGACCAGCGTCGTCAGTTGCGGCCCTAGGAAACTGTCCAAACTTTTGAAAAAGTCAATTAACAGACTAGTCTTACCTGAAATCGTACATATGAAATTTAAGTGGATGCAGGGAATAATAAGTGAGTATGTGCATAAGTATATGTACTCACTATCCACGAAAAGGCAAATAGTTGCGCTCAATGCACGGTAGACAACTAAATACAACGAAACAGGCTTTGTAGAATAGTTAATAAAGACTTTGGGAGATTTTCCAATTAGACTCGGCTCATTAACGCTAGACAGGCCGGTAACGAATCTAAAATAAACGTTGCTAATAGATATGACGAAGAAAGACGTAGGTCAACTTTGATTAAGTTGTTCTTCAGATTTTATACTTGCTTTCCATAGTGGGAACTCGTAAAAGGAGACGGCGAATTCCGTGGCATTGAACCCCCGTGTAATTCTTTTTCGAGATGGGCTGGTAACAGTGTGCTTACTAAATAATTATAAACAACTTGCATATCTTCGGGTTCCAAGCCACTCCTAAACGCACAGCACACGAATAATTATTATAAGAAGAGCATTCCTATGAAGTAATTATTCTGCAAATAATTATATTTAATAGGATCTTTATGAAAAGCCATATGATTATCCTGCAAAACAAAATATTTCACAGAATACACTGTGCTTTGGCAAGAATAGTGCTATGCACTCCATGCACTTAAGAAATGTAAACTACTTTTCAGTAGACTATTCTGTACATAGGAATTTAGAAACAATGAACTAAGAATGTTGAACTGTTCAATGCAAATACACAGTAATCAACTTTTTCCTTCTTCAAAAAAGCATTCAAAGGATGCAATAATATATTTATACAGAAGGATACTTACCACACCACCTGATCATTATACAGGAATGCAGTATATTTGACTTGAGAAAACATTGCTTCCACTAGATTCATGAAACATTGCACTCTGAGAAATGTTATCTTGTCAAGAGGCAAAAATTGCAGCCCTTGAAAAACATCCAAAATATCACTGTTATTTAATTTTAATGAGAGCAGGTACTGAAACAGATGCATCATTAGAGATTCTACAAAAGCATAGGAGTGCATGAACGATAAACATAGAAAAGTATGTTATGGTAAAACAACTAAACCTTATCTGGGTTGGGTTAAAAATTCCTTACCCTGGAATAAAAGTGCTCAAGTTTATGCTTCAATAAAGTTATAGAGCCACAGTCACGATCATTAATGATGGTCTCAAATGATCCCATAAACAATCTGAACATGATATATGTTTGCTTCAGTATAGCTTGACAAACACTGCTGGAGACCTCGTCATTTTGATATTCTATGTATTTGTTTCCATCTTTTTCTTTGCATATATATGGAACTCCTATAATCTGTATTTCAATCAAGCATTGTTACAGTATTCACATAATTATTTTCTAATGTGAAGTTTATATTTACCATCACCATCCAGAAGTCTGGCTCTGGTTGGTAATAAATTTGACGAGTTTTGTGTGTGTGACAATAATCGCATGATTGACCCGGATTAAAAGACCTACAACACAGTTGCACAAAAAACAGATCTAAATCAATTATGTGAAACTGAAAAAATGTATCTGACCACAGAATGTTACATACTCAGCAAATTTAATTATTGCCTCGCTCAGGCCAATGTTTTTAATCTGCGCATCCAAGTCCTTTTCTGGATAGTAGTAAAGAATCTTCTTCTCTTCCTGAAATGGCATGAAAATAATAATAGTTGGGCATTATGGTCATGAAAAGAATGTTAGGAGATAATGAAATAAACACATACGTCCCCCTCTTTCTTTGCGTATGTCCCATTAAATATATAAAAATGCTCCAAACTAATTTCAGACTTAGATGTCATTGTAAAACTCTGACAATCGTCACACACGGTATGCTGTTCTCGAACGAATCTGTCAAATTATTGGACTTTTACTTCACCGCCACTCTGCTCATTTGAACATTTCGCTCAACGTAAAATGACAGCTCTACATCAAAGCTATAAAAACATTACAAAAGATTCGTATTTATACACATTTCGTGCCGCATCGACATATTTTAGTTTGTTTGCCAGCATATCGCACGACATCTTTCGTTAATCGATGAAAACTACCGTATTTGTAATTTTGAAGTTTTCTTCTCTATCGCGTTCCAAAGACGTGATACTACTGAAAGTAAAATTGGTAAAAACAAACAAGGAAAAAATTATTGTTGCGTCGTATCGTTTAGCGAAGCATTAAAAACTTGTACAATTTTTAATCTTAAATCTTCAATGTCATATCACCGAAATAATCGTTGAATGTGAGTTTACCGCATTTATCGTGAATACTAGCCCGTATGGTGCACTTCCGGTCGACCAGCACCGTCGTGAAGTTGACGAAGAATCGATAACGAAGTTCAGAATGGAAGCAAGTCATAAACAGCTTATTTATCTTCATAATAATCAATCGCCGCAAACGTTTGCGACATATAGAAAGACTTTTTCCGGTCTCGAGTAAGTGTTAACGAAATATCGACGCAATTGTAATTTTCTTCACTTGCGGACAGTAGTCAATCGACGAACGAGACCGATAGAGTGTGTCTTACCCTGTTATCGCGTTATTGCTAACCTCGAGTTTTCAGGTACAATCAGAGATAGCGTCAAATTTTCACTGCAAATGAGCATTTGTTGTTACCTTAACAGGCTAGTAAAGAACCGCCGAGTATGTATCACTCTCAAATGCCGTTTATATCTGTTAAAACAGAACGGTTGTACATGATACAAAACTGTTGTATATGTTTGTGTGTGGTATTGAAAGTTTCTGTCGCTATATGTTTTAACGAAACTGAAATGATAATTGAAATTAGAATCAAACACGGAAAACAGTTTAAACGATGTCTTGTATTGTTTCACGAATATGCCTATGTGGATACACAACATTTCTAAATCACAGTTGCAGATGATCAATGTTGGAAGGATGGTATTGTCGGTCCATGGCAAACAACAATGCAGACGCAGAAGACGATGATGAGGACAGTCCTGAGGAGGATGTACCCAATTATAAGGATCAGTATCGAAATCTTAAAAGAAAGTTAAAGTTCTTAATTTATGAAAATGAGTGCTTTCAAGAGGCACTGCGGTCTACGCAGAGGAAATTACTCAAGGTGAACAGGGATAAGAGTTTCCTGTTGGACCGTCTACTTCAGTATGAAAAAGTTGATGCTTCGTTCAGTGAAAGCGATGAAACTGAATCGTCGGATGAAGAGGTTGTACGTCTGGACACGTCCAAGAGGTAAAATAAATCAATGCACTTCTAAACATAAAATGTTAGTAAATACATGCATGTTTTGATCATGATTTTTGCAGGAAAAAAGTGGAGATGAGTGTGACCAATCACACATCACATCATCCATCGGCAGTTACAAAGCCACTTAATACCAGTAAGAAGAAAAAACCTGCACCAAAAGTAGTCAAGACAAACAATGCACCTACAGTAGGTTCAGATTAAGTATTTCAAATAGATACTTAGAACCTCTCATTTCCATTTGCTTTCTATTTGAAGTAATTTATAGTGACCGTATTATTACCGAAGAATTCTACATTTTTATTGTTGCACCCACTTACAGGTACATTCATCTAACAATATGGTTCCAATATCCTTAATGTCAGATGGACACATGACTCCGGAGGAGGTAGAACGACATTTAGAGTCTCGTCAGACATATCTAGAACTTGTGCCGGAGAAGGCACCGCCTACAGTTCCGACAGAAATGTTTAGTAACGATCCTTCGTTAGATAGGTAGGTATCGGTGATGAACGACGAGCTCCCCGAAAAAATGAAACTTGAACGTATTAAACATATCTGCACATTCTTTCAGTGAATCGAATGAAGTTGGGGAATTAGAAACGTCTCCAAGCAATTTGGGAGAAGACTGTCTCAGTGTGGACATGATGGCCGAGTGACAAATATTCATATATAGTTTACCGGCTAATTATAAATTGCACATAAACTACACACTTCATTAATATAATTTTATTCAGTTAACTTAACTGTATTCTCACTCATAATATAATATAAATTTTTATACACTTAGATGTATATTTGCGGACATCTTCATGAAGAACTTTCGATCCTCCAAGTTTCTGTACATAGGACGAAAATCGTATGAGAATATTCTTGTAAAGTGCAGTAAGAAAATGTATCATTCATTGTATCGTAAAAATATTTAATCATACGACGAGTGACGGACTTTCGTCGTACGTTTACTTAAAAAAGAAAAAAAAAGTACTCAACAGATATGAAAACGATGTTTATATTCCTTATCACTACATTCCATGAGAATGAATTATTGTTTCGAGACTAGCACGGTAGATTGTCTTCTTTTTTTTGGTCTTCATCTGTCGATTATTTACCAATTTATATAAATACATTTTAATGTAAATATTCTACGTTTGCCTGACTATTTCAATCAAAATGTAGCAACATGATTACTGAACATAATTCAGTCGAAAATACATTGGACCAAATCATTGGAAAGATAGAACATGAGAACGAGAAAGATAATAACGGCCGTAAAACGGGAACTAAACGAAAATACAATGACGTACAAATAACAAATAAACGACACAAGTCAGCGCTAAATGACTCTTCCCCGGTTGATGAAATATGTTGTCGTATTTGCTACGATTCTACGCAACAGTTCCCCATTGTACATCCATGCAGGTGCAAGGTGCGTAAATGCTTCTCTACACACATGTTCGGGATTCCTCGCCTTACGCGCAATAAGACACAGTGTTTTCATAGGCTAAGTATATTATTAAATTTATTTACATCATTCTCGCAAATAATAAAAGTACGTTAATTCTTCACCCAGTTCACCGATCTTACAAATGGAACAGTTGCATCTTAAAATGTAATATGTAATCAAGAAAATCAGTAATTCCTTTAAACGCGAATTTGTCATGCGTACCACAAATCAAAATTAACATATAAAGGGATACAGTGTAATTGTTTGAAATCGTACCTTCATCAAAATGAAAAATGTCACTTGTCGAGTACCGTCGTGAACGATCAATTTAGAACTTAAATAATATTCAGTAACAATTTCTTCGAAAATGTACAAAGTCTTATGAAATGTTTTCAGGGGACGATGGGCGCTGTACATTTAAAATGTTTAGAACATTGGCTGGAAGAGAGCAATAGAAGTGCTTGCGAGCTATGTGGATACCCCTTTTACGTACAGCGTACCCCGCGATACAAACCACTGCAATCAGTGGTCATTTGGCTGTGCCTGACTCAACAACAGCACCAGTTGTACGTGCGAAGCTTGAGAGGCGATCTGATGAAATGCATTGTCATCACTCCCATGACCATTGCATGCTCATACATATGCATTGTCGGGGCTGATTTTTACGCAAAAAACAATTTCGACAACTTTCCCCCAGCCCGTTGGACTACCTACTCCCTGTTAGCGATGATCACCGTTTTGATATTCTCATTCTTCATATGGGTATACATTGCAATCCAGTATCACCAGAAAGTCTGGTTTTATTGGTGGCAAAAGACGAGTACGGTAAAAATCGTACTTCCTCAGAAAAGCGCGACCCCCGCGAACCGTCAGAATCTCGTGTCACAAGTGTGATGAGGTTCGATCGTTCGATGGAAATTTTCATCGTGCGTGAGACTATTTCCCTTATCCTAGCATCCTACAACTACGAGGCTCTTCGTTTGATCGAGATCTTGCCGCGACTCAGTTGCGACGTGTATATCCTCACTTTACTGCCATCCGACACTTTCTTCACCCAGATCTGTAAGAAAATGAAATTATAACTTTCGGCGGATGCGATGAATGCCGCTTGGAGTGGAAATATACGATGTAAAAACCTGGCCATCCTTAAGAGTAAAAGTTGTCTGAAAATTATATCTTCTTTACGTAGACTAAAGTTTAATTGCAAATGCACGATAGGTTGTGTACTTACCGCTTCGGTTCCTATTGCTGATATATTTGCGGCAAACCTCGATAAATCTTTTCCTTCGACATACACGGGTTGACCACGATGAAACCTACGAGTGGAAGATATTTGTCAGTAAAAATAAATCTTGCGCGTTAAACGTATTCCGTCAAGCGCGTTTCGTTCGTAATATTTTTTAATATAAAAGCGCTCATCACCATCTTCGCTCGTATAAAAGTTTTCCATCTTCTATCCTAGTTTCGACAAGAGGCGCTTCTGGCGGTGGGGGAATATGTTGTGAGGGAAGATTCACTGCATTGTAATGCGGTAGTACCACTGATAATAAATGAACATCGTTAGTAGGTGCAGGATACTTATTAGTATGTCCACAGAGTACCTGGTTTTCTAACTGTGGTCAGTACTTTACCACGACTGATTGCTTTTAAGTCACTCTCAATTTCTTTCTCATCTAAGAGATAATTTAATTGCGCCGGCGGTGGCTTTCTGCGTTTTTCTACTTTTTCAGGTACAGGATCATTCGGTCTTCTTCTTAATTTTCTAGTCATTACTGGTTTGACCTAATCAAATGACAAAATAAATTGTTACATCATAATTGATACATTATTATTATATTACAAACTACTGTCGTCTGTTTTTTACCTCCATTGAATCACCCATAAGTTCCATTGTATGACGATCGGATTCAATCATTTTTCTCTTTTCCTCCATGTCAGTTAATAAATTCTCTTTTAAATCTATCTTTTTCTCTTCAAACTCTTTCACTGCTGCCTTCTTTTCTAATATATAGTCTCTTTCTACCCATTCTGTGAGGTAATCCCGATAAATAATATTTAAACGTAATCTGGTGACAAAGTATACATAGTTAATATATGCAACGTTTTTAAAAATGTAACACAATATATATAGGTACAAACCTTTCCTTGTACTGGGCTTCTAGCCTCTTCAACTTCCGATTATACTCAGGATGCGTGCCATCCTTTAACTGCTGCAACTGTTTCTTCAAACTGGCTAGCTTGTCCTGATATACTCTGAAGAGGAGAATAAATAAGTTTTAAGCAGTGCATACAAACAAACAAACTTGGAATTAAAACCCTTCTGAACTTACTGCTCCTTAATTTCTGTATACTCTTCCGACTTTCCCATATCGGTTTCGCTAGCCTCTTCCGTATCTATCAAATTACAAACTCCACATAAAACACATACATACCATATATTAAGAAGGTAGTAACAAAAATAATTACATTCAATAATGTGCATGTTTACTATAAAAACTGTAACCTAACATAATCATCACATCATCACTGTCGCATTTCAATTAGACAAAAACAAGCCGCGAACCGGCAAACTGAAATACCGAACGTGTACCTAAAGACGGTTCGATTATTTTGAGAAATAACGATTTACCTTCGTCGGACTCATCCTGTTCCTCGGCATCCCGATCCTCCTCCAAGTACTCCTCATTTTCCTCCTCGATCTCGTAATCATCCTGACCATACATGGTCGAGAACGGCGAATCCTGATATGACATTTTCCTTCCCAATTCCAGCTACATTTCCTTCACCGTTCACCGTTCGGCGAATTTCTCAAACGTGTATCACGAAGTAAACGGCCTCATCTAACAGGTTAAGGCGCCCAACCGTGTCACAAGAAATGTCAACTGCAGGATTCAGTATATTGTTGTGCCATTGCGTGCAATTGCGTGCCGTCGACGGTAGACCTGGGTAGACCACGGTGGACCCAGGTAGACCACGGTAGACTTAAAAAAGAGGCTTTCTACAGAAGCGCCCACCGTGCCCACTATCGACGCCAGACGACACCCATTACGGAATCTCAAACCATTCGGTATCCTCGCAATTTGTACGAGAATACCGACTGTCGTTCAATGATTAGTTCGGTGGTTTGACGTTTCTCCCAAAAGCATTAAAATTTGGCGGAAAATTCAAAAATGTGTGAAATCAATAAAATACACGTCAACTATCAGAAGATATAATTGTAAGTTTTTTTTATCCCAAAACAAAGATACCGTGGCATTATTTATTACAAAGGTCAGTTTTTCATGTATTACGCTCGCGCGCGCATAAGTATTTCGACTGAGCTAACGGAGGCAGTATGAATAAGATCTCATGCAGTTCTAAGTTCGCTGCAAGATTCAATTAACGCCCAATATATACAATAATACGAATAATTAAAAGAAATCTAGTCTAAATAAACATTGAACTACAGACTACCTGGAATGAGCCCTGTAGATATCAGAAAGCCAAGAAAATAATACAGACAGCTAACAATAGTATCGGTACACCCACAATCGAATTGTTCGGTCCGTTTTTGTACATCTTTGCCTTTACATACGAATTCCAGATACTTTACGTATAAGAATGATAGTTAAATTGCGACCCTAATTTTGCGTAAGAAAATTCAAACGACCGAAGGGACGATGCAAAGAAACGCGTTTAACAAACGCGTTTAAGTTCAATCACCAATTTCCGCAAGAAACCTGAACCATCCAGGCGTCTCGACGTTTGTCGCAAACATTGCGAACGGTGTGCATAACAATTCCGCTTACAAATTTATGCGATCGTTAAAATTAAGAATCCGACAGAAAATATGTTCATCCCCACTAATGCAACAATGGTGCCCTATCTGCGTATATATATACATATATCGCACCAGACGAGCGGGGAAAAAAAAATTACCCTCGGGTCAGGCCAAACGTCGTATCATCACAATTTTTCGCATGCACGGCACAATGACTATCATGATGTGGGATCAGTGATGATGTTCACCTGACCCGCTCAACGACTGGCACTCGGCATTCGGCACTCGCGCTCGATTAAACGCACAGACAGACATTGCGATGTTCCTCGTCGGCCTGACAGGCGGAATTGCCACTGGCAAGAGTACCGTAGCGGAGATATTCCGCGAGCACGGGATTCCTGTCATCGACGCAGACTCGATCGCCCGAAAAGGTTAAGAAAGAACACTCTGATACGAAAAGCTCAACGACTCCGTTTCTCGTCTGACACATGATACGTCGTATCCGCCAGCGATGCACAAAGCTTTTCCAGTGTATTGCTACATTTGTTTTATGTGAAGTTAATGTTGCTTTTTCGGCGATTTACGTTCTAAATGCGAAGATATTCAGCTTGCAACTCAAATATGTTAAAATTTTGTACATTATTTTTTTTATTTTTTTTTTGTGTCAAACGTTGACATTGATATAGACCTTTGGACAGGATTTATGATTTATGATGGATGCGTAGGCCCCATTGATAGTCAGTTGTTGTGCTTGTATGCAGTAACAATGTTGTATGTTACATATATATGTTTACAGTGGTCGAGCCAGGAAGACCAGCTTGGCAGAAAATACGTAATGAATTTGGCCCTGATGTGTTCCTGGACTCCAAAGAAATTAATAGGTCCAAATTGGGTGACCTGATATTCAATGATGTCGATAAGAGGAAAAAACTCAATGCCATAACTCATCCTGAAATATATAGAGAAATATACTGGCAAACGTTGAAGCACTTTTTACGTGGCTTTCCATTTGTTGTTTTAGAACTGCCGCTGCTCTTTGAAACTGGACATATATTAAATTATTTGCACAAAGTCATTGTTGTGACCTGGTAATTATCGTATTTTTATTTTTATTTTGATCGCAACAAAAATTGATCTTTCTTTGTTTGATGGAGCAGGAATGTATGCATTATTTAGCAAAACTATTCATTTTAGTGAAGAAGATCTGCAATTACAACGATTAATGGAAAAAACTGGTTTCACAGAAGCCAAGGCAATCTTGAGGATAAAAGCACAAATGCCTCTGGAGAAGAAGGCGGATATGGCAAACTTTGTAATTGAAAACTCTGGCAGCGATCGTGATACCAGAGAGCAGACCATTAAAGTCATTAATGTCCTGAAATGTTCCAAGTATCACTGGAAGCTACGTTTTCTAGTTGGCTTCTGTTGTACAGTCTTATTAGCCGGTGCCTATTGGCTGAAGACTAGAGTTTTCAAATCTATAAAAGCCGCGACGTAGTGTTCATTACCGTTAAATACCGTTAAATTCCGGTGAAATGAATGAATGCTTTTGTATTCACAGAGTGGAGAAAATTAAATGATTGATGGTAGGGCAAAAGTGGGAGCAAATTCGATGTCTTCGAATGAATAGTCAAACAAAAAGATTCCTTGTATTAAGACAGGGAACCAGTGATGCCAGAAAGCGAAAAAGCAGCAGCAGCACGCCGAGTAGTGGGGGCCATGCATGTGATATGTGATAAATGTCACAGTTGAATGTCGCGAAAGACGCTCGCAGACACGGCACGCACACACTTTTACCGCATGGCCCCCACCACTCGGCGTGCTGCTGCTGCTTTTTCGCTTTCTGGCATCACTGCAGGGAACATTTTAACTACGAGATATTCCAAGAATGTAAGCGGAGTTTTAATACTATCATTTACTTAATAATTAAAATCTGTTATCTGTGTATAAAGGATGGGAGGAAATATAATTTTCACGTCTTATATTATATACACATACTTCGTATTGTATATACCAAAGATCTCTTGTAATATTACATATATACCGTGCCGTGACATATAACTAACTGTACAAATTAGTTTTGTACATTAGAAGCGACGCAGTACCACAATACAACAATAAGCGCGCATCACATTGATAGAAAGAAGAGCACATTGTCGAAGGATACGTTGAATATGGCATAACTTAGAAGCATTTCTGTTTTATCATATCTATATGAAGTATGTTATTATAACAGCTTGATGGGTTTGTGACATTTAAGTGTTAGCCGCTACGGTGGCTATTCTTGTAAATGAAGATATGTAAGTATCTGTGCAGACCCTACTGCAGGTGAATAAAAATAAAAATATTGGGCGGATTGCATAGAAAATCATTCATTTCCGTTTCTTTTATAGATTAAATATGATCGGTGTTTGGTACATGTAATGTGTTTAAATGGCAATGCACAAAGTATCAATAATTGCCTTAAAGTAAAGAAAACGACGTTGATCGTTTTAATAAAGAGCACATTAAACGTAAAGGATATACATAAAAGAGTATACATTGCTAATGCATATATAAAATACACCAGTGCTTATTGCTCACTTTCTTAAAATATTTATGCAATATATATATACACACACTTTTAACTCATATTTTATGTGATTCATAATCAGATTCACGTTTATATTTGGTTTATTGGTAGCACATCAGAATTCTATGTACCTGTTTCCTTAAGACAGTACCGGGTCATAACGCAACATTCTAACAGTTCCGTTCTACCTTCTTGAGCTCATGCCGTGTACTTAAACAGATTTTGAAACACAACGGACCTCCGTAAGTACGTAATTTATTAAAATATCACTATCATATAATAGTTAAACTTATTTATTAAAAATGTAAGTATAAAAATCCTTTCTAGGAAAAAACCAGGAAGTAACCGAATACTATTTACAGCTGTTTTCGCGTACAGAACAGTCGTAAGGTTCACCACCATTTCGTGGGCAGCGGTAAACCCTGATATTTTAATATATCTCATTTATATATTCAATCTAATTTGTACTTACATCAACAGTTACCCTATACGCTGTTTCCATTTAAGCTCTATCACCTTACAATCTTTTTTCTCGAAGTACATTACATACTTTCATTTTGACGTTACAAAAAGTTCAACATTTATCAACGTGCTGACGTGTGAAAGAAAACTCAAACAAAAACCTTAATAATATATTAGTCAAGCACTGTTCAAGGATTGTCTTTCAATTTTAACTCTGTACGCAACATCTGCGTTTATCAATGTCCAATATTACCTGACTAATCGGCCGACCGAAAGGTAACGAACGATTTGCGCCACTTTCCTGTAAACTCTTTACTGTGAATATCGAGCCATCGCTAAAGGATTCTAAAAGTCAAATTACCGTCCGTCTGCGTCATCGTACTGCTGGGTGAAACAGTCATGATCATTACGTATGTCCTGTACAATGCACTCTACAAGCTTTCTACGAGACGCTGTCTTTGTGTTAACTGACGATCTGAACATTTCAATTCTCTACATAACGGGCCTATGTATCCCCCCTTACATACTGAACGCAATCTTTTCCAAACAACTTTCTGTCTTCACTTCGGTTTCTCGTCATCCAAGAAACGACATCGACAAACTTATCAATCTGTCCCACAGACCGACCGAGCAGGAAACTAGCCGCCTCGACTCACCTACTTGGATTCAAACATATTACACAAACTATCGCCGCCTGTTCAAATTTATTGCAAGACAGGCCTAAGCTCTTGAGTCATGATCGGGTAAGAGACCAAAGGTGCTGTTGCACCGGAAATTGACAGTGGCAAACTGGCGGGCTGCTGTGTGTTCGGTGCCTGTTGATTTGTCGCCTGGGGACCTGAACCACTCATGGTGATCGTCTGCTGCGCCATGGTCACGATCGGTGGAGGAATTGAGACGGGAGCCATAGAGACAGCAGCAATGGAAACAGGTGCAACGGTGGCTATGCTTACTGGAACAGTCGCCACGCTGGCAGTGACCGTACGTAGTGTTCCAGCGGCAACGGCAGCGTTCACCATTTGCTGAGGTGTCGGAGCTTGTGAAGGTGGGACTGTGTTTGTAATTGTAACCGCAGGAACAGTTACGGCAGTCACGTTTGCCGTTCGTTTGCCGGACATTCGTAGTTGGGCGTTTTGATCCAGAAGAAACTCGTTGGTCGCCGTCAAATCGCTGACCTGTAATGTGAGAACATACATAGTTGAAGTGCCTGTAGTTCGCGGACGTTGGTGTTGTAACTCAACTCCTGGTTAAATGTGTTGAAGTATGTTTTAGCTACCTGCTTCTTTAATTCTTCGATTTTCTTCCTCAGTAGGGCATTCTCGTCTTCTAAAACGATCGCTCTTGCTTCATTGCGAGGTATTACTGGATAGTAATATCCCGGCGTCACTTGTTGAGGTGCGTGTTGACCTACGAGCTGTGATGTTTCAAAATGAACGACTGTCTCCCCCGAAACAATTCGTCTCTTTGGTTCCGGTGGTCCAATGTAGTCCGTTTGATGGGATGAGGGGTTGTAACCGTTGTTTGGAACTAAATTTGGATCTTCCATTTGCCAATGGAAACTAAACATAAAAGCAAGAACCATGTTATTAGCCGTGTGTAAGTGTGTCTAATATATCGATCATAGTCGCGCAATGGCCCTTACGTAATTTCTTAAAATGCTTGTATCACAGATCATTACTGTACATCTCAAATTGCAGGGAATTATGCAATCTGAGGATCTATTTATACAGGCAGATGTGGCAATGAATTTAAATTAAGTGCCGTCACATCATGCGCATCGGTACATAATGCGCTTAGTTAATACCGCCGAGTCATTTGACGTGCTTTCTGCTTAACAGATATCATCACTACAATCTCACGCTTCTTCTACCACGTTTTCAAAAAAAGATTGATATCTCGAAAAACTAAGAAAATCACTATCCTTTCATTGACAGGACGACATAGGGGGAAAAAAAAACAACTATTGACTTGCCACACTTACTTTCTGTCCTCCTCATATCGGCGCCCCTCGCCGTTGGTCACATTGTTAAAATTGTGCTGCGGCCTGGTCACATTGAGATGCGACGCGGGGATCATATTGTGCTGCGGCTCCTCCTTCTTCAAGTGCCTGAACTTACAGTTGACCCTTTGGCAGTTGCCTTTAATGAAATCCTTACAGAGCGGGTAATCCGATTTCTCATTGTTACTCTTGAGCCTGCTGAGAACGTGAGCTGGCAGTTCTCCAGTCGCCCTGAAGCGTTTCTCCTCGCTCTCGGTGCAGTGGAGGAATTTGCAGCCCGGCCAGTTGCACATGCCGTTCTGAAAGTCGTGGCAGAACGTGTACTCCTCGACCGGATCGTCGTCCGAACGCTCGTGGAGGTACTTGCAACGCTTTCCTCGATGACAAACGTTGCGCAGGAAGTCCCTGCAGATCTTCGTAGGGGAGGCGTCCCCGTTCGTATTTAATCCACCGGCCATGATGCCAATCTGCACGACGCCGGACCCGATATCCAATCTCTTTTTTAATTTCTTCATCAATAGGACATCGCGAAGCGTATGGCTTGGCGTAGTCGGAACTGCTTCTTCAATCTAGACGAGTGGCTCTCGCTGAAAATGGAAAGGAGACCGTGCCTGCTTAGACGTCCTATCTATTTTTTTCAATGGCACATCTGAGCCTTTGTGCGAAATATAGAATACGATTGTTTTTTGACTGATGTTAAAAGGTACTGCGTGATTGGTAGGTTTAGCTTTTGTAGTTTTCTCCACGAAGCACAATCTGGAATGTTTAAATGTGCTGCAGATTAAGGGATGCTTATTGTTAGATGAGAAGTGTCGTTTGATATAGATTATCATAAAGAAAGCTCGATCTAAATTAAGTTAATGTTTATTTTTTTTTTTATATAATGAGTATTACATAGGTAGTAATGTTATATCAACAATATTATGTACAATGTTTGTTCGTTATAGAAATTCATGTGATTTCGAAACGTTTCAATCTGCCAAGAAAGGAATATCCTTGAACAGCCATTCGGCGTCCTTTATTGGAAAACCGTTACATACACGCATCTTATGCTTTTTCCTTCGTTCGCAATTTATCGTTTATTTAACATGGCAGAAATGGAGTGGATAATGGCACTCTCCAAGTCAGTGTTTCCCAAAGTGTGGTACGCGTACCCCCTAGGGGACGGGAAGAGTTTGGTGCGGGTACGCGCTGCACCGAGTTAAAAGTAAAAAAAGTTTAAGTTAGAAAAAAAGGAACAGGCTACTGGATGTGGAACCGCTCAGATTAAAATTGACAACCAGGGCACCGAATTATGGTAATCTGTCGTCTTCTCATTGATTATAATGAATGTTATTTATAATATAATTTTTATTCGTTTTATTTATATTTTATTATTATTATTTTGTTGTATTAAAAAGGAAAAAATAAATATATTTTGATTGTTATTATAGTATATGCAATATTTTTTTTTTACACGGGATGTTCTGTGTTTTACGAAAATTATAGAAGGGGGTACAGAGATGTCGGAAGTTTGGGAAACACTGCTCTAAGTAATCTAACGAATTAAAAAAATACAGTTTCAATGTTTCAATCACGCGCTCGTATAAAAAGAATCAATAGAAAAGTATAAGTAGAATTGCTCGATCGTTTCTTTACAAGTTCGAAGATATCTATAGGCCATTTCTGCAGAAGGACCGATGCACGCCAAGGTTTTTCCGACGATAAGAGTGCTTGAGAATTTCTCGGATACGATGGTAATTATCATACTTAAATTTACTTAGGTCGGTCATACGAGATATGCTTCTATTGTCATGCTACCATTAAAAATGAAAGGGGTAATACGTTCGTAATTTTCGCGACAGATCTTCGTATCGCCAGTATTCGACAAATGTTACGTGATGGCGGCGTGGAAAATAAACAAATTTCGAATGTATGAAGAGGAAGTCGTGAAGGAAGAAAGATTAGAAATATGTGCATTTCCAAGTATCAATGAGCTTTCTTTCATGAAATAATTCCGTGTATTAGTTTGCCAATACTATAGGTTACGATCGACGTAACGAATGACAGTATTATTTTCCAATAACTAAAACTGAACGCCAACGATTAGCAGAGTCAACGAGGCAGGTGTGCGAAAATATAAACGTCTCTCTCTCTCTCTCTTAGCGATCATGCGAGCACGACTAAAGATGTGACATACATAACATGATTCGTGCGTCATGACAGAATAGGCGACGTAACGATCTGACAAACGAGTGTGTGTCCTTAAATAATATCGCCGCTGGCGCTTTCTCACGGTACGATCGACGCGATTCTTCTATTTAGACGCCAGGACAATTAAAGGAAAACAAAATGTTGTATTGACATGGCGAGAAACATATGAAGACGTTACGCAACACAGCTGTGTTGAATGTTGAATTCAATGACATCCTTTACATTCGCTAACTATACTGACAGCGTATTAAACGTATAGTTACATATAAACTAATGCTCTGTATGGATATAAAACCATTGTAGAAAAATGGCTGTGTTTGAGAATTTGTCGCAAAGTAAACTTTTCCCTCCCTCTCTTCGCTACTCTTTGTTCGCGTAATTCATGCACTTAAATATACCCATCGCGGGAAATAGCGTGGAATTAATGATACTCACACGCCGAACAGCACTTGATTTGAATCATTAAAATCGTTTATCTAACGCATAGATCATACACGTCACTACAACGCAGTGGGAAAGACTGTTTAGATTTTCCAAGGAAACAAACGGTCTCTTTTAGAGCTGTCACGAATTATTTACAGAAAGATTCGAAGTCTGACGTATCGTGTACCGAATATTCTCTGTTATACGAAATAGTGAGCGATGAAAATAATTATTATTATTATTATTATTATTATTGCGACGGAAAACATTTGTCGAAGATGTATAACTACTGTGCGAACATTATGTACAACTCATTTGCAAGCGCATAATTGATTTCTCGGGTGTGCTGTATTCGATAAAGAAAAATGAATTGCGTAACATGTACAGTAATGTTGTCCCGTACGATTTATTACCGCACTTTTAGAAAGATATGATATTCGTATTGGCAGCATGTTGAACATTTACGTGGTATTGTCTATACTTTCTCTAATAATGTTTTATCCCTATCCTATGTTGTTCATTTCAATATACAGGTTTTACTATTACATTGTTTCGCTTCCTTTGATTTTGGTTCCTCGTCTGAAATGGTAACGTGACAAACCTCCGCATTTCGCACTTTTTTAACTTACTAAGAGGAGTCGTTTGAGGTCGGTGCATGAAACGGTAGGATCGAAAATATATATACAGTTCTTAAACTTTCATTCGTATAAAAAACATTAATTTTCAATGTAAATCATGCATTGGCCAGAGTTTTCTTTTTGTTTGTTCGCTTAGACATTTTTTAACATATACATATACTCTCCTGAAAGCTTGTAAATTGCACCACGATACTACGAAATAAATGAAGAGACAAAGGTACGTTATCTTTCGATGCAAAAGTTATGTACAGAGACAAGAAGACATTAGAATATCTTTTCTAGCAACATCCACACCAGCGCTATTGCGAGTGGCGCAACATAATGTAAGGGTACTGTGTAAGTTGCGTTCAACAAGTCGCCGCACTGCGCCTTAAGAGTCTGATACTTTTTCGTAAGTTCTGTCTTCTCCTCGACGAACACGTTGTACTTCTCTTTCAATATAACTAGCTCCTCATTCACCTCCTGAACTCTCTGCGTCTCGTTTTTCACTCTATAATACAGTTCCTTCAATTTGTCTACGATGACCTCACTCTGTTCCCTAATTAACCAGTCTCTCAGGTCATCCAATTCTCTCTTGACCACTTGTTGCGCTTCAAATGTGTCCTCTCCTTTCAAAGAGTCCAGGGATCTAATAAAGGTCTGCAGAATATAGTCCCTCGAATGCAAACCCTGTTGCATACCCTCGATTTTACTCTGAGGCTTTAAAGTTTTAACGTAGTCTCCCTCCAAGTGCTCCTCCTCGCATTCTTCATTTGTTTCCCTGCTCAAGTCTTTAACATCTTCATCCTGACTTATGTGTGTGTCTTTTGTAGTGGAGTCTGAATGCTCGTTTGTTAGTTCTAAGTCGATAGTCTCGTTTGTCAGTGAGGGAGGGAGATCTTCCTTGGTCTGATCGGTGGGTTCATAATGAACTTCCAGCATCTTTCCATTCTCACCAGTTGCAAATCTAACTTCCGTCTTGTGTGAAACGATCGATTCTTTAATTATGTCAGGGTCCTCCTTCTTAAATTCTACAACAGATTTTTCGCTCATATCCTCACTGGTAATACTGCATGTGTCGTCGGTTGCTTCTGAATTGGCATCATATTCCGTGCTATTGTCGACATTATCTAAATTGGCATTTCCATTGATTAAAGTTCTTCTAGATTGAGGCGGCAAAATGTACTCATTCAGGTTATCATGCTCGGACAATGAATCTTCCAGTTGTTCTTTACAAAATGATTCGTTGGAGTTCATTGTTTTTGACTGATTAGAATCAATGTCTTGAGAGTTTATTTGGTTATCCTGCTCACTCTTATTTGTGTACGCATTAGTTTCAGAGTCTGTATCAACATTGTCAACATGAATGGAATTGAGTTGGTTCAAGATAGCGTTAATGGCTTCTATTGGATTCTCCTCATCCTTTGAATCCAACATTTCACCCATCACAAACTTTGTGCTCATATCCTGTAGTGTTTGCATATAATTCCTTAAGGCAGTGATCTGCTTATATATATTCACTGAATCAAGCCTAGAATCGCGTAGCCTTGCCTGTAGGTTCTTCTCAATTGTGCTGTGATCTTCAAGTTTCTTCAGGAATGCTTGCTTTTCCTCTTCAGCGGTCTCAATAACATATTTCAATTTTTCTTCACATTCCACTAGCTTGCTGGTAGTTTCTTGAAGTTTTTTCTGTGTCTCTGTATATTTATTGCTCAACCCCTCAAGTTCCATTTGATTGTACTTTGCCACATTATGCAAACTCTGACATTCCTCTTCTGTTTCACTCAAACGACCTTTCAGTCTCATCAGCTTCTGGGTCACATCAGCTTTTTCATCCAAGATCTTCTGCAAAGCCTCCTTTGCAGCGATCTGATAGTGAGCCTTTTCCTCTTGAAGCTTCACCAATTCATTTCTAATCTTATCCTCCGTGTAGTTCTTAGAGTACACAGCCACTTGGTTTTCAATTGTTTCCACCCAAGATAACAGACGGTCCTCAGCAATTAACGCTGTCCATGACTGATTTGCTGCTTTGTGGGTGTTCTCCACCAATTGCTGAAGGTACTCCAGCTTAGCGCCAAGAGCCCTCTCACGTCTTGTGGCATCTTGCATAACTTCGTTTAGTTTATACATATCCTCCAAGGAGACATTCCCTGGTGGTGAACTAATAAATGTGCTAGCCTTAGCTTCTTTTCCATCAGGCAGGTACAACTTAAGGGTAGCTACTATACATCCATGAGTGACTTTCTTTGTACTTTCGATAACGTCCACTCCAAATTGCACTATGTCCCCGGAGCATAGCTCCTTGGGCGTAGACTCCAGGCTTGAAGCACTAAGCCTTTGATTATTTATGAACGTTCCATTGCTACTGCGAGTATCCTGCAGGTAGAACTTTCCTTCGGAATACCACAATAGCGCGTGGTTCCTGGACAATACTTTACAATCAAAGATCGCATTGTTGGAAGCAGCCCTGGATCTGGCGACCGAACGACCAATTTTGACAGGCTGCTCCAATGATAGCGTACGATCTTGAAAGGGATGGGAGTTGTCACGGCAGATCAGAATACCTTTGGCTGTCATCTTGTTGTTCTGCGTTGCGCCTTGGTTCAGGTTGGAATTGTTTTGGCCAATTGGAAAACTGGCATTTTGTACCCACCCACCACTGGCTACAACCATAGCCGATGAAATGTCAAAGGAGACAGTCTTTTCACGTTAAACTGTCAGGCGCGTGTACCTGCCGCTGCCGCTGCTGTCGCTGGTCCGCTGACGTGAAATTGGTTATCCAAGCAATGCGCAGAGTCGTCAAACTTCCGACACAACGACGAAACAATGACACATCTGACGACACGTCAAGAAACGAAGTCCAGCGCGCTTCCACGTTAAGGGTCCCTCTCCTGTCGCACGACGGTAAACAGATCCGTGAAATAATTGTAGGTCACGAGGAGGCAGTTACTCTCGACCTTTTGACAACTCGGATTCGTCATGCAAAGGCGTGACGCGCGTGTTTTAGCATGTTCCGTGACGTGGGGAAAAAAATTGCGCGACCACCACTACTGCACTCTCCCTCGGTGTGCCCCTGCCTACTGTTCCTCGGCCCCGGTGAAGTTCATCTGCTCCGTCCGGGGTCGTCACGACATCCGTCGTCGCACGGACATCGCGAGCATATTCGAAATACGGGTGTAACGATACACCGTTTGGGCGTGTGCACTCTTCTCTCCCTCGAACAACAGCCCTGTGTGGCTCTGCAGCTCGCCACAGGATGGAAATCGTCGGGCAACACTACGTCCGGACACGCTTGTCTCTCTCTCTTCGCGCAAACAGCCGCGAGCGTTAAGCGTTCACATTTTTGCCCTCTCCACGAAGGGATTTCTCCTCTCGCGCCGCAACTAACCGCAACCTTCCCGACAGTGCGAGCACCAACGGTAGGACGATCCGTCGCGTCGTATGACACACAACGCGTTTGTTTGCCAATTCAAACGGTCGAGAGACAGAGAACGACGGCTCGGACTCAGTCGACGGCGCTACACGCCTCTCGGAGACAAAAAATATTCTACACGGATAAGTCGTGTGGAAATACAATGGTCCACACGTTCCCCACAATTCACGGCCGTTCAGTTCCGCGTTCCACTGTTTATTGACCGCCGGCAGTGTAGTCGCTTGCTCTTGGTTCGCTGCCGCTGCTGCTGCTGCTACTCCGAACCGAGCGGTCTGGTGAATTTGAAACTGGGCACAGCATTCCTATACACACACTCTCCTACGCTCTCTCTCTCTCTCCCACACACACACACACACACACTCTCTCTCTCTCTTTCTCTCTGCTACTCTTTAGATGCAACCGTACGCGCGACACGACGTCGGCTGCGATGATGATGACGATTTACCACTGTATATTGGCACAGAACTACATGATCGACGCTAAGACGATGCTGTAAAGACGGCAATCGCTGCTGACGTATGGTAATTTCGCAGGAGGTGGGGGTCCGCGGGAGTCAGCGGGAGTGGGCCAAGCGCTGGACGCTCTTGCAAAAATAACCCGCAATCGACACGGCAGGGGATACAGTGATACACACCTGAATTTCAATCGGGCTAATTCACGCCTCGCGTCTTACCCGCCGCCCTCAGATCTGATGTTCTTACTGGTCGAGTGGTCTGAACGATCGCATGATTAAACATCGCAACTTGTCATGAGAGTGCTCTTTGTTAACGATGGGCTTTAAATCGTTTGGGTAGGCTGATGGTTTGTCGGCGTTTTTGGGTTACAGACTGTCAGTATGTTAAACTAGAATTCCTCAATATATCTGCAAGATATTTGAACTGGTTTGCCCTTGAAGTGTCCTATATGAAATATGTCAGCGCAATTTTTTCCACTGATTTATTCCTAGGAATTATTGTCAATAATAACGTCTTTGTTGCAATGCTTTCTATGACAGAAGTCATTCATAAAGTAAGGTTCACTGTGCATCTGACGAATAACGTAATGAAACTCAGAAAATATATAATTTTAACGGTTTAAAAAAGCTTCTAGACAACATCGTCGAAATGTGCACAAATTCAGATAACTGACTTTACAAAATTGATACTCTGTAAGAAGTACTGTTTATAGATTTTGTCTTCATACATTGCTCTGCGATAACAAACGTTCGTACTTTTGCAAGGCAACCATTTCGTTTTCGTTTATGCAATTCATGGTTTCGAAGAAAATCATCTTCGTTTAAAATAAAGTTTTGGGGGAATTACTTCAACGATTCGTTCAATGAGAGTGTGTCTTTTTCCATCACATACCTTCTACAAATCGATACTATAGAGATGATTTAAAGCCACAGACTACTGCAAAACGGAGTGAAGGGTTTCCATGTTTTTGGCACGAACAGTAGAAGATGGTTTCAACATAACCTGACTATTCGCGCTAACGACAGTTGTTTTAGGTTTTTTAAAACTCCCGTTTGACAACTAGTCGTTCGTATATTTTCATACATAATTCAGTATTTATCCGAATAACTGACGTTTGAAGAAAAAAAGAAGCAGTAGTATCACTTAATGACACATATTTAGAGTTGACCAGTAAGTTTACTTTAAAGCCAAACAAGATTAGTCTAGCAATCAAGGTGATAGTTTTTTAAGAAAAATCCATGATATCTGGTTCTAACAAATTTGTCACTTTGTCTGCAGTAGGAATAGGCAGTAACTGTGAATAAACATGTCGGATGATGAGGATTATATGTCTGACAAGTTCCTGCAGGGTTCGGAGAAAGATGTTGCACCTAGCCTTTTGTATAGGCACGCCGATAGAAGAGAGTTTGAACTTATGAAGAAGAATGCTGAACTAAGAGAGCAAAGAAAGCCAAAGCATGTGATTGAGCGTGAGAAAAGAGAAGAAGGATTATCATCTGCTATTGAAAGCAGTAATAAAGGTTTGTTTTGAATTTATATACAAATAAATACTTAAAGTTTCTAAACTATTTTATGAAACGACCCATTAATGTTTTTATTAAAGGATTTGAAATGCTCATGAAAATGGGATACAAGCCTGGCCAAGGTATTGGCAAAACAGCAAAAGGAATAGTTGAACCAATTGGTATAGAAGTGAAGTCGAACAGACAAGGATTAGGAAAGGGTACAAAAATAAGTCAGCCAAAAAAGAGAATTACAGAGGCAAAGGTGAACACGAGTCATCTGAACGATTTCCGTAGCAGAATTGCGCAAGAGAGATTAGAGAAAAAACTGCAAGCAGACTTGCGTAGAAGTAAAAAGATTTGTCAGCAGCTAGATACAGAAAAGTGTATAGAGGAACCCCATGAACCATGGTTCTGGCCTGAGGTGGTGATTGAGAAAAACGACGAAGAGGAGTCGGAAGAAGAAGAACAGCAAGAAGAGAAAGAAGAAGAGGAGCCTGAAACGCTTGATATGAATGAGCAACTCGAAATTTTGACGAAGTATCTGAGAGACAAGCACTTTTACTGCATTTGGTGCAGTACCGCTTATAACGATGAGGATGACTTAAGGGACAATTGTCCGGGAAGTACAAGAGCCGACCATTAAAGATACATATACTTAATATTCGAAAAAATATTAACATAATCGGAACCGAGTTTTTTTTATACGTCACTCTAGAGATCTACTACAAATAAAACACCAATCACGTATGTTTCTCTGTCTTTCTGTCTGCAATAGCAACCGTCTTCGCGGTCATAAAGTTTAACGCACAGGACACTGTGAAACTGGATGTATGAACACTGTTCCATCAGTTCCTCTAATGTAATCCACCCACTGTGCGCGAAGACATAAAAATCCCATTAGGTGTATAATGCAAAATACTGAAAAAATAATGTATAATAGTAGGAAGAATCCTGTGGAGTACAATGTAAGAGCTAGGGGAGATTACCCTGCTTGAGCTTTGCTATTAACTCCTAGCAGGGGCTCACCACCCCCCATAAGGGGTTACATGTAGGAGGGAAAATTGCCTATAAAAGTGCCAGTCCGACTTTCTCCGCTTTCATTTCTATTTCGGACATCCGACCGGCTTTTTCCCTTATTCCGAGTCGATCGACTTCTTGTCGGCAGAAACGAAAATCCTCGCGCCATGTCCTTGCTGGTGGCAATTCTCTTTACTTTTACGTTTTGCTATGCAAGTAACTCAATCGCTCAGATAACGGACGACGAGAGCTGTGAGACTCTGTTATCGGAAATACATATTACAAAAGGTAACCACGCTTTACCGACCACTCTTCCCTGCTCGGTGGAATTAAAATACCCGTCAATATTAACGTTACGTTACAGACGAATACGATGAGATAGGCAACATGAGAAGGACCTGTAGCGGAGATGTGTCAGTGACGAAATGCGAAGGCTTCTGTACGTCCCAGGTCCAGCCAAGTGTTGTAACGGCAACAGGATTTGCGAAAGTAATGACAATACAGACTGACGGTTTAGCATCATTTTTTCGGATGTCGACAAATGAAACTCTGATTTTGCTCTCTTCTGTACAGGAATGCTACTGTTGCCGTGAGAGTTATTTGAAGGAGAGATACGTCGTCCTCAACGAATGCTACGATGCTGACGGTATTAAACTAACCGATGAGGTGAACGGAATCATGGAAATTAAACTGCGCGAGCCAGCCGACTGCAAATGTATCAAATGCGGCGATTATTCCAGATAAATGTTACAGGACTATTATGATAATCTATTAATTGGTGTTTTGTTTTTAAATTATGGCGAAATATATGTACCCTAAAGATCAATAAATTGTTTTAACAAAATATCTTGTGTCATACATTATCCCAGCCTATTATAACATATACAACTTGGAATGATCCAAATGATAATACAGACTACTTAGAATCTTCTACAAACTAAGAAATATTGAAGAAAATGGTCAGCTTAAATTTCAATAGTAATTTAACTTAAGTTGTTTCTGTGTTATGTGCAGACTAGTATTTGTAAAATATGATGCATTCAGTATGCAACAAAGAAACAAAAAAAAACTAAGCACAATTACATGTATTCATTGAACCCCTCACCCACTGGGGCATAATTAGTTAGGCATCAAATTATTACTTAAATTCTGTAATCTAGTAGGAAAAGTGTAAAAGTACTGAAATGATCCTCAGTATACCAATGACTATTACAGTTATTATGGAAGGAATTTGCACGATATAAGATACAGAATGTAAGGTCCTATACCACATACATACCCCTAATTGTAAGTTAATATTTTGTAATCAAGAACTTGACAGAATAATTTCAGTACAGCCTAATATCCATTAATAACAATGTTCTAGTTACAATTAATCGTCGAAAAATACTAATATGGAGAGTTACATCTCCATTTTGAATATAGATGAATTACAACCTTTCCAAGCAAATAATTGTTTGCATCATTGAATTAAACTTAAATATTATGGTTCAATGAATGTTAACATGTAATTCCACTAATTGAAAGAAGCTAATAGTTCACCCACTGTGTATATATATGCATGAATATAGATCATGATATTGTGACTGTATTCGAATATTTCCTAGAATCGTCTACTGCAGACTTTTATGAAGATATCATTACTAAACGTTTTCAACTGCGTATTAATTTTTTTAAGATCGATATCTATTATAAATCTTGATTGACACCTTATGTTGTATTATAGATTAAACCAAATAATACTTGTCACCTTACAATTATTGTTACTTAACATATTATGATCGCATAATTGTACCATTGTCCTGTATATTAGCAAAAAGTGAAAATCTCTGCTCTGTTCCAGTATGTTCTATTGGATTACAAATACATTGTTTCTGAAAAAATCTTTCTGCTTATAATTGTTGAGCAATCGCAAGAAAAAGCTCTTAATGGATACAATATGCTATGGCCAATTTCACCTATGATATCAGAAATGTGCGTGTCTGAGGGGTAGGGAGCAAACATGGCCACCCACAGAGTATAAAAGCATACGACGCAGGATCTATAAGGCACAGTGAAGTGCTGGACAGGGAGGAAAATGTATCGTGGCAGCAGTATATTCTTTTGTAACATGGGTAAATAGATATAACAAACTTGAATATATCCAGAGGCTAAGATTAAGTGATAGGAGCCAAAAACGTGTGTACCTTACCAGGAATTTAAAAATAATCAATTTAAGAAAAATTTCTTTTACTCACTCTACAGTGGTGATGAGCTTGTTGATGTGTTCTCAATGCGGAAATGTCAATGCGGTAGTAGGCGTTGATGAGTGTCAAGCTACTCCAGTCATACACTTTCTACAGTATCCTGGTTGTGTTCCAAAGCCGATACCTAGCTATGCCTGCAGAGGACGCTGTAGCAGTTACCTGCAGGTAAAACATTCATTTGAATATCTCAGTGCTACTCCATATACAGTAAATTATAAGCTTCAATTTTGACAGTTGCCTCAAAAAGAACCGAAGCAGGCATTACCGTTCTTCATACTTGTGTCCTAAGAGAAAACTATAAAACATCATAACTTTGTTTGAACCCTTGTACATGAAACATAAGACAGCTGACAAAACATTAGTGTATATAATTATACAATTATCGACATATATAGATCATTCTTTGAATTAGAATCAACATAGTAAACACTTGGACACACAACATATACTATTATTAAATAAACATAGTGACCCACATCTCGACACATATATCGCATTCAATTATGCGATTTCACCCATTATCATTTATACAGAGTGCTACGTTAAAACAGAAATATTAACATGTTACGATGGAAATAACCGACATTTCGGTTCATTGGATGAATGTACCCCGCCACAAAGTAATGCCAAACCTCGAACATGGCGTTGTCGAAGTTTGTCAATAAAACGTACGCGGGAATATTTCAATTTTTGCACGTACCTAACACAGGTGTCCGGATCGAAAATTTGGCAAATGGAACGAAGCTGCATGTGTTGTCAAGAAAGCGGCGAACGAGAGGCCAGCGTATCGCTCTTTTGTCCGAGAGCAAAGCCGGGAGAAAAGAAATTTCGTAAGGTCAGTGTCCAATTTGTCGGCGTCCTTGTCGAACTTCGGAAATATCGTGGGCGTATCGGGAACCTCTCAAACACCGCTGCGCTGCACACTTTCTCGATGAAATCGGGAGCGTAGCTTCTGACACCACGAGTTTAACACGGCCATATTGTTTTCGTCCGCGACCGACCAGTGGGAAGCTGTCGGAAAATGAGCATCGCGCGTAATTCAAAATGAAAGCAAAAAAAGGCCAACTGGCACTCACGTTGTATCGATCTCCACGAGTCGCAGTGTATCCTACGTCGCACGCTCGTTGTTACGAGATTCTGAATGATATTCAATGAATCCTCAGTTCGATACCGACATTACGGGAGCAATGAATTTGTTAATAAACTATGCTTTATTTCTCCATAGGTAATTACCAAGGCGCCACTTGAGTGTATGTGCAGACCGTGCACCAGCGTCGAGGAGTATGCCATAATACCGCAAGAAATAGCTGGTTTTGCCGAGGAGAGCCCGTTCGCAACATCCGCGCACTTTAGAAGATCCTCAATTCTGCAATGATGTATTTCATTATATTACGTTTATTCATATAAATTTCCGTACTTGTATGAATAAAGGAAATTTGCATTATACATTTTCAAATTGACCCGTTCTTAGATTCTCTTTTTACTAATTCTTGTCGGCTACTTAGCTTTCAAGTGCGCTTATGTTACATAAACCGACTTGTGAACCCTGTTTACACAGTGTATCTGACAATTAATATTCTTACAAACGATCGCATTATTTCTTTGTTACATAATCATTGATTTGGTGACATTTTCTTATTCTGCCATTAACAACGCGGCGGCATCTCACTACTACGAAGGAAATGGGACAATAATCGTCATACTTTGGCATGGAGTTCTTTTTTTTATTTTTTTTTTCCTTTTTTTCTTTATAGATATGATGTATCATAGAAGTGTAAGTGTGTATCTGCGTGTTTGTGTTCCAGAGTCCTTAGCATACTTTATGTATATTTTTTATATATATGTATACCAATGCACGTAGGATCGCCACGCAAATATATTTATATACAGTGATATATATGCGTGGGTCCACGCAGCGACGATCACCTGCTCTCTGTGTGTATGTTCCGTTCTTTATTTTTATTTTTTTTTATTCTAACACACGCGCGCCCTCACAACAGCAGCACGAAATTTGTATGCCGCCATTTTGGGGTCCGTCGTCCTTCCCTCTCTTATAATCTGTCCATCCGTCTTACATATCAATTATTTACAGTTGATAACTTCTTTAATAATTATCCACTTATCCACATTGTTTTCAACAGTTTTTTTTTATTATTTTACTCATATATAAATTATTGTAATTTTATTTATCTACTGCTGTTTTTATATCGCGAGTGCATTTCACGCGCTTCATCCCGTCGAACGGCACATCCTTCCCCTCTCTATTTCTACTCACACCCCGTCGGCCCAGTAACACCGGATTAGGGTAGAATGTACGCCATTCAAGGAGACGAATCTATGAAATTATTCTTACTAGGGTTTTCGTTTTTGTATTCATCATACGCACTTTGCGCACTCATTAGTTCTCTCAATCTTCCAGTCCCCTGTCCGGTATTCTCGTGCAGCGCACACGCTCTCGCATTCTTTACAGTGTGAAAAAAAGCAGTAGCAGTTAATAATCAATCGCCCTATTCTTTTCTCTCTCTCTCTCTCTTCCGACTCCTTACATTCTCTTTCTTTTATACGTACCGAAGCATATACAGACGCTTCGGTCATCATACACGTCCTAATGCAATCCTCATTCTCTCTCTCTCTCTTTCGTAATGTCATTGTTCAGTTATCTCGTCAAACATATCGATGTTTGTTCTGAATCGTTTAATCTCCGAGACAAAAGAAATTGTTATAATGAAACTAATCGCGCCACGTAACAACGAACGGGCATGAATATCAGTTACGGTGTGTGAGGATAAAATGCGACATCTCCGTCTTCACGGTGACTGTTCACTCATCTCTCAATCGACACTATATAATAGAGTTGATAGGTCGAATTTCTTTGCCACTATCGCAGAGAACAGCGAGGATACGTGTTTTGCTTAGAATATCACAGTGATTAAATAAAATACTCGTGTATATCGTTTGACCGTTGTATAACGACGAGAATCTGTTAGAAGGTTCCAGTTATTGAACGCGTCGCTGCTGCTGAAAGCATTTCTGTTAAACGAAGGATACACAATGCTATTTATTTACATGTTGTTTCAGCAAGTCGTGTTATATTCTATAGCATCGAATTAAAATTAATCCTCGTATCCATACACACGCACGTCGTTGAAACGTGCATCCTCTGCTGGTAGCAAATTATATTCGAGAATTATGTAATGAACTAAAGATTCTTGGAGGACCGAAGAAAAATATTTGGATCTTTCGTGTTATTTATACGCGTGTCTGGATTACCTTGAAAATATTCACAATTTTCTAAATCTGTAGAGTATACTTAGTGATAAACGACAAGTTGGCGGTTGGCGGTTGACAGTGCAATCGTCAACGCAACCTTACCCGTCTCAATCCAAATAATAATATCGGCTCCCTTTCGCGGTTACTGTACACATACTAAAAACGAGTTTATTTTCTGTTTCTATCTCTCTCGCCATTGTGAACTGTTGACTTCGAAAGAAATATAATTTTCACACTGTATCTTAAATCAGTATAATAACAACTTTATACAATTCGCTACGGCACCTGCCACATTGACACATGCAAACATACCATCATCATTTCCACTCGCTTCACTTTGCTCTTTCTTTGTTTCTTTCTTGCGCGCGCTCATCAATGATTATAAATAGCTAGTGTTAAAAAATAGTAGCGCCTTAATATGCACACCATTTGTATTCTCCCGTTTTTAATGTTCAACGTGCTTTAGATTATAGTTCCTAACTCCATAATATTCTCTCCGCCTCAATCTCACGTTCATTCGTCTCAACATTCATGCTCAGTTACGAAATATCCCTGTCATACGATACAATACATTATAAGTTTCCTATTCGCAAAGATATAAATTAGTAATTCAATTATACTTGTTACAATAGGAAGAACCATCGCTCTCACATCAGACTTGGTTATTCAATAGTAGTCCTTACTCTTCAAACTGCGTCGGCTTAAAATTGACCTACATAATGCATCTCGCAATTTGCAATTTGTTATCTAAGTCATTATAGCAAGCATGTCGGTCGGCCTGTGATTATCGCGCAGTGCAATTGGGGGAATTATAGCGTTTGTGTGGTTTTTCTTTCTCGCATTTTTTTTATCCACGCACAAAAAAAAAAGAAGGTATACTTTCCAGTCCTATTGAGCGATTGACAAGCAGAGACGTTTTTTTTCCCACAAGACATAAGAAACACGATAATGTTCTGGAGTTTTGTATTTTTTTTTGCTTTATTTAAACTTTAAACCATTTCAATGAATTATATATAATAATTATCTTGCATTTACTTCCGTATCATAATTAATAATTAATCTTTATCTTCATTATGTATAGCGTATCTCAAATACGGCCACTATTATGTCCGTCTTTATCTGACAACCTTCTTTAATCTTCCACTTCTCGTTCTTTGAAGTCCTAGGCTATATTACATACACTCGCGCACGATCACTCTCCATTAGTTTTCTTCGATTTTTTACGGTGTTTCTGTTTCTTTAAAAAAACGACTGTAATTTGATCTCACTTCACAAAATTTTTAATGGGGGTACGTGTATTTAAGTCTTTTTAATAGTCGATAATGCAATCGATCACGATACCGTCAACAGCACGTATGGTTTATGACAGGTACGCTAGTTGATCCATCTTCAACACTGGAAGTATCATCGCCCTCGTGCAAGTCAGTGAAAAACGACGTTAGCGCCAACATTGCAATACTATGACCTCCACGTTCGGCTGGATCGGCTGGTGTGCGTTGCCATGCCATGAACGCATCACCAGAAATAGTATTGCTTTCGAATAACCTCTGGACGATCGTGTGGAGAATACCTACGCGTAATAACACATACGTTAATTCAATGACAGACTATTGCGGATAACATACGTATACACAGATGTAACGTGTGTCAATATGTTAGGAATATTTAGAAGCTAATATCTCACCAGATGGAAATTCAATCTCCTTCATATATGCCTGAATGGCATAAAGACACTGAAGCTCTAATAATTCATTCGCATCGACGTAGCGACGAATCAAAGATTGTAAGGTGTTGAAGGTCTCAGCTTTCAGTTTCCATGTCTCACCGCCGTATGGTTCTGCGAACGTAAGTATTGCTTAAGACTCGTACTATAAAATCCTCAAAGAAATTGGCAAAGAAAGTACTGTTTAGGGTGTTATGTATACAAGTTGCACATACCTATCGATGTTTCTAAAACGGCAGTTGTCAAGACTCTGGTAAATTTAGGCTCTTTAACTCTGTCGCCAACATTTGCCTGTTACGAAGAACGATAAAATGAGTATCATGAATATCGCCACGGTCATGGATGTACATAGAAAATAGGGAACTGCAGAATGAAACATTACCGTTATCCAACTGGAAATCTCGTCAAAACTGCTATCGGGCAGCATTTTCTTCAGCTGATCGTGAATTTCCTGGAAACTTAGTTGACTTCCGGTTGAGCTTTTGGCACTGTTGTATCCACTAACCAAAAATTCCAAGTTCTGAAATACAAACAATGTCGGAGATAAGAGAGCGCACGAAAATAATATCAGGCATGAGCTTCCAATAAAAATCGAGATCACTAACGTAATCTTGGAGAATCTTGCTGAGATTTTCCCGTTCCGGATCGATGATGTTGTTCAGCTGAAGTCCACTTTGGTCCCATTTATCTATAACCCACTTGGGTCCTTTGTCTCGAGAAATTTTCAATAATACCTCGCCAAGTAGTTTACCGGAACAACCCATACTCTTCAACGTCATGAATATACTTTTCATTTCAGACAATGGGATCGCATCGTCCACAATTATATGTGCTGCAATGTAGAATAATGAATGTCAGAAACCCGTTTAACCGATATTAGTCGTTTAATATGTTTCGTTTTGCTTCAGGCCTGTTGAGCTTGATATCCCGCATGGAATTATGCTATGGTAATCGAAAAATATCATCATAAACGTTTTAATTTTTACTATAAACTTAGTAACGGAACTATGTAATCGTAACTGCACATTTGATGGCGTTCTCTCCAAATTTCACGCAAATAAACGATTACTACTTACAAATAATTTCGCCAAAGTACGTCCAAATTTTAGGTATGTCAATAATAAGATCGTCCACTACTTCCAGAACTTCTTCGAACCTAAAAGTATAATTAATACGTATTAAATATCGGCAGACATAATTTTCTCAAAACGTAATATTTGCAAGATATTATTTTCAGTATCCTTTTGGCTAAGCAACACAAAGATAATAAACATAATTATCTTTCCTCTAAGCTAAAATTTATCATCATTGCTTTGTTCGCGTTCTCATAGGTATTGCGTCGTCACTGAAAAGTAACTGTTAAGCATTGGCAGTTATGTAACTTACCCTGCCTTGAAGGATTGTGCTACTATGATGTTATGCGCGATCATGTGTGAAATTAACCGTGACACTCTTTCCCGATCAGCCGGCGTACTTTCAAGAACATGGTTGATCGATTCACGCACGAACATGGTATGGAACGAACTGTCGAAACTATCTTTGGCAACATCTGCGGCACCCTACAAAAGTAAAATATTCAAGATATTAGATATTAGCTTACCAGTGAGTATTTCTCATACATTAGCAGGATAGCGCGAAAGAATAGACAAATGTATTTGTCCTCCTTTTGGTTAACGCAATTTAGCAACAGAAGTAAATTAGCACGTTCGATTCTAATTTGACATTGCCATTACGAATGAACCAAGAGGAAGGTATTGCGTATTATAGCACACCAATGACTCAAGCATCTCTTAATGAGCAACGGAGATGGATCTAAGGGGTGTGCATGACAAGTGCATTGCATAGGATGACTTTAATGTGTCTTTGAAACATTTCATACTTTTTACGCATGGAATTTAGAAAGATTGTTGCATTTAAATATCTTATGACAAAAACGGCACTCACCTCAAGAGACAATTCCTTAATGTCTTCCTTTAATATACAGTTCAATGTTTTTCTAAACTGCTCTTCCGTCATCGTCGGTTTATGGCTAGCAGAGGTAGTTTGTGAGACAGATTTCATTGACGGTGGTGGTACGGATACGATCTCTCGTTGAGAGCTATCCATCATTGAGTTTTCTCTACTAGATGATGCGCTACTCAACTGATGGCTGCCATTTCGGGAACCCCTACCATCTAACAAGAGACAGTACACAAATTTCTATTAGCATACTGCGAGATCATTGTGAATAATTGCGCTATTATATTATAGATTTTCAGTATCCTTTTGGCTAAGCAACATATAATTCCGCTTGAATTATTCAATATGAATAAAAAAATATCATCATATCTCTGAAAGTAATATTTTATGCAAGTTTTTTATAAGTTAGAAATATTATGTTTATGTACGTACCGTAAGACGATTTAACGTAGTCACGTCCATACTCTCTGGAGCCGGTCGAACTTCTGGGTCTAAAACAAAAACGAGAAGCCACGTATTGAAAGATACCAGTCATAACATTCAACATCATTTGAAGACGATTTGAAATATCAGAATACGAAATAAAATCATAGATAAGTTTTAGAAGATTCAGAAACTCTAGTCTGTGTATAATGTATCATCATGTTGAGAGAACGTATAGAATGGAGACCAGTCTGAAAAACTGATTTTATTTACCCAGGAAGCTGTAGCGGTGAAATTCGTTTCTCTTGGTCTTGTGAAGATATGTTTTCTAAGCACGCGAATTTATTGGAGGAACTCATTGCCTTCTGGCTGCCCATTGAAGCATTATTCTTCCACATGTACGCATTCCTACTACCTAGTTGCATGTCGTCCATGGGAGGCTAAGGAGGTAGATAATTTAAGAATTAGTTAAATTATATGAATAGCCAGAATGTAGCAGATGAAAAGATTTATCTACTTACAGGTTTGTTTTTCAGCTTCGCTGTTTCTATAGAGTACGGTTGTCTTGTTCTTCCAACCGGTTGACTCCAGCCATCGTCAGTAGTACCGGCGCCTGTTGAGGTAAATGAAATTGCTTATAATTCTGCTACTCAATTACATTTCATCAAACGAATGCAAAAGTTACAGGATCAGAATACGTCGACTAATCAAATTTATTCAGAGACTCTAATCTGGCATAAATAACGTTAGGTATCATCATCGAAACACATGATATACTTTCACTACATAATAGGGATAGTGACTTGTTCCTTCACGTGTGCGGAGTCGGCAACTTACGATTTCTTTTCCTGTCGGAATTACGGTCATCTTTTCGGGGTGTATTCAAAGGTGTGTTATTAAGTTGGCTATCTAATCTTTCAGACTCTGCTTCCTTCTGAATTTGATCTATTGTCTTAGGGTTACTATCGTCTCTCCTCGGGATCCATTTGCTAGCCCGTAAGTCTATAACATCTTGAAGCATAAAACGAATCCTGGAACTAATTTTGAGCTGACTTCGACGTGAGACCAAGTCCTGCATTTTACTCATATATTCTTGCATTTCCTGTAAACAAAATGGCATATTAACGATATATTTGATACAACGCAAAGTATAAAGAACGAAAACCATATGGCAGGAGCATTATCTTTCGAGAAATGTATGAAGAGGAAAACTTACATCGTGCGTAAGCTTTGCTTCTAAATCTTTTCCAACTGTTGTCATTAGTTTGCACAAGCATTCCAGGCTGTCCTCATCCTTCTGATCCAGCAAATGCTTTATGCATCGACGCATAATTTTGGTTAATAACATTCCCTGCTTGTATAATTCCCCAATAAATCTGAAAGTAAAGCACAATATTGATATAACATAGCAAACAAAACACCAGCCTTCAACGTATCCGTTCATGAATTGTACATTTACTCAAAAATTATATAAATCAACTTACCGAATGTTACCCACAGATTTAATACGTATTCGGCGTTCTTCCTCCTCAAGTTGCATTTGCAACTCTTTCTTCTTTTCCTAGAAAACGGAAAAAATAAAATTTTACCACATTCACGAAATAATTTGAGAACGTTTTTAACCCATTCGATACGACGTCATATATGTGGCCCGCGAATTCCTTATCTCGGCAATGCGCGACAAATAAAGCCGACAGTGAAGGACAGAAGATGTGTCTTTCTTCATTACCTTTCATTCATACCGGATCGAGTTATGCTTTGCGCATGCTCCGCGCATATATGCTTGCATTTATTTTCTTCTGCGCGAGCATGCGTAGAACATGACTCGATCCTGTATGAAGGAACGACAGAGAAGACACATATTCTGTTCTTCAGTCTTTCTTGTCGCGCCGAATGCGCAATCCATATATGCAAAGGCCATGAGTGACGTCGAGCCTCACTTCCACACGCGCAGAGCATGCCCAGATAGTGTCGTTTAATAGGAGAGGGGGTAGTTCGAGGCACAGCTCGCGTAGCCTGTCAGGGCCTTTAAGGTCTATGCCAGTAGTACACCGCGAGCATCCGACGTTGGGTCACGACAGTCACCGTTAGTATACAGTGAACGCCAAATGATGGGTGAATATAGTGACCAGTAGTATCAAAAGGGTTAAACACATCTTCAGACACGGGTAACTTACCGGGTCATTGCACTCATCAATTTCCTTCAGCTTCAACGTCCGCGCTTCTTCGTGAAGAGGATTTTTTTCGAATTCTTTCTGACACCTGTTAATAATTAATGTCCTAAAGCTAATCGACGAATCCTCGTCGCCGCCGTCTCCTTGTGCAACTTCCATCGCCGCGAGTTCCTTGCACATTAAGGCATATGCCACGGAAAAGCTAGGTTCATCAACGGCCTGTAAGTGCAATACAGCGTGGGATTATATAAATGCGGAACTAAGGCAAAGAATATAGTAATAAACGATATGAACAAGCAACTAGCAGATATACGTATTCATGAACGTTAGTTCAAAAAATTAGATTAATTCTAGAAATTAATAGTTTCGGATTAACTATCTTGAGTGACACTATTACAATGGCCCACATCTTCATTACAAACGCATATTATTTGTCTTTACTATTTCATCTAATGTTTGATAGGACACGTAGTGTTTAGTACAAGGAAAACAAGAAACGTTTTTGTCGATCTCATCATTCTCTTATTCGTACTCATATTCATGACGCAATTGTACCAAACAAACCAATCTTGCGACAGCAATGATGGAATGATAGGAAACCTCTTGTACGAAACATATGTACTACTTATGAAATAATATAATCTTGAATGTGCACAGTGGCATGATTACCTTTTCAAAAACTAAGTTGATAACTCCTTGCAGTCTTTCTGGTGTATCGATAGTTAACGCTCTAACTTGATCGACGAGGGTATTGAATTTCTGCGGAGTAAGTTTATTCAATACGCTTCTGACTCTCTTATAAAGAGCCTCCGATTTCACATCTTCCTCAGCAAGGCTGTCGTGCTTTAATCTAGTAGGTTTCCATGCATTCTCCGTTTCTCTCAGTTTTACGTCCTCTTTCAGAGATAAGGAAACATGGATAACATTTGGCTTTGTCGTCTTCTTTATTCCCGCGTGATGACTCTTCGCCTTCGCTGACTGAAAGATAAGACACAAAGTCACGTTAAAATACGTTCACAATTCGAGTGATCTGGTGTAACCATACGAAGAGTACATCAGTATAAAAGTTTGTCTGCCAAAGGAGTTTCAGTCCACTACTTTCATTAATTAAAATGCATCATGTGTTAAAAACTACTGCGACATAATAATAGTACATCTTATTTCTCGTAAACTTACCAAAATTCGTGTACTGGAGAAGGACGGTGGTCTAATAAATCCGGGGAACAAAGCTTGCGCTGGACCCATGTGCGCGTCCTTGTATTGTCTAAGATCCATCGGAGCTTTTGCCTAGACACAACGGTAAAAACAAATTTAATACTCATTCTGAAATACATCAAAGTTCTATCAAATCATAATCCAGATAAATACCTTAGCGTCTTTCAAAACAGCATCCATGTCGGGAAGATTCGCGGGCTTAATTTTACTCTGAGGATCACTCTGAAGTTGCATCAGGAAGTCTCTGTTGTACACCTTCTTACCACTCTTGTTTATCGGACTCCACTGCTCGACGCTATACGTGTACTTCAGTTGTGGCTGAGAAGGTTTGGGTGCGGATTCTGTAGGAGCAGGGGGTTGTTGCTGTTGCTGCTGTTGCGAAGGATGTTCTTGTTCCTGCTCCTGTTGTGGCTCACTCTCGATCGGTTTCTCGACAACAGGTGCTGCCGCCGGCACTTTTTCCTCAACCGAGGCAGCCCGTGCCGAGGCCTTCGAATTTTCTTCATTCTTCTGTGCTACTATCGCCTCCACCTCGCTCTCCGGCGTATGCACTACGTAATCGACAACGTCGTTAGGAACTGATTTGTTTTGCATGATGCACGCGCTCTGAGACTTTAGGTTGTCTTCCGCTTTCGGGACTGCACTCTCCTTCGGTACCTCCTTGTTACTGGGCAGTTTTTCTATAACGGGAACTTGAGCGGGAGGAGTACTCTCCTTCGGCAGATCAGCAGGAGCGGTTACATGTTTTTCCGTTTTCGGTTGAGTCTCCTTCTCCTTCTTCGACTCATAATTATCCTTCTCCTTGATGTCCTTCGTTATCTCACGAATTACCTCCTTGTTGCTGTCCTTCGTCACCATCGGTGCCGCATCCTTGTTATCTTGCGTCTTGACATCTGATTTTGGTGTTGGCGCTGTATTTACAAATGCATCCATATCTGTACCTTCCTTCTCGGCCCCCTTGCGATTGAGTTCGCGAGGCTTGAGCTTGTTTTTGCTCTTCTGCTTTTGCATAGCTTTACCTTTAAACAGAAACGAAGAAAATTCAGCAATTAGGAAAACGTCGTGCGGCACATGTTTGACAAGAAAATTAAATTTTATGAGCACAAAATAATTGACAACGTTGATACTGCAGTGAGATACACCTTGCTGCACATGTGCACAGAACAGTCTGTAAATTTCTTATAATACGGTAGCATTTTATCATTCCCATATAAATAGTAGAGGGGCAAGTGAAATCTGACTAACGCACCAAGCATGCATGTTAAAATTTCCATCTCGTCTCACGGCGTATAAAACAAATATTCTGATTATATAAGCCACTTCATCTCGATCGATTCACCACTGAGGTATTGTCGATAGCCGGTCTGGGTAAAAAAAAAATATATCCAGGTGTTCACATATGCTGTCAATAAAAGTCCATAAACGATCAAAATTGCATAAACATATCCCGTTAATACAGAAAAAAAAACAGAAGCCTCAGTCACCGTAGATAACGAATCGGCTGTAATCTTCATGAAACTCTTTCCCTTGAAGTCCCAATTCAAGTCGTCCATTACACGTACCGCCCGACATGACACACGAGACGAGCACTTTTCCACACCGTAATAACTCGGGAATCCGTACGGCAAATTCTCGGAACCGCGATATTTTTCCGAAACGGCAAACTAACACGACCTATCAAACGCTACATCAAAATCTCGCTCTTTGCAGTTTACGAAGAAATCTCATCTATATACCATGATCCTTGGAACTTCGTCGATTGCGACTCCTCGATCTTGAGCTACTGCTCGCACGACTTTTGCTGCTGGCTCTCCGATCGCCCATTTTTCACAATAACAAAAACGACACCCCGCACACGTAGAGAGGGAGCAAGAGATAAAACGAGGGGGAAAAAAGCCACTGCTATTTGTACATGACCACGGAACACCACCGGTGAATTCGGCACTTAACACTCGATGTCGCCCAAAAGCATTGCATATTGCAGGTCGTACAAGTTCTGGGAGACAGAAAAAACCCCTTTGTACGGCTCAAGTTTCAAAAGTGGCCTGCCACAGCGAGTACCCACGACGACGACGGCAAATGTTGAGGCAAGCGCGGAGGCGGTGGTGCTCTTTGCCTTGCTGCTACCGCTGCTGCACTGATTCAGTATTTATTTATAAATCTGCCAAATCCTTGCCAGAGGTGGCGCAGATAATTGTCCGCACTTTGCCGACGACACGATACGAGAGAACGCCTTACACACCACCCCGCCGATATTATGAATGGTGCGCATATCATTTTAAGGAAATCGCGACGTGTTTCTATGCGGAAGACAGGCCATGCCACGAGAGAGAAGAAACATCGTGGGAAGGGGTGAAGAATTCTGTATTCCCGTGCAAAGACGGAACGGAGCTATCTCGGTTGAGAGTTGAGCTTCGGAATTGTCCGACGAACAAGTCCGACTTTCTTACTTCACGCTGTTCGAAATACAAATTGCACGACCGCGACTGTGGGCGTCGCTGCGCTTTTCGACGAGAATGGCTTCAGGAATGAAATTTCGAGATACTTCGAAAAAGCAGCTTGTAGAAGTGGACCCTTATACAACGCGTGCGACTTTCACGCATTCTATTTTAACCTCTGTGAACTGGCGCAAACGAACAGGCACGACATAGGATTTCTTAAATTAGTTCTGTTCGCCGGTTGTGTGGCCGGAGCAAGCGCACTGGGGGCATGAATTTCGGTGACTTAACCTAACCCGCGCGCGCTCCTTATCTCGCGTGAGAAATCTGGATATTCCTTTAGAAAGATCCCCCCCTTCGTCGCTCAGTTATTGGCACTCTACACACTACAGTGAGAGTATCAGGGTAAACCCTAAAAGCCAGAACTTGAGAACGGATGAATGAATGCAACACTGTCAGATGTCGAAACACAAAACGAAATTTGCATTATGTGTTTTTGTCTCCGCCGATTGCAATACTAGGCATGATTTCTTTGCGGAACCACTTTTATCCAGTTAAGTAATACAGTCTAGAAATGCCACAACCTCGACAAGGTAAGAAAGTCAATGTACAATGATGACGCATTGCTTGCTTCTTGCGCGTTTTGATCTGATCATATCGTACATTAACATTCTCTCATTCTTACAACGAAATCGTCTCAGTTCGAGACCGAATAAAAATTCCACAGATATTCCTTATAGTTAGCCTACAAGTTCTGTATCACCCTCAATACTTTGGACCTTTCAATTAATCACTTCTTAACAGTCGTTGTTATGGTACTGAAACACTACTAGTCTAGTCGAAGAAAAGATTATTTATGCAAATTTTTTCAATAAATGAAGCCTACCGTATAAAATGTCGTTAGCATTTTACATGTCTGGGGGAGTGTAACAATATGCTGGAGTCCATTTCCGAAAGTTCGATCTGGAAGTGAGACGTTCTCCCAGTTAGGCGCGCAACGGAAATGTGTCTAAGTATTGCTCGGTCGCGGGCATACTTTCATATTCTAATTCCCGCAAAAGAGATCAGTGTACGTGGAGGAATCGATTAGCAACGGAGCAATGCGTAAATGTCGAATGTTCCAAAACGGTGAACGTGTCGAAGGCCTTTGCTACCTACATATGCAAGTTGATATAACAGCACAGGGATACAGAACCCCAGGCATGTAGGAGTACTTTTAAACGCACAACTTTTATCCAGAATATAGACGCGTGATACGAGGCACGATCGCCGTTGCGAGTCGATGTGAGGCGGCAGTTAATTCGATGCATGAAAGTAGGTTGAGTAAGATTTTATAAAAGCAGGTCGAGGTAGCTATCTGAAAAGGATATTGCAATGATCGCGCGCACGTGCGAAAGATGTTTTCTGCAGCTCCCGTTATCCTTTAAGCGTTTACGAGCGAATTAGAGAAAATGATAAGAGACGAAACACTGTCACGGGACGTATGAGTCTGTCTTTCCAAAGTGAATTGTCCCTTTAAATTCGAAAATTAAAGGGTTAGTTTATTGAACGATACTAATTTACATTTTGCATTTCTTTCTAAAGCTTACAGTCCTAGAAAAGTGTTTGCAAAATGTTTTAATGAAACTCGAACGAATGACGAAGATCCGCGACATAGAAGCTAACCACGCACAGGTGAGGATGTAAAATACAGGAAGTTATGATACATTTTTCTGCAAACTACATTTTCCAAATTTATGACAAGGATAACCCGAAAATAATTAATCTATTATCTTGCTCTTCGGCATACAGTTAGCGAACAGATGTCTTTGGAGGACGAATGTGTATATAAAAAATAAAAATAAAAAAAGAATAAAAAATTAAAATTAAATTGTTTTTAATGGTAAAATTGAAACATTCCTCAATAAAATGCTATTTTTCAGTGCGTTCATCCAAACTAATCCCTTGAATCATTTATTAGGAAATCATTGTGAAGTTCGATTCAACATACCATCGGAAATAGGTCAAAAGTTAAACAACTCTGCTCAGCCATTTTTAAGATGGCCCTCTGCAGGAAGTACATCGCATCCATTTTTGGGCAACGTGGCAGCATTCAATATGTTAAAGCTACTCTTCCTGCATACCGTATACTACTACTTTCATTCTCGTCCAGTATATTCGCGAGACTCGTACCATAAAATCTGAACTCGACAAATCATAATTCATTATATTTTAATTTAATTTAATTAAATTTTCCTCTAGCTCCCTTGAAACATCAATAGAAGAAAAAAGTCGAAAGACCTTCACAAGAAATGCTCAACACCTACAGGATGATCACAGTAAAAATTCATTGAAAATCAATGAAAACTGACGAGAAAACCTGTATGGAACTACAGAAACGAGCACGGATCTCGTTGTCCAGCGCCGCCGTCACTGCTAAAAGAAGTATCAAGGTAAAATCCTGTTCGCCGACCATTAATCTCCTTTGGATTCCGCCTAACGAGCGCGAGAGGGAGAGGTCTGCGCGAGAGCGAGTCTTATCCTAAAATGCTCAGACATCGATACCCGCCGCCCCGCGAGCGACGTTGACGTAGTCGTCGACGTTCGCACTCCAGGCGAGTACTTTCAGATATTTACTGTACACGCGCCGCGCGTGCTTCTGAAATGGCGTTAACTCCCGACGAATGTGCACCACCGCCGTCCTGGGTACAATACAAAGTACGCGTGTGCGTTAAAACAGCACGCGCGTGCGGCGGCCATGACCCCGTGGTGCGTTCTAACGACACACTACGTGGAGTGTAGTGTGCGTTGCACGATTTCCACAATATGCCTGGCCGGTGACGACCGACCGGGGTCGCGAACCTAGTTTAAAGTCGATCGTCCGCGGTTCATATATTCTGTGTAAAAGCGTCGAATCCGAGGCGTGGGCCATGCACCGCCACAGGCCGTATGGAATGACCATGTCGAGAGACGACGACCCAGCAGAGCCATATGTTTTATTGGCTGACAGGGTATAGGATGTTGCTGGGTTCATTTTTTGTACAGGGGAGAGAGGTCATTTTGGAGTGAAGGCAAATCTAAAGTGTCGTTTTTCGATCGCACAGGGTTCGTCGAAGGAGAACAGTGAGAATTCAACGTATTTTGTATGTTACGTATGCTGAGATATTGGTCGAATCGAGGTCTTGCATGGAGTTGATATAAAGTTATGTAACTTCGAGAGTTTTAATATCGTCACGATTGAGATCTGATAAGGAAATGAATAACTAGAATGGTAGAATACAAAAAAATTGTTCATTCTACTGCTAAATGACGCAAGACCGGAGCGAGGACAGAGAGAGGGAGAGAGGAGAAAGGAAGTTATCGGTGCTCAATACAAATGAGGGAAAAGAAAAAGTTAGACTGGTTATGTAAAGCTCATAATTTTTAGCCGCGTCGTCGAGAATGAAACGTCTTTGAGCAAGTCCTTCTATCGACGCAACGATTAATAAAGATTGACTTCCCTTCATTTCCTTACTGCCCACACTTTTCCATCAGCGCGATTAAAATATGTCTGCAATATTGGTGATTAACTCGAAGAACGTGAATGAAATAAAATATTTATTTTAGACTATCGAAGTGGAATAAAAAAATAAAGCAATAAAAAGTATTATATAAACAGTAACATTTATCCCCTCAATGTTGTAAAAGGGAGTATGCCAGAGAAAAAAAAGATCTTGTTCCAGGTGAACACGAGGACTGTCGGCACATGAGAAACCGACACAAAATGGCTCCATATCCGTGGCACCACCATACGTTTCGCAATAAAATTCTCGGCCTGCGCTAAAGGATTTTAACGACGTTTAAGTCGCACGCATGTAATTGATCCGCTCGAACGAGAACTGGAGAGCGTGAATGAATTACTGTAAACTCGAAAATGAATTCGAGCAAGTCTGTGCTCCAAAAGGGCAGAACGTAATGAACGAGTACACGTGGAAAAAACGTGGTCTGGCATAAGGTGCTGATTTCCGTGAGGAAACGGCTGTGCCCACGAGACTCATCGAGACACTTTAATATTTTCGACGAAACATCGTATGGAAGCAAGCGAAAATCTTTACTGCCCCCGTTTCCGACGTTACGAAATGCTCCGAAAAATGTGGATCCGATCAACACGCAGCGGACATGCCACCGAGCAGCCATATTTGAGAGCACATTTAAAACGGCACCATCGATTCCGAATTATAGAGATGGGATATTAGAGAACGAAATTCCGTCGAACAATTCGTTCGTGTAAACCGAAATAATTCGGTCGACAATCGAAACCGATGAGGTTGCTTGACGAAAACGTATTGTCGTCACGCGGAAAGTTCGTGAATACAAAATGTCGGAACCACGTTGCACGGAGCGTCGACATTTTTGGTTATGCCCACCCGCATGGACGGTAGAGGCTACAAACTGTGCCTTCTTCCTCCCGACAGACCGCACATCAGTAAATGGCAAAAAAACAAAACAAAATCATACATACATCTCGATTTTCGTTGTTTATCCTTCGATGTTTCTGCATCCGCTTGACCACACTCGATTACAAAAGACTATCGTAAAAGGGCGTATAAATACCGACTAAAAAGTTGCTTCTCTTACGAAACTCGTCGTGGCGAGGAAGAATAAAGCTCTCCTTCCTCGATAATTCACTCTCGTACAAACGCGTACACTTATTAAATAAGTTAAAATAGGCGGAGACGAAAGCGTGTAAAGGGCGCTGCTCGTCGGGAATTAAATAAAAAGAAAAAAAAAAAGGACACTGACTCGGTACAAATAATATATACAATACTTCGGGGGCGATTATAACTCGGATTTCTGAGACTTACGAATTAGGAACAGTGGATACACGGTTAAAGAAGCGATTCTGTAGTAAGCGTATTCGTTACGTTCGTGTGTGCTAAGAACTTAAAGGACGATAGATATATACTTGTACGATTATATAAATTAATTAAATAGTGCGTGCGTGTTTGTCTTGTACGTATATGTCTATGGTTATCAGTCCTATGATGTTATTTTAAAAAAAAGGGGGATTAAGAAAAACGGAGCAAAATTGCGCCCGGCTAGCACAGCACGTGCTGGCTACTGGAGGACTTCGGCCGGACGGTGAGGAAGGAAACCCGGCGCCAACTCCCTCCAGCGGCCATGGCACTCGGCCATTCTCGGCAATCTTCGACCGCGCTCGTGTATTCTCGCGCCCGATGATGTCACCGTCTGGCACGAAGCTCCTTTCGAAGGTCCTCCTCCTCCTCCTTCTCCTCCTCTGCTTGCCGTCTTGTATTTCGATCTTTGGGAGAAGACCCGTTCACATTCGAGCTAGGGTGCGCGCGCGCCCGTGTTTCTCGTTTGTAGGAATGCTGCCTGCTGCCGGCTGCCGCCCTCTCGGCCTGTGTGCGCCTCTCGCGCTTGGATACGCGACGACCGACCGACGAAACCCATGTGACGTGCACACGGTCGACGAGGGGGACGGAAAGAATTACCGACGGAGATTGGCCGATTGTTTGAAAACGGGACCGGTCGGGACGACGGTCTCTAGCCGTTAACGCTACGGACACCTCCCTCCTATATATGTACGTCGCATGGAACGCAAAACTCTAGCATGTTCGCTTTGAATACCAGACGAGTGCAGGATGTAATTGCGAATTTTGTACGATCAAGATGACTGACGAGATGTGTCGGGAGGGGCGTACTTATTGCGCAACGTGACTCAATGTTTATGGAGATACATATTTCACCGTCTTTGCGGCTACGGTCGTCCGTTATATCTAGCAGAGAGACTAGGCAACGACTCATTTTTTTTTTCTTTTCTCAACTTACCCTTCTTTTTGTTCCCCATATTTCTCGATCGCAATTATAAACACACTTGTTGCCACTGCCGTGCGCCAAACGATGGACAACGGGGCGAATTGTTATTCGACCGTCGAAGAGATTTTTCTCCAATACTTTCAGTTCAGCTTTGCGTGTCAGCTTTTTTAGGACGCAAATTTCCGGTACTGAATATGAGCACGTGTTTATTGTCGGTCCGTTCGTTGGATTCTAAACAACGGAGAGCGCGACACTTTTGTCTTTGAGAAACCTCTTAGTTCGAGAAACAAAACAATGTCGATAATGAAGAAGCATTTCAAGACACAAAAATTAACACCGGTCGTCCACCAGGCACACGCACTAATAACATTCTGTCAATTAATTCTTGTTCTCAACACGTTGTCACAAAGCTCTTCTCAACGAATATTATCGTCGCACACTGTCAATGGCGAATCCCGCGTTCTACACCACGTTTTAAGTCCCTCGACCGCCGAACGTTTCTCTCTCACCGTGTCTTACGTAAATATCGTACGGAGACAAATAAGAGTATATACGAACAAATATCATGAGACGATGCACAACGGTGACGATAAAAACGGAACACTATTTACGGCGACGACACGACAGTAACTTTGACGAAGAATTTTCATACCGAATCACCCAGTCGTCAACACGAGTGTGCGAAACGACCGCGAAATTTATAGGTTAGGTCTAAATGCGGAGCAACACTGCGTAACACGGCCGTCTTCATCGGAAACGTATTTCGAATCCGCACGGTGTGACGGAGAGAGCGTTGTGCGAGTGAACGAGTATGACACCGCGTGATGCACGTTGAAGTATAAAGGCGTGCGTGCTCGTCGTGTCTATATTAACTTCTACGCGTGTATATATTTCGAAGTTATATAAAAAAAGAATTCCTCTCGACACAGTACGAAATACTTGCACGTGCGTGAAGAGACCGGCGCAGGACTCGACTGCCCATCCGTAAAGTCCCCTTTTCATGTCCCTAGTCGCCCGCTATTTACATTTCTGATTGATGGACAACGGACAAGAACGATTTTTGTCGAATCGGACTTTTCTAAAGCTTACTAACGAGGTTTATCTTATTGGGGGCAAATTCAGACAGACGAACGAAAAAAATTGTCAACATTTTTTAACGATAACTGAGTCATGGGCGTTTGAAGTATTGGGCGAAGCAAAAAAAATAAAATAAGATTCTGGAACAAAGTTTAAACGATGTTCGGACAGGCGGGGTGAAGGGAATCGACCCCTATCGGAACGGCGAAGTAAACCCTAACCTATAATGGCATCGCTCTTGGGAAAGACAATAAGAATTTTTGCGAAAGAGAGATTTTTAAATATATCTTGACAATCAATCAGTCCGTGGCAGTTGTAACTGTGGAAAACTGACTTGATTCCATGTTTATAATAATAGACTTGTTGAAATTGATCGTATACATACACAGAATCAAATTTACATGCGTTCACTCTGTCGGATCTTTTATCGGACGTTGTAAAAAGAAATATACAGACGAATGAATGAGTAAATTGGCAACCGTTATTCATTGCAACTTCTAGCTATTCATTGCAGCTAACCAACTCGTTTAGTGGTGTAGATTGGATTGCAATATGCACACATTTAATGGTCGGTAAATGAGAGAAGGTGAACCGTATCCTTGACAAAGTCGTCCAAGGCTGATGGATTTACATGGGTGCAGCCATATTTTACAATGTATGCTACAGAAAGATTATGTCCTGAAGGAGCATCTGCAGTTCCGCGATGCAGTCGATAATAATATTCTGATAAAAATCTGGTTATAGATTCCAACATGTTAACACGATTTTAATCAAGAACATAACTAGCACGAAATCTGCGTTCCAAACAAAGTTATCATTGGGATTTGCAAAGTGGTCTGACAGATACCCTTCATACTCCACGCAAATGAAAATATGCATTACTTAATTTCAATCAGTAACAACGCTAGTCCTGATTCTTTTGTTTTATGTATGTGCTTTCGTACCACTCTACGTGCCGATGCAACTTATAATACAGACGCTCAGTGCACGGTGCTGAGCTAGACTTCGTCGACTTCAATGCATCAGTCGACTCACACTCGCCCAATACAAAGAAAACTGTAAAAACAGAAATAAAGAACTTACCATCCGACGGTTTCTGCTGAACTTCATTCCTGGGAACCGCGTCCACCTGAGGTTCTGACCTATCGACGGTGGCGTCGCCATTAGTCTTCTGGTGATGGTCCGGTTGAGTATGAGCAGGTGTCGGTGTCGCACCTCTGGCGTTGAGACTCTTCTCTCTCGTTTTCCTCTCTTTTTGCTCTTTGGCACTTGAAGGCGGCGGCAGCTGTTGTTGCTGCTGCTGCTGCTGCTGTTGTTGCGGTTGCTGTTGTTGCGGTTGCTGTTGCTGTGGTGGTGGTGGCGGTGGTGGTTGTTGTTGTTGCTGCTGCTGCTCAGTAGTTGCAACATTGGTGGTGTTTACCGTGACAGATGCAGCGGCTGTGTTCGACTGACTATGAACGTGCGTCTGCGATTTTCTCCTCGGCGGAGAGCTCGACGAAGTCTTAGTGGACAAGTTAGGGAACGGTTCTCTGGCAGGAACAGGGTTAGCACTTGGGGCAGTGACGGACGGTTTGGGGACCTCCGGAACATTCGTACTCGGTACAGTCACGAGGGGAACCGACGGCGTCTGCGTTACGCTAGGCGTAGCACTGTTGGTGTTCTTGACCTCGAGTTCGGTAACGGTCGGTGGGACCAACGTAACAGCGACAGCGGCGACGGGGGTGGCGACGGGGGCGACGACGGTGGTGTTGGTGTTGGTGGCGGCGGCGGAAGGCTGCGCAGGAATATTATCTTTGTTCACTATGGCTACTGCGGTTGGCGGTTCCTCGGAGACCACAGTCTTTGCCTCGGTTCTAGGCTGAAACTCCTTCGCCGAGAGCTGTAGCGGCTTAGGTTCCCTTTTGCCCGAACAAGACGACTCTACTGTCGGCTGTGAGGCCGCCGCGGTGGCATTGCTATTATAAGAAGTAGTGCCTAACGATTGACTACAGAGCGCGGACACGTTAGGTATATTTTGCACGACCGCCGCCGGCGACGACGACGACGGAACGGTATTACACTGACTACTCGTATCGATAGTGGAATTCGTTTGGACGTTCGCTAAACTTTGCGCAGTACTCTGAGACGTCGTGGTCTCCTGCGCGCTAGCCGACACCGGTGAGCCGGAGGAATCGGACTCCTCGGTCGCGGCTTTCGCAACGCGCGCCGCAAAGTCGGCTATCAACTCCGCGCTGTTATTCTGTAACAATCACCAAATCTGCGTGATACACAACGATGACATATCGTGCTCCGTCGGGGATTACATTTGACAACTAAAAATTGGCCCCAAACGCAAATCATAGAGGATGATAAATAGAATCGAGAACACTGAGGGAAAGTAAAATAAAATGTCCAATTCTCTTGCGCACCTGTCACCATACAGCCATGGGAACCGTGTCATGCAAGGCGAACGAAAAAGAATAGACTGTTAACGATAGATGATGTTGCCCTTCACGGCCTACGATGTCGGGCGCTTAATTTGAGTGTATCGTCGATGAAGAGCATATTGTCAATTTTATTGCTATCTAATTAAAGCACTATATACTTGGTAATGTAATAAGACTATTGGGTAGCCATGGCTCTTGGGCACAGGTATCGACATGAACAATTGACTAGAAGAGAGGTATATACCATAAAATTAGAGCCCGTATTATTGGGATTTGAGATAATTTGGAACATAGTTTACAAATATGAAAATTTCGTCTTAAAGATGATTGATAGTCGAATAAAAACTCTTTTAGTCAATTGCATAACGTAATATCTTAACTGTGCTCACCTGTGGTTGGGGAGTTTCCCTATTGCTGGGGGTCTCATCGTTCTGGGTAGCTGCGTTATCACAGTAAATTTCGGCACTTATGTTTTTTCCCGTTTCTGGATTAACAATGTCAAGGATAGCGTTTTGTCCTCTTGTTTTTCGCAATCTCGTACTACTGTTCGTCGTATTCGTTGCACCAATATTGTGTCCTGGATATACATCTTGAAAACATACAAAATAGACAAGTCAATTAACAGTTCCATTTTAATTAAAATAAACTTTCAAATAAAAACACAGTTTACTAAAAAAGGATACACGTAAACAAAAAAAGAAAAACCAAGACGAAGAATATTTCGCGAACACTCTGCTGCTGCATATTTAATACACGTTTTTACACTCACCATAGCCATACAGTTTGTATACGCTATTTACAACATACATCGCCCGAAACTTATAATACAATTACTATGTAAGTGAGAATTACTAAGCTTAGCAGAGCTCCACAACTTTCTCGTTCAGTAGCCCAGAACAGACTGACTAAATTTTGGAAACACATCACCACGTTAATGCTGGGGCATTACCTGAATTCATATACCTGAGCAAACTGTATTTTCAGAGACAGAAGGTCGCTATATTTCCTTTTTGGATTTACGTGTCAAATCCCTTCTTCCCCATAAATTGCCACGAATTGCACAAAGAAAAGGTTTACTTGTATAATATATCCAGTCTGTTTTAACAATGGAACAATTCTACACTCGTGCAAACGTACCAAAGTGCCTGCACATATTCTCAGAACTACTGTTTCATTAATGTCCACGAATTAAACCAGCAGTGACTTCCAGGTAATTGCACCGTGCTAATCCTAACTTAAACTAATGTTCCTTTCCGACGCAACAGGCGACAAATGTCAAATATCACAAAAATGGAGAAACACCTCGGGGAAGATAACTCACCAGTTTGAGAAAGAGGTATACCCATTGTGGGCAGTGGCTGAGGCTGTTGTGTAGGCTGCTGAAGTGTACCTTGCGGTACCACTGTGGGTCCTTGGGCACCGGCCAGCGGGCCTCCAACATGTTGCGCTCCACCACTAACAGCACTTGCACTTGCCCTACTGAAATTTAGTGGCGGATTGTGCGGTGACACAAAATCTAAAAATATTGTAAACGCGTGAGTATTTCAATCCCAATTAGTTCAATTTAATACAACAGTCCCATACTCTCTACTTCATATACTCACAGCCGTGTTGGGGCGGAGCATGTGTGTATGCAAATTGCGGCGATATAAGAGGATGAGGTTGAAACGGTTGATAATATGATTGACTTTGATGGGTTTGATGTCTCTGTGGTGCACCAGAGTACTAAAAAGAAGCAAAGAATCTTTATCACATTTTTGTTCCTTCTTGTTGTGCGTATGAATGACGGAATGTACGCTGAGAAAGACAGAAAAAGAGAGAGACAGAGAGGAGAAACAGGAGAGAAGAGACAGACAAAGAGAGTGAGGTATGACCGTTGAATATATGAATGACGGAATGTGTGCTAAGGAAGAGAGCGAGAGAAACAGAGAAGAGATCTATCACCGTTGTACACATTTGAGAAATACATGTACCATGATGCAATGAGGTACAAATTCATTAATATTATCGGCAGGGTCTATCTATTGAAAGCGGCGGTGACACATGATAATACGTACATAAAATCAACGGTACTTAACTAATACCTGCATGGGCATTTGATTGTTGATAGGATTATGATATATGGACTGCTGATGTGGACCAGTGTGAAGACCAGGCACTTGGCTCTGAACATACACTCCTGGCTGAACTGTCAAACTTGTGTGATGTGGGTACATGGCTGTTGGTTGCCCACCACCACCACCACCCACCCCTGGCATCCCTACTACCTGAGTCCCGCTACTGCCCTGGCCCGCCCTGTGACTAAGGCCTCGGGGCTGTTGCGGTCTCGGCCCCGTCTGGAAATAGCCCTGAAAAATAAATTTGAAAAGTAATTGTAAATGAAATGCACTTCGAAGTTTACAATCATCATAAAATGTTTCACCTGTCACGGTCGAAGTAATTCAACCAATCGGACAGGTGAATTTTGCATTTACAAGTAGGTAGTTCAAAGAATCTCTACAAATACTACGTTACCGATCAAACGCATACTAACAGTAATACAGCTTTAATAATCTTAACAAAAAATGTTGCGTTATATTGCCGTTTATGTTGAAAAATTCGAAAAAATCGCGTTTTAGGCCTTATTTACACTAGGTAACTTGTGGCACCAGCAGATCACCGCCACTTTTTGCGAAGCATGTGAAACATAGGTTGATCGGTCGCCGACTGCAGTCGCCTCGTGTGAAAGCGCGGCGTAAGATCCTATGTGAAAACATCCCTCGCAATATGTGGCGGCGATCAGTCGGCAAGTTGCCTAGTATGAAAGAAGCATTACGGTGAAACGAACCCTTACAGCATCATATTTTCTCCCCTTACTCTTCTACCTTCTTCCAACCAGGACGTTTGAAAAAAAAATGCAACTTACTTGCGAAGCCGGCCTCGTTTGTGTCGGTACATAAACTTGGGGTAAAGGTGTCGGCTGCGTTTGCAGGTGGGCCTGTTTTCCCATTTCCTGAGGTGAGGGGGTATGCACGGGCGGTGTCGTTGTGGGTGCTGGGCCCTGCGGCTGTTGTGATTGAACCCCGGGTGCTGAGGCTTGGGGTGGTGCCTGTCCGCCGGATGGACCTCCAGGCGGTATACCTGCCGCTGATTGCCCTATTGACTGTATGCCGCCGAGCGACGGAGGTCCTCTACCTCCGGGTACTCCTACACTACCCCCTCCCCCTCCCACCTGGCCCCCTGGCTGGGCGCCGTAAGTTTGTCCAGGTACATGAAAGTCGGATCCTAGACAATACAGAAATGACAAAAATCAGTATATGACCGTTTTCGTTACATCCTTTTATACACGACATTATAAATATGATATTGTAGATAGAATATATTACGCACTATCTATTATTTATACATTATGTATACGAGATACATAGACGATATCAGAGGGAGAAAAACATGATACTGAGAGTTTTCTCTTATTTTGCTCCATACGTCTTGTTTTCTTCGCGTTAACTGCGTGATTTTCATATTTGTTTAACGATACCTTCTCCTTACTTATGTGCGCGTGACTTTCGTATGTAAGTTTATATATGTTCCCCCAACGTGTTTACGTTCTTGGAAGACGTACTTTATCCTCTTTATGAGAACGCAATTAAGTTCTGAAATTGCCGTGAAAAAAACTGCGCGAAACAAGAGTATGTTAAGCGTAATTTCACGTCAGTGCTGCGATGTCATTGACGCAATGCGCCGGAATGTCAAATTTGCCTTTCAAATTACACATCGAACGAACAAAAAGACAAATCACTTTACTTATAGTTTTTCCGGGTGAGGAAATATTTGAACGAAATGTAACAGTATCTTGAATTAATCGGTTTGTCGGTTTTGCAAAAAGTGTAATTTTTCAAAGCTTTTTCTCTTGGCAAAGAAAGTAGAGATTATAGTTGCACCGGGTGACGTCATCTTTTCGGGCAGTCGTCATTTCTCAAACGACAAATACCTCGTGAACGATTCTGGCCAATAGCTGAAAATGCGGCTTGATACAGAATTCCAATCACCATTCAATGAAATAATCACCCATTATGTATTATTATTTATGCATAGACACGCTGATGTACGTAAGTACAGGTGCACGATCCGATACGATTCAATTCAAATTCATTGTTGCCCACATGTCGGTTATGCGTCCGACGCTGTATAGTACTTAAGGACTGAACTGTAATGCGATAAAATATATAAAGACGACAAAGTGTGAGTTATAATCGCTGATATCAGCGATACAGTAGTACACATAGAGACACGACATTACCTAACCATCAAATTCTACAATGGCACATGCATCCAACTCGTTTACGGATTTTTATCTTCAAATAATGAAACCATTCATTTTACGATGGTAGGATCACAGTTGCCAACTTACAGAGAACTTTGTCACCGACCGTCATTGGCACGAACGTGTGTGCTTCGTTACAGCGTGCTCTGAACAAGTAGAAGAAGAATAACCTGTTACACACACCTAAAGCTTATCTCGCACCAAAATTGCCGTTCACAGACCGATATTACGCACGATTAACGAACACTCCACCGTTATTACGCTCCAAACCAAAGACAACAGGCACGTAAAAAATGTTTTTCACCAGCGCGCGCCCTCGCCATTCCATTTGGCGTTAAACGAATTACTCGCAGAAGCGATTACGCATCGTATGTTAGCTACATTCCTTGACACGTCGCGCTGGGTTGTCTCGGAGGCGCAGAGCACAGCGAACGGCGGCGCACACACACACGTTCACGTTATAAAAGCGACATTAACGGCCAAGAAATATATTGCGAGGGGAGTTGTATGGGTAATCGATGTCCGTAGGTAAGAATCACTGAGCCCAATCAACCTCCGACGACTATGACTTCGACGTCTCCACGAGATCAAGGCTAAGAAGCATTAATCGGCAAACGGTGATACAGTGGTTTCCGGCCACATGCCCGCACGGATATTTTCGCGAGAACCAGAAACACTCGCGCACGGGAAGAGTCCGAGGAAGAGGGAGAGAGAGAGCAGTAGCAATAGCAGTAGCAATAGCAGTAGCAACAGTAGTAGTAGCAGTAGTAGTAGCAGCAACAGCAAGCAACCACTACGCAGAGGCAAAATAAGAAATATATAGAGATCCCTACGAACACGACGAAACAACCACGCTTTGCTCACCTTGTCTGCTTTAACGACCGGCAGAGAGTCGTCCGCTCAGTGTCTCTGATTAATCCTCTGCCCACGATGTACGTGAATATGGTATCACTGTTATCGCACAATGGCGATCGAATGACAGTAAGATTGAAACGCGAAGAAAGGAATCGACAAGACGGCCTCGCGGTCGGCCATCTTTGCACATGTGGGCAGGGACCGAAGCGGTGCTGCTATCTGTGGTCTCGCGGATGCATTGATTGCCACGAAAAGGGGGGCGAGGCCAACTCCGTCACCAGGACCGTAATCTCGCACCCAACGTGTGTCTCGTTCAACGTTCCGTCTCGTTTCGTCGCGAAAAACTCGATTCGGTAATGTCGAATTTGCACTTTAATTGGATTGTGTCGCGAGTTTAGACATTCTTGATTGGTTATTCTCGCGTGCCCCATCAGAGATTAAACGTTTCAACTTTCAACCGTGAATCTTTACGAGCCGATAAGACCCCTTTCCAGACAGAACTATTTCAAGATGTTTTTTTCTTCTCTCAGCCATCTATTACGTAACGAATGTAATGTGTAGAATGTTTATATAAAAATAACTAATATTTTACATTTTCGTATTAACATACCTTGCACTATATTATGTGAGATAGGCATGAGTACTGTAAAATTGAAGGGTCATGTGATTTTCATTAATTATAATACCTCTTTGCACGTGGTTTTCAAAATGTAGTAATATTTGGTTCTAAAATAGACATGCCCATAAAGAAAAAATATGCACAAAGGCAAGACACAAACGCGAGACCAAAGAATCTGCGGAGAGTGCGATTCAGAATGTAGGGGGCGCTCACAGTCATACGTCATTTCCGGTGGCGAATGACGTATACCGTGCTCTTCCCTCCACTATCATAGTTGAACGGATCACGAGTTAAACTATTTCGCCAACATAAAAGCCAGCTAACTACATACATCGCAACATGGGAAAGTTCTCTAAAATCAGGATCGATATTGCAAACATATCGAAAGATAAAGCCTGAGACGTACATGCATGGTCAATATTCGTATGCTTGGACATGAAGTGAGGTTAGGATCGTCGCACAAGAGCCACGTGGTGCTACACACCATACACATATGCTGCAACATGGGCAGTGGCAATATCCGTAGAAATACGATCCATCAACCTCGTAATACGATCGTCGGACACATCAATCCCCACCTCTCTGATGATGCTCTCATTTCGTCATTTGCTATTGACCATTGCATTTGAGAAACAGCGAAGGGCGCGATGGGAATATGCGCTCTTGCCAATGTACGTTCCAATATACTTTTTCATGTGGATTTATTCATTTTTCGGAATATGATGTGTATACAGAAGATCTGATTTTATTCTAGCTTTAGGACCATCAATGTGAACATTTTCATGAGATTAAGAGAGCATAAAGTCAAATTAGGCGTTTCATGGATACGGAAGGCTTAACATTTGAGAGAGTTTGTACCACAAGTCTCACAATTTGCTTCGCATTCTCTGAAATTGGAATTTATAAATTTAACCGATTTTATTGTAATATGTAATCTCTTGGCACGAAATAGTTTCTCGACTTTTGCGACTCCCACGACGTTTTTAATTACACATATGGTGCATATTATAATGAAAATAATAGAAAGGGTTGTCATGATCCCAAATAAGCGTTCTATGTGAAGGAAGGATCGAACATACATTCGTGCTGGCACAAGGTGGAAAGCATTTTATCGATTGACCCATATCGCGAATTGTCTAGAGCGCCACCCGGGGGCGCTAAAAAGTAGTAACCTAAATAGGAAACCTCGTTGATATATCGATATAATCACCCGAATGGTGAAGATGTCTTCACATACAGCAGTGTAAGGGTTTTCGCTCAAGCTAACCTGACTCAATTTTGACCTGACCAGACCTAATTAGTCGGGTAGACAAGCTCAAAAGGCCTCTGCAGCAGTACTGCAACCCATGAATTAACAGACACATTCAGCGGAAATCCTCGAACTTCGAAACTTGATTGGAACAAGACGTCTAGAAAGACTGAAGAATCCTCAGACCTTTTCGGACGAAACAGTCAAATGTAGGGCATAACATTGTTACACTTTATTTACATCGATAACTCGAGTGTAGTGAAGAAATCAATATAACTTGGTCGTTTATCGTCCTCTACGCAGATATATGTCTTGTGTCCTGAACCTGCCTAGATTAATGAAATATTATAGGAATTGGGAAGCAATCGCAACATCGGAAGACGGTCATCGAAAAGTTTACACGTTACGGATACACCATTGTACGTATTCCCGCGAAGAATACTACTCTGCAACGAGCCGAGCCTCCTTTCTGAGTCCGCAAATAGACACAAACCGTTCGACTCCTGACAGATAGGTCACCGGGTCAGATTAACTACCCTCAGTGTGCTCAAAAATAACGAGCATCGTATACATTTTTTCCCTCTTATAGATAAATGTATATATCGGAGTACTGGCACGTGATGAGACATCTATCAATCGAGATAAAGCCGCGAGCGGAGGGTTCTTGACGGGTGCGTTTCAAGAAATATTTCAGAGTTTAATTCAGCAATGCCAAGGTCGAATCTTACGGAAAATTAGTTTCCACGATTTTTCATTATCAACCGTTAACTATCGTCATTGAGGACACGTCATCGTGATACTTCACAAAAATAAAATGTACAGGGGGAGGGATAGAAGCAAATAAATGGGACGCTTCCATTGGTCACATGGTTGTATGTCCATCATGGAGCAACCAAGAAGGTGTTTCGTAGGATTAGTTGATAGTATTACATGCAATACTAGCCACGACATTGGTAACACAAAGATCATTATAATGGTGCTTCGGTGGATGTAATTTTTCTATAATATAAACAGGGTATGCTCTGTCGCGCAATGTGATAGTACTTACACGATTATTAGTGAAATTGATGCAGTATTCGTATTCGAAACTTTGTACATTGTCAAATACAATAAAACAAAGCATCATAAAGTGCAGAATTAAATCTAAAAAACAACAGTGCTGAGGAGCTAAATGAAAAAAACGTTGTCATGGATTATCGCTTGTACTTTCACGACACAGAAAATGACATGAAAACTACGAACATTATTGCTCGACTCCCACCTGCATGTAATTACAAGGATACCAGTACAAACACGATACCGATGCATTTGCGACGGAAGAGAAAAGGTGCTTTAATCGAGAAAGCCTTGGGCCGCGCCAGTTAGATCTATTCGATCGGTCAAACGCATTCTAATATCGACTTCTTCCGATAGCGCGTGGGCGGCTTTTAAACGCTCACGAGGAGAGAACGACGCCGCACGCGTATCGACGTATAATAAATTCTCATGCTTTTGTACTGTCAGCTGTTTGGCGCACGTGGGTATTTCACCGGCATGCAACAAAATAGAACACACATCCCCTCCCCCTCGTCTCCCACCCGTCAAGCGGCACAGTTCCCCCTACGAGATGAGAGACACCAGAGTCTATTAACATCCATCCATTTTTATTGGTCACCGCGACATGCGAAAAAGTTTCATCGCAACTTCCGCCATCCTCCTCTCTCTCTCTATCTGCGTGCGCAACTTTTAGACCTTTTGATTCATATACTTTTTTTTTTGTTCATCTTCATCACCATCATTTACCCTTTCTGTTTTTCTTTCGGACTTTTACTTACTAGCGTTTGCAGTAACAACCCGATATTGCGGCGGCGCTTGCTGATGCTGAGTCTGCTGTTGCTGTTGTTGCTGATGACTCAGATGGTTGATGTTGACGGTCAGTTGATGATGACTTAACTGATGATTGAGGTGGGGACTCGGCGACGGTGGCGGCGGGTGGGCTGGATGCACGTGGTGATTGTGACCCGGCTGCGGATTCTGGGGATGAGGAGCAGAGAGGTGATGGTGATGGGGACCCCCACAATGCGGCAGGAGACAGTGCATCGGTCCTACACCCACGGCAACACCCACTGTGCCCTCCTTCGAGACGCCATATCTCGAAACCATTCTTCCTTTCTGATCGAGCTCTCTCCTTCGTTTCGTCCAGCTTCAGTGGCACTCCTTGTCCAAGATCGTCGGCTGGTTAAGGACCGCTGATAGTCGACTGGCAATAGCTTTGAGCGGAAACATTTGTCGACGAACGTTCGACGATGATGGTCTTGGCGAGTGGTAGACGATAGTATCGATAACGCGTGGTAACATTATTTTGGGCGAACGACGCCGTCCTCGGGTTTTCTCTCTGTCAGGGTTCCCCGGTTCCGTATGCCTAGTCTCCCCCGAATGTCACGATTTAAAACGGCGCACGCAACTCGCGACGCTACGTTCGAGATACTTCTTTCAAGCTCCAAGCTATTTAGCTTGCGTCTCGCCGCTCAACGCGATGTATATAACGATTAGTCGGTAAATAGCTTATGTGCGTGAACATCATCGATACTTAACCAACGCTACCTTTGTTATCCACGGATTTCTCAATCGGCAATGGCGTACTATGATGTCATCATTTCCATAGGCGATGCGCGGCTACTAGTAGCGTTCACGATTGTTGGATTGTGTATATAACATGTGATCGGAGTTATAATGCCCCCAAGTTTCAGATATATTGCATACGTGGTAGAAAATTCTTATTGACATCGGCAGTTTCGTCGCTCTAAACTCCTCCCTCTTCCACCTTTATCCTTTTCTTCTGGTTATGTGTAAATTGTATAGGTCTTGATGTTTACTTCCGTCAGGGGAACACATCAATAGTTCTACTCTCTCGTACCTCCACACCGTTCGTGCGTACGTTTTTTCCATTCGACAGCGACAAACTTTGCGAAACTCGCGTTATGTCGCCCTCTTGCGTATCGAGGTAACTAAACCAAAGTAATTGAACGAGCACATTTATACGAGAGCTGAACCCGATCGATCGTCATCGACTCTATCACTCTCTCTCTTTCTCTCTCTCAGCACCGTCTCGAATTCGACACCTCGCGTACGAGGTAGTAGTGGCAGCAGCAATAGAGAACAGACCACACGTGATACTTCAGAAGCCACATTTCAACGCGACACATCGAAGAACATATCCACGGGGGTGGAGGTAGATCTGCAGCAGTAGCAGTAGCACACAACACAAATCGCTGCGCACCGAGCGACCGAAGGAGCGTCGAAAAAAAAAAAACGAAACTCACTTGCGCGCGTTCAATTTTCGCATAGAAAATGTGCCACCATATTGCTTCTCTGTCGCCCGTTCGACAGTCTCTCTCCCCTCTCTCCCTCTCCTCACTCTCTATGTGCCACCACCGACGACACCGACCGAATGCTTCGGCGTTGGATCGCCGCGCACGACTGTCAAAACTTGTCAACGGCGCGGCGCGACGTATTCACGAGGAGGATAAAAGGAACGCGCGCTGGGTACGATGACGGGAGGACGGTACTCTCTATCGCGGAGCGCGCTCGTTCATGCCAAAATCGATATTTAAGGCTCGACCGGCGTCTCCCTCTTCGCGCCGCCCACTACTCCCGCCGCCACGGGAAACTTCCTGTCCACACACTGCACCATACAGGTTATGTCCACCCGTAGAGGAGGATGAGGGAGGGTGGGGACGGGGGAGGGGGAGGAGGAGACGCACTAGTGCGGCCCGCGCCCGCGCGAGAGAGAAAGAGAGTAAGGCGAACACACAGCAACGCACGCAAGGCCGCTCTGCTGCCGCTCGTCGCACAGCCGACTTCCGCCAGTTTTTCGTCGACCGTGTTGTACGCTGCTCTCGTCGTTTCGTGAACGGATCTCCGGCTCCGGCTCCTTGCGGCACGGACACTCAGAGGCTCTCGCGCGCGAGTGAGAGTGAGAGCGAGAACGATCGGAAGTGTTCGGCGATGCGGCCGAATTATACCGAGTCGTCGTCGTCGTCGTCGTCGTTGGTTGTCGTCGTTGCTTGTCGTCGTCGTCGTTGCTTGTCGTCGACGATGGCAAACGTGTGCGTTAGTTATATACGCCTCACGGAGTTTTGCTGCTCTCGTGCCGAGGGATTCACGGCCCCATTCTGAGGACCCTTAACCGCACGGCGGGCTAATATATACGTAAGGTGACATCGACGGCGAGAGGACACTTGTACACTCGATAAATGACACACTCTCACGATTCGACGGGCGCATAACACCACTCGGCGGCGGTTGCAGATATATTTTCTCGCGCGAGACGACACTGTATCTATTTATTTCGACACGGTTGGTAAAGCTGGGAATGAAAACTGGCGTCGAGTTCCGTTCTGCCCCCACTCCTCGATCGCGCGTAAAGATTCGCTCTTACAACACGGGACACGGGGTATTCACAAGACGATCCACATTACCCCCCTCCCCCTTCTTCGCGGGGCACGCGACTCGCACACTACGGAGGCGAGGGACGTATGAATTTTCCGTCTGATCTCCTTTTCTCTATGCACGTGCGTTAAACGTATCGTGGATAAATGTAAATAGACGAGCGAACACCGCGCACACCACTGACGAAAGAGCCGTGAGAAGGGGAGCGTACCCTTTGGTAAGGGACGCGACGTAGACTGATGCAGACCAGTCCTTCTCGTGCGACCTACGAACCGCGACCCGTGGCCCCCTACCCGCTCCACTCTGCAACTAAGGAGAATATCAGGGCCGTCCCATCATCCACATTCTACCTACTACGACACGGCACGTTTTCGAGCAGTGCACGCTCTCGTCTAGCCTACATAATCTCCCTCCCGTGAACGCGTAAAGCCGTAAACGGACACCCCGCTGTCATTTTTCATTCCGACACAACGTGAAGGTGTCATCGTCTTACCTTACGCTTTACCGCTATTTCGTCTGGAGAAAATGCTCAAACACGTCGTGTCAAACGTAATTCGACGTACAAAATGATTTTTTTCCACACGTTACCAGGTCATTTCAAACCGAATTATCCAATCGTTCTATTTAGTTCACACTGGAACTGACCTCATCTTGGATCTGGTCAGTAAGGTTACGATTGAGGTGGAATTTTCGACGGACGCTGAATAATTCTGTATGTATGCAATTTTTGTTGAACCTGAACGCGCAATTTCCGTGTAACGTATAGTGTTACGGCGTGGACAAACAGCAGATGGGGGAGTTTATTGTTGCGGCCCTGGAAAGTAGTCAGACACCGAACCTACCTACACTCAACGAGAGCTGAACGCACGGCCGCGTGCGCAGCCCAATGGGCAAGAGTGCATGGTTATGCGCATGCGCATTGGACGATGGCACGACGAAGACCCTTCAACCCGCGTGAATGCAGTAGGCGCAGTCCCACAGACTTGAGGGTAATATGCAGCCTTGTGTATGCGCGTGTATAACCCGTTTGAAATAACTTCCAAGTACCGAGAGAGGCAGAGGTGTCACGCCCGTTTGTTTGCGTCTAATGTCATTGTGAGAAGATAACGTGTACATGTACATGTGTTTCATTCACATTGCACCGAGAGACAGCGATGTCGACTGTCAATTCAGCGAAATGCACCAATTACACGATACTTACTATGAAAGGCACGGCTGAGAAAAGTGTCCCCTGACGTTTGTACATGACAGACTAGCGAATTTTGTATTTTTCAACTTTGCAATAAGCGCTGCTTTTAATTGTGAGGATTAGAACTAGCAATTTATGTTTGGTTATGTACACTGTCGCGAGAGGGTATGAAGTAGGAATGTGTTTTAATTATCCTTAGGATTTATCTAAAAAGCGGGTTTATGCGATTTATTGCATTCCCACTTGACAGAGGACGCAGGGAGATACGGATTTTGTATTTGTCAAAACATCCTGTATCTTGTGTTGTTCGTAGCGGGGTCGCGTGCGATGATTCATTTCGTTTCGTATGATTACAAATGCGCCGCTACATTGTTTGAAGGATCTTGTTTATCCTCGTGGCTTACAGTCGACAAACACAACATCGTTCGATGACAATCGCAGTTTTTCGTTGCCGTTACAAAAGGTGGTTATCTGTGAGCAAGGGAACACACAAATGATTAATAGGATTCACAAAACGAAAAAAGACGGCTCACTGAATTTTCGCGTCACCATAACGAAAGCCAAATAATGGGTGTTTACCGGGGTCACGGAATAGAAGTAGGTCAAAAGATTATCTCTTTCCTGTCGACCTGTCTCTTTAAAATATGTGCATCCTTGTAAGTACATTGTCACAATCAGTGTGTAGCCAGAGTCAACAGTGCCCAAAATGGTAATATATACTAACCGAACAGCCGGAAGTCCCTATACCAAATACGACTTACGCTTCGATTAATTTACTGATCGATGTGTTCAAACGTACGACTCATATCGATTGAAATCAATCGACAGCTTCGAAAAAAGTAATACGACAAAAGAGGACATCGATTTTTTCGCTCGATAATCTCATGTGAATGAAACTGCAATGGAGCAGCGGTGGGGAAATTATTTATATCGCCCGACGGAGACGCATATGCACACACACGTCTCACCACTAATTTTTATGTAATTGCGACGCGATGTCCCAACCAATTGCGCCCCAAAATATGCGAAACTACGTCAAACGGCGCAAAGTATCATCGACATATGTACGGACAGGACGCAAGCGCTCTCTGACCGTGAGAGGAACGACAGGAATGCAACGTGTTCGTGACGTACGAACGAACACGATTCCCGTCACATCGGTCAGAGCGCACCACCCCCCTCCCCTCGTCTACTGCCCCTAAATCCGGCGGACGCCCGCGCAACTGAGGAACACGCCGCATGACCAATTACGAGGGATGCGTCAAGATGTGTACGAAAGCGAGCAGCGCGCGTGAGCCCCAAAGAGGACGAACAAAACGTGCGGCCGCCGACACGACCGACGACGACGACGGGAGACACCGACGAGGAAGATCTGTGCAAATCGTGTGTATAGGTTAGGTGGGTAACCCAGTTTTGCCGGTGTACCAGGCCAAGCTGCAGCAGTACCGCCGTGGATCGATCGATACCTATATGCACCCGGCGCAACTCTGCCCGCAGCCTAGATTCACTACTGGTCTAGGATAGGTGCGAGTAAGGAGGTGCGTGACCTACATCACCGGGGTAGGGCTCTCTTCGGCTTGTCGGAAAAGGGTAAGGGCGGGACGAGATGTGCAGCACCCGATGAGATTTCAGTAAAGTTTCGTCCGTCATCGATAACAAATGCAACGTAACAGAAAATCCTGAAACTGCGCCACAAAAAGAATTTTGTGCGTCGCAGAAGGGTGTTTATAGTGTGGGGGCGAATGATGCTTGGTAAAGAGAGGAAAACGTGATAAGATTTCACGATCGTGAAAAGAAATTTGTTTTTCCAAACTTTGTTTTTCCTTGCATGAAGACGATACTGTCGCACGCAATAAGAGAATGCTACCAGCAGCAGACAGGCGCAATTTAGTGATGTCCTAATATCCTCAACGGAGGTCCTTCATGTGGCACGTGCGTGCATATGCATGCCTGTTTTTCTCTCTGCAGCAACTTCCCGTGTGTGTAGTGCCAGGAGGGGAAGGCACAAGCACGTATGTATATATATATATACACACACATTTTCGTGCCTGTGAACACATGTATGGGTTTTACGTGTTTAAAAGAGAGGGGCCTAAACAGCACAGTTGAGTAAGAGTGAAATAGTGAGAGGACCGAAGCTGGCAAATGCGACCCGGAGAGCGGAGAGGTGGGCGGGCGAAGGTTAAGGAAGGAAGGAATGAGAAAGAGAGAAAAGTAATGCGGGGGAGCGTCTAGCCGTCTAGATAGGAGAAAAACCGAAGATTTCGGGGATGAGGTACGCCGCCGAAAGATTGTGCGTCGTCGTCGGCGGGGAAAAACGTTTGCCATCGAACGCGCGCGAATAAGTTGAACGAAGATAGAGTAAGACGGGAGGAGGTGGACCTCGGGCAACCTTCGGGTGTTTCTCGACTGAAACGTTTCAGTCAGACGAGACGCAGAAGTTCAAAGTCCTCGCACGAAAAACACGGCAACCTGACTCATAGCCATCGTCGCAAATGCGTTCAAGGAACCCCGTCACGGTCGCGATGAATGTTTCTTACCCGCGTCCTTTGTTCCTCGACAATTTCGTCTTCATTAGGACAATTGCACGCATTAATACAATGAACAATAAAATTCATTAAGCCACCCTTACTGCGATGTATCACGAACCTCATAAGTGGCATTTTCGCACCCCCGCCCCCCAAACAGCGTGCGATATACATAGTTTTCATCGATGCCTCGTGCGCGCGGCTAACAATGGAAGGACGCAACGGAACGAGAGACAACGCCGAGAGAAAGAAGCATCTCTCCGGAAAGGAGAGGAAATGAGGGACAAAGAAAGAGAGGAAGAGCGAGAAATGAAACAGGAGCGCGCGTGAAACGTAGAAGTCGTTTTCCAGGGGTCTTTGAGCCCTCGAGCCGTTGACCTTGGAAAGGTAGCATGGAGACCTCGTGGTGTCGAGCAGTAGAGTACTCTCTCTTTCTCTCTCTACGTGGGCGTTTGGTAGGAGGCACCCGTCTGGATAGAAGGGAGACGGCGAGTGGGATGGGGTCGAATGAAGGAAGGAGGGAAGGGGGGATGTTGATGGGGGGAGAAGAGGGGTGCGCTAACGTGGGGCAGCGAATGTCTGGATGGAGACGGAGAGTCTGCACGAAGGGAGGGTCGATATTTACCGCCTCTCCCCGTCCGGGCAACGACCTACCACCCTTTGGTGCGTACTCTCCCTCTATCGCCCTCTGTCTCTCCCTCTCTCTTTCTCTCTCTCTCCCTCTCTCTCCCTCGCTCTCTCCACCCTTCCCAGCAGCCTTTGTGCCTGGCGCTACACGTTCCAACCCTGAAACGACCCCTGAAGCTACGTCTCCCGTGACGCCCAACCGCCGATACTGACACCGTGGTCAAGAGCCTGTGTGTGCACGACCGCGCCTTTCTCTTAGAACTTAGAGGATGATCGAGGGCAAGGAGACAGGGGACCGATTCGTAGAGCTCACTGCAATACCGCGCATACCGGAACTTTCTTCCGTCACTATTTATCTCTGGGTAAGCTTATGTAACTGAACGATGCCGGCGGCCGTGGGACGGCGTCAGGTGTCAACGATTATTGTTCGTGAAATATGTTTCTCACGGGTACTGCGTATATTATTTATATCTTTTAGCTGGTGGTCAATCCATGATCAAGGTTTAACGGTGCACAGTGTGTTCGCTTATGTGAGAATGTTTATAAAGTTCAAGAACGCGTACTATAGTAGCGTTAGGAGAATTTTGAAAATCTAGATCAAGTGCAAAATATTTGTAGAACAAATTTATGTGAAACAGTTTCAAGTGGTGCCATCTGTGAAGAGACCTAAGCTATTCGTGCTAAAGCTAGTCGTGCTAAAGTCACGGAGCCTGTCGGTAACATAACTTACGCTAAAACGGCATAGGGTTACTTTGAAAACGAGTAACTGTCGTCCAAGCATGCACCCGCACAATTATAAACATCATTCATATTAAGTGAAATCTGCATTTCCCTGCCCAGTTTATAGGCCTCTAATAAATTACACAAAGTTCATCTACTAACACAGCTTCACCATGCCCTATTCAAGGAGTTTTATTTATAAAAATAAAACTCTACTCACTAACACTATCAGAAAAAATTGCACCCACAGTCTTTCAAAAGCAGTAGTTTCAAACATATGATCAAAGTACAATCCCACTTTAGAAAACAGAGCACACGAGTGGAAAAATGAGTAAAGGATTGCTTCATTGACTTGTCGATAACTCTTGTCTGCATCTTTGCACGTTCTTTGCAGAAAGAGAGAGAGCCCTTAAATGTTATTAACTGGAACCATACATATAGGAAACCGTAGAGCGCGCCTACGCGGAATGAGGCCGAAGCGGAAGTGGCGATTCTACTGGCCATTCCGATGACATCCGCTCTCTTTGTTGGCGCGTGGTTTGTGAGCACGTGTTGCGGCGGGCTGGGTCTCTTCTGCTCATATGTTCAATTGTAACGTTAACTTTCAAATAGAAATGTAATGGAAATATCCACGGCGGAATATGTATAAGCCGCGCGCGCTCTCGTTTGTCCGAATAAACGTATGTTCCTCTCAAGATGGATATAACGTAACGTAGATACACTTTCGAAAGATAAGAGAGAGAGAAAGCTCCTCAGCGAATATTATCGTGTGCGGTTCCATTCTGTGTATGTGATAATAATGTGCCTAATTCGAGAAATTGGCTGGCCCAACCTATAGCCTACCGGTAATCTAAAACTAAATGAAAATTACAGTTCTCTTAATACTGTACAATATCGCAGGAAAATGCAATTGTAAAGAATGTAAATATTAAGAGTATCTCGAAAGGGGTGTAAATAAGAGCTCAGTAATCCCAGCTCAGGTCCTCAAACTTTTCCTTTTTATAGCTTTAGTTTTAGCAGTCGCGAAAAATGTGTAATAGTACAATAAAACGTTCCTTGACAATAAATCAGCACGTCCTAATTGTAAGGATCGTAATTAATGCGTGTACAAGAATATTTTCTTATCGAGGCATATCGGATGGATGTAACGGACGTATCAGTTAGACGAGCAATGGTATGCCAGGCATTATGGATTAAAGTGACTGGCATTCCTAACTGTATCTATGCGGTTTCTTGAATGGCCTCGTCCGATGTCCTCTCACGTACTCGTCTGTCTACTCTTCTCTCGCGTGCGCGCGCGCATGGTCGTGGTCAGTGAGCGATGCACCTGCCTCGAGAGTCGTCTTAAGTGCGGAAAAAAGCACCTCCCCCTGCTCGCTCGTCGTCAACACGCTAAATATTGCGCAGCAGCGGCTCAACTGGAGGGCCCATTAAATGTCAGACAACACACGATTAACCAACGACCCGATATTGTCTGTTTGCCTTTGACTGTTTGGTTTTTACCCAAACGGTAGTTCATTTTCCGCGCACGGCGGAAGTGGAGCAGAGCAGACGACTGACACCGCGGCAAATTTACGCAAACTCGTTTTTTGCGCCAAATTTGGCCGTGTTTACATCAAAATATCCACTTGCTTCCCTGGGCCTAAGAGAGACGTACACACACGAAAGGCCCATTGTCGCGCGCAAGCAATTTTCTCTTACCGCTGTACACTGAACGAGGAGATGACTATCAGAAGACGACAGACCGTTTTCGTTGCCTTTGCTTTTCATCAATGGGAAGACGCGCGCGCGCCCTCTCGCGTTTCATCAAACCCCGGAGGTTTAATCAAGGCAAGAGACAAAGGCACTCTGCCACGACCAGTCGTGGCACCGGTCGACAGTACGATATTGGTTCCCACGCGACGATAAAGTACAATCCTTAACGCGAACAATCGTGATGGATCGTTGCGAATGACGGTCCCCTTTAAGGCTCAACTCGCGTTCCGGCGCATGACGGGGCAATAAAAACAAGGGGGCAGAGTCTGACCCAAACGTCATGATGCCGTCAACGACCACTGTGACTAAGGCTAATTGTAAGACCACAGACAAGATATAAGATAGAGCCATCATACAATGCATATTTCTGTTCCATCATTTTCGGGTGGTGAGTCCGATTACCATTTTCGTGTGATATCCCGTATTATCGGTTAGTTATGCTATAAGATTGCTATAATGCTGTGTACGGTCCGAATTGCTACTGTTGTTGTCCTATGGTCAGGTCAAAAGCATCACCTTGAGAATTATTTAGAATTATGAAAATTGACAAACTATGATCGAGATATGGCCGAAAATGGCGAAAAAGATCAAAATTCTGTTTTGCCCCGGACCTGTACCATTCAACAGGGGGCACATTGCGATGAACATACACCCACTGGCTGGAGATATGGCGATTTTTCGGAGATGAAAAAAACTTGATTTTGAGCTTGCTTTGAGCTTATCGCTCTTGATCTCATGTGAAAGAACGTCGAAACATCTTCAAAACTGTTTTATATAACTTATATGCTAGGATTTATAGTTTGGACGTAATATAAGCAGAATATGAAACCTATAATTATTGACTTGGCTCATTTTGACGCAGCTTCAAAATTAATCTGATCGAAAGAGCAATTAAAAAATGCTTTTCAAAGTTTAAGTGAAAGCCTAGTTCCCTCCAACGTGGTACCTTCGTCGCAACAGACGACTGAGATGACGATAGAGGTGGAGTGCACACTGGATGTCTAATCGCAATTTTCAGGAGAAAGTGCGACTTAGCGATTGGAAGAGAGAGAAGGAGGAACCTTCGTCGGGCCACACTTTCCAGGTGGCCAGATGGAGTAAGAAACAGGCATTAATCCGGTTATGAAAATCGATGCAATGTGTGTACGGTGGGGAAGTCTCTCTCGTCATCGGCGCGCACTGACGATTTCCGCGAAGATATTTATGACGGGAAATGGGTTGAAAATGATACGTACTGCGATTTTCTAATTAGATATGACGCAAGTCGGTAATATAGGTACCGAGGGTAACTTAAGAAAGTGCTCTTGGAAAATAGTCCATGCGAAGCTGTAATGTGAGTAGATTTCATGATTATCAGAAAGTTTGCTTTGCAAGGGAGCATGCATATTTTACAGTTTCGTTAATATCAATTGTTAACTTTCACGTGCTCGAGATACGATATCTATTGTGCATGAATATAGGGGTATCTATATGCGTGCTTAAAAAATTATCCAGTCGCACGTAAAAGTGCACTTTCTACCAGGAACTGTTCAGAACCTGGTTCACTTGAATGACCAGTGCGCCTCGTGCACGTGTTAAATGTCACAATGTTAAAGCGTGTAAGTTACGATCAGAGTCATGTAACGCGTATTAACGTTTTATTGTTTGAAACCATCTATCGAAAAATTAGATTGTACCATTGTATGTATTTATCTTTGTAACTGTTAAAATTATACGATATCCAACAAAGAAAAACGCATTACCGGCGAACATTCTACTAGAATAACCGTTCTACAAAGTAGGCGAATGATTCACTCACACCGTACACGTGCCTAGGACTTATATTAAGACTTGGCCGTTAGAACATGATGTTTTGAGACTTCACGTTTCAATGTTCTCACTGAAATTATTTATTGTCTGTGGCAGACTTACCTAAAGAAACCCTTGAATTTAGGAACATTCTACTATTACAAAGGGAAAACCCGTTGCATAATACCGCCTAATTAATCGCAACGCGTTGGTCTTACTATTAAAGTTCTCGAATCGGTAACGTAACACGGCATCATTCTACGTAATGTGTTGTCAAACGTGTAACTTGAAGGAACGACTCATTCGTTAGATACTATTTATTTAACCTACCGAAAGAAGTAATTGAACGACCGAAGCAATTAATAATTCTTACGACGATTTAACGCACCATCTTATCTAATTTCGCATAGACGTATATATTTTGTTAGTGTCATTATTGGCATTGATTAACACTTTTATAAGTCCCGACAATGACGACCGGAGGAGGCATAGTACGAAGGTCTCTGACGCTGTTACAATTAGTCTAGTGTGACAATAACGGAAGGCAGGTGTGAGAGAAGGAACCGATGTTCGCATTTTGGCTCATACGTGTAGACACGTACCGCATTGCTGACAAGGCCGCGCAAGTGGAACGAGTCTAGACTCATTCTGTATATCCGCCGAAGATAATATTGAGCGGATCGACTGCCGAGAAATATCACCTTTCGAAAAAAAGACCCCCCTTTCCTTTGCACCCTTCCCCCGCTTTAGTTCCTCAACATCGCAGTATCCTATGAGGATAAAATAACAACCTACAAACACTGATACGCTCCGGAACGTTCGGCTTGTTAATTGCTACTTAACGGAACCGGATAAAACAACCGCGCGGCCAGAGTATTTTTCGAGCATACTTTTGTTGGCGCCGTTATCCGAAAGCAATTACCGATTATTACGGAAAATTCGGTCAACTATCGGGCAAATTTGCGGTCCCACGTAGTTTGTGTACAACGCTACTTCAAACTCGAATATCTACATATGTACGTAGGATGTACGCTAGGGGACGCCAACTATTTTCCTTGCTTTTCAGTATTCCGAATATTCAAACGTGGCTTTCGTCCATTCGAATGGTCACTGAATAATATTATATCATCTATAGTTCAGTATATCATGAGTATTCACATTACTCGAATAGTGCGAATACATGTATGGATGTTGTGCATATTTATGTAATAATTTTCGGATACTCAGATGTTGAAAATTGAGCCGTACCACTCGAATATCAATAAAACATTTCGATATGGAAGTAATCGAATAATTCCAGGCCCAATGCACGCATTTACGCTTAAGTCCTGTCGCTGCACCGCTACGTATGAGTACGTGTGACTAATTGTTCCTTACAAGAGAGTCACGCCTGCGGACACATTTTCTTGGCTCGTTATACTTCTCGGAGATAGTCTCTCGCGTCTGCTAAGTGCCGTTGTCGACAAACAACAACGAAAACGCTCGAGACGTTCACTTTCCAGTGCACTATGAGGTACAAAGGCGAAATTCGCGTGACGCGGTCGGTCGAGGCCCGACTCCTTTCGTCGTTTACTAAAATCTGCCCCTCCTTTGAGTAAATATTAAAGGCGCGTCGGTGTAATGCGATGTCTCGTGTATTATCATTGCACATAATGAAGAGAGACTAACTCTTCCCGCCCGCGTCTCATTTAAAAGCTTAGAATTTGCATAGTATACAATTTGGCGCCATGCACATTTTATGTTGCTCAAATTGTTATCCAAAGTGCAGGACAAATATTGTAACTTTGTTATACTGGAGCTTAATTACGATATTCATATACATTCGTGCCCGATGAACTAGACGCTGTTCATAGAACACGTGTAACGGACGTGACATCGTCTAAATTGAATATTTTAAGAAAGTAATTCGTTCGCACAGATGGCTGAATAGCGCCCTTGTGTGGATGTAAGCGATTAGTCCAAAGACCCGCGGCAAATTACGTTCGCGATTCTTGATTTATCAGTAATCGCCGGTTCTCGCGGTTGGAGAATATTTTTCTTCACATGAACGTTTGCAAATTGAATACTTGCGACAACTTATGCATGATAAAGAGTATAGGACGTGTGTGTGTGTGTGTGTGTGTGGCTATAGGTATTTTACTTGGGATCAGACTCGTTCGATCATCTCATGCATAGAAAAGAGCAAGCCGGGCGCCGAGCACATAATGAAATGAGAAAAATGGGGCTGGAAAACTATGGGACCCCGCCGCGACTTCCAAGTCTCATACGCTACATATTCACGGAAATTTTCTCACACTTTCACTGGGCACATACATGCGCTTCGATACACCAACTAAAAGGAATGCGAAACTAAGGCACACATACCCTCAGCCTCCCCCCCAACAGTCGAAAGTGAGCATTGCATTTTAATGAAGTATTTCGGCGGTAGAACTAAGGAACATGTTCTCTCATGCCACCACTACCAAACACATCCTAAGTTCCAAGTGATCGATACGCGATAACTAGCAACATGTTGAACGAACACTAAAGATTACCTGAGGAGGGAAAGGATAAATTTGGAGATAAAAAATATGCAGCGACAGAAAAATAGTTTTGCAGCAAGACGCGCACCTCTTTAGTACCAAACCAGCCAATTGCGTGCGTGGGGTCTCGGAATAACTTTCAGTCTGTACGGCAAAGCAGAGTCCAGCAGCCGAAATCGCGAACGTGAAAAAGTAAAAACAAAATACCAGAACGAGCTGTGGCGCGCAACAGAGAGAGAAAGAAAGCGAGAGAGAGAGAGAGGTGATGGGACGAACGCGCGACGGTGCCGAAAGGGGGAGAAGGAAAAACCCAAGTCGAGCGTGAACGTAACCGTAAAGTCGTCGAAAGGCGGGGGGGAGGCGAAGGCTCGAGTAAGAAACGAGTAAAGTACGGTTAGTTTCTCCCCGGATGTTCGGTGGCCTCTTTCTCGAGCGCGAGCGGCCTTGTCAGGAATGCACATTTTCTGCCGGTTCTCTCCGTTTACTTTGGCTTCGATTCGAATCGATGCGTCGAGGGGAGGACAAGACGATGGCGCCTTGCCCACCACCTTTCACCCATCATCTCTCGCAAGACAGGTCAACGCGTCGGACGTCATCTTGGTCGTTGTCCTGACAACGCGGCCTGCGCCTCCGATCCTCTTCTCTGTCTCTCCCTGTTTCTCTATCCCCGACATTCCATGACCAGAGAAGGAGGCTAGACGCCCAGGCACGTCCCTTTTGATTAGACCTCATTGTCAGTTTAGCCGATCCCATCGTCCCGCCACCCTAAAAATCCCTAATAAATAGCCCCGACGACTCAATTCGTTAGACATGCTTTGCTTACCGATTTTACACGAGTTATTCGGACACACTTAGCCGAACGATTACCTTGCGGAAAGGAAAGAGAAAGGACGCCCGCCACTGGAGGTGGATTAAGTCGGCGCGATGTCGGCGAAATGATTGAGCTCTGCTCGGCTGTGCATCGAAGAACTGCCGTTTTATGAAATCTCGTTTAGGTAACGAACGAACGAGCCGACGAACAGTTGCGTGTGTAGTTTCTGAAGAGGTAGGACAAGAAGATCGCGGGAACTGCGGCGATATTTATTAATAGATTAATACCGCGGGCAGCATTACCAAAATTTCGTTATCTTATGTACGCGAATCGCTCCACTTTTTCACCCGTCTGCAGAAATACGAATTTTGGAAACATAAAATGTTCAGAATTGTATCTGGTATCTGGTCACCAAGACTCGTGAGGTGTTTCGTTCTACCGAAATAAGGGACGTTGCCGCAGTTTTACAGGGCGATGACGTTAATGATGATCCGGGCGCGTTGGTAAATTCGCTGAATCTTGAAGAGGTTTATTCTCTATCGCGTGATAGTGCATCGTGCGCGGAAACTGTTTGTGAAACCGAATCATTGATCATAAGCACGCAGGATGAAGGCACGAGGAGAACATACGGAGCGCAGGCCGGTGTGACCTGAAATTCGCATGAAATCCGCGGAAGAGCTGGGTTTCGAGGTTGGATTGCGGACCTTGGATATGTGTCCAGAGAGAAATGAAACTTCATTGACGCATTGACTGCCACGTAAAGATGTCGGTAAGGCTTCAGCAGGCGCCGGTGGAATAAGATTTTTCAAGAGTTGGTGTCCACGTTTTTATCATAAGTTTCAGTACAATGTCAAAGGCTAATAAAAGCATTGCGACCAGCTGTTCTGCCACCTCTGGACTCACAGTATGCAATTTCGAAGAAATGGCAATGTAAACGCCACAGGAAAATGTATGGTATGTTTATCCGAAGTGTGAAAAAACTTGAGATGCATTCGATTTAAATCAGTTCATAGATATGGCGCATACGATTAATATACACTGTGTACAGTTATGTGCAATGATAGCGGGCATTCGAATCGGGCATTACTTTCTCTTTCCTACGCTATTATCCCGGCAACCGTCACAAGCCAACGGTTTGACATTTTCGAGGATTAAAACCGTGACTATTTCAACGCCGTGTCAGGCCGACGGATTTTGTTGTTACATTATGATGGGCAGGTGTTACGTATCAGCGGATGTATTAATATGGCGCGCACGTGGAAGAAAAACGAGCGATACGAGAGCGGTACGTTTTAGTATCATACGTTGAACTATCGTGTGGCGAGACCGAAATGGCAATTGAAATACCATTGCCTCATTATCAGCGCAATAAAAATAGCCACAGTGCGACATTTGAGACCATACAACGGTGGCGCAGTTCGAAGGTATACTTCGTGCACACGCAAAGCGCGATAAACTGGCACTATCCCGTGCGGTGAACTTTTACCGAACAGCTGCAGCGATATCCCTATAGACCAACAAAACCTGTATATTTATGCCGGGCGACGTACTTCATTAGCAAGTATCATCGTCGAGTGCGAGCTGCATATCTGCTTGGCATGGCTTGTTCACTTGGAGCGGTAAGAAATATGGCATAATGGCCGCCAATTTTTTATTACACCGAACAGATGGGTCGGCCAAAATCTCGCATTTACTTGCTATTTCGATTGAACTTAAATGTATTTCAGATTTGATGGTCTGTTGTTCTACGCTCTTGCCCAGAAAACATGTGCATGACATGACGTAACGTGATTTTGTTACAGAGTTGAACGATTGGAATAATTAAAATATGGGGGATTATAAAGAGAGCACGCACTGTCGCACAGACTTACACGTGATAAGGTAATAAGATTCCGCTAGATACGTCACGCGTGTATATATTTTTGAAACACGTGGTGGCAGTGTCACAGGCGTTGGATGAACAACCGACGATAAAGTGATGTTTCAAACGTTAAATATGGTCTCATAGTACATGGGGCGACGCGTTAAATTAAATTTGGAATTATTACAAATTCATATGATATAATACAAATGCAAATTTTCTTATACAATTTCCAGTTATTTGATTCGTAGCCTTCTATCACAATGATAACAACAGCTAATTAAACGTTCGTCGAACACGTCAAACGTTTAATACTCGTATGGGCAATCTCGTTCGATTAATCGACATCGTCTAGCACTCAAAAGATGAGAGCGCCACTTATCAGAGCCTAAGCGTATGATAATGTTGATAACCGAGGAATAGTGGCACAATTTCGCAGAATGAATACGCGTATTACGAACTATTAGGACAGTTACACACGAACTACTATACAATATGACAGACGATGTCATAGATTTTTTGGTATTTAAAGGGCATATGGTCGATAAATAAGACTTTGCTGGATCTGTCAAAGAGACCAATGCGGCTACCGGGTTGAGAACACGTGCTCTCACGTCGTATACTACATCTCGAGGTCGTTGGCAGAGAGTCCACTAAAGGCAATCCAAGAAATGGCGGTGATTAGAAAAATGGCCTAAGTCAGAAGCGTGAAACAATCAAGTTCACAATTTCCTTCATTAAGTACATCTGACAACTCTCGAATTTTTAACTTTCATAATCACCGGTTCCAGGCAACAGATATCGCACGCACGTGATATCGCTCCGCCGCTCGCGCACGTAACGTCCTCGCTCGGGGACGACAAAACGTACACTCACGCGACATCTTCCGAAATTTTCCGCAAGCCGGTGCTGATGCATGCAGAAAGAGGGAAAGAGAGAAAGAGAGAGAACGACAGAGAGCTAGCGAGAGTTAACTTTAGTGTCACGCGCACCGGATTCGAGGATAAATAGAACCGGTCGCAAGGCCAAGACATAATATGCACCGTCTCTGTGTGCAAGAGCCACGACGACCCTTTCCCAACGTGCGATCTCGGTGTGCGAGCCATGGGGTTAAGCCAAAAGATGCGCACAATGACGAGAGGAGGATTCGTCATAGAGAAGTGGTCTTCGACATGCCGCTCGAAAACTAGCGGCACCGAGAGAGGATCGCAAAGAGAGCTGGTATGCAAATGCGGAGAGCGGGTCAGGTACGATCTGCGGTAAGAACATCGATCTCAAGAGGAGGAACATGGGCGCGCGCGTGCGTTTCTCAACTATAAGAACGGTGTCGAAAACATTGGGTTCGGCTGTGAACGAAAAGCACTGGCCGCCGCCACCGGGGGCTGCATCGTGACACGCAACTTACCTATCACCGTGGACATTTCCGCCGTGGTGTGCGCCGTTCGCCCCGTCTGGCCCAAGTTCCTCGGTGAACCGTTAGCGTTAGTGATCGTACGAGAACGTGACGATCGGGCGCATGTTTATCGGCGTTGACTGCCCACTGGCAAAGATCCCGTTTGCTCCTGTGCCTGACATACGAAGAAGCGCGCGTGTGCCTTCTCTTTTCGTCTCGAACGACGACAGTTCTCCACTCTCGACACTCGTCTCTCTCTCTCTCTCTCTCTCTCTTTCTCTAAATTCTCGTTACGTGTTTCGTCGTCAGGGGTGTTTCAGCAAACTGTTGCGGGCGCGCGAACGTGCTGTGCTGTTTTGTCTCGACTCGGCTAACACGACGGAGCGAAGTGCGCTGCTGCTGCTGGCTGTTCGCAAACGAAAAGACCGCCCGTGATATTATATAACCTCAGTGACGACGACGACGACGACGACGGCGGGGACCACGGCTCTGTTCTGGGCGATACACGATTTTCCAAGCCGGTTGCAATGACCTGAGCGGGCAGAAAGTTTGGCAATAACTCTTGCCGGGGCCTTCCTACTTCTTCTATCCAGTATCGTCAGCCAGTTCCGGCGGTGACTACTATCTCCTCATGACAACGTGCATACGTGATCTCTGTAGTACACCATTCAAAAGGCAGGTTTTCCTTTCGAGCGCAGAGCACGTCGTCGTGTCTCTTCTTTTTATTCCTTCCGACGAGATTGCACTCTGCACGACACACTGTCGACGACGACGACGACGTCGTCGAAACGGAGAGACAGCCGAAGAACGCACTTCGTTACAAGGTTCACTCACACTCGACACGCGGCCCGACAAACCATATGCTGGTTGCAAATATAATCTCCTCTCAACGAGTGCGCGGATGCTTGCGTGTCACAGGCGATATGACGCAGCGTAGGCTAGATACGAGATACCAAATGGTTTAGCAGTGGTTGCGAGAGCAACGTTTCTTCGAAATATCCACGGGGAAAGACGACAGAGACCAACCAACCTATCTATCTCTCTCTCTCTCGCTCGCTCGTGGTACTTTGAACCACCACGGGACCACGCGTAAAAACTGTGTTCGGCGAATAACGTCCCACGACGTGGATGACACGATAATCGGGAGGGCTCCCACTTGATTCCGGGTGGTCCTTCGACAGCCCGAGACGTGGTCCGTAACGTTTAGTTCGCTTGTAACGAAATCGCAGAGTTGTTCTTTTCACCGCAAGTCAGGCGAAAGAGAGGGACGTATGTACCGTGTGGCTTGATTGCCACATGTACACGGACTACGCGCGACCACTAGCCGAAGTAGTTGCTCGGCGGACTTCGTGCGACTTCGGCTGGTTAGCTATGTCGCCTCGCGCTCTCCGTTCTATTCCCCTTCCCCCAATCCGTGTCTCCCTTCCCTGCCCCGCCGTTCTTTCTCGGTTTCTCTTCTCTTAACACGCGCGCACCACACTTCTTCCATACACATCCTTTCGCACGACCCATATATACCTGGCTACCTCTCTTCCTGGTCTTATTCGAAATTCCCTCGTGCCAAAAACCCCTCGCCACGGTACGTCATACGCAAGTTTAGTCACCGAAAGCTAAGCCCTTTCCCTTCGGCCTCAACATTCTTCGCGACGACGTCTACCGTCGTCGCTCTCACCACCTGCGTTTTCCATCTCCTCCTCCCCCCTCTCCTCTCTCGCCTACCTGTTACCCACCCCCGCGCCGTCGCATATTTCGCTAGTCTTTCTTAACTTGAATGAATGCGCGCGAGCGGCGAAAAACTCGTTCCTATTTTGCAGTTCGACGCCCGTGTGGCCAAGCAACGGTGTGGGCGGTGGAAGAAATCAACGGTTAAAGGGAGCCACGGACTGCCGCATGAAAGTGACACTGGTTCTTTTTTTCGCAACACGCGCGGTACCGCCCGGCATATTGTAGTGTCGACTCCCAGATTGTGCACGATACGATTGGCTGTCATGATCTAGTGGAGCCCGACCGCTGCACAGTGTGTCATTTCGGCAATCTAGGTGGACAAAAGTCCAAAAATGAAGTTCTTTTTTTTAAGTGGACGCTATTGCGTGTGTTCAGAGGGATATTAGGTAGTCTCGAAACCGAAACTGCCATCAACACAGGGTGTTGGGACATGTTTGAAACCACCCGTATTCATCTTGCAAATGAATGGTCTGCGCCCGTTATTCTCAGTTTGTTCTGTTTACCCGTAAATTCTGGAAAAGTGGCAAATCTTCCTGGTTTTTTTTTTATTCATACCGAATTGTACCTTCAATAAGGTATGTTCTGCTCGTTTTTCTTATATAAATATCAATTGTTTTTATGCAGTTATTGTTCTTCAAAGTTTGGGCTCCACAAGGCGAAATATTCGTTTACTACACGACATTGAGGTTAACTTTTTCTTAGTTATTCCGCAAAATTCCAGCTAGATTCTTTTATAGACTTAATCTATGAGCATTCAAGTATTCAAAACTGTAAAAACATTCTGCGCATTCTTGCGCTTTTGGTAGAAACTCAATAATTTTGATCTGCGTGTGAACTGAGCACAATTGCGAAGAAGGCCATATTTGCCAGCTATGTTATCTTTCATAATTTGTTAAGAATATATTTTTGAACTATAATTGTTGTTCTGTTCATATTACATTAGTTAAGCTAAAACAAATTACATAATATCTAAATTTATCATTATTTCTCATATTTTTTTTTTGTTTGGGCTCGAAATTTATTTTTTACCAGGTTATTTTCTTTTCATTTTGACTACTTACAGCTGAAAAAAAATTAAAAATCACGTTCAAGCACCAAGACGGTACTTTTGTCCCGTTAGATTGCCAAAATAACACACTGTGCGCCGTGGCAAAATCTCTTGATTTTGAAAATTCTTCTACGATTAGATAAATAATAATAATAATAATATTAAAGTAACGCATTCTGCATCCTGTTCACAGACCACTTCATGCCCAATTATTCATGTACAGCTAAAACAACTACAAACGATAAAGTCGGTAAATACCGTAAATGCGCATCGTATACTCACGATTCTGTTTTGAACCACGCCAGAAAACTGTGGTCAGACAAAAGTAACAATTAGCGAAATTAAAAGGAGCCAAGCTTTCTATAGGCTAAGCGACATATAAACATGAAACTATATATGTACTACACCTTACTCGTGTTTTGTTTAAACAGACCCCTTACCACGATATTAGCTGCTACCGACGATTGACCATAAAGTTGATACGGCGTAGCATGTTTAATTAGCGCAACTCGATGCGCGGTATAACACTTGCGTGTGAGTGGAATTGAAGTAGTGTAATAGATGACTAATCGGTGCAAATCAAGTATCGAACACATGCGTGCATCGGCGAAGTAGTTCTCACCCTCGCGACACGAAACAAAATTCATTGTTTACAACGATTTGACGCCGTCGTTGCAAGTGAATCAACGTGTGTACATATGTTTCCGTATCAAAAGCACACTGTTGTAGCAATAAACGGAAAATTTACGTTTCGAACAAGGCAGATTGCTGAATATTAACGCCGATAACTCGGACATTCCTAACGAGCGTAATTGTGATATTACTTTCGTGGCTTCCATAATCGCGTTAAGCGCGATTTTCCGGCGAACGTACACAATGCCCGATATATATTCTTCTCCCATCGACCGTGACGTAAATCAAGCTGTCTTCCTCAATTAATTACTACGCACACACAATTATCGAAAGATTTTTCTTCAAAAGCTCGTACTGCTTCCTGAGGTTGCACAATAGTTCCGCAGGAAAGTCTTGGCTTTAGCAACGTATCACTTTGCATAGCAACAATCTGTCTTATTTCGAACGAAAGTTGCTATAAAGATATTCAATACTCACAGTATCAAATGTGTTAATTCTATCACAGCAAAAATGCGTTCGCCCGTCGAGAATGCAACGTGATCCGTAATTCAATGTAATCACATTATACCGCGATTTCGCGATATGCAAAAACGTTCATTTTCCTATCTTGTTACTCGGATAAAGTTCTTCCCAAATATATACATTAAACTACCCGGAATAAAGCATATGACACGACATGCGTGTCATAAACATGTATAAGTGTATACTAGACCTCGAACATACCAAAAATCTTAGGTTATTATGCAGCGGAATATGCTCTGTCCCGAAGGCTCGCAACTGTACGGGCACATGGGCCGCGTGATTATCCTAACCTCAAAACTGCAAAGCGCTTACAGTGGATGCACGTGTACGTGCGTGCATAACCCTTCGCGCAAGAAAACCTGGCAGCGCCTACCCGTACGCGTCCGCCCATGACACTCGTCGGCAACTCAAGAATATTGTAAAGATCATCGAAATAGGAGAGAAAACTTACCGGCATTCGGCACGAACCGCGGTGCATTAGTTGTGGCCACCGTACTATAAGCCTGAGACGAATGTGGAACACCCGGCTGGTTGACGTTCACCACGAGCTGTAGCTGATGCTGTTGCGGATTGTGATGAGGCTGTTGCTGCTGGTGGTGATGGGGAAGGTGGTGGTGTTTCCCTTTCGTCGGCATACTCATCGCAAGCGTGGGCCACCAGTCTTTAAACTAACCGCTACCTTCGAACCTTGCTGCCTTGCGTGGCTCGCTGGAGTCTTCATAGGTACACGTTTATTTTCTCACTGTGGCCTATTACACGAGTAGCGCGATGATGATGATCTCAAATGCTCTTCGAGGTAGAGAAACGTAGAACTGTGTTGGCGTATCGCTCGATGAGTCCACCCAGTGTCTTGTATTCTACTCGACGTACGCGCAATACGATCGTCTGTGCCTTCGCTCTCCTCCTCCTCTCCTCCTCAATGCATATAAACGTGTGCGCGCGAGGGACTGCTTGCTGGCTGGCGGCTGGCACACGCTACACACGCGTGCGCGCGCGCGCACATTTACCACCGAAGGACGATTCACGTTAGACAACAAACACTTGGTCTGTGTTTTCTCGTGGCGTGTCCCTCGAGTTCGACGACGTTGTGTCGTTGTCCTGGTCGTCGTTCCTTAGATCGTTGAATATTGCTATCACGCAAACGCTTCCACTCACCGCACGCGTGTGTGTATCCTCGTCACTCTGGTCGCCCACGAGCAATGATGTGTTGGGCGTCGTCGTCGAACTCGTGCGGCGATACGCGCCAAGAGTCCGTTTTTATTTTGCCCCTTATTCGGCAGGACGGAAAGGCTCGCCCTCTTGTTTCTTCCAAGATTCGCGCGCGCGACTTCGCCAATTCGAGTGTGCGCACACGATCAGTGTAAACCTTCCTACGAAGCGCACAATGGACGGTGTATTATCGTCGATAATCGCGCCTACGTCACCCTACCTGCGTAAAATGTCGTACGAGCTGTCGCTTGACAAACACGGCTGTGCGGCTGACTTGTTTTCCTCGCCCGTTCAGAGAAAAGAGAAGCGACACACAGCGCGCGTCGAATCTGTCCAGAGCACGTCCTTCAGCACCGTATCACTTCGATTCTCGTTGCGTCGCGAGAATTGATAAAGGCGCGTTACTGCTCGAAACGAGATCGTATAACGTATCACAATTTCTAAACTCGAACGGAAACGTAGCAGAGCAAACGTATTGCCTCGCGCGTGTAAGAATGAAGTGGACAATCAAATACGTCCAGCTCTCGTCGAATAGCTCTCCATTTTTTCAAATACGTTGTAAACAATTCAAGTCTGTCGCTGAATATGCGAGCGCGGCGGCGAGCCAATCAAATGCGTGTATCGTTGCTGTGTGATTGGTTGGTTTGTCCTTATGGCGGTGCGCATATGATCCTTCCATGATGAACACATTGTGAACTCCCTCATGCATTTCGATACTTATTTGTAATGATTTCATAGAATATGTAATTGTAAACATGAATGAGTTATTGAAAGCCGATTTTCGTTTGAGTAGTTTGTAATATATGGACTGATAAAGTCAGATTAGAAACCGTTTCATTTATATATAATGAACCGACCTTAAGAAAGGTCACATGAGTACATTATTCATACTCCACGAATTAATGATCTCAATTATGATTATATGTATATGTTTTGTAGATTAAAGCATTTTTTAATAATTAAAAATATAACTAAGCTGTAATGTTATAATACGATTGGCAACGTCCTTTACCCCACGAGGTGCGAACAACTGCCGCGAAGCGTTTACGGTACTTTGCTGAAAAGAGAGAGAAAATAGCTCCATTCTTTTCGCCATTCGGTGCAATAGGTGCAGCCAGGCGGCGCGCGCATCGAACAGGTACGCACGCACACTAGGAACATTTCCCCCCACTGATCTATATATACAGGATGCACGATCCAATACAACTTTTTTCTCAACTCCTATCAACTCCTAGGCAGTGTCAGCATATGGAGCTCTGAACTGCTCTGAACCCCATATGTGCCGCAGTGTGCATGCGCGTGTGTGCGATGCGCGCAGCTTAGGCCCAATCAGGGCCTTAGCATCGCACACAGCCGCAAACGCACCATGCGACACGAATAGTGTTGAGAGCTCCATATGCTGACACTGCTCCTAGATGGCACCACCGGCGCAGGATAACCCTATCCCTATACTCCCTATCCAACGAATGAAATGCTTCGAGAGTACCGTGCCAACCTGACGGACTGCAACCCCGCCGGCCGTCTGAAATTCCCGTCAAAAAACCTCGAG